>OW443294.2:2400000-3000000 GCA_937001585.2 Brachylomia viminalis
AGCTCTGGCGAATGAACGGCCGATCGACCTCTCCCCTGTGCATGCGCTGGTGTCTGAAACTGCCCGTGATCGAGTAGCCGCTGTGTCGCCGCTACGATCGTCCGGGCTTGTGGGACTTGGGGGTTCAGAACCCCGCGAAGACGAAGCGACTCCACGTGTTGCGGCTCCGCGTAAAGTCGCCGGGCAGCGTGGGAGTTATAATTAGCCCTAGCGTACAGTTGTACCATAGCGAGGTACTCCAAATTGGAATAATTGTAGTGTCGATCCATTTTTGCACGAAAATCACTTAACACGATATCGCACGTACAACGGTACGGCGGTCGCGGAACAACTGATGAACTGACTGAGACGGCAGCGGGCGGTGCGGCGGTGATGAGTGGGGAGGCGCTCGTCGTGTGCACGTGCAGACTAGAATATGCCGTTTATTACTTTGATTACTACGCGTTACAGCTTATTTTGCTCTGAACATTTGCGAATCGGTATTCGCTTTGTCGGCACCGCCAAAGAAATAAATAATACTACAAACAGCGCGCAGAGCAGAGACGCGACTCGGCGGCGTGCGAACTAGTTTATGCCGTATCACTACGCGTGACAGCTTATTGTGGTCTGAACATTTACGAACTGCACTTCGCTTTGTCGGAAGCGCGCAGAGCCACGCATGCGGTTCGAGAAGTACCTACGTTATCTAGTGGTTACTATTGTTTCTCACGCTTTCGAGTTTATGCATATTTTTTTTAATTATTTGAAAAAAATAACTTTTGTTTTTCTTTAGTTTAACTCTATGATTCAATAGTACTACTAAGGGCAAATCGTTCTGCCGCGGGAAAACAACCATTAAAATTTCAGCCTGTATACAAAAATTTTGATGACTTGCAACTCACCCTATCACAATTACAATACGAAATAGATATTCTGATCCTCACAGAATGTTGGCTAAACCCTAAAAAAAAACATACCACAATTAGTGAACTACACATCTTTCCAAACAAAACACCATATTAACTAAAGTGACGGGGTAGTTGTATACATCACAAATAAATTGTCAGTAAAATGTAAAGAACTTAACCTTGTAAATGCCACTGGACTCGAGTTAAATATATCAAATTACACTATACTGGGTATCTACCGCTCCCCATCATTTCTACACGCAGGCAACTTCATTACAAAAATACAAAATACAAAAATATTTATTTATGCTTCAGATTTACAAAAAGGGTCATTTGTGTTTGGAGCCTCCTTTTAAGCAAATAATGCCTGTGTTAGGAGGTTCCGCTCTTCCATAATAAAGCATAGTTAACTAAAGAACATTTAACAGTGCTTCTTCTGCTTTAAAAGTAATTTAAGGTAAGTAATTTAATAATAAGTAAAAGCTTTTAAAAAGAATAGTGTGTGTATGTGTATTATGTGCAGTATGATGAATGTGGTTATGTGTTGGTGTGTGTAGGTGTGTGTATGTATGTTTGCGTGTGTATGTCTGTGTTTTATTGGTGCTATATTATATATTCCATGAGTGCCTCAGTTTCGTCGTATGTAAGTGATTTTATCCATTTTGTTACAGTTTTCCTACATTCGAAAATCGTTTTTGTGTATATACTTAATTTTTTGTTTATTTTGCTGTATAGGTTAGCTGATTGCTTTTTGAGTTGCCTACTTGCGAATATAGTTTTAGTGTGAGGTGTGATTGCAACAATGTCTTTCCTTCTTTTTGTTAGGTTAGATGATTCTAATGGAAGCTCTTTGTGTTTTTTTACAATGGTTTGAGTTATATATAGTTTTCTCACCGAAAGTAAGTCACTGGTTTTATAGAGGCCAGCAGTCGGATATCTTCTGTTTAAAAAATACATTATTTTAATTAGTGCGCGTTGAGCTCTCTCAAGATTTATGAAGTAGGTTTTTGCTGCTCCTCCCCATACAGGTATACAGTATGTCAGTACTGACTGTACCAGAGCTACGTAAATCTCAACCAGAATATTCCTAGGAGGTTTATTGTCAATAGAAATTCCCTTAGGAACTACATGTCTTATTGTCCAAAAAATCCAGCTCAATCTCCTGATCCTATTTGCTACCTGCTCGAGATGAGGGTACCAACTCAAGCGCTGGTCAACTATCACACCTAGGTATTTAGTTTGTGTAACTTGTTTTATACAAGTGCAGCTACATTGTGTGTTCCTTGTATAACCGCAAACATGTATTTTAATATCAAGGTCGTCAGTCTGTTTGGTAGTTTGATATATACTAAAACACATATAAACGGTTTTGGATACATTTAGAGTTAGCATATTACTGTTAAGCCAGGTAGCTATTTGAGCCAAACCCTTTTCAGCGGTAATTTTTACATCATCCCAGGACTTACCAGAGAAGACGACAGCTGTATCATCAGCGTAAGAAATGACTTGTGCATTGTTAATATTCATATTACATAAATCATTAACGTAGATTAAGAATAACGTAGGGCCAAGTACACTACCTTGCGGCACGCCGTACGTTACCTCTGTAGTTTCGCTAATAATATCTCCGACCTTGACCCTTTGTTTTCTAGACGAAAGATAATCTTCCAGCAATTTCAACGAAACTTCTCTAATTCCAACATTTTCCAATTTGCTCACAAGGATGGGGACAGAGACGGTGTCAAAGGCCTTTTTGAGGTCTAAAAATGCCGTCAGACATTTGTTTCCTGAGTCAAGGTGTTTCGTTACTAGAGAACTCAAGGCTGTTACGGCGTCCTCTGTAGATATATTTCGCCTAAAGCCAAATTGCGAGTGTGATAGAATATTAAATTTGGTTAGATATTGAATTAGTCTATTGTTCAGTAATTTTTCAAATATTTTTGAAACAGCAGGTAGGACGGATATTGGCCTATAGTTATTGACGTCTTCCCTGTCCCCTCCCTTGTGAATTGGAGTAATGACAGATTGTTTCAAGGCAAGGGGGAAGATTCCTTTTTTAAAGGAGAGATTTACAAGATGTGTTAAAATGGGCACTATTTCCTTTCGGCTGTATTTTAAGAACCTTGTTGGTATGTTGTCCCAACCAGGGGCACTATCAGTCTTTAGGCTCATTAGAATGCGGTTCACTTCATCTATATCAGTGTCTAGAAGCACGAATGAGTTACACTGCGTATGGGTTTTTGAATGCTGAGAATTACGATTATATGTACTAGGTTGTATTTGATTAGCAAGTTGTTTACCGACGTTAGCAAAGTGGTTATTAATAAAGTTTACAGAATGAAGAGAGGAGGACTTGATGTTAAGAAGTTCTGTGTTATGATTTTTAGTGTTATTCGTGTAGGTTATATTTTTAATATTTTACCAGAGAAGCTTACTATTTGGTAGTGATTTTACGAGTAGCTCTCTCTCATATTTACGTTTCAGTTTTTTTATCAAATTGTTGCAGTAATTCCTATACCTAATATATGTTATTCTAAGGGTATCATTAAATGGGTCTAGTTTGTTTTGTTTCTGTAATTTATTTCGGTTTCTTATACATCGCAATATTCCTTTCGTAATCCACGGTTTAATTATCGATTTATTATTTGGGATTTTGCGGATAGTGGTACTAAATTTTAAAGAGTCAGTTAGTTTTTCTATAAGAAGGTCAGTTAGTAGATTTGGGTCGCTGCAGAACAATAATTCAGCTAGATTTTGTTCCTGTAGATATTTCAATGCTTTTTCGTAGTCTATAATGGTAGTAGTTTTTTTAGGAGTACTGTTATTTTTTAATTTAGATAATGATAAAAATGTAGTATAGTGGTCTGTGATAGAGGTATGTAGGATAGCAATAAACGCGAAAACCTTTTTCTTATTTGTTTTTAACATGAGGTGATCCAAACAATTCCTTTCACGAGTCGGTAGTGTGTGTCCTGGAAGTATACCGTGCAGTGATAACATATCCAAATAACTATTTCTATTTTTTTGCTCATGTGATGATTCAGTTTCTCGAGTTATAATGTTGATGTTTATGTCCCCTGTTATAGTTATGTTTTTATGCGTATTTAAATTATGTAAATGGGTGCTGAGGGAGTTTACGAAACTGTCAATGTTTGTGTTTGAGGGCGAGCGATAAATACATAAGATAGTGTTATTAAGTAAGTTTACCTGTAGACAGGAAGCTTGGGAAATTTCAGGCTCCTTAACTTTGTGTTTTAGGGATTGTTTTATATATACCACAACCCCATCGTTTTGATTGATCTGTCGTGTTGTAGAGTACGATAAATAATTAGTCAGTTGGGGTATAGGTTTGCTAGTGGTCAATTTGCATTCCGATAAGACTATAACGTCAGCTTCGAATTTAAGAGTAGACAAGTTAAGTACAAAGTCATCAAAATTGCAATAGATGCTTCTTATGTTTTGGGAGATTATAGTAAGGTCACTTTTGTTGATATTGACGTGGTTGCATAATTCTGAGCTATCGCATGCAACCGTACGGGCAATTTCCATAATCTGTAACAGTAGATAATGTGTCAGTCATTGAGATGTGTAGCGGCGTGGAATAGATATCATATTTAGAAACGTGTTTTGGATGTGTAAGGTAGGTTGTTGGTAGTTTGCGTGTACGTGTATAGTTAACCGCCATGTATTTTGCGTGGATTTTCGTTTGGGGATCATGGATAAATATAAATATATATTAATATAAGTGGAAGTGTATGTTAGGTGTATAGTGTGTTGTATAGTGTGTTTTTGTAAGTATGTGATTGAGTTAAATGTGTAAGGTAGTATGATAGTGTGTGTGCAAGATAGTGTGTGCGTTTTGTGTATAACAAAGCAACTTAATTCTAAACGTAAATTAATAGAAGTACTAGGTAAGTATATCTCAATTCTTACAAAACATTCATAATAACAAGACTTTACGTAGTCAATTAATAGTGGTATTTCATGTAACTTTCGCAAATATCGTGCACTAATGTGATAGATGGCTAGTCATTCTTTTGTTAATAGGTGATGTATTTGCGCCTCAGATGTAATTGGTATGGTTTTGGCATGCTCATCTTTTTTTATGAACACTTTACCGTACGTAGTCCAACAAAACTTGTAAGCTCCCGATCGGGCTAAGTCTCGGGCAAGAAAGTGAAGTCGTGATCCTTTTGGGGTTAAATGTTCCGATAAGAAGATAGGGGTGTCTTCCTGCGTTTTGAAGCCCAGGTGTTTGCAGCATAGCCTAGTTTGGTTCTTTATATTATAGGCTTTCCCCATCTTTAGAATTTCTGACCTCAAAAGAGTGGAGCCCGTTTCCACGATGATAGGGGTGTTTTGCTTATCAGCTTCCTTGCCACGCACCCTATAAATATCCTTTATGTCGTACTTAGTAATGTTACAGGTTAAGGTATGAGAAAGGCTTAACATCATCTCAATAAGATCTTCTTTGGTCTCACTGGGCTTCTTTGGCACATTCTTGACTACAAAATTGGTTTTTCGTCCTCCCATTTGCAGGTCTTCAATTTTATTTTCAAGCAGAACTATTTGCTTCTTATCTTCTTTGGCCTGGTTTTCCAGCAGTTGGATTTTATTATTAAGGAACTCATTTTGTGCAGTTAGGTAAGCTCTCGAGCCTTCTATGTTATGGTTCGATTGTCGTATTTCTTTTAGGGTTGAGGTAATTTTTTGTATCTCTTCTCCCTGTTTATCGGAAAAAAACGTCATCATTTGTCTGATTTCGTGCTTGAATTCCTCTAATTGCTTGCAGAGCAAGTCATCCATATCCCCCCTACTTGGCTTATTGCGCTGAGATACGTAATTCGGCGGGGTATGCAAGTCTGTGTCCATGAGACTGTCATCCGTTTCCGAATGTGATTTATCCTTAGGACTTTCCATTATTCAGTACCTTTAACACTATTAATAGTGTTCCCGACAGGTTGCAGTATTGGTAATTAAATATGTTTATAAATACCTCGATATCTTTGTACAAGCGAGTCGTCGTTGTAGGAACTTCGTAGCGGAAACCGGTCTTGTAGAGAATGCGTGATAGCAGTATGCGCTGACGTCGGAGCGCGCGGCGTAGCGCGGTCGGTAGCAGCGGAGCGAGAGCAGGACGGCAATTATGACCACTGTTTCTTTTCCTCGCGGGGCGCGGGTGATCAGGGGCGCACCTCCGCGGCTCCTCCGTAGCGTGGTCGGTAGCAGCGGAGCGAAAGCAGGACGGCAATTATGACCACTGTTTCTTTTCCTCGCGGGGCGCGGGTGATCAGGGGCGCACCTCCGCGGCTTAGATAATCACCTTATGCTTGTAAGCGGGACAATAAGCACTTGGTTACTTAGAATTATTGCCCTGATCCAGGAGCCGTGGATTAGGGCGGGCCGCATACAAGGACTCTCAAATCTTGGCGGTAAGCTCCTGGTCACCACAGATCATGATCACCCCAGATCGTGCATCTTTGTCACAGGTAACCTCAAAACACAGATCTTAACAGACTTCTGTTGCAGAGATGTCTCTGCAGCAAGTATGCGTATACAGCGTGACGACGCCCCGGAAAGGGTGATCGTTTTCGCCTCGGCCTACATGCCTGAGGCGGAAGCGCCGCCTCCGCACGACCTCGCCCGCCTCGTGAGCTATTGCGAGAGAGGTGGGTTTGCGGTCGTCGTCGGGGCCGACGCCAACGCTCACCACCAGCTGTGGGGTATGGACACGCAAAACGAGAGGGGTAAGGCATTGGTTGACTACCTATTCTCGACTAACCTATCCCTACTAAACACTGGCTCCGAACCAACATTCGTAACCAGGAGAAGCCGAACAATCATAGATCTCACGCTGGTATCGGAGGGCGCGGCGGAACTTACCACTGGGTGGCGGGTCTCCAAGGAGGCCTCCTGCTCTGATCACAGGTGGATCCGCTTCGACATCCAGGTCTGTGTTCCACCAACACCACCACGGCGCATTCCGCGAAACACGGATCGAGCCAACTATACACGTAGCCTTGTATCCAAGCTTACGACACTAAACAATCCGACGACATTTGCGGATACGACACAGATTGAGGTACATGTAAGCCAGCTTACTAAATCAATAATAGACAGCTACCATACTGCCTGCCCAGAGACCACCCCGCGTAGCGCTCCGGGCAAGCAACCCTGGTGGGGGGCTGATCTGGAGCGCAAGCGCGGTAAGGTAAGGAAAGCTCTGAACAGAGCCATGAACACATGTGCGGATGAGGACTGGGACAACTATTACGCAGCCAAATCCAGCTACAAAAAATGCATCAGGTTCAGGAGTACCACGGGATGGCGCAAATTCTGTGGTAGCATAGAGTCCTGTCAGCAGGCTAACAGGGTAAGGAAAGTACTGTCACAGCAGTACACACCTGGGCCCGTTACACTCCGCAAACCGGACAATACACTCACTTCCTCGCCAGAAGAAACGAGACGCGTCCTTATGGAAACTCACTTCCCTGGCTGTACCTTTGCGCAGGTAATCGCCTGGCAAGATGTACTACAAACACCAACAGAAAATGAATGGCTTTATGCAAGTAGGGTGATCACGTTGGAGAAGCTCCAATGGGCCATCAGTAGCTTCCATCCTTTCAAGGCAGCCGGTCCTGACGGAGTGTTCCCCGCCTTGCTACAGTGGGGTGGAACCGCTGTCGCAATAAGACTGGTGCCCCTAATGAGGGCGTGCCTGGCCCTTAGATACGTTCCTAAAGGTTGGAGGGAAGTGAAAGTAATATTCATCCCCAAGCCAGGTAAGGGAGACTACACAAACGCCAAATCCCATAGACCCATAAGCCTCACCTCCTTTCTACTAAAGACTCTGGAAAGGCTGTGTGACAGGGAGCTGAGGGACGGCGCTCTGAAAACCATACCGCTACACGGTAATCAACACGCATACAGCTCGGGTAAGTCGACTGAATCTGCCCTTCATCTAGTAGTCAGCCAGATAGAGGAAGCGATTCATCAGAAAGGCACCTGCCTGGGCACTTTCATAGACATCGAAGGTGCCTTCGACAAAACAAACTTCTCCAGCATCAGCGGCGCCCTCTATAGACATGGCGTTGAACAGGTACTAGCGGACTGGATTACTAACATGCTAAGCAAACGAGTAGTTCGCCTTGAGGATGAGCAGCAGCTGGCCATGATAGCCAGAGGCTGCCCCCAGGGTGGGGTGCTGTCCCCTCTTCTGTGGAATATGGTGATTAACGATCTCATAACCAAACTCAACGCCAATCGTTACTACACAATAGGGTATGCAGATGACCTCGCAATCCTTGTATCGGGGAAGGTGACGGGTACGATCTGCAACCTTACTCAGCAAGCGCTACGAATCGTAGAGAGATGGTGCAGGGAATTTGACCTATCAGTGAACCCCACTAAAACTGAACTGGTTATGTTTACCCAGAAACGAGCATTAGGCCCGTTCCGTCTACCAAAACTTTTCAATACAGAACTGCAGTTGACCAACGAAGTCAAGTATCTCGGGGTCATTCTGGACAGTAAGTTAAACTGGAGTAGTCACTTGGACAACAAACTAAACAGGGCCTGCATAACCTTCTGGCAGTGCAGGAGAATGATAGGTAAGAAGTGGGGCCTATCCCCTAAAATTATACTATGGCTGTACACCACAGTGATACGCCCTATGATCACCTACGGGGCCGTGGTCTGGTGGCCCCGTACTGAGTTGGGTACAGCTACTAGCAAACTACAACGCCTGCAAAGACTAGCCTGCATGGCCACCACAGGCTGCATGAGGACCACTCCGACTGCAGCTATCGAAGCCATGCTGGGACTACCACCGCTCCACCTGTTCATACAGCAGGAAGCGACGATGGCGGCGGTTCGTCTAAATGCACTAGATCTCTGGGGTAAGAGAGATTTACCACACACCGCGCTGCTTGAGGGACTCAGCAAGGAGTTCCCCATTACGAAAGCCATAAATGTCCGGGTACCCAAACAATTTATATTTGATAAAAAATACAAAATCCAACTTCACGAGGATCGCCGATGCGAGGGCTTGCGCCCGGCAGAGCTGCGCATCTTCACGGATGGATCCAAAACAGGTAGTGGCACAGGTGCTGGAATTTTCTCGGAGGACTTCAATATACGCATCTCCACACCATTGGGGGTCCATAACACAGTGTTCCAGGCCGAATGCATGGGTATTTCTCTAGCCGCCTCAGCCATCGTGGCCAGGGAAGTTAAAGAACACTCGATCCGCATACTCTCAGACAGCATGGCCGTTCTGCAAGCGCTGAACAGTCACACCGTTGATTCTGGGCTAATATACGAGTGCCACCAGCGCCTAAACCAGGTGGGCAACCTCAATAACATAACCATTCAATGGATCAAAGGACACAGCGGCTCGCTAGGCAACGATGCAGCCGACGAACTTGCCAGAAGGGGGTCGAACGCTGTACCAGTGGGTCCCGAACCCATCGTGCCACTCCCCTTCGGGTTCATACGCACTCTGGTAAGGAAACGCACCAGGGACCAACATCACAAACTATGGGTGGACCAACGTGAGTGCAGGCAGGCTAGGGAAGCACTCCCCACAATCGATGGCCGCTTCACGAAACAGGTTCTCCGACTAACCAAGCAACAGCTGCGTACAGTCACAGCAGCTGTAACTGGTCACGGATCATTTAATAAACACCTCTTTGTATTAGGAGTCACGGACAGTCCGCTGTGCAGGGCCTGCATGGAGGAGGACGAGACAGCAGCCCATGTGCTTCTAAGCTGCCCGGTGGTCACCACATACAGGGCAAAGTACTTCGGCAACCCAGGTACCCTACGTGAGATTGTCAGCAACACCAAGGCATTGCTGGCCTTTCTCGAGGAGCTGGGGTGGATCGAATAACCGATTTTCCCACCCGTACGCAAAATACGCGCATTGACGTGGAGTTGCGGACACCAGCCCGTATTATCTATCTATCTATCTACTTAGAATTATGCACTATTATCGCGTGATGCGTGAAACTTTTATTTTAGAATAACTAGTAACACGTCTGTTCTCGGTGCAAGTTTGGACGAAAGAGGACATCCCTTAACAATCATCTTGAAAATATGACTCCCAGTAAAAACGTTCTAATCTTAGGGGATATTAATATTGACCTAATTATTTCTCCTACTGAAACAAATATTGAAAGAAATAATAGACTAACCTACTTAAATATGCTATCAACACATGGACTTTTACCATCTCACAACCTTCCCACGAGGGGGGATGGGTGCCTAGATCACGTCTTCCTGAGTCTTGATAAACAAAAAAACACAGCTTTTACAGCGGTTTTAAATACAACCGTAACAGACCACTGCCTGATTCTGTTATCTCTCGAAACTAAATATTGCCATAATATTCCTAACAAGCACAAAATAATAGTCAACTACGAAAATGCTTACAATAGTCTAATAAGTATTGATACCTCCTTCTTTAACATCTTCAAAGACCCTGATACTTACGCCTTCGCGCTTATACACATGGTCAAGACAGCTATACTTTCGAATTCTAAAACTGTAACTATCACGAATAGCAAAAGATCTATTAAACCCTGGATTACAGCAGGTGCCCTACGGTGAATTAGACTAAGGAATTCAATTTATCTTAAACTTAAATCGAACCCATATAATCAAATTCTAGTGATAACATATAGACGATATCGGACCTTCTGTGGAAACCTTATAAGGAAACTAAAAAATAAATATAAGAGATAAAATCAAAGCATCTGCAAAAAATCCTCGGGCATTGTGGTCAACCATAAATGACATCACAAATTATAAAACACCCAGGAGCTCCAATGGCGACCTACTTAAGATAAAATCATGCCCCCAAGACTCAGTCAACTATGTTAATAATTATTTTATTAACATAGGACAAACTTTAGCGCAGAACATCCTAAATAGTTACGTACCCCAAACATCTTATAACACAGACCGCCCTAACTTGTCCTCTTTTGTTCTCCTAGACACCACGCAGGAGGAAGTTGAAGGTTTCCTGATGTCCCTAGACTCTGGGAGTGCACCAGGTTGGGATGGAATTCCTACCCTTTTCCTAAAACAGGCCAAGAAGATCTTAGTCCCGCTGATCTGCGACCTGGCCAACCTATGTTTTAACACTGGTATCTTTCCCTACCTTCTTAAGCAGTCCGTTTTTACCCCGGTGTATAAGAGTGGAGATAGAGACGACGTTAACAACTATCGGCCAATTTCTGTGTTGACTTCCATTTCTAAAATCATTGAGAAGCTCTTGAACTCTAGAATAGTTAGCTACCTGGCCAAGTATAAGATCCTATCTTCCTCTCAGTATGGTTTTAGGAGGGGAATGTCGACCCAGGATGCTACTGAGGAGCTTGCAATGGTAATAACTAAGGAAGTGGATAAGGGGAACAAATGCCTAGTGGTCTTTCTTGACCTCAAGAAAGCCTTGATACCGTCTCTATTTCTAAGCTTATACACAGGCTGGAGAACTTAGGATTTCGAGGTTCTGCTCTCTCCCTTCTCAGCAGTTACCTTCGAAATAGAAAACAGGGGGTAAAAATTTAAAACCAGGTTAGTTACGAAGAGAACGTGACGTATGGCGTCTCGCAGGGCAGTGTCCTCGGCCCGACGCTCTTTTTGATTTATATTAATGAGCTTTGCAACCTTATTATCGACGGTGCGAGGATACTGTCCTACGCGGATGATACCGCTATTATCTTCTCTGCCAAGACATGGGATAAAGTTAGGCTTGAGGCTGAGAGGGGATTAGCTGGAGTTAGTAATTGGCTAAATGAAAATCTACTTACGCTTAATACCCAAAAAACAAACTACGTCTGCTTCACTAAATACACAAACTCTCAGCCGGCGCCTGACTATAATATTAGAATACATTCTTGTCCTACCCCAACCCAATCTACCTGTAGTTGCCCTATTATTCAGAAGGTAAATTCCATCAAGTACCTAGGTATTGTAGTAGACCAAAGATTAAGTTGGTACCCACACCTCGAACTAACTATAGGGAGGGTAAGAAAACTCATATGGGTTTTTAAATCTCTGAGACATGTTATGAGTACAGAATTACAGAATAAAATTTATGTCGCACTGGCCCAGTCTGTAATTATTTATTGTGTCTCGGTATGGGGTGGAGCAGCTAAGACGTATTTTTTAGATCTAGAGAGGGCACAGAGATCCTTGATTAAAGTCATGTACTGTAAGCCCTACAGGTTTCCTACTGAATCTCTATTATCAAGCTGCTCTCCGTCAGGAAACTCTACATCCTACACCTTGTACTCAGATACCATAAAATTCTCCCCTTTAGCCATGCCAAACTTAAAAAAAGACGCTGTGATATAGTAGCCCCTACATACTCAGCACGTTAAATTTTTGCTAGTCGCCAAAATGTAGCTCAAGCCCCACGCGTTCGGGACGGGAGAGGGAGAGAGTCTCCCGTCCAAGCCGCCGCGGTGGACGCTCCGGGCGTCGGGAGCCGCGTGACGACTCCCGGCCACCGTAGGCGCGGGCCTGCGGGCGGTGAGTAATGGGTAGCTCACCGTCTGATCAGGACCAGGCCCGTGCTGGAAGGCGCGTACGTGTTCCACGCGCGCCTCAAAGAGATGTCAGCATCGAAGAGGGGGCCCACTAGGGCCCAAGCCTGCCGGGAAAGCGGGATCATCCAAAAGGGGTACCGCTGACCCGGAACATAAAGGGCCAAGGAAGGAACACGGGTGGGTTTTAGTCAGTAAGAGTCTGACACTCCCTTCCGCTCCACCCAGAGCGGGAGGGGTCATTTGATGATTTCCCATCCTCAAAAAAAAAAAAAAAAAAGCCCCACGCGTTTATAATAAAGTAAATCGCATACTTAACATTTACCCTATGCAGCTGTACGAGTGTAAGAAGATATTAAAGGAATGGCTCTTCACACTTAATTATGATGCCGTGGAGGACATTTTGGTTACACAGGGTTGAACGTCACGCATACACACACACTCACACACACACCATCTCACTCACTCACACACACTCACATACACCCTAACGGGAACTATATTTTCTATCACCAAAATTTATATTTGTCATCAAGTTGTATCACCTAATAAATAGATCTATCGCCACGAAATATTTTCGTTCTCAGATAAACAAAAATTGTTCTCAGGTTGATATCTCAGGATTTTAGGTGATTTATTGTGGAACTGATTTTGCATTGTTTGGTGACTACATTTTGGTGACAGATCTACTATTTGGAGGACAAACCCTATTATTTAAGAAACACAAAACTAATTAAATTGGTAATAGCTTAAATGATACCCCACCCTAACTCCCACACACACACCCACACACCCACTCAAACACACACACATACACACAAAATATACTTTCGCACGCACATTAACACACATTTACACCTTTCTTCCATAAGCATGATTTAATTCATTTTCATTTTTCTTTTTCTTTTCTTTTTCTTATTGGTTTGTTTTTATTAGTTTTTAATTTTTATTGGTTTTAAAAAATGTGTAACTTAACTTATACCTAATTAGCACAACGAAGCAGTTGAACTAATCGAGGAAGAGCAAGGTTTATCCAATCACAAGTATCTTCGGATTACTTTCTGGGAAGCCCCGGCAACTTAATTGTATCTAGATTTAAGATAAAAACACATTTTTTTTTATATAATATACTTACTATACTTATATAATATACTTCTTTGAAAAAGATTCGATTTTTTTATAAAAGATTATTATTATCACCTAGATATAAAAATGTAATATTGTTATTAGGTACTAAAAACTTAACAGGACATTAGGTACTGAAAACAAGACTGATTAAATTAGATATAAATACTGAAGTTGCATCGTAGGTACTGTCGATTAATAGAGTCTGGCTAACGAAAGTTGGCCCCAGAATATTGGCGGCAAATTTAAAAAATACATGCATGACAACACTAAAATTATACTATGAAAATTGGAATAACCTACTTTGATACTTGGTAATTCATTATTAAAAATATCATATATATAGTTTTTCAATAAGGACGCTCGAACTTTAGCAGCGCATAGCGGCCATTTCGGTAATGCGATTGCTACCAAATTTGGCATGAATATATATTTTGTCGTGACATTTCACCATGGAACGCTACACGCTTCAACAACGCGTAGAAATTGTGTAAAATTTATTATCAAAACCAGTTGTCTATTCGCCTACGTTCTGTGCGTTGTGTTCAATTTATGGCGTTCATCGTGTGAGTTAACACCGCTCGATTACTTTCTGTGGGGTTACATGATATCTTTAGTGTACGCAGATAAACCAGTCAATTGTTGCCCTAAAGGCCAACATAACTCGCGTTCTTCGTGAAATTGACCATTTATGCGAAGACGTCCTCCAAGATTAGTCCACCAGAATACGCCATCTACAGCGGAGTCGCAGTGGCCATTTGGCTGATATTATTTTCCACACATAATGTCATTGAATATTCTTTAAAATGTTATAAAAATTGTAGTAATATCACTTAAACAGGTTGTTTTATTTCATTTCAAAGTTCGAGCGCTCTTAATGAAAAACCCTTTAAATAGACAGTACAAGAACATTATGTTAGGGAAATAAAGAAACAGATTTTATCTACACATGTATTAATTTTGATATGTATCAGGTTTGTAACGGGATTTTAAGGATTTATTGATCTGGTATAGGTGTTAGTATATGAGGTAAATATGAGCGGAATCCGAAAATAAATAGACAAATAAAATACGATAATATTCCATACATAATAACTTAGTTTTATTCATCGTAATCAAAATCAGATTCTAACACTTCAATGCCAAAAGATTCATCACTGTCACTAGTATCGCTGTCTCCAACATTTATAATAAAACTTTCTAAATTTTCTTCTGTTATTTTATCACGTTCTTTATATTTATTTTCAACATGTATTACATGATCAGTAATTTTCTTCCAATCCTGTGAACTTACGTTTTCAAATGAATCTTTAATTATTTCTTCTAATGCAGCTGTAGTAACTGCAATATTTTTGCTAGCCACTTTACGTTTTGCCAAACTCCACACAAGCTCGATCGCATTTAAATCACAATGGTAGGGTGGAAGTCTCAACACCTCATGACCTCATTGATTTAAAATTTCATCAGCTTCATATATTGGATTAGGCGTATTTCATTTTACAATACACAACAGCTCTGCTTTCGTGTGGTAGTCCTCATATTGAATTCCATTATCACGAAGCCACTCTCTTATATTACTTTTACGTGTTTGTGTGTTCGGAACCTTATTTATAATTACCGAATGGTAACTAGCATTATCCATTATGATTACACTTGGTTCTTCCAAATTTGGTATAAGTTTTTCTTTAAGCCATTTATTAAAATTTTCAGCATTCATGTCATGGTGATAATCAGCATTTTTTGATTTAGTACTAAACACTAACAAAGAGTTTGGTACGGGGCCTTTCTCTGATCCAGCATGAACTATAATGTACCTTTTCCCGGTCGAAACATTTTCAATTGCACCACTAGTTTTATTTTATTTTATTTATTTGGGAAAATAAACGGTTACACATTACAATATTACAAAATAATTAGAGCTAAGTAAAGAGTGAGCAAATGTATAACCCACGACATTTTCCACATAATATTAAAACAGGATATTAAAAATTATTACGATGTGCGATTACAATTACATCATAACTGTATGCATAATGTGGTTAATGATAAATCTAAACAGGCATGCAAAAATAATAAAATAATAAATACAGTCTATAGTTTAAACATTATGGAGTTAAATCTATGATTGTTTTGCGAACAAGGCATCGAAATTTTCCAACAGAAACAGCAAAGATGTCAATATTATGGAAGGTCTTATTATACTGATTGGTAAGGCGTCGCACAGTGGATCGACTCCATACAAAGTTTCGGACATAGGATTTTTAAATTACACTTTTACGATTTTTGAAAAACTAGTGATGCCAAACTGTTCTCCTATATGATACAAGACCAAATCAATCAGATACATTTTTCGATTAAACTTCAATTTGAGAAGATATTTGACTTTAAGTGATTTTAATGTATGAAAATGTATATTCAAGTTAATGTATCTTCTGATTTTCTCACATTTTCTCCTTTTGACTCATATAGCAGATTTGTAGAGGTGTTTAGCTAAATTTTTCCCAAACACACTTGTGCCCCCCCGGGCCCCCCTTAGAAAATATTAAATTATTTTAAAATAAAATTTATTTTGATCAAATAATTAATCTACAGCAGTAAATATTAAGTAAAATTTAAATTTAAGAAAATATTACTTAAGGTTAAATTAATTTTATCAAATATTAACTCAAATTTAATTATAAATTAGGAACATAATATGAAAATAAACTATTATCTAAAAATCTAGTTTTAAGTTTGAATGGAAACAGGAACAACTTAAGTTTGGCTATATCTTGCCTGACTTACAAAATGTTTCCCAGCTACGAAATTTTAGTTTTTCTGTTTCCTTTGCAATTGGTGAGTAATGATGCTTTGACATTATATTATTGTTTCTCTATTAATAAATGATTCTTTAATGACAAAAAACAATTACTTAAGTAAGCTTAATTACTAATATTGGTAAGTAGTTATTGCACTGCAGTGTGATAGTTAATTAGGATGTTGTAATCAGATTATTATTTACATTAGTAAATGCATGCTGAATCCGTTAGCAGGAAAGTTCTGAGTAAATATGTTTTGCCTACGGCTTTTACTAATGAGGGTAGTTAATAGAACAAGTATAAATGTGCATGCTGTAGAATTCTTATTTAGTTTACACTGCAATTTCTTTCGAGTGACATCATTATGTCTTTCCGTGGCTTTGTGAATTACTTGGATCTTTATGTTGCTTTGAGCAACCATAAAGATATACGCGATCATTTATTTTTGTGCAATGTTTTGATAACAAACTCTAATTTTGATTTGAGTGAAGATGATAAAACACAGTTACAAATATGGTGCCGCCAATTTTGTTACAATTTTCTTGCAAAATCAAAACAGTCTAAGCATTGCAAAGACAAGTTTATCAAGAAAAAATCTAGTTGGCTTGAGTCTGATATACAATGGCCGCTGTTCAACAAGGAAAATGCAACAGCACCTGCAGCAAGCGTCGAGCAAATTGACTTTGTATCACCACCGAATACTAGTGAATCAACGTCAAAACAAGAACAGTATATATCACCTAAGCAAGATGCCTCCACGTCTACACAGAAACTGCCCCGTAAGCCATTTGAAGATCTCAGTGAACGTCAGAAGCGTAGACGCCTTTCAGAGAACGCACGAGTACGTACGAAAAGTGAAGCTAACGAACTAGCGTTTTCCACTGTAGAAGCACTTAAGTCAACCGGAAATAATGAAGTTGCTGAAGTATTAAAATATATGCTGGAGAATCCACAAGCTGTTTCAGCCATCAAAAGAAACATCGATGGAGAATCTCCAAATGTACAAATAGAAATACCAGCAGTAAATGCGTTAGCCTTGTATATTACATTGGAATTATCTAAATGGCGCTACATTACTCTTAGAGAGTTTAGCATGAACAAAGGCATAAGTAAATGTCCAAGTTATTACAAACTACAAAAAGAAAAGAAAAAGTGTTATCCCGATAACAGTAATATTGTTGTTACAGAGACATCAGCAAAAATCAATTTGCAAGCTCTTTTAGACCTAACTACGGCAAGACTGTTTGAGTCATTGGTTGATAGTAACACAATTGATGATCAACAACTAATACTAATCAGTAAATGGGGCTTTGATGGCGCTTCCGATCAAAGTATTTATAAACAGAAAAGTAACGAAGACCTAATGGCAAGTGTTTTTATGGCTAGTTTAGTGCCACTGAAATTAGTTACGGAAGACGGTGAAGTTATTTGGCAAAACGAGCGTCCTTCATCAACTTTATATTGCCGTCCAATAATGTGGAAGTTTATGAAAGAAAATAAAGCTAACGTTTTGTCTGTAAAGAGTGAGATTGACACAGAAATTTCAGAACTTACTCTTACAATAATCCGGAACAGCCATATCAAACACCAGCTACTTATGACGATGATTGATGGTAAAATAGCATCGTACATTTCAGACATTCCCACATCCTCTTGTACCATTTGTGAAGCTCGACCAAGAGAGATGAATGAATTGGCGTTAGTTGAAGACAAACCAGCAAATGAAGATATGTACAAATATGGACTAAGTTCGTTGCATGCTTGGATTCGATGCATGGAGTGTCTTCTTCACATTGCCTACAGGCTGGAATTTAAGACATGGCAGGCTAGAGGAGACGAAAATAAGAAAAAAATGAATGACAGGAAACTGAAAATCCAATAAGATTTCAGAAGTGAAACGGGATTGCTGCTTGATGTAGTGAAACAAGGTAGTGGAACTACTAACGATGGCAACAGTGCTCGTCGGTTTTTTGGAGATCCTGACAAAACTGCTTCACTGACTGGATTAGACGTTGGTCTTGTGAAAAGATTTGCAGTTATTCTACAGTGCATTTCATCGGGTGAAAAAATTAAGATCCCAGAGTTTAAGCAATTCTGCCAGGAAACAAACAAGTTGTATATGGAATTGTATCCCTGGTATAACATGCCTCCAAGTATTCATAAATTGCTTGTGCATGGGTCGCAAATCATAGAGCATCTTTCAGTAGTCCCAATCGGTTTCCTTTCGGAAGAAGATTCAGAGTCCAGGAATAAGGACTTCCGAAGATTCAGAGAGCAGCATTCTCGTAAAATTAGTGGCAAAGCTTGTAATGAAGACATCTTGAACAACCTGTTGATTTCTTCGGATCCTGTGTTGGCTCAAATTCGACCACGCATGGATACGAAAAGTAAAAGAGGTTTTTTCAAGGAAACCTACGAACTTCTGGTCCAAGAACCTGTTGATAGTAATTTCGTGGATGTGAATGAAATTTTCGGTGACACCGATGAAGATACTGCTAGTGAATCTTCGGATAATGAAGAAGATACACTAGCATAGCCTTAAGTTTCTTATATTTTTTTTTTCATTTGTAACCTTTTTTTTTAAGTCATCTTTTATTTATTTTTTCTGTTTTTTCTTAAAACCCTCTTAGGAAAATATAAGAAAATTCATTAAAGTATCATCTATAGGTACATATAATTTATTAATACAAAAAAAATAAAATGATCTCAAAGAATCATTACTCACCAATTGCAAAGGAAACAGTAGAACTAAAATTTTGTAGCTGGGAAACTTTTGTAAGTCAGGCAATGAATAGCCAAACTTAAGTTGTTCCTGTTTCCATTCAAACTTAAAACTGGATTTTTAGATAATAGTTTATTTTCATTATGTTCCTAATTTATAATTAAATTTGAGTGAATATTTGATTAAATTAATTTAATCTTAAATAATATTTTCTTAAATTTAAATTTTACTTAGTATTTACTGCTGTAGATTAATTAATTGATCAAAATAAATTTTATTTTAAAATAATTTAATATTTTCTAAGGGGGGCCCGGGGGGGCACAAGTGTGTTTGGGAAAAATTTAGCTAAACACCTCTACAAATCTGCTATATGAGTCAAAAGGAGAAAATGTGAGAAAATCAGAAGATACATTAACTTGAATATACATTTTCATACATTGAAATCACTTAAAGTCAAATATCTTCTCAAATTGAAGTTTAATCGAAAAATGTATATAATTGATTTGGTCTTGTATCATTTAGGAGAACAGTTTGGCATCACTAGTTTTTCAAAAATCGTAAAAGTGTAATTTAAAAATCCTATGTCCGAAACTTTGTATGGAGTCGATCCACTGTGCGTCGTAGGGGCGCTCGTAAGCCTGCGTTCGTATGACTAGAAGATACAGCAAATAGATGTCGTGCACGCACCCCTCGGCTTATGGTTGTTCTAGGTACTACGTAACAAATCTTATTACTAATATCCATACAATCATATGTGTTGTTACAGAGGTCAAACAAAAACATTGTTTCCAAAGTAATACGTCTGGCTTTAAGTTTTTGTAGATTAAACTTATTTAAAAGATCACTATAAGATGCATAGGTGTGAAAACAACGGAAATGCACGGCTTTCAAAAATTTACTTTGAACTTTTTCAATCGCCTCTGAGTATTTACCATAGAAGGGATTCCACACCGCAACAGCGTACTCCAACTGCGACCTGATCAACGATTTATAAAGATAAAGATATGTATATGGGCGGACAAATTCTGTAGCTGATCTCATCACGAAACCATACATGCGGAAGGCATTGTTCACTATTCTACTAATATGAGCGTCTAGGTGTAGTTTATTGTCCAATAGAACTCCAAGGTCACGAACCAGTGTTTCTCTTGTTAGAATTACGTTATTTAGGGAGTATGGATGCATTAGGATTTTTTTATTCTTAGTGAAACTTATACAACAACACTTAGATGTGCTAAGTTGGAGTTTGTTATTTAAACAATATGCAGAGAACCTGTCTAGGTCTTCCTGCAAGAGGAGACAATCATGTAAATTTTTGACAGGCTTATAAATTTTTAGATCGTCTGCATATAGTAAAATTTTTGAATTTTGAAAACATGTATTGATATCGTTAATAAATATTATGAACAAAAGAGGTCCCAAAATAGAGCCCTGGGGTACTCCAGAAGTAACTCTTAGAGTGTTGGAATTGAAACCATTTACCACAACCCTCTGAGTTCTATTAGAAACGTAAGAGGAGAACCATCTCAATAGATCACCACGTATACCATTAAATGCAATTTTTTTTAAGAGCAGCTCATGGTCAACTTTGTCAAAGGCTTTCCGGAAATCAGTGTAAACAGTGTCAACTTGAATGCGAGAGTCCATATTGTTGAATAAGTAGTCCACAAAAGTCACCAGGTTAGTTGTAGTTGATCTTCTTTTGACGAATCCATGTTGTTGTTGAATTATATTGCTATGTATGAGAGGATATACTTTATTATGTACTAATCTCTCGAAAACCTTTGACAAAGCTGGCAATATTGATATAGGACGATAATTTTGGACATCCTGTTTAGGTCCTGACTTGTAAATAGGGGTTATATTAGCAAGTTTCCATGCTTGAGGAAAGATTCCTTGTGAGATTGATAAATTAAATATAATATGCAATGGGATACACAGATTAACAGCAGTCGACTTTATAAAGGTTATTGGTAGACCGTCTGATCCTGGCCCCTTAGAAGGATCCAGTGCTTTGAGCGCACTAAGTACTTCATCGATAGTAAGCTGAATGTCAGTTAATAGAGTGCAGCTCTCAGAACAGTCATCATGCAAGGATGGAATATTACTAGAAGTGGAAGGCTCATAAACAGAGTTAAAATAGTCTGAAAAAAGATTACAAATTTTTTCTGGGTTGTTAGTTGACTGGTTGTTATAACTCATAGTAGAAGGAACTTTAGTACTATTTTTTCGGTTAGAAACGAAAGTCCAAAAGTGTTTAACGTTGTTCCGAATACTATCTTCGACAGAATTAATGTATTTTTTGTAGCAGTTCTTACATTCATCCTGGAATCTGGAGCGGTATAGTGAGAACTGCTCGTAATCCGAAATATTGCGATACATTTTCCATCTAACCCAAGCTTTGGTCTTATTTCTATAAATGTGTATAAGAGGTTTTGAGAACCAAACGGGAAACTTATTAGATTTACAAGTTGTCAATGGTACATGTTTTTTAATAATACTAAAAATTACATTATAGAACGTGTTTAGAGATTCGTCAACTGTTTCGTGATTTAAAGCGTCTTTCCAATTTATTTCCTTGAAGTCGTCATAAATTTTATCGTAATTTGCCTTATGATAATTATATTTTTTTATTGTCCTGCGCTCCATGGAACTGTAAGGCAAACGTGGCGTAAACAATACACAGAATGGAGGATGGTGGTTATCGAGTTGTAATAAATAATCTGTGGGTGAAGAAATGGTGCAGTCATCATTACTAATAACTAAGTCTAATAATTTTCCGCTCATGTTTTTTATAGTGTTGAACTGATGTGCGTTTAAGAATGACATAAACACACTCAAATGATCACACACGGGAGTGTTACCTCTACAGATCTGAGCAGACAGTGACGTACTGTGTGTGCCGGCAACCCAATCGACCTCTGGCAGGTTATAGTCTCCTAATAAGTAAAAATGTTCAATGTTTATGTCATCTAGATATGATTCTAAAAGGTCAAAATATTCAATATATACACATTCGGATGTTTTTGGTGGTATATACACTGCCGTAATGATCTGAAACTTACCGTTGGCCGAACTGGGCAATTTTACCAGGATCTGCTCAATGTTTGTGTGCAGAGATGAGCACGGAGTTAACCTCTCTGAACGCAGTCCCTTCAGTATCGCCACGATAACTCCATCTTTTTTTTTAGTAGCCGTGCGATCACGGTCACACCGATAAACCACGTAACGGTCATCAATAAATTCGTTGTTAAATATCTCGGGCGTTAACCAGGTCTCAGTTAGAATGATAATATCGTAGCAATTGGCTAATATATTCATATATAGAATATGTAATTTGGTGCGGATTCCCCTACAATTTTGGTAATATATAACTAAGTTATCTGCGGTCGTAGCGGAGAACTCTGCAGAAAATCGTCCGAGAAGTATTAGCCGTCATTAACGTTGCAACCAACTGGGCAAGATAGTGATATGAATACATTTTAATATAGAGAGGTGAATAAAATACATGAAACACATAAGATTTCGGAATATAGATAAACCATAACAAGCAAAGTACTAGCCAGTATATACAATGTTTAGTTAAAACTGGAAATATATCTATTACAATTAAGTCACCGCCTAACAAAAAACTCATAGCAATCAGATGCATAAAATTGCGAACATAGCCAATAATTATACAGGCAAAGCTGGTGAATACTACTGTAGATTGTAATTCTACCTTAATACAGCTCAGAAAATATGAATTTACTATATTGGTGTACAGGAGATGAATGAGAAATATACTTGGAAATTCTAAAAGCACAATATATCTACACTTAAAGCCGATGTATAAGCTAATGTTCGACGCATGCAGCTCACTGTTTGTCAATCGCTGCTGCACATCCAGGCTTGATTTTAGCGATGTCTTGCGAAGTTCGGATAGCGATAGCCCTTGTCGCTTCTTTTTCACGAACAAGAATTGTTCCATGCTTAACCCAGATAAACTTATAGCTATGCTTTTTAGCAGCATCTCGACACTCCCGAAATAATTGTTTGTTCTTCAAGGTGAGATGCTCATGCATAAATACTGGTAGCGATGCCCCCGAAATACCTAGCTTCTCAGTGGAGAGACCCTTACATAGCCGATGGGCGCTAAGAATATTGTCGCGCAGTACACGTGAAGTCAACTTCACTATGATATTTTTGGGCCTGTTGTTTTGCTGGTGTGCGTGTGGGACGCGGTGAATGGAGATAATATCATTTTGTTGGATATTGCAATTAATTAACCCTTTAAGCGCGTGGCTAAATATCAATGGCCGTGCCCCTAGCGCGCGGCTACAAATCAAAAAAAATAAATATTTTCGTTTTAGTTGTACCACACAGTTATTAGGACGAAAATAGAACGAAAAAATCATGCATGTTTTCTGTCGCAGAAATACGACACGCGCGATAGGGACACGAAAATATTTGTCGCATATATGCGACACGCGCGGTCAAAGGGTTAAGGGCCCAATACTTTGCATCAAGGATAGAAGATTTTCATTACGCCTTTCAGGAACATTACCTATCTCTATGTTACAATTACGAGCACTCTGTTCTAGATGGTCAATCTTTGCCACGAGCTCCGCAACAATTGGCTTCAAACCAACGGTGTCTTGAATTTGTTTCTCGAAGTGGTTGACTCTCTTGCATAGATCGGTTTGGCCGTCAGTAACAAACTGGACCGAGTCCTTAAGTGACTCGAATTGGTTCGCCATACCTTCATATTTTACATCTAATTCGGAGACTCGCTGTCTTAAAAGTAATTGCTCAGATCGAAGAGAATTAATGTCGTTCCTAATTTCCGATGTGACTTGAGTAAGTGAAGATAGCTCGTTTTTTATAGATATAACATTATCCGACATTTTGGTGATACTAGTTTCCATGTTTCGGCGCCACTCATTTAGAGTATCCTTAAACTCTGTGGACAGCTCTTTAATAGCCTGCATCCACTCACAATCCGGTTGTTTACGCTTGCGCATAGACACGTTTTGTTCGTCACTAGTTCCTGATCCTGATGCCATATTTAAGTCGGTATCGTTAAAGGACCTTGCCATGACTTCTTAGGCTTGTAGTTTCTATGGACATAAGTCTCATCTAAATAAATGATTGGCTTGCCTTCTGCACGTTTTCCTGCTATAGTTCTTAAAAATCTATGTCTCCAAGCAGATATGTCATAGCGTTCTATTAATACAGAACGCTCATTTTTATTATTTTTAAATTCATAGCCATTGGCTAATAACAAGCGGCGCAGAGTTTCTCTGCATCCGTTAAAATCAATACTTTCTTTTAACTCCACCAACAGTGTCCTCAGTGTAGGAACTTGTTTTTTAACAATATAAAATTCGTTTATCTTGTTACGCATAGCATCTATGTCAAAGTTATCTAGGTTAGACACAGTAGGTTTCCGTGGGCGTTTCTTCCCCGGGGTACTCCAGACACCTTCATTTACTGCACCTTCCCTTTTTACTCTCTTTAGTGTTCTGACACTCACTTCTGCAAAGAAGATATACAAAATATGTAATTAATTCTTGGTTTACGTAAATGCAAAGGTTTTTTTCGGCATAATTTCAAAACACCAGTGTATAGTAAAAACTTACCAGTCATTGAAGTTATTTCTTCTAAGTACTGATTCTGGGTTATTATCCTATCTTTCTGCTCTAATTCAGTGAGATTTTCAATAGTTCTTACTATTTCATCAACTCCTTCGACATCTTGCAGATTCTCTGTTAAAGAAAGTTAATCGTTTTAAAATTACCATTGTATGTATTTTAATTGTTTTTTTTTTCCTCTGTTATATATCGTTTTGTATGTACAATAAAGCATATAATAAATAATAAATTACCAACAAAAATACAGCAAAAATTCATTATGAGTATATACGTAAAACATAGGTGATGTTATTCAGTAAGTCATTTATTTTGCAAATATGGGTACAATACATGGTGATAGAGTGATAACAGGTAGGTTCAGCCACATTTTACCAG
Organism: Brachylomia viminalis; assembly: GCA_937001585.2. Lineage (NCBI taxonomy): Eukaryota > Metazoa > Arthropoda > Insecta > Lepidoptera > Noctuidae > Brachylomia > Brachylomia viminalis. Next base: position 2,425,093 of record OW443294.2, read on the forward strand.
TCGGCATGCAAAATTTATAATTTGAAGCTAAAAATACTGGAACTTAATACTTAGACATTGAATAATAACGTCATAACTTATCTTGATGAGGATTACATAATAATATCAGAAACCAGTTACAGTTATTATTGAGAACACAATTTAGAGTCAATTAATAACAATAAAAATGTCATCTAATACAATTTCAAATATGGCGTCAAAAAAGTGTAAAAGAGAGAAAAAAAAAAAAATCAAATAAAATAGTAACAATAATAAAAAATAATAATAAAAACAGTTTTATCTATTCAGATCACTACATATTATTTCAAAATGTTTCTCAGTAAGGAATTCGCTGACAGAAAAAAAATGAAAACGTTGACTGATGCGATGTACGAATGAATATAATTAGTTTTATTCAATACGAAAAAGCGAAAGTAACTTATTTGTAAGGATACGTAAATTATAAATCAAAATTTTATTAAGACGACTGGATAGGTAGGTGTTCAAAGTATCAAAATAATATTGTCTACTAACCTATGAAATTCAACACCACACGTAGACAATCTTGTTTTTGTTTAAACGCGGCATCACGCTGTTGTTGTTTTTCGTTGAACTTGCCAATCATGCAAAACAACATCTTTCGTACACCACTTTTGATAGATTTGTTCATTTTAAACCGTAATTAGAATCACAATTTACACAAACGCATACAATTTGACACCAGAGATACCGAACGACAACCTTGTCAAATTGACGTTGACGTTCATACAGAGTTGCTTTATAAAAAGTTCGCAAATAATTCCAAGGCCTACTTTCGTTAGCCAGACTCTAAATACTTAAGTATATAAAAAATAAAACAATGTTTTAATTTACATTTAGCCTCCTTCGAAATAAAACGTAAAGCAAATAATATGTATTTCTTGTGATGAACTGTTGTTTGAGTGAGTCAAACACTTATCCACTTTTTATAACAGTTTTTGTACCATGATCCCCACCATAAACCTTCCTAAATGGCAATTGCGACTTTGGTTAATTAAAAACCTCCGTCGTAAAACTCAATAAGTACCACTTACATTATTTACCACAGGGATGATTCCGCTGTATAAGTAAGTAAGTGACAAATAATACACTCGAAAGGCCTTTTAAAAGTTGTACTTATTTTTTTTATAAAATAGATCAAATGTGAAACCTGTATTCCAAAGAACATGGAACAAAACGTACCCACCCATGTAGCAAATTGAAATTGGTACCATTAGAAAGGTCTTTGTAAATATATATATTTGTTGTATGGGGGCAACTTTGTAGCTTGCGGGGGAAAAAAGATATTCGACGTTGAAAATGCCGAAAATCCTTAATAAAAGCGACCCATGCACATTCGACGTTTTTGCGATTTTATCCGTTAGGTATTTCGAACTATTATGCGCTAGCGTCGGTGTGTCGTAAAAATTGGAGAGAAGCCATCGAAGCCTATTATTGCTCCTGCATGACGGGTATGAGAACTCTAGGTGCCTGTGCTCACACTGTTAGCATAATATGGTACTTAGGTGTTGGCAGGCACCTAGATTACTTCATAGGTCCGGCAAGTGCCTGGGATGATATAATCATTGAGAGTAACAACACAATTTAAAAATGATGTTTGTGCTGGTCTTGTAATAAAACTGTGCTTTTTAAGATTTATGGTTTTTATTTAATATTTTTTCCATACCAAAAACGAATGGTAGGAAGCTAAGTCGGTCTCTCTTTAGGCAGAAAAAACAACTGGTTAATTATTTGGTCTACAGAACAGAAAAAGGTGCGATTGCTATAACATTTTGCAATTAAAAATGTAATAAAGAAGTTATCATAACTTCGGTCTCCCATTCATTCATTCATTCGTTCATTTATTTTTGAGTTAGTCAATTAAGCCTCTTCTAAATGACACCTAGTCTAAAATGCTACAAAGGTGGGTACGGGTTCCATACAAAATTACCCATTGTTCTTTCATAACTTTCTGTTTAGTAGAACATGAACTACGAGAACATCTGTTTGAAACTTTAAAGTGCTCTCCTGCAAAGTTTGTCATTCTTAGTTAGGGGATTGTACGTAGGGACCGTCTATCTGAAAAACAAAATAGCATGTTATTTTTTACATCCTAGTTCAAAATAATAATTTAATAAAGAAAATAGGTACCAAGGAGGAAATTTTTATTCATTGTCTAAACCTTGATGGGCAAAGCTTTGACTCAATTTATTATTTGAAGTTTCTTTCTATAAAGGAATCAATGGCAATTGGGGAAGATAGAACAAGTGAAACGTTGTGAAGAACCAAGTTTTATGAAGACGGGACAGGGTAGAACAGTAACTACACTAAACAAAAAGTAGGTACATACCATCTTTCTTCGTCACTAGAAATGCAGGTACACAACAAGAGTTTTGTGACATGATGAAAGTGCACTCACTGTTCAGTTCACTATTCGCAATTATGGGTCCAAACTCTAATAAGGAGTGCGTATGCTCAGTAGTTCACAGAACAAAGACTTCGCAAAGTTTATTCCGAAATGCCGACACGGAGGCTCAACTCACCGTGGGCCATAGACTAATATATATAAACTGAGATAGACTGGCAACTGTCAGTTTGATCAGTTCTTAGCGTTGAGCGACATCTGTACGCCACACAGAGAACTAAACGAAATATATCAATAGCTACGTATAGATAGGTTCATAGATAGTTCACAAAATATCAAATGTAATGAATCGACCAATTTGCAATAAAAAATTAACTTTATCACAGAAAATAATAGCAGATAATTCCTCATACAAATCAGTCAAATCAGTACATTTAATATTTCGAGAACTATTCATCAAAATAATATTTAGTTAGGAATAGGTTGAGATGAACAGTCAGGAAATAATACAAAATTATGATATTAATGTATTTATTTTCCTAAACATTTAATACTACTCCAGTTTGCCTTTCTCGGTTCCTTCCCTTTCTTTTATTAAAATGCTCTCGAGCCTGTAGAATAATGCAGTCCATCTCATTACAATCCGCTTTAGTAAAATTATAAAAGCTCTTGCCAGTGAGAACATTACTGACTTCTCTGCACCAATTCATAATGAAGAATGCAACACTTTTATTCAATAAATACTTATTTAATGTATTTTTATGTTCTTTTCATGTAAGAAAATTAAATACAATATGTAAAGTTACTATTAAATTTACATATTGTACAATTTGCTTTAAATGTGCATCAGTTTTTAACACCTCTAAAGTGATGTGTTCCACTTGGTCAAAGTAGTCAAACAATGATCGAGAGGGATAGCACAACCATTTTTTGCCACAATATTCCTTTTTTGTTATATACGTGACAATTATTTTTACGTGTTACATTTTTTTAAAACAAACTTTTTGGCTTTGGTGGCCATCCATCCACTGCAATAAGCTATAGCAGCGCATTTTTCTACATGGACTCGAGAACGACTTTGTAACATTGTACCTATTTGTATTAATAATTTCAATGTTTAAATGATAATCATTTATCTGCCTTATCTCATTACCATCAATGTCGTTGCTGGGTGATTCATTTTCTATAAATGATCTAAGCGATTGCAGACAAATACTGTCATCCTTTTCACAATTTCCCTGAAGGGAGTGTGCAGATGTGATATTGTTAATTAACAGTCGTTATATTTTGGGTACAGAAACACATCTTGAAAGTGTCGACGACAGATTCTTTGAGTTCTGTAGACAAGGTTGCTATCCAGACTCGCAATACTACCTCCAATACTCTTGATCCAATTCTGAAACTTTACTGCCTCGTTCTCAGGATTTGGAAAGTAATGTAGAGGTATGCCTGAAAATAAAGTAAAATGACTTTACTTGGACTGACTGATATGTGATTTATAGTCTGCTACTATTTTCTGGTATGGTGCTGGTATGAACTACATGAAAAAAGCATGTCATGGTAAAAGAAAGAGGTCAAGTGCAACTCGAGCATAACAACTTATAAAAGTTGGCAAACTTAAATTTGCGTGCTGAAGCACTTATTTTGTATGAAATTAACTACAAATATAAGTTAGTATCGGTTTTTTCTGTGATAAGTATAACTATAGATTACCAATTTTCGGTCTTTTTCTGTAATTTGTACTGTAAGTTCCTACTTCTTGCCAAATTTTATGATGATGGATAAAATTCCATCCAAATCGATCCAATGTTATAGTGAGAGACATGATTGAGGTTGAAATTATTATAACATAATTATATGAAGTTTCGCCTAGCATCTTCTGCTACGACTGGGCACCCAGGAACACAGCTGACGTTTCGAGGCATTGTGAAAAATCGAAAATAACACTATACTGAGTTATATGGTTCAAACTCCGTAAGGACGGCCTATCTACTATAGATCACAAACACTTTCACAAAGTACAGTTTATGCTGAAATTTCGGTATTACTGGAATATATGGAGGAACTAAAGCTCAACTCAAACATATATTAGTCTACAACTCAACGTTATAGCACAAAAACACCAAAAATTACAAGAAAAAAGCGCACGGGCATGTAAACACACCAGTGAGAAAATTCTTGTGACGTAAATACTTAGTGTTGCTAACGTTTAGTATCAGAAAACTACTCTTATGATTCTATCATCGTAAAAATATCATATAAAATACAAAATTATAGTTATTTATTTTATGAATAAATTCCACTAGGTTGCTAAATCATATATTAGGTGCAACTGGACTAATTAAAGAAAAATAGCACAATCAACAATTACTGTAAAGTACCAAATATTTCAAGCAAAAAAATGTGGTAACACTGCAATAAAAAGTTCTAAGTGTAGCGGATAGATGGCATTTTTCACAATAAAAAAATGTTCTAAGTTACCAGGGCATGCCGTGGGCGTACGAAACAGAGGATGATTGTAACGCGCCACGTCGACACGGAGGAATGGAGGTTCAACTCAACGCGGTTAGCAGATGTACTCGCGAAAGAACCAGAATTTAATTGCAAAAGCAAAATTCACACGTTGAAACCGGCACTCGCGCGCAGAAAGCTCGCACCTTTGGGAACAAAGCGTCACTTCTGCAATTTTTTGTAAAAACGACTTAAATATGCAGAAAAAACCGCGATAATCGACTTTATTATCTCAGCAATAACGGTGAAAATTGCATGAAAAATATTGTTTTGAGGGAGGGGAGGACGTTACATTATTTCGCCTTATTGGTCCGTTTGCTTGAAACGTAACGACTCATCCTGTCAGTAGTGTTTTGAAAGCCGACGTGTGACCTTGCGCATTTGTGACGGAGAGGCCCTACGGTAAGTAATGACTTTTTGTTTACATATTACTTGCAGTATTAATGTCACTTATAGATAAGAATCACGTTTTGTTTCCAAATCTTTGTATTTGTTTGCTGTAAACATAATGTCACTTTCTTGCTTAAATGACATTATGGCATAAAACTTTTCTTTTCATTGTAACCAAAACGTCACTTCTGTTTACAAGTAACATTATTTTTGTAATGAATGGTATTTATATTATGGCAGAATGTCATTTTTGTATATAAGGTGCTATAAAAATATCTGCCACGGCTTTAATGGGAGGTAGTATTGTGTTTATAGATTACAATAGTGAAGAAATTTCGTACCCCGGAACAGTTCATTCAATTTGAGAAAATAAAGTAGTTAAAATAACATTGACTCTACTCTGCATAATGTGGTTCACAAATTACGCGCGATGTGTCGCTTCGTCAATGAAAACAACTGCTATCTCTTTCCATCTGTTCTTTGAATGAAAACTGATATCAGCTGACTAGTTCGTCACTACCTAATCTACTAGGTACGCAATAATACGCCAAGTGTTTTAAAAGTGCAATTACTTACCAGCTACCGCATTCTTCAAAAAAACTGACGTAAATAAGATGATAAACTTCCCATCACACTTAAAACAGGCTTTGGACTGTCAAGTTAGTGTAAGAATCGCAATTTTTTTCTTATTATTTTTAAACAATAGGTTGTTGTTGTTGTTGTGGTCCTAAGGCACCCCGCTGGTGCTGAGGGCCCCAACAATAGGTACTTAGATTAATATCAAATAACGATAAATTACAGTAACTTGGCGTGTTTAAAAGTTAATTATCTTGTTTACAACAATTGCACTGTATTTACAGTTATTTACACACTTCCTACCTACTTATCTACAAAACTGTTGCACAAGTCCTCCTTCGCGTTGCACACAAATAATGTAGGCACGCTTACGTACATGTCTCTTCACTTTTCACTTTTAACTTGCCTAAATGCGCGTTTGATGCGCCTTTTTAGTTCTTCCACACTTCTAATTTCATGTCCGGTGTGGCCGTAGACAAGGTCCTTTACACGACCCCACAAAAAAAAGTCTAGAGGGGTTAAATCCGGCGAGCGAGGAGGCCACGGCACTGGCCCTCCGCGGCCTATCCACCTTTCACCGCCGTACCACACACTGTTTAAAAAGTCCCGTACGCTGATGGCGACTGGCGACTGGCGAGCGGGCGGTCGGCTGGCGCGTGCGACGAACGGGGTAGTGCGGGTGAGGGTGGGGGCGCACGGGGGGCGACTGGCGAGCGGGCGGTCGGCTGGCGCGTGCGACGAACGGGGTAGTGCGGGTGAGGGTAGGGGCGCGCGGGGCCGATCAGAATGGCAACAGTTTATGCATGTCGTCGCCGGCGTTTTTGAATGAATTCGGTGCGGTGCGGCAACAGCTTATAAGTCTACGGGATGGTTTTATGCTAAAAAATCAATTCAAATTTATACGTAATTATTTTTGTATGAAAAAAAATATGACAAATAATCAATAATTTATCTTTACTTTTGTAATCTATAAACACAATACTGTCTCCCATTGCAGCCGTGGCAGATATTTTTATAGCACCTTATAGAAGTGGTTTTTGCTTCATAAAAATACTCTTTGTTTTGATGATAACAAACTGGCATTTATGTTAAAAAGTAACGTGTTAATAAAATATTTGTTTTGTTTATAAAATTAATAGGTTGTTTTCGATAGAAAGTGTCTTTTTGTTATAAAAATAAATGGTTAATTTAATGAGAACATGAAGTAATTTTTGATTAAAAAAGACTATTTGGTAAAACTTTTTTTTTGTTCGCTTGATAAATGTGGTTTTTATCTAAAAGCGCCATTTAATTTAAAAAAATAATAATCTGAGGCTTGATATTTTTATGTCACATAACTTGTAAAATGGCATTATGTTTACAATATTTCTTATTAAAATAGAATGTATGCGTCATTTTAAATATGAAATGACTTTTTGGTTGCGCGGCTAGTATCATAGGTATTTCATACTTTTAGGTTTAATAATGTCTAAACGAGGGTTGCTACTCTCTGTAACCTTGCGCGTCAAGGAATAAATGCTTCATCCATCCAAAAACAAGTATTGAGTAAGGAAGATTGCTCTGAAATTGGTCATAAAGGTTGCGAGGTGATACCTCAGCAAGATAATGGCAAACACAATGAAAAAGGTACAAAAACATAAAAGGCATATTGGTGATCCATAAAATATTTCACATCGTCTATAATCTGTATTTATTTTTATTTCTAGATCTCAAAATTTTACAATGGCTTGATTACAATGAAAGAATAGATAATGTCGAAGAAACCACAGAACAGGTAAAAAAAATAACAGAAAATGTTGAAGGAAATACAGAACAGGTTAAAGAAAGAACAGCTAATGTTGAATAAAGTATAGGCAGGGTCAAAGAAACAACAGATAATGATAAAGAAATAATTAATTATATCAAACATCTCAGTTAGGACAGAGTATGCTTTTAATTTTTATATTAAGTATTATCATAATAATATTATTTTGTTTGATTCTGTTCATAATTATACCCTATATTTTTACAGATAACACAGAAGTTAGTTCCGAAAGTAATGGATCTGATTGTTCTGGAACAGATAGCGATAGAGATAATGAATTCGTACCCGATAAAGGTCGTAAAAGGAAACTAATTCCATCATCGTCTTCTTCGTCATCAAGCTCAAGTTCTAGTACAACATCTTCAAGCTCAGATTCAGAATCAACAAAATCGACAAACTTACCTGAAACACCAAACCAAACAAATATACAGCTGCTTGATTCCCAGGAACCACCTACGATCATTCAACAAATAGCCACTCAAGAATCAAATACAGAGATGAGATCTCAGCTTGAATGTGAATTTCAAAATACACCGGTTGCGACTAAAGCTAAAAAGAAGGCCCAAAATCCTGCTGCCTGGAAACAAAATATACGTAAAGCTCTTAAGAATACTGGCCAAGAACATACTAATTCTTCAGGAAAAGTTATTCAAGCCAAAAAAATGGGCCCGCCTTGTACTGAAAAATGTTTATTTAGCTGTTCGAAAAGAATTTCTATTGAAGATCGACAAAAACTTTTCGCAGGATATTGGGAACTGGGCTGTCTGACGAGGCAGCGAGATTATATTGCTTCGTGTATTACCACTCTTGTATCTGACTACCGACGACTAAAAACCAACCCTAAATTTCCAAGAAAACCTAATAGCTGTTTTTATTTACCTATAAATGGTGAATCTGTTCGTATGTGTAAAACAGTTTTATTAAGTACTTTGGCCATTACTCCTAGATTTTTACGCCACATCATTGACAAAAAAACTGCAACAGGATCCGTTCCACCCGATAGAAGAGGCACACTTACCAAAAAGAGAATAGACCCTGAAATCCATGAATCCGTACGGGCACACATAAACTCTGTACCAAGAGTAGAAAGCCACTATCTGAGAGCCCAAACAACCCGCCAATACATAGATGGACAGTACATTTTTGCTGAACTACATCGTTTATATTCCGAAGACCGAAAAGCCAAAAACAAACCTTGTGCATCCTATGACTTTTATAACAGAGTCTTCAACTATGAATTCAATTTATCTTTTTTTACTCCTAAGATCAATGTTATCAGTGCGTCTCCTATCATAATTTATCCAAAGCCGAACAATTAAAAAAGGAAGATGAGTATAAGCTCCATTTGAAAGAAAAAACACTAAGTCGAGAAGAAAAAGAAGTAGATATGAAACTATTAAAAGAAGACAATAACTTAATTGTTGCAATATATGATTTACAGGCTGTATTGCCAGTACCAATAGGGAACTCAAGTGCTTTCTTCTATAAATCTAAATTGAACTGCTATAATTTTACAGTAAGTTTTTATAGTTGTTACAATTATGCTAAAATTGCATCAGGGCAGAGTGGTTCATGTTTTTCTTACTAAGGACGAAGTGTGCCTTGTGAGCAAATTGATTTAGATTTCACACGATTACAATAATGACGATTGACGATACTGGAACTGAAATACTAACAATTACCTATTAACTTGGTTTTTAGGTTACAGATTTCAAGGAGAAAAAGACTTCCTGTTTCTTTTGGCATGAAGGCTTAGGCAACCGTGGAGTTAATGAAATTGACTCATGCGTTTACATTTTCCTAGAAGAATTAGCTCAGAAACACTAAAACTGTGACGTAATATTTTACTCAGATAATTGTTGTGGACAACAGAAAAACAAGTAAGTGTAACTTAACCAACCAATCTTTACTAGGTAAACGGTTTTCTGTTTGCATTATTATTTAGAGCTAATCTATTGAGTAATTGTTTTGTTTTGGATTTCAGATTTATGATTAAGAGCGTGTACGTCTAGCGCGCGACATCAAGTTTAGGTAATTCAATGCAACTATTACTCACACAGACGCAAGCGTGACTGTGTGCGTAGCGCTGGCGCGTTCTCTCGCGCTATAGTCGACCTAACCCATTTTGATCCGTTCGAGTGTAATTGTTATAGAATAGAATGTAATAGAATTTAATTTATTGTACACTAAAATTAAAACAAAGCTTTTACAATATTGTAATATATTGCAAGTATAGGTATAATTATGATTAATATTAAAGTCGTTATTTTTATTTATTCAAACATGAATTGGTTGATCTAAAATTTAGAAAGTAGACCAACTGCAACAATTGTTTATTGTACTAATTAATAGTAACGATTTATGGGTTTATAATAGATAAATATTTATTATTATATTCAAAGAAAACAATTTATACGAATTTGCTCAATTTTATTTTACATTACTTAAATAAAAAAATGATTAAAATAAACAAATAACCAAAGCAAATAAAAACACGCCTGCACCCTGCATGTCAAAAAAAAATTGAAAAAATAAAAAAACCCGTCTGCGTAAAAAATAACTAATAACTTTAAATAAAAACTGAAAAGAATAAAAACAAGTTCAGTTCAATTCTAATACGGAACGTATTGACTGCAATAGTAGAAACCCGTATTGGATAGAATGATTTTAGTCTAGATTATTTAATGGGTCCCGACTGTTGCAGTCAATATGTTCCGTATTAGAATTAGTAGATCGTGTTTCTCAGTGGCATCGACCTGGACTTTCTTGGGTCTACAATTTCAGGTAGCAAACACTCATTATAATAATTAACTAATCTGGTTTGCATTTGGTTTTGCCAAAACTCATCGTCTCGAGTAATTTTCTCAATTTTCAAGGGAAATTCTTTACCCGTCCAGACTGCTAACAAACATACATTCTTTTTCGTTATATGTAACTGTCCTTGAACCTGATAAAACCACTCGTGGCGACGGTTTACAGTCCCGTTAGAATTCCAAAATTTATTTTATTTTGTTTTAAAGCATCTTCAGTATTCATTCCGAAAGCTGAAATGGGGCATTTTATTTCAATAATACCATGCTCAAAAATGCCATCGGGTGAAGCTCCCAGAAAAAAGAAATCTTCATCAATGAACAAACCACATTTATCTATGCTTATGTGTTCTTGTTCCTCAAGTTGCCGGATTGCAATTGCCTCATTGTCTTTTCCGTGTTTTATACTTGCAATATTATCCAATGAATGTGAGTATAAATGACATTTTACTAATGGGGCGGAACTTATGTTTTGCCTTCTTTTACACACTTTACCAAACGACGATGCTGTAACAAGACATCTACGCAATTCAAGCCAAAGTGCGCTCTCTGCCTGAAGTACAGTGTCTGGCTCCACCTATTCTCTATTGTTGACCTAAAATGCAAAAAAAATATAGTCTAGTCACTCTAGTCTATTGAGTGTTTTACAGATAGTTGTGTATTTAGCAAAATTCAAGCATTCACCTGTTCCTGAAGATTTTCAAGAAAAATATTTTTGGCAACGTCATAATCATCCGCAGACATGTCCGGTCTTTGACATTTTTCGCCGTAATGTATTTTCTCATCAAAGTTTAGCCTTCTCTTAGGACGGCAACATGATTTTCCTTTTTGTATTCTTTTGAGCCGAGCCATTTCAATGCGTTTCAGTGACATCCCTAGGAAAAAAATTATCACATAATAGTCAATTTGAATAAATATATAAAAACTAAATTAAAGTAATCAAAAGTGTACCTGGACTCTTGTGAAATTTGGATTTGTAAATATGAAAATGAAAAAAAATGAAAAATATTTTTTATTTAAACAAAATGCTTCATAAACAATGATTTGTGTTTGGAGCCTCCTTTTAGGCAAACAATGCCTGTGTTAGGAGACTCCGCTCTTCCATATCTTTGATATATTTGTTACATATTAATATTACAGCAGAATTGTTATTTCTTAATCTAACATCTTGAGTATGTAACATGTATCACGTGAAGCGTGGTGTGCTTTAGTTAGACGTGGCGCGTGTGTAAGATGTAGTGCGGTTTGATGAGATGTGCGGTGTGGTGTGTGGTGCGGTGTGGTGTGGTGTAGTGTGGTGTGGTGTAATGTGGTGTGGTGTAATGTGGTGTGGTGTAGTGTGGTGTGGTGTGGAGTAGTGTGGTGTGGTGTAGTGTAGTGTGGTGTGGTGTGGTATAGTGTGGTGTGGTGATTTGTAGAGTAGTGTAGTGTAATGGAGTAGAGTAAGGTCTGTATCATTATGGTGTGTTGTATTACTCATGATAAACCAGAAGAGCTTCCGTATCCTCATAACTAAGAGACTTTGTCCAGTTTGTTATAACTTTTTTACAGTCGTGATTGTTTTTATTATGTATATATATGCTTTTATTAATCCTATTGTATATTTGAGCTGAAAGATGGTGAAATTGTCTACTACTAAATTTGGTTTTACATGGGGGAACTACTGCAATGATGTCCTTTCTCCTTTTGTGTTTTTTATTCATATCATAAGGGAGGGTTTTATGTTTTTTTAGGACCGTTTGGGTTACATACAGTTTTCTGACTGAGAGTAAATTGCTGATTTCATATAGGTTTTTAGTAGAGTGTCTTTTATTTTTAAAATACATAACCTTTATAAGTGCTCGTTGTGCACGTTCCACGTCCAAAAATCTAGTTTTAGCTGCGCCACCCCAAATGGGGATACAATATAGAAGGACGGACTGTGCTAGAGCAAAATAGATCTCATTGAGGAGATTTCTAGGTCGCTTATCACTCCTAAACATTTTAGTCGGAGCAACGTGTCTTAATGTTTTGAAGATCCAAGTAAGTTTTCTGACCCTGGCAATCACCTGCTCAAGGTGAGGATACCAAGACAGAAACTGGTCAACCATCACGCCCAAGTATTTCGTCTTAGAGACTCTATTTAAACATGCACAATTACAACTTATCCTGTTTAGATCTCCGCATGTGTGTACCCTCAAATTTAGGTCATCATTGGGCTGTGTCCGGTTACTAACACTAAAACATATGTAGTTAGTCTTGGTGGTGTTTAATGTTAGTAGGTTGTTTTTCAGCCATTCAGCTACATGGGCAATCCCCACCTCTGCACTCAGTTTAACATCCTGCCAAGAATCACCAGCAAATACAATAGCAGTATCATCGGCGTATGCAAATACCCTGGCGTTTGTTAATTTTATATTGCACAGATCATTGATGTATATTAAAAACAGGGTAGGTCCCAAAACACTACCCTGCGGTACGCCGTATGTTACATCTGCATTGTCGCTAGTGCATTGTCCTATTTTAACTTTTTGCTTTCTATTAGAGAGGTAATCCCTGAGCAGGTCGAGTGCAGTACCTCTTATTCCGGCTTTTTGTAATTTGTTTACTAGGATAGGGACAGAGACGGTGTCAAAAGCTTTTTTGAGGTCTAGGAAAATAGATAGGCACTTTTTTCCCTTGTCAAGATGCTCAATAATATGAGAAATAGCGTACTGAGGTCTTGCGGAATTAAAAGAAACAACTGCGGCATGACATCGTGCTGTATAAGAGTTTTTCAGCGAAAAATTTACGCGCTTGCCACCGACTAACTTTGCCACAATGCTATTAAATTGCTCAGCACGGTTGTTAGTTACATTATGAAGTAAACTTTTAGAGTGAAATGCGATCTGTGCCGTATGACCCATTATTTTATTTAACAAAACCCGTACTTTGGGAACTAAACTCTCTTCATTTTTCCGGTTCTCTGTACAGTAGTAGCTCTCACAGGCACTGTGGTGGCCAAAGATATGCATCGGACTGTTTAAAATATCTTTTTTCAAATTTATTATTGCTCAGCAAGAGTCAAATTCTGCGCTTTTCGAAATCGAATTGCACATTTGACAGCTGTGCGAAGCCTTTTTTGCCTATCAGCGGTAAGTAACCTTCTTTCATTTAGAGGAATGGATGTATCTTCGCTCACATTGAGGATCTTTCCACAGTAATTCCGGAGTAGATGATTGGTACATTCGATTGTACGATTCGATGATTCGATAACTTGATAATTCGGATATGGTCTGCTTTCAAGTATTTTTTTAAACGTGCTTGCGTCACCGTCTGCGATCAATGTGCCATATATTACATTTTGCCTCGCAACAGAAGTCTTAAAACCTTCGACTATGATACTTTGTTCCATACTGCTCGATGGTCCATTATGATTTTTATGACAGTTATGGTTTGCAGGAGGCTCACCTTTGACTGCTGCTCGGGCGCAAACTATACAATATTTATTTTTCACGTCCATATAGAGTACTTTACCCGTTTTGGAACCAATAATAGCTGCGACACCTGACAAAGCAGAATAGTTGGTTTTATAGGATCTTTTAGACCAACAGCAGTCAGCTATGACAGTGAGAATGGGAACATTATCTTTTACTTCACCACACGCAATAGCTTCAGCAGCTTCTTCCTTGGCAGCCTCTAGCATACTGTCTTCAGCAGCTGCTTTCCACCATTTTGCTACTTCGTCGTGACATTTCGCATATGTATTTTGTGTCAAAATTGGTAAGTCTATGGAAGCTAACAATTCGTTTAAATTTGATCTTCCAATACCCGTCATCATAGCTCCAGTCACAGCGCCACGATTTACGTCCATACTAAAATTTGAACTATTAGAGCTGAACAGTTGAAGCTTTGAATTACACATATTGCATTTCATGGCATGGCATAAAATGGCTGCATCGATTTTGATAAAATATGTCTTATTATAATATACACATCATGCGCTTTCATTTGATACCCCACTGGGTATATTTGAAAATATTACATTTTTCATACCTACTTTCAGCCCCCATTTCTAGTAAATGGCTACACCAATTTTGATAAAACATGTGTAAGAACCATTGCCCAGAAAATAGCTTTAAAAGAAAACACATCTATATCGGTTCACTCATTTCAGAGCTACGGTGCCACAGACAGACACACAAACTGACTGTCGCATATGTAGTAAGCTCATAACATTTTTATCATAGTGTATTAGTAAGCAAAAGTGTGTTTTACGTTAGCGAAGCCGTGGGTTAAAACTAGAATAAAATAGATATACCAACCTTTTAGCTCTTGTCTTTTCCAAAATTTCTAAATTTAGTTTTCGTTTCTTCCCTAAAAATAACTTGGTTTTATTTCCCATTATTACGTCTGAAACATTATTTGTTGTCACTCAAAATATTATCAGTAATCATAAATACTAATAAAATATTTTACTTACCAAAGTACCAAAAGTTGTCGATCACACTATAAACACCGCTATCCTTGCACGCACGGTAAAGGTCAACACAGGTCAGTCAGAGCGCCCATGAGAGCGCCGAGCGACGTGTCCTCACTCTGGAAAGCCTCGCGGCGAACTGATTTGTGTTGATTCGCGCGCAGAGTTTTATAGTAGTTTTCAAAAATTCATAGAAAAATAATTACAATGTTTTAGTTGAATTTTTTAAGTGTTTGTTTTTAAAAAGATGATCGTCTATTATATTATGCTATTATTTGGTTAAATTAAGTAAGATATATCGGTTAAAAAAATCATTTAAAGACTTTAATTTCTTAATAATTTCACATTGTTTGTATTAAATAATAATAATAATAAAACTTTTATTTCATAGTAAATACAGATTTAATAGGTTTAAGACAGTTTTAAGACAGCTTTGGTAGTAACACAATGCAATACAAATCTAAGAGCTAAAATCTGTACACAATATGGAAAACCCTGCCTCTCAAACTAGGCAACCTGTATCTTGAGAGACAGTGATTCAGCTTAAAATGTGGTGCTTATTATAATCGTAGACTGTGTCGAACTACCCGAGCGGTTGAGGATAATAACAATTACTTACTACTAATATTAAAACTAATTTAAGTGTATATTTTATACTATTTGTGTGTGTGTGCGTTCGTGTGTGTGTGAGTGAGTGGGTGATCGTGTGTGTGTGTGTGTGTGGGGGTGTGTTGTGTGTGATTTGGGATATCTAGGTAGCTAGGCGACGTACTTAAGTAAGGATTCTGTTTGTAGATAGTCCAGTCCTAATAGCCATTCAGTTAATTTTGATTTTATTTCATAGTTATTTAGATCGACAATGTTTAATTTTTTGTGAATTTGTGTGTAGATATATGTACTTAATGTGTAGTATTGGTGTTGAGCGAAGGAGGTTTTGTGAAGGGTACTTAAGTGTAGTTTCTTCCTTTTTTTAGGATCAGATGGGGGAACGCTAGCGTGTTTTCTAACAGTTGACTGCAGTAGAAAAAGCTGGCGCACTGAAAGTACCTTGCAATCAGCGTAGAGTTGCGTAGTGGGATAGCGATAAGGTTTGCGTGACATCACCTTCAGCACAGCTCTCTGCGCTCTTTCAATCCTCAGAAGACTGGTTTTATTTGCACCACCCCATACTGTGATGCAATATCCAATGACGGATTGACATAATGCATAGTACACCATCTTCAGGGTTTCAGGCGCAGCCGAGTCTCTAAGGGATTTGAAAATATGTAAAAGTTTCATAGCTCTAGTGGTAATGGCGTCAACCTGTTTGTCCCATCGTAATCCTCCGTCTATTTGGACACCCAGATATTTCACAGTATCAGTTTTTAATTTAATTTCTATTAGTTAGATAACTAAATAAAAAAATCTTTTTTGGTAACTATTTCCCTTAGAATCTTTGCAATTGGTTATGATTTTTTGTTTATTAGATTTGTCAGTCGTTTCAGTTTAAGCTTCGAAACTGACCTTAAAAGGGAAATTAAGGAAACCTCTGTTAGGTTATCTTGATATAATTCACAAATACTCTATTAATCGAAATATTTTTTCTAATAACTATTTAGACAACGAAATTTCCTAAATTTATTAGTAATAGACATATTTGTAAGCTAAGTGGTTCATGGTGTTAAGTGGTTTGAAAAGTACAGTTTTTCAGCCAAACAGCGTGTGAACGGCGTAAACGCTCTTAACCTGTAGGTATTATGCAGTAAATAAACTGCAAATAAATTATATCCAACATAAATTCCTTATTCGTGGGCATACACAAAGTGCGGCTGATAACGCCCATTCTGTTATAGAGAAAGCTGTAAAACGGGCTAAAAAATCTGGCCCCATTTACATCCCAGCCCAGTATTGTCAAGTGATAAGGTCAGCCAAAAAAACAGGTAATCCTTTCTATTTAAAAGAAATTAATTTCACTGAGTTTTATAATCTTAAGAGTCTGACTGAAGATATTGGTTTAAATTTAACCAAAGACAAAAATGGACAAGCTATTAAAGTAACTGAAATAAGCCAGCAAAAATTTACAAAAGATAGCAATGTTTATTATTACAAAAAATCATAAGAGGGCAACTGGATTGAAGTCAATCGTAATCAAACAGTCACACGAAGCACAAGAGTCCAACAATCTCACGAAGTAACGTTAAAGCAGGCTTATGAGAGTAAAATCCCCTTAGCTGCTCGAAAGAAGGCAGACATTCAAAACTTAATTAACACCAACATTATACCGAAAGTTTATGAAACTATTTACAATACAATATTTTGATATTTTTTTTATTTTACAATTAAACAAGTGCGAGTTGTAGTCGTGCTTTTTACTATATTTTAGCAGAGCATTTTGTTACTGATTTTCTTTATAATTTTGTTACCAAAGTTGTTGTTCCTAATAATTAGACAGTAAAGTCCAGATATAATACTGTGAAGAATGTGATTTAAGTACCTATCAGAAATTTTATAATAAAACGTATATAAAGATGTTTTAGTATTAGTGTTATTTGTGAGACTGTTTAATATTAAGATAATATTGTTATGTAAACTTAAGAATTCATCTTATAAGAGACTGTTTTAAGATGTTGTCCACCATACTCATTTTATTAGATGGTAAGTGCCTAATGGCAAACCTTTTAACAGTATTAAGACTGATGTTTCAAATAAAACAAATTGATAATATCACCTATTTCATTTAATAACCCTCCATTTGATTTATAAATTTAGTATTTTATCGATACTTCTTTTTTTCTGCTTGTTTTAGTTTGTATTGGTTTCCAATCATATACAAATTTACTAAAAATGTACGAAAGCCATCCTTAACCATGAAAATACGTACTTTCATGATTTTATTATTTTCTAAAAAGGGTCACTTCTGCTTTATAGCATTTACCGATTTGTAACAAAAAGTCACTTTGGTAGCCTTCCCTCAGTTTACGGCTTGTTTCTCAAAAACCCCTTCTTGTATTTATTTTTTAATATTCAAGATTGTCCGTGAAGAAACTATCGATTTAAGACTATAAGAATGGCCTTAACACTCTGAAACAGTACAAAGTTATAAAAGAAATACGTCAAATAAAAATTAAAAATGCTCTTCCTGTAAAGTTGGAAAACATGCAGAAGTGACCCTTTGTTCCCAAAGGTGCGAGCTATTCTGCTATTTGCACATTGCAATTGTTACTATTGCAATGATAACCAATTCCCATTATAAGAATGAAAATAACTCCTTCCAGGACCGTTTAACAATTCCATAATACTTGGTTTGGGCTTAATTTTTATTTTTTATCATTTATTGTTCAATATTTTGCGACAATTATTTTATGTTTGTGTTTGTGTTTCACACCATTTCCCGGCATCATCATTATTTATTTTAATATTGCAACACAATATTTTTATTTTGGTTACCCGTGACAGAGATGGCGCTCTGCTAAATAAAAAACCGAAATTACTGGTATGGTATGTAACATAACATACCAGTAATTTCGGTTTTAGCGACTTTGTCGCTAGATCTAGCGGATTTTGGATGTGTTTAGCGACTTTTTATTTCGATCTAGCGACTAAAATAAATTTAGCGAACTTATAGCGACTTTTTGTTTGCAAAGCTGACTACCAACCCCCAGTAGTGTAGTGAAATTAGAAGAAGCGATTTATTCGATATTGAAGACACAGACATATTTTATTTCAAATTTAAATTCAAATAAAAACCAATAGCAATTGCTATTGGTTTTTCGGGAAATCCCCTACCAGAATGTCGTTCGATCTTGAAGTTCAATCGGTTTGGTGCCTCTCACTCTATCAAACGATGCATCATATCACTGTTTCTTTCTTTTTCATTTCATTCATTCATCACCGCCGTTCAGAGAAAGGACGGAATAACCAGTTTCTATGTTACGTTTTCGCAGAACAAACCTGTTTTGTCAAGGTGTGAATAGTGTCTTTGTTCAATATAGTCGTAATTTTTAACAAAATCTAATAATTGTGGAAATGGAAGTTCCTTTAAAAAAGAAGTCTTATGCTCAAAGGTATAGACCAGAATGGGAACAACAAGACGAGTTTAAAATGTGGTTAAAACCTGTTATGACTGATCCCACTAAAGCCTTTTGCTCGTTTTGTCACAGTGAAATATTCGCAAAATTAAATGATTTAAAGAAACACGCCGATACAAAAAAACACAAACAAAAATGTGAAGCGATATCAAAAAATCAGCAAATATGTTTTACTCCAGCTCCTAAAGTGAACAAGTGTACCCAAAAAGCCGAAGGTAAGCTTGCCTTATATATAACGGAACACAGTGCAATTTCTCAAATAGACCATCTGTCAGAATTGTGCAAATATGTGTTCGCAGATTCAAAATGTGCTGACATAAAAATTCATAGGACGAAGTGCACTCAGATTATCAACCAGGTTCTAGCACCACATTTCAGAGAAAACCTTGTCAAAGATATTGGCAGCCAAAAATATAGCCTTATTTTGGATGAATCTACAGACGTTAGTGTTACCAAATTCATGGGCGTAATTGTGAGATATTTCAGTGTGACACAAAATTCAGTTGTATCTGCTTTTCTGTCGCTGGAGCCTGTAGAGCGAGCTGATGCCAACGGCCTTGCCTCATCATTAGTAAATTGTGTACAATCACAAAATTTATCGCTCCAAAATTTGGTTGGGATTGGGACGGATAACGCTGCAGTAATGACAGGGTGTCACAACAGCGTATACGTAATACTCAAGAGGCAGCACAATCTACCCAATTTAATCCTAATAAGATGCATCTGTCATTCCCTACAATTAGCCGTCAGTCACGCGTCACAGCACTCTATTCCACAACATATTGAATTTATGATAAGATAAACCTATAAGTGGTTTTCAATCTCATCAAAGCGCCAGCATGAGTACAAGGAGCTATACAGCCTCATTAACTGCGGCGACGAACCTCTTAAAATTCTCAAAGTTTGTGATACTCGCTGGCTGTCTATAGAGCCCACTGTTGCCAGAATTTTGACTCAGTGGGACGAGCTTAAGTTACATTTTTCACTTACTAAAGATAAATGCCAGACTGCAGATTTATTAAGTGGAATGTACAGAGACGAAGCTAATCGTTTACATTTCATATACCTCAAAAGTGTTCTAAATGATGTGCAAATGGGAATCAAAATCTTCGAAGTGTTGTGTATCGGTCCTTATATTAGTCTGTGGTCAGCATGTCACGTGACAGCAGATTTTATGGTGACTCATGTAATGGCGATCCTAGTATGTGATTTGGGATTAAGTTTTAAGTTTAAATAAAGTCTTTAACAGTATAACCTCTACGGTGTTTTATGAGTATCCATACATAACAAATTGGCGACGAGGATGGCGGCATTATTTGGGCACATAGAGCCTTACACGGCGGAAAGGGATTTCCGAGATTATGTGGACAGAATGGAGCAGTTTTTTTTTATAAAAAAAAGGTGGCAATGTTTTTAACGTTGATGGGGCCTGAGCCATATAATGTCGTAAAGAATCTAGTGTCTCCAAAGAAGCCAAGTGAGAAAACTTACAGCGAGCTGATTACATGCCTCACGGCTCATTATGTTACCAAAAAATCAACAATAGCTGAAAGATATGATTTCTATAAATGCAAGCAAACAGAAAGACAATCAGTGAAAGATTTTGTTATTGAGATAAAAAAACAGCAGCGGGGTGTGACTTTGGTGACTTCCTGGATCAAGCATTGCGGGATAAATTAGTGTGCGGCGTGGCTAGTGAGAATCTAATCAAAAAGTTTTTGACAGAAGGTACAGACTTAACATTCGAAAAGGCTTACAAAATAGCAATAGCCTTTGAATCGGCTGAACGAGAATCAAAAAGCATGCAACCAGAATCGAATGTGTGCATTGTCAATGAAAAGTCAAGAAAAGTGACTTACACAGCACAATTGGAATGCTCAAGGTGTGGTGGACATCACTCAGCGGATAGGTGTTTCAAGAAAACCTGGACATGTTATATTTGTAAGAAAACGGGTCACATTGCAGCTAAGTGCCGTAACAGGACGAACCGGAATGCAGTTAAATATGTTAAAGAAAGTGACAAGTCTGATCAGTCTGCAAACAAGGGTGATGCAGAGGAGATTATCATCGGCTCTATTATGAGCATTTATAATGATGGAGAGGGACCAGCAGAAGTCAATTTGTATACCGGAGCTTGTAGTACTGTGATACATATACTGGACTATCATAAATATTTGAAAGACAAGAAATTGCAAAACTGTTTCTCTAAATAAAGTTCAGTGTTTGGTGAAAAGTTAAACATAGCGGGTATTCTTAAAATTCAAGTAAATAAGTTGGATAAA
Organism: Brachylomia viminalis; assembly: GCA_937001585.2. Classification (NCBI taxonomy): domain Eukaryota; kingdom Metazoa; phylum Arthropoda; class Insecta; order Lepidoptera; family Noctuidae; genus Brachylomia; species Brachylomia viminalis. Next base: position 2,446,333 of record OW443294.2, read on the forward strand.
ATTCTAGATTTAATAGTATTGGATAAATGTAAGTATTTTGCACCCTTAATGGGAAGAAATTGGTTGAAAGTGTTGTTTCCGAATTGGCAAAAAGGTTTTCAAAAGGGAGAAGAGTCTGTTATTCAACAAGTTAAAAATACAGGAATGGGTGATTTGAGTATTGTCGATAAGTTGGTGGAGTCAGTCAAGAAACAGTTTGAGGTGGTGTTTTTAAAGGATAGATCTTCTCAAATTGCTAATATGAAAGCGCATCTAAAGTTAAAAGAGGGGAGCTTTACCTATTTTTCACAGAGCCTACACTATACCGTTTGCGAAAAAAGAGGAGGTAGAAAAAGAGTTAAAAAGTACAATATAGTGAATGGGCTAGTCCCATAGTTTTGGCTCAGAGAAATGACAAAAAACTCCGACTTTGTGTGGATTATAAAGTAACTTTAAATAAAGTATTAGACACGGAACACTATCCTTTGCCAATTCCGGAGGACATTTTCACAGAATTAACGGGTGCTAGTATATTTTGTGTGCTTGATTTGACTGGAGCCTACCAGCAGTTGTTGTTAGATGATAAGGCAAAAGAGTTTATGACTATCAATATCCACCTTGGACTATTTCAGCCAACTCGATTACAATTTGGTGTATCTAGCGGACCATCAGTTTTTCAGTGTGTCATGGATCAAATACTGACTGGGCTGAATAATGTCAAATGTTTCATTGATGATGTGGTTATAAAGGGATTTAGTATACAGGATTGTTATTAAAATTTAACAAAAGTATTAGAAAGACTAAAGTCATACAATGTTAAAGTTAATGTAGACAAGTGTCAATTATTTTGAGGAGATAAAGTTTTTGGGCCATTTAATTAATAAGGAGGGAATTCAACCCTTACCTGATAAAGTGGAGGCTATAACACATGCACCGGCGCCAAAATCAGTTGTACAGTTGCAAGCATATTTAGGGTTGCTAAATTACTATGGCAAGCTTAGAATAATTACACATAGAAACCAAGTCCGCGCGCCAATTTTGAAGCACCTTAATTGGAGCCATAAATGGCTCCAAACGCCGGGCCGCTCCGTAGTGTTCAATGTCAATGCACGCCGAACGTGTCTCGCGAAAAAAAAATTATTATGACGATTGATGCAGTTAAATTGTGTCACAACACATCTGAAAAACAAAAGAAATGTGATAACATCACTTTTCACAGGTAAGCTTTCAGTATTTCATAGTATCTTGTAGTTAATTAAGTCAAAATAGAACAAAATAGAAACGTATTAATTCAGTGCACAGTGTTGCCCGATTGTTAAAATATTTTCCCATTTTAACTGAATTTATTGCTCCGACAAAATTAATTTTAAAACATTTGCTACTGTTACTTACTGTTGTTGTTCTTTAATGTAGGTGTTTGTGTGATTTAGCGATATCATATTACCTGAAATTGTGTTACTTGAAAGTTGAGAAGTAAACGAACTTTATTTCCACACTTGTTAAAATGACAACTTATAGGAGTATTGCGTGTTAATGTTCAAAGGATTCCCATCGACCCTGTTATTGCTGACAAGTGGGTGAAAAATATAAGGCTTAGTCGTGGAGAAGTATATTGGAAGCCAACCAAAAATACACGAATATGTTCAAAACATTTTAAGAATGAAGATAAGTACGTAACACAGGGTGGATCGTGTAGGTTGCGTCGAAATGCTGTCCCTGTTAAGGTATAATAATCAAAGCATTATTTAGTACCGTAAAATGAGGCTACTTTGCTCCGTGAAGGTAAATATGCTCCAAATTTTAAAAAAAGATTATTTCCTTCAAATCTCTAAATCTACAAGGAAATTGAAATATTTTTGAACGCATCCGATAAATGTTATATATTATTATGATTGGCAACACTATATTATTCACTTCCGGTTTCCGCCATTTCTTTTCTTTGATAGCAGCGATTCTTTTGGAGTTAGTGTTTTGTAAAAAAATTAATAGTCTGCAAAATCCATCCCCATCGACGAATCTTCTTGGATATTTCAGGTAAGGAGGGTTTAATGGTATTGGATATGTAATTAGCTAACGTTAACAGGTAATATTTATTTGATGTGTAGATTCATTTGGAATTCTAACCTTTTTTACTTTCACGTTCCTACTTTGCGCCATCTTTAGGGATATTTTGCTCCTGGAGCAAAGTTACAAATTATGTTTTAAATACTTAATAATATTTCAACTGCTACGTAACGCAAAATGAATTCAAATAGTTTTTTTTATAGGAAATATGCCACGTAATTATGTCAAGAAAGTACCTACAAGAAATTATAAAAACTATTCAGAAGAGACTCTTCGAAATTGTTTAGCAGCAATAGAAAACAAAGAAGTTACTCAAAGGAAGGCAAGTGAAATATATGGGATTCCAAGAAGGACAATTATAAACCATCTGAGACTTTTACGGCGCAATGAAACACCAAGGCCACCAGGAGCACCTACTACATTTACAGTTGAAGAAGAAAAAATATTCGTATCATGCATACAAAAATTAAGCGAGCATGGTTTTCCTCTTAGAGTCGATTTCACCAACGCAGCATAAGTCTTATTCCAAGAATAAATCGTTAATTACTCGCGAGTAAGCCCATTTTACATTTCACCAACATTTAACCTAAGGATAAAATCGCTATACTAGAGTAAATTCTTATACCACCGATTTCGGCCGAGTAAACTGTTATTCGTAGATTAAGTTGACAGCTTGTGTCTGTAACTGTCAAGTCGATTGCATTGCAACCGTTATAAGCTGTAACATTGATCGTAAGATTATACAAACAAATATACGAAGGTAATAAAGCTGTGAATCAAACCAAAAAACGCGTCGTTTAAGTATGTTAATAAATGAAACCGATAGTGATGATGACGATTATGAATTTCCTCGCCCACGGTGGTATAAGGAGAGGAGCCAATACTTCGAAAATTATGACGACCACGATTTCGTTTTAAGATTTCGTTTATCTAAGGAGGCAGCATTAAGCTTATTGGCAAAAATCGAGCATCGTTTAGAGTACCCAACAGATAGGTGAGTGTCCTAGATAATAATTTTGTTAGTATTCCTTGTTATCATTGATAAGCAGATTCCGGCACTGTTTGTTATGTTTCAGAAATAAGTCAATATCGCCTGTTAACCAATTATTAGCTACGTTAAGATTTTATGCAACAAATAACACCCAAATGAGTATTGGTGACTTTGGCGGAATGAGTACACCAACAACACACCGAATTATTCACCGAGTCAGTGCAGCGATAGCATCGTTGCACAAAGAATATATAAGATTTCCTACCACAAACCAGGAAATACGAAAGGCACAGGACGCATTCTTTCAAATAGCAAGTTTTCCACGTGTCATTGGTGCTATGGATTGTACCCACATTCGTATAACCTCACCAGGTGGAGATCATGCAGAGCTATTTCGCAACAGAAAGGGCTACTTTTCTATCAATGTGCAAACAATATGCAATACCAACCTAGAGATCACTGACATAGTGGCCAGGTGGCCAGGTTCATATCACGATAGCACTATATTCAATAATAGTTCCATAAAGGCTAAATTTGAGTCTGGTCAATATGGAAATGCATTGCTGTTAGTAGATGGCGGTTATGCTTCCACGTCATACACAATGACTCCTTTAGAGAATCCGAGGACCCCAGTGGAACAACTCTATAAAATGAGTCACAAATACGGACACGTAACCCTATTGAAAGGTCCTATGGAGTATGGAAGAGACGTTTTCCTGCATTAGCTTTTGGGCTGCGAACTGAACTTAACAAATCTCTGACTATTATTGTAGCTACTGCAGTGTTGCACAATATGTTGAGGCAGCGAGGAGAACCAAAACGTCAAGCTAACGTATTACCCGAACAAATACAGTAATACGCAGCATTATTGCTCAAGCATGCGACAAACTACCTATCCTCTTGGGTGCTTAATGTTTTCATTCTTTTCATTCGTTCACCATCACAGAGTAACTATGCGAGAGTAAGATATCCATAGATTAGTGTGGTGAAACGAAATTGAAGTTATCCATCGAGTAAATCGTTGGAGTAAAGTTATACTAGGATAGCTACTCTCGTGTAAATTCAACGTTGGTGAAATCGGGTCTTACAAGTTTCGATTTGCGTATAGTCATAAAATCTTATCTGGACAGAATTGGAAGGACAGTCTCTAAATTTAAAAACAATTGCCCAGGATCGGAATGGGTGTCGAGTTTTTTGAAAAGGAATGCTGAATTGTCACAGCGGCTTGCTGCTAATATAAAGCGGAGTAGAGCTGGCATTGATCGGGACACCCTCACAGATTATATCCAAAATTTGGCAGAGGTGGTAAAAGATGTTCCGCCAGAAAACATATGGAACTATGACGAAACGAATTTGTGTGATGACCCTGGGCAAAAAAAGATTTTAACGAGAAGAGGCACCATATACCCCGAAGTTATAAGAGATACGTCCAAAAGCTCTACATCGATCATGTTTGCTGGAAGTGCTGAAGGAGAATTACTCCCGCCATACGTCGTGTATAGGTCTAAGCAGCTATGGAATACTTGCGACAGAAAATGGGCCAAAATATACTCGCTATAATCGCCCTTCCGGTTGGTTCGACATGAATATATTCAATGACTGGTTTTTCTCACTTGTCCTGCCGAAGCTCAAAAAACAGGAAGGCCCTAAAGTCCTCATAGGCGACAATCTCTCGTCACATATTTCGGTAGATGTTCTTAAGGCTTGCAAAGAAAATAACATAAGGTTTGTGTGCCTTCCTCCGAACAGCACTCATTTGACGCAGCCACTGGATGTCGCCTTCTTTCATCCAATGAAAGTTGCATGGCGGAAAATTTTAACGACATGGAAAAATAGCGAACAAGGCATACGGGAAAAAGCTGTTCAAAAGAGCAGTTTCCCACTCTTACTTAAAAGACTTGTTGACAATTTAGATCAAAATAAAAAAGAAAACTTGAAATTCGGTTTCAGGAAATGTGGGATTTATCCGATAGATGCAACTGCTTTGTTGGAGAGATTGCCTAAACCTGTTGATAAGACTGCGGCAGAAGATTCTTTTCTGGAAACACTTCAAGCAAAGAGAGTGGAATGGACTGGAGGCGTTAACCCAAAAAGACGACGTACAAAACTCAACATAGTTCCAGGAAGAAGTGTCACTGAGCTAATAGATACTCCACAGGACGACAAGGAAAACGAGGAACCAAATTTTGAAATTGAAGCCCTGGCCTCAACTTCAGAGCCTCGTCACACAAGAATACACAGTGACAGTACGTATGCCGAGAGTGAAATATCTCTTCACGACTCTTCAAACGATGGTTCAATGAACGATATGCTGGAATCGATGTTAGAAGAAGAGACAAACTTGGATAATGTCGCTGGAAGTTATAAAACGAAAAATCTAAAACCACTCATTAAGACTGAAGGAGAGTATGTAGCTTTCGCGTGCGAAGGGGAGGTTTTCCCAGGTGTCATAACGAAAATAAGTGATAAAGGACCATACATATCCTCAATGAAAAGATCTCTCAAATATTGGAAATGGCCAAAACCAAAGGATGAGATCCAATATAATTGGAAAGAAGTTCTGGGATGTATATCTGCACCAAAGAAAATTGGTCGTCGTGAGTTTTATGCTGTTCCTGAACTCGATCAAATTTGGAGGATCTAAGATTTCAAATATAAATTAGAAATATGATTGTTCTTAATACTTAAAGAGAAAATACGATTATCTACCTATTTTAAGTTTTTAGAAGATATTTTCAGTTTTTATATGTGATTTTTCATGGCTTTAATTGCTAAACCAAAGCAAAAGCATTTATTATTATTTGTAAGCTATTCTTTTTTTCACACGATGCCTTTGGTGATTTAAATAATTTATTAGAGTTAAGAGAAAATTATTCTGATGATGATGATGAGACTGATTTAACTGATAATACAAATAAAAAAGTTCCTTAATTATAAATATTTTGAGTTTTATTTTATTCAAACCACAACTACAGGCTGAAATTTTAATGGTTGTTTTCCCGCGGCAGAACGATTTGCCCTTAGTAGTACTATTAAATCATAGAGTTAAACTAAAGAAAAACAAAAGTTATTTTTTTCAAATAATTAAAAAAAATATGCATAAACTCGAAAGCGTGAGAAACAATAGTAACCACTAGACATAACGTAGGTACTTCTCGAACCGCATGCGTGGCTCTGCGCGCTTCCGACAAAGCGAAGTGCAGTTCGTAAATGTTCAGACCACAATAAGCTGTCACGCGTAGTGATACGGCATAAACTAGTTCGCACGCCGCCGAGTCGCGTCTCTGCTCTGCGCGCTGTTTGTAGTATTATTTATTTCTTTGGCGGTGCCGACAAAGCGAATACCGATTCGCAAATGTTCAGAGCAAAATAAGCTGTAACGCGTAGTAATCAAAGCAATAAACGGCATAATCTAGTCTGCACACGACGAGCGCCTCCCCACTCATCACCGCCGCACCGCCCGCTGCCGTCTCAGTCAGTTGTTCCGCGACCGTCGTACCGTTGTACGTGCGATATCGTGATAAGTGATTTTCGTGCAAAAATGGATCGACACTACAATTATTCCAATTTGGAGTACCTCGCTATGGTACAACTGTACGCTAGGGCTAATTATAACTCCCACGCTGCCCGGCGACTTTACGCGGAGCCGCAACACATGGAGTCGCTTCGTCTTCGCGGGGTTCTGAACCCCCAAGTCCCACAAGCCCGGACGATCGTAGCGGCGACACAGCGGCTACTCGATCACGGGCAGTTTCAGACACCAGCGCATGCACAGGGGAGAGGTCGATCGGCCGTTCATTCGCCAGAGCTCGACGAGGAGATCATCGATTACTTCGAACGGGATCCTCGTCGAAGTACGCGTATGGCTGCGGCTAGGTTTGACGTAAGCCAGTACTACGTCTGGAAATTATTAAACTGCGAAGGACTGCATCCCTATCATTTTCGGAAAGTTCATGCACTTCACGAAAATGACGCGCCGGCCAGAATAGCATTTTGTCAGTGGTTGATAAACAATCAGAATCTGAACATTTTGTGGACGGATGAGGCTACGTTTACGCGAGTTGGACGTTCAACGAACATTTTTGGGCTTTTAATAACCCACATGTTATTCGCGAGTGTGCTCATCAAGTGCGTTTTAGTGTTAACGTGTGGGCCGGCATTATTAATGGCCAAGTTATCGGACCGCATTTTGTGACAGGACACTTGACAGGTGCAACTTACCTGGAAATGCTACGTAACGTTATCCCGGACTTACTAGAAGACGTTTCGCTAACGGTGTCCGAGGACAACATCCACTACCAGCATGACGGGTGCCCGGCTCATTATCAGCGTGCCGTGCGAGAGCACCTGGTGTTTCCCCAGCGCTGGATCGGACGCGGCGGGCCAGTGCCTTGGCCAGCTAGAAGCCCGGACCTGACTCCGTTGGACTTTTACTTGTGGTCTGAGCTCAAGCGCCTCGTGTATCGTGAAGAACACGCAACTCGCGACGCGTTAACAACTGCGATAGTGGACGCTTTTAATATCGTAAGACGTGACAGAGACACTTTATTAAAATTGAAAGACAATCAGTTAAAACGTGCTCGATTGTGTATCGAACGTAGTGGCTTGCACTTCGAACAATTACTCCGTTACCGGGAAGTGTAAGTCCCCACCTTTGTAAATAGCGAACATTTAAGTAGGTAAGTTAATTAAAATCATTGTAAATAAGTTGATTCCAATTTTTTAAATACGCCTTAAATACAACATTAAGTATCTAATTCAGAATTATTATTTTTGTAAAATAATAACCTTGTTTTTCAGTTTCGTATTCAGTAAGTTGTGGCTAAAAAGTATTTGTGACGGTCCTAAGCCCGTAAAAGTATGAAGGAAAAATTGGAATTACTTTTAGGCAGGTTGTGTTTCGTTCAACTCAGGAATAGGTATCAGCTGTAGCGCGAGGCAACGACCGCGCGTCGCTCGCTCCAGTCTCGCGCAGCCGGTCGTTCGCGCTGTAGGTATGACTACTATTGTTTCTAGGTTGGTTTCTAGTTTTGTTTTACACAATTCTAAATTCGCCATTATCTAACATATTTTTTAAATTCTTTTATAAATCTATTGTACTACCAAGACAAAATCATTTTGCTGCGGCAAAACAACCATTAAAATTTCAGCGTGTATAAGATGAGAAACACAAAATTTGCTTGCCCCTTAATATCTTTTGGAGCATACTATAGCTGAAGGTTGTTAACTTTGCCACAGACTCTAAAATGTGCCTATTTTAGAACAAGTTAAATGTAGGAGCAATGTTTCCGATTTTTAAATAAAAAAAATAAAATAAAAATAAAAGTAAACAACTGTTTTTGGCTTTGTAATATTAGTCAGAATGTTATTTAAACTGTGTAAAATTTAACGAAACCCATAACAAAGAAGGATTTCACGTCAGCCACACTTTTCAAATTGTGGAGCAAAAAACGGGGCAAAGTAGCCTCATTTTACGGTACTTATTATGTGTATTTTGAGATTATGTGACACAATGTTGATAAAAATAAATGAAGCAAATGATAATAAAATGACTTTTTTCAGGATTTACATATTTCATGCACAGGCACAGATGATCAATTTGAAGATAATGTGGATGAGATTTCACCTTTTCATGGGCTATCGGTGAGTGTAATGGTTAATATAAATAACTTGACTGTCAAATGAGTCACAACTCTTAGGAAAATAAATATTTTTCCCCACGCCCATTAGCCATTTATGAGTCATAAAATAAAATATACACAACTATTTTTATGAAATATATTTATTTATTACAGTGCTAGTGTGAATGCTATTAAACCTTACAGAAACGAAAAATAATAGACGTTTGGTAGTTTTAGACAGTGAAGTTGTTAAAAACTATTTAATTTTAGTAAACTGTCTATGTAGTAAACTTACTTACCTGACTTTTTTTAGGGTTTAAATGCTGCTGAAGACAAAACGGAAGGTGTTCGTGGAGCTTCAAATAGAAATTTAGTAACTGAAAGTTCATCGCAGCCTGTAAGTAATCGTTAATAATTACAATCAAAAGTGTTGAATTTGGGTATTTAAAATTTAACTGTAGATTTTTTAATTGGTCATTTCCTTGTTGCACCCAGAATTTGTAAATATTGTGGCATGAACTTATAAGAATTTTTATTTTACAGAGTACGTCACGCGGGAATTTTAGGCGCCCATCAGACGACGAATTCGACTATATAATCGACACTCCTCGTAAGGCCCTCCTTCGAAAAAAGTTAAAGAAAAGCACATTACTTAATCTCAAACATAGAAAAGTTATAAAAACTTTAAAACAAAAAACCCGGCGTCTCCAAAAGAGGAATAAATCGCTCAAAGGAATTTTAAGTGAACTACAAAAAAAGAGATTCATTAGTAATGATGTGTCTAATTTATTGTCTGAAAATGTTTTTGCAGCCGATTTATTCAATAACATGGTAAAAAAAAATTCAAAAAGATAAAAAACGTCCTATGCCAAAATACACACCTGAGTTCAGAAAATTCTGTCTTACGTTGCACTACCATAGTCCTCGAGCATATACATACGTTCGTAATACTTTTGATACGTGTCTTCCACACCCAAAAACATTGTATAATTGGTATCGCAGCATCGATGGATCACCAGGTTTTACAAATGAATCCTTTTTTAAACTTTTAAAATCAAAGTCCCAAAGTTCGGACAAAACGTTAATATGTGGACTGATTGCCGATGAAATGGCGATAAGACCTCAAAATATTAAAGGAGGTCTGGGAAATGTAGATGTTGGCACAGGCACAACTAGTGGTATAAAAGCCTCACAGGCTTATGTTTTTATGCTTGTTTGCCTGAATGAGCGTTGGAAAATCCCTTTGGGATATTTCCTAATTCACAGTTTGGAGGGAAAACATAAAAAAAAAAAAAACATATGTTTAGCTAAATGCCATGATGCTGGAATTAAAGTTGTATCTCTTACCTTTGATGGTCACCCCACGCAATATTTCAGCGATTGAATTGTTAGGTTGTCAGGTTAAAAATCCAAAAAATATGAAAACCACCTTTAAGCACCCTTCATCAGATCACGAAGTGGCGGTATTTCTAGATCCATGCCACATGATTAAGCTTATCCGTAATCACTGGGAAAACAAAAGCCAATTCCTTGATGAGCTTAAAAATGTTGTGGATTGGAACTACTTGGTACTTTTAAATGATTTGCAGGATACAGAAGGACTGAACATTGCGAACAAGCTAACACGAAGACATTTAGAATTTAGAAATACAATTATGAAAGTTAAACTGGCCATGCAACTTCTTAGCAGAAGTGTTTCTATCAGTCTAAAATTTTGCCGCGAAACCCTAAAACTGGACAAATTTGAAAAATCTGCGGGCACAGAAAATTTTATTATGCTTTTGAACGACCTATTTGATGTTTTTAATTCAAGAAGATTAACACAATACGGATTTTGTCGGCCATTGTCAAAAGATAATAAAGTAAATATTTATATTCGATCTTCTTGAAAAAGCCAAAAAATATATCTTAAATTTAAGTATAAAAACTACTAGGAAGCGTACGTACCATGAAAATGAGGCTGCTATAAGAATAAAATTTAAGAGTTTTGAGTCAGTCTTAAGTGTTCAAAGTAATAAAGGTTTTAGAGGAATGCTGATATGCGTAGACAGCCTAAAACACTTGTATAAAACTCTTGTTGAGGATACAAAAGAAATGGTCTATATTTCTACGTACCGTTTGAGCCAAGATCATTTGGAACTGTTCTTCGGCATGATAAGAATGAATGGAGGGCATAATGATAATCCTAATGTCCTTCAGTTCAAAGGTGCATACAGAAAACTATTATGCCACATGGAACTACAAGCAGTGGTAACAGGCAACTGTGTGCCATTAGAAGATATTTCTGTCCTGACTTGTTCTTCTGCAATAAAATGTATTAATCAAACCACTTTTTCTGAACGTTTTGACGATGACGAAGAACAGCCGTACCAAGAATCAGAAAGACACGCACCTGATGTAGATATTGCTTCTCTGATAGCTTCGACTGATGACCCAAACTACAAAAATTATGTCGTAGGCTACATTGCAGGGAATGTTGCGAGATACTTAATGAAAAAAATTAAGTGTAATTTTTGTATCGATAACATGCTCACAAAAGAAAAATTGTGGTTTCACAAATTGGTCACTCTAAGGGACCACGGCGGCTTAATTTATGTATCAGAAGCTGTTTACTTAATCTGCGGCATAGCCGAAAATTATTTCCGGAAGTTTATGGCGGAGACAAATAACTTAGATAAAACATCAGAGACAAAACTTGCTTTGACAATTATGGAAAAACTTGTTGGTAGGTCTGTTTTCCCTAATGCAGAGGAACATGTAAATGAGAAAAATCATGTTAATAATTTGTCAAGGCTCATTATTGAAAGATATTTGCGCATTCGTCTTTTTTACGAGTCGAAAAAAGACAATGTAATGAAAACAGCATTATCAAAGCGGCAATTACTCAGGAAACAAATACAGTTTACAGGTTTCTAAACTGATTATTTTTTAATAATTATTTTTTTCTTTTTCATAATATGAAGACTATTCGATTAGAAATATTTGTTGACTTGATTGGTTTACTTTAGTTACACAGTATAAAAATTCATAATTGTATACAATAATTCAAATATATATATTTTTACGTGTTGTTGTTTTCTTTTATTCGTTTCATAAAAATAAACATTCCCGTATTATAACAACATTACATTACCATATCCACACTTTACCACACATAGCTATTTATGCATGATTGCCAAAAACAAATGGTTATCAGCGGCCGAATCATTACCCCACTTTCGGGAAAACTGGACCTTCACTGGCAACATTACACAAGTGTATGTGTACGTGTCGCCGGGCGTAAGCACGTAATCGGCACGCCTGTGTGAACCGGTTTAGTGCTTCACTTTTGACAGAGCGCTTGTATGAAGACTATCTTTATATGTGTAATTATTCTAACATGGCAAGTTTATTCCTCGATTATCTGAAAAGTTGGTTCCCCTACATAGACTGTTAAGAAAGGAGGTACCATTTGTGTGGTCGAAAGAATGTAATGCTGCTTTCGAGGATAGTAAACAAAGTATTGTAAACAATAATCTTTTAGTACATTATGATGGAAAAAGACCATTATTTGTGACAACGGATGCGAGTGAATATGGTGTGGGTGCAGTGCTGAGTCATAAAATTGATGAGGAACCAATATATTTTGCTTCAGCTACTTTAAATAGTGCTCAGAAAAATTGTTCCCAAGTAGAAAAAGAAGCTCTGGCCATTATATTTGCAGTTCAAAAATTTCATAAGTTTGTATATGGTAGGGAGTTCACGTTGATAACCGACCACCAGCCACTACAATTTATTTTTGATCCATTAAGGAAAATACCAGTAACTGCAAATGCACGACTACAGCGGTGGGCCTATATTGGCCTATTCCAAATAAACGTTATTCTTTCTTTCTTTCTTTCCTTGTTATTGTCAGGGTACCAGTATGACATTAAGTACAGGAAGGGCACCTTGTTAGGAAATGCAGATGCTCTATCCAGATTGCCCCTTCCAAAAGAGACTAAGGTAATGGACTGTATAAATTCTTTTAATTTTACAACAAACATACCTTTAGATTTTCAAGATATAGAAAAATGGACACAGAAGGATAGTATATTATGTAGAATTTTTGAGCATATAAGGACTGGTTGGCCAAATCACATAAAGGAAGAAGAAATAAAACCGTATTTTTCAAAAAGAGGGGAATTAGTAACCGAACAAAGGTGTGTATTATGGGGAAATAGTGTGATCATCCCTGAAAAATTAAGATCTCATGTATTAAGTTTGTTTCATGAGGGTCATAATGGAATTGTACAGACTAAAATGAGTCTTAGAGAGTACTGTTGGTGGCCTAAGATGAATGATGTTGTGGAAACATTCATAGCCCAGTGTGATCTGTGTCAGGCCAGCCGAAATTTTGTTAACACTTTGACAGCCGAAGATTTTAAAACGCGGATTCCATGGTTCGCCGGCGATTTTCGCCGATATTGCAACATTTATAAAATGAGAACTATCAATGATAAATCTATAATTATTTTTTTATTTCTACTATTGACTTGTTTATTTCTAGGATAAAAATAAAAAACAGACGTAAATTAGTTTTTTTTATTTAAAAATGTAGAATAAAAAAGAAGTTTTATGGAAAAAAAAAAAGTCGAACATGGACTTTTGCGTGTTCAAGTCGTGTAATTTTTGCGTGTATGAAACATTTTGAAGCAAGGATGGTAGCATAAAGGCACGTTGCAGTCTGGGCAGTAAAATATGGTTTCTTTGCGTCCTCGTTTGCCAGTGTTTTTCTTAGAAATGTCTGCACAAACTTTACAGACTCTTGCCACCTTCTCTTTTTTTTCGGTGCTCGGTATCCTTTCGAGAAAGTGCCTTCCCACTAGTCTGGTACTGCTGCCTACATGGTGTGGGCCACGTGAGGGTCCTGGTTCAGCCTCTGGTGCAGTTTGCAGCAGCTGGTCACCACACTCCATCAGGAACTGTGAGAATCGCGGGCGGCGCCTTTGAGACCTTGATTTATTGTAAATGACGTAAGCATTTACCATTGCTCTTGCTACCAGGTTGAAAAACATCTTTTTCCACCACTTCATGCTCTTTCTATTCAAGGAGTAGTAAGACACATACTGGTCATTCAGATCTACACCAAATTTGTGGTGGTTGTAATCTAGTACACAATCTGGTTTTAGCCTTTTGGTCACACCGACACCTTTGACTTTTGCATCCACCTCTGTCCAGCTAGCTCCGTGTTTCGTAGTAAGCATGAGTACATCACGCTTGTCCTTCCATTTACAAGCGGTTAGATTGGCCCGGTGACAAAAGGCCATTTCGCCTTTTTCCAACGGTTGATGACGCCAATCCTGTGGCAGACCACGACGATTCGCCATTACAGTGCCAACAAGGCGAGTGTCCTTTATCCACAATAAGTCTGCGATTGTCGGACTTGTAAAGAAACGGTCCATGTATATGGTGTGCCACTTACCGAAGTATGGTTCACTCAATTCCGTGATAATCGTTTCCACCGATTTCGAGTCGCCTATGTAGGGAACCATGCGCAGTATGTATCCTGTTTCCGCGTCGCAGAGCATGTACACTTTCATGCCATATTTATCGGGCTTATCTTTGTTATACACTTTGAAGTGCACTCGTCCCCTAAACCCACAAGTACCCTCATCGATAGTCAAGTGCTCATTGGGATAATAACACTCTTGACACAACCGACACATGTCATCAAAAAAAGGTCGGAGTTTGAAAAAAGCGTCGTACTCGGGATCACCACGCGGTTTGTAGTTTGCGTTATCATTCAGATGGAGACAGCTATAAATGGCTCGGAATCTGTTTCTATTCATGTGCTTCCCGGCGAATGTAGTGACTATTATTTCCCGTGTAGACCAGTATGAATCAAAACTCTCCTTGTGTACAAGCGTAATATGAATCACGATAGAAAAAAATGTCTTTAGTTCCGATTTTTTGACAGCTTTCCATTCGTACAACATAGTGCCAGGTTTCAGAATGCCTTTTCTTGCTTGTTTGGTTTTCATTTGAGCTGCGTAACGGTTAGTTTCCGTCTTTAGAGTGTTCCAAAAAGAATCGGGGAAAAAAATTGAAAAACAATCCAACTCTGACGAACTTTCATCTACTGGAGCCAATACTTGAGATACTTCTTGAAATACTGGATTTTCTGGGGGTTCTTGCAGTGCTTGGTATGACCATCCATTACCTTCATCCATTTCTCTGAGGGTAAGTGCTGCTGCTGATCTGCGGGTAACGCCGCGCCCGCGTGTAGCCGAACGCACCGCCGAGCGACCGCCACCGAGGCGGGATCTCGTATTTCTTCGAGGTGTACGACCCCGGCCCCGTACATGTTCCCCCCGTACAGGTTCAGATAAGTCGTCTGACATGTCAGCATCAACATCTTGTCGATCTTGAACCGATACAACCTCTTGCAAGTCTTGAATAAGGTCTGGAAAGAGAAAAAAACAATAAAAATATGTACGACGCAAAAAGGCTACATTTCTACAATAATAACCCAACAAAATACAATAATTTACCTTGAATTTGACCCCGGCCCCGTACATGTTCCCCCCGTACAGGTTCAGATAAGTCGTCTGACATGTCAGCATCAACATCTTGTCGATCATGAACCGATACAACCTCTTGCAAGTCTTGAATAAGGTCTGGAAAGAGAAAAAAACAATAAAAATATGTACGACGCAAAAGGCTACATTTCTACAATAATAACCCAACAAAATACAATAATTTACCTTGAATTTCAATATCTGGGGCTTCTTCAATATCCGAATCATCATCAGCAACCAAGAAGTCAATAATTTCGTTCGAATCGAGCCGATAACTTCGCCGTGAACTCGCCATTTCGCGCCAAAATTCGTGTACGTGCACTCGCAATAGCGGCGCGGGAACACTGGCGCAGCGCGACACTCGATAGCTTGTTCCGCTCACACCAAGCGCCCCACCACGGTTATTCTTACATGTGTGCGTAGCTAAAGCACTACACTATTATATCAATGCACGCCAAACACGGACTACGGACGTCGTTTTAAAACAAACACTAAGAAAGTCAGTCACGTACTGAGAACGTGATCAGCGTCACAATACAATCAACCTGGGACGTAACTGAGAACGTGATCAGCGTCACAATACAATCAACCTGGGACGTACTCTGCACGTAGTCCATGTTGACTTTTTTATGAGAGAGGCTGATACTTACCTGATAATAGTTGATTCGAAGTCCAAATGGTTAGATGTTCACTTGATGAATAATACTACTGCAGCTCAAGTGATAGAAAAAATGTATAAAACCTTTGCGGTAATGGGAGTACCGGCGGAGTTAGTGAGTGATAATGGCCCACCGTTCACTTCACAAGAGTTTTTAAATTTTCTAAAGGCTAATGGTTGTCAACCCTTGAAAAGTCCTCCCTATCATCCACAAGCTAATGGTTTAGCAGAAAGATCTGTGCAGACAATTAAAAAATCTTTAAAAAGGCTATGGGAAAACCACTCAAATTCAAGGATATCGAAAGAAGTAATTTTGCAAAACTTTCTATTTAACTATCGCAACACACCAAATTCAACTGGTTTTTCACCAAACGAAATATTGTTTAAATATAAACCTAGGTCACGATTTGATATGCTTAAGCCAAATAATGTTGTCACAAAAAAGTCAACTGAAACATTCCACAGGTTTGTAGTAAAAAATGTGTTTAAAGTAGGAGATAATGTATGGTGTAAAAATTTGCATGGAGAGAAACTTTGGATGAAAGGGGTTATAACTAAATGTCTTAGCAAGGTCAGATATATGGTAAATGTGGAAGGTATAGAAAGACATTATCATGCTTCAGCATTGAGATTAAAGGCAGCTTCAAATGCTGTTTCAAGCCCTAACACAGAAATATTGTTACCTGCTGACTTTAATAGTAACAGAACAAATGTAGAAATAGGAGAGGAGAATGATAGAGATAGAGAGTATGGGGATACAGTTGTGGAGATGACTGAGCATTTAGAAAATGAAGAAGTTTTAGTAAATGAGGGTCGGAACGATTTTAATAATTTTAATGAGAATACTGAGAGTGCTTGTAATGAGGAGGTTGTGCAGGTTGAAAGAGGGGGTATAAAATATCCAATTACGATGCCGGGTAGGAACGTAAATACAAGTGAACCGGTTGAAATTAGAAGGTCCACTAGGATAAGAAAGGCTCCTCAACGGTTAAATTTGTAGACATATTTTATAAGATTTAGAAGTATACCTTATTATGCTACATTCTTTAAAAAGGGGACGAATGTTGTGTATCGGTGCGGTCAGCATTTATTCTTTCTTTCTTTCTTTCAGATCCTGTTAAATTATTATTCTCATTGATGAATTTATTGCGATCAGTCTGTAACAGGATATTGATACCGAACTCCGCAACAACTGAAAAAGATTATTTGACCATTCAAATTGATAACCACCTAAGCCCAGTACCTCATCTCGGATACATGTTTGAGTCCCACGTTGCTAAAACCAATTTACCATCCCAAATAGTTGCGACAGTTAGAAAAAGTTGTATTGATTTTACCCAGCAATTACATGGCCTTACAAAAAATTACACAATTATGTGTAGAAAATACTATAAAACAGTTAAAAGATAACTCAATCGCTGAACTCGCTGTGGAATTAGGTTATGAGGAGGACAAAATTGAAAACATTTTAAAACAATGGCACAGTATTAACTTTGTGTGAAATGGGACACCGTGCCTACTGATACTGTACAATTTTGGGCTCATGTATTAAAATACAAGGACGCTGCAGGTTTTAATACGTACAAAGACACAGCAGACTAATGGCCGTTCCCAATATTCTAACTACAGTTATAGATAGACAGCTATCTCCGATAGCTGGGAAGATTCTATCTATCTTTTGTTGTCGTCCCAATAACGAAAGTAGCTTGCATCTATCTACAGTTGGGAGTAGGTAGGCCCGGCTGTCAATTTATGTTTGTTTTAATAATTATCTCATCAATCATCCATAAATATCAGAACTAAGTAATAAAGAAATAATAAAGTTGGGTTGTTGAGTCAATGGAAGAAGTAATTTATATTCTAATATCACAATTTAAATATTTGTAATAGGTATGCATATTTTTCTCAGAAAAAAAATCTTTGGGTTTTAATATCACAAGTTTTTATTATGATAAAATTAGACAAATTTGCTTAATATTAACCTACTCACTAAAATAATTATTAATTAAATCTTGTCGCACCTGAATATCATTATGAGAGATAGGGATGGTTTGCACCTCAAATGATATATTGTGGTTAGGTATATCTACCTCAGGCTCAACATCCTGTAAATTCCTTTGTCTGCAGATGTTATGCAGTACAGCGTGGCAATTATTACTGATTGGGTAGTTTCTAGGGAAAGCCGTATTTTCAAAGAGAGGACAGCAAATCTTTTTGTCCAAACCCCAAAACACCTTTCTATTAATTAATTCGTCCTGCCGTGGATTTCGAGACACCTATATAGTCGGCTACAGACACCAACATTGTGCCCAAGGCATAAAACCAACTGCTCCTAACCAAGGTTAGGAGCAGTTGGTGCAGGGGTGAAACTCCATGATTTCTGCAAAATGAAAGGAATGACTATTACACAGGGGCACAGTATGAATAATAAGTAGATAGTATTTAAAAATAGATATTCTTTCTATAAGCAACCAGCGAAAACATTATTTTATGTGCACTAACCTTTTTGAGGTTACTCTTAAAAATGGATATATTTCAGACAGCAGATCATTTACGGCGCTTTTGTTTAATCTAAATTTGTATATAAAATCATCACCTAGATAAGTAACTGTCCATGTAATTCACTCTATCTTTATATGATCAAATTCGGCCGCTAATTTGCATATCGTCGTCATTATCCCAGTCTGACAATTGGTCCAGTAATTCAAGATCACTTTCACTTGATTCCGACATATTTTAGATAGATAGATGAACACTTTATTGTACAGAAACGAAAAATACGTAATAAATACAATACCTAGCTAGTAGTCTTATCCCTCAAAATCGGAGGATAGCACGATCGATTACTAGAGATGGCAAAACTTACTGACCGACAGCTGTCAAAACGTTATTGAGACGCTCAAATTGACAAATTCATAGAGAAATCTACCACTAGTAAGCAGTTAGTCCTCCGGACGATAGATAGCGGTCAGAGATAGGTTAGCCTATCGCTAGTAAGGTTATTGGGACGCGAAAACAAAAGATAGATAGCATTTTCTATCTCTAGTAGTGTCAAACCGAAGATAGATAGGATATTGGGAATGGCCGTTAGCCATCACTGTTCTGTCGTTACGTCGTGACGTGACGTCGTGACGCCATCTTTATTTTCCTTGCCACGTCAGTCGTCGTGAGAAGCCAGTGTCAACATTACGTGCGTTGTGTCAACTTTTACCAAAGAGTGTTTTTCGCGCCCTTTTTTGTTGATTCGCAATAACCCCAACATCATTTTCTCGGAATTCTGGTAAGTTATTTGAATAAGTGCTTGTTTTTACGATACGTTGTAGTTTTTAGCGAATTCGTGAGAGAAAAACAACGTCCTAGCTCTGTTTTCAATTTTTTTTCGTAATAACCACTCTGGGGTGATTCCGATGTATAATCATTACACAATAACCCCACTTAGTTTTTCCATAGAAATTGACAGTGATTCTCAATCTATTCGATCAGATGTTTTGCATGACATTACACGAAGTGTGCAAAATTAAATTATTATTTCGGTCTTTCTAGGAAAACTTGGGTTTGAAAGTGATTTTATATTATTGACCAATAAACCAAATAAATGGCATCCACTTTCACACATTATATTATTGCGTTTTTAAAGTATCTTTTCACACCACCTGCTCGAAAATGTCAAATTATATGTCAAGCAACCTTAACCCAAAGTGAGTCATTAGTGGCCGGGGGCACAGCCGGTCAATAATGTTGTACTGGATTTCATTATGACCCGCTGGTCAATAATGTGATTTGAATTTGGAATCTCACATGCTCAGCTAAATTGGCAGTATAGTATGTACACCCTTTGGTGTCAGAAAGAGGAAAGCTATTCTCGAAACCCTTACTACGCGTGGATGATATTCTCGATTTCCTACAAAATCATAACGACTGCTTCTTCATAACGTTGCCATGTTTTCGAAGACATAATATTATTGTAAGAATAATTAGATAACTACGAACCATTTTTTAAAAGGAATGGAATAACATTAAAACTGGCATTAATAATAACTAATACCGTACCGCGCCGTTATACCGTAATAGTAATTTGCTGTAACATTAGTTAATTTATTTTAAGTAAACTGCGCTAAGATTGCTGTGATTTTGTGAATAAATAAATAAATAATAAAACCTATCTTTACTACAGTTGATTTATCACATTTTATCAAAAATACTCTATTTTCACGAGCGTCTCCAATGACGTTCTAAATTCAAAATGCATACAGCCAATCATCCAAAACCATTCTACCAGCCCTGTATAAAGCTTAGTTTACACAAACGCCACTTCCATGAGAGTGATATCAATAGACAACGTCACGACAAAACCGTAGAAGAGACTTTTTTTTTCGAAAATCGAATTGATCGTGTCTTGGCTACTTATTGGTAGACGCAATAAAGGCGCGAATTTTTGGCATTTAAACTTTAAATTTATCAACAAAGTATTATAAAATGTCGAGTGATGAAAGTGATTGTACTCCTGAATTCATTACAACCGAAGCTAATAATATTTCCCATGATTTACTGCCGGAAAAGTCAAAGGAAACTTATATAAAAGCCTACGACAATTTCCAAAAATAGAAAAGTACGAAAGGCGTCAACTCCATTTCGGAACCAGTTCTATTAGTGTATTTTCAGCATTTATCTTGTACTCAGAAGTCAAGTAGCCTATGGTGTACTTATTCAATGCTTAGGTCAACAATAAACATGAAACACAATATAAATATCAGGACATACGCTAAGCTATTAGCATTTCTTAAGAGGAAATCGGAAGTTCACCAATCAAAGAAATCGAAAGTTTTCACACCTATGAATGTTGAAACTTTTTTAAATGAAGCTCCTGATCATAGTTATCTTGCCGTAAAAGTAAGTACATCATTGTATTTATAAGTAAATAAAATACAACATGGTAGCAAATAGCAACAAGAACGCTTATGTATACTTACTGAATTTACGTATGTTGTTAGTAAAATTTATTTTTATTTTTGTTTCAGGTGGCTTTAATTATTGGAGTGAATGGGGCTTGTCGTTGTCAAGAAATGGTAAACATGAAGGTCCAAGATATAGAAAAACACTCAGAAGAGTTGTTATTGATTTAGTTGCCAGACACTAGAACCAAAAGGGAAAGGTAATTTGTCATCCGCGGAGCATATGTAAAGGTTGTGGAAAAGTATCAAGCTCTGCGGTCTCCTAACATAAACACTAACCGATTTTTTGTAGCGTTCAGTAGTGGAAAATGCACCCGTCAAGTGATTGGGAAGAATAACATGAGTGCCATGCCGAAGGAAATTGCCAAATACTTAGGATTACCAAATATCGAGCTCTATACGGGTCATTCTTTTCGTCGAACGTCGGCTACACTGTTGGCGGATGCGGGAGCAGATATAACCCAAATAAAACGACATGGTGGCTGGAAATTGGATACAGTAGCGGAGGGCTACATTGAAAATTCTGTACAAAACAAAAATAAAATAAGCTGTCAAATTGGTAACAGCATCACTTTAAAAACGTCATCTGATTCTTTTTCACCACAACCTTCAACATCACACCATCACATTCCATCTTTCCCTGAGCCTCATGCACCACCTTCACCAACTTTCACCACCCAAAATGCTCCTCTGCAAATACAAAATTCTGTAGCATTGACGAGCAATACTCAAATAAATTCCACATCAACATCTATAAACGTACCAAATAAAAACTTAACTTTATCTTTGCACAACTGGACTAATGTCTCAAATGTTACCATTAACTTCAATTAATATGTAAGTAACTAGTTCTAAATAATTATGTTATTCTTACTGTTTGTTTATTTAATAAATACTTTGTTTTTCGTACTATGGCTATTATTTTCTCACAGTAGGTGTAAAAAGTAGAGTATCCTCCTCTGGGCGAAAGGTGTCTTTGCCTTGGGCTTGCCTTGGGCTAGCTTGAATCTCGAGCGCAATGATGGATTCTTGTATTAACTCCCTCGCTTCGCTCGTGAGTTAAACTCTTAACTCCCTCGCTGCGCTCGGAAGTTAAATCCCGAATCCTTCATTGCGCTCGAGATTCAATATGACGCCCGTGACATAAGACACAACTTTAGCCCCTCGGTGCATAATCTACTATTTTTAAATAAAATTTTAATTTAGAACGAATAAATTCGCATTATTTTTTTTGTGAAATTTAGGCACGCCGGCAGGTATTATGATGTTTAGTAAGTGGGTAAGTAAGTACTCATTTCTTTTTCAGAGCCATCATGCCGCGAACTTATACAATGTGGCGCTACAACGGTGACTTTAATTTAATACACGGGTAGGGCTAGTGCCCATTAACCATATAAATATTGATAGGTTAAAATAATACGTAAACTGAAAAAAAAAATTTTTCAAACAAACTAAATAATAAAAAAGTCATTAAAATTGGGATCACCCTTGCAAAAATTCATTCATGAAATTACTTACCTAGCTCGCTTACGTTAACTCGGAGCGGCAACGTGTCGGTTCCCGGGCTGGCAACCGCGCATCGCGTCTTGTACCTACTCGTGATCGGTCCGATTCTTTGACGGCATATTATCAAAGAAACCGAGCGGCGCAAGTGGTACAAACACTTATCACATCACCCTCTCTTGTTACTATTAGTAATAACTGTCATCACTAATCACTGCCATCACGATCATAAGTTTACACAAGCACTAATAGCACAAATAAATGCGTCCGTATCGCAAGAGGTGTAAACGTACCTACTAGATAAGAAAACGAAAACCAATCAAAGTGTCTTTATCGCAGTACCATGATCTAATTACTATCCTAATTACACAAAAAGAAATAAATAAAACAATAGCTAAGAGTCTTTTTCGCGACGTAATTATGCGCACTAGAGTAAATAAGTGCGTCAAGGACACGGGTTCGACTAGCACTAGAAAAGCAAAAAAAGAATTCGTGTTCGGTGCGGCGGGTGGGTGGAAGGGAGAGCGCGCGTCGCCTGCGCTGCTCGCCAACAAAGGAAATTTCCTTAAATTCGCCTACTCTATGCATTTGTTTCATCCTAATAGTATTGCTTATTCGTTTTAATTTCATTGATGCGAAGTTATGATCCGTGACCGAGGGAAATGACCGCTGCGCGACAGTTCTTTAAGTACAGGTTGCTCTAAGATGCTATTTCCTAAATTCTTTAATAAATCTGTAAATAATAACGTTTAATGGAAATAAAAAATTGTCATGAAACGAAAATGTGAAAACGTATATGTGTGTTAAATTAAGGTCACCATAGCAGCGCCACGCTGTATAAGAAAGAAAACTAAATCTTACACTCCACAAGATTTATCTCAAGCGATCGCAAAGGTAAAAAATGGAGAACTTACGCAATATAGAGCAGCGCAACAGTACAAGATTCCCATGACGACTCTTCATGAACACTTAAAACAAGGTAAAGAAACTACCAGACCAAATGCAGGTAGACCAACTGTTATAGACTTAGAAGATGAGAAAAAATTTGCAGAAACTGTTAGAGTTATGGAAAAATGGGGATATGGCCTAACTAGGTTTGAAATTATGGACCTTGTCGCTGAATATGTGCGGGTGAATAAGATTAAAACACCATTTAAAAACAATGTCCCAGGCACAGATTGGTTCATTAATTTCCGGAAACGACATCGGTTATCAATTAAAAAAGCACAGCCTGTAGAATTTGTAAGAAGAAAAATGACAGATCCATTCGTCATTGGTGAATATTTCGATTTGCTGGAAAATACTTTAAAAGATTTGGATATTTTTGAAAGTCCCCAATTCATTTGGAACTTAGATGAGACTTCGTTATGCCTGGATCCATCAAGAACAAAAGTAGTTGGACAAATAAACAAACCTTGTGCGAGGACCACCCATGGGAGTGGAAAAGAAAACATCACCGTGTTGACAGGAGCAAGCGCTAGTGGCAAGAAGTTGCCGCCTTTAATTGTATTTAAAGGCAAATTTGTTTGGGATCAGTGGATGGCTGAACTGGACTGTGGTGATTACGATTTCGAATTATCGTATGCAGCCAGTACTAAGGGATGGATGGAAACCGACATTTTTTATAATTATATGGAAAAAGTTCTTATCCCAAGTCTGGGTGAAGAACGCCCGGTCCTTATTATTTATGATGGTCACTCAACTCACGTCGATGTTAGAGTTGTGGAGCTGGCAATCCGAAACCGTGTCACAATACTTAAACTACCGCCACACACATCACATTTGCTGCAGCCTCTTGATATAGCAGTATTCAAGTAATTCAAGTCAATATGGGATGCGAAGCTGGTAGAGTGGCAGCGTAGAAATGTTGGCACAAAAATGCCAAAAAAAGTTTTCGCTCAAACGCTGGCAGATACTTGGCAAGAAACAAACCCCGATATAATCAAAAGTGGATTTAGAAAAGCTGGGATTTTCCCTTTTAATTCGCACGTGATACCTGTGGACAAGTATGATCCAGATGCATACAAAAGATTCCAAAAAAAGATATCAGAAATACATTTTACATCCACAAAAACCAACACCCAAAAATCCGAAGTCACTGAAAGGAATTTGTATTGGCTTCTTTAACAATCAACTTCCCACCACTAATGATGCTCTTGAAAATGCAAACACCGATAACGATACCTTACTGTTGCAAGTTTCAAAGCCCAGTATCCAAACTTTGAGTTTTGTGGCCAAACAGCCAACCGAACTACCTCCTTGTTTAAAGAAATCGTCAAACTCTGATGAGATTACCTTGTTGTCTCAGGTATCGAAATCTGATATTCAGACGTTGAGTTTTGTGGCAAAACAGCCATCCCAAATACCTATATGTTTACAGAATTCTAATGAAACGCCAACTAAAAGTTTGTCAAAAATAAAAATAATCTCGAACGTTATTATCAAAAAAGCACCTCAACAGTTCCTTCAAGCCCAACCACTACCCGAGCCATCATGCACATTCGAAGAATTGCTTTTAAGAAAAATACAACAGGACAAAAAAGATAATCAACCGACAAAAAAGAAACGTGTCACTAAAGGTGCTGAAGGTAATAACTGCAAAAATGTGTAAGACAATTTTAGAAGAAACGAAAAAAGCACAAGGTTTGAAAGCGATAGCTAAAAAAACCAGTAAAATTTACAAAAAAAGAACAACAAGAGTAAGAAAAGAGGAAGATTCTGAAATACTTAGAACACAACAACAAGAACAACAACCAGGCCCTTCAGGCATAAGAAATAAGAAAAAACGAAAACGCCAGCCTTCACTTGACAGCTTAACTAGTGTATCCGACATTATGAGCGTACATAGTGATTCTGATATTGAATGTGTTGATTTAGAAGAATTGACGGATGAATACTCTGAAAATGATTTTCAAATAAGTAACGAAGAACTAAGGTCACGAAAAAAAACAAATAATGTTAAAAATGGTAAAAAACTTAATAATTGTGAAAAATTTACCGTTGAAAATATACTCTCTAACAAGAATTCAAACCCTCTCTGTAATAAGGGTAAAGGTATAGGCAAAAAAAGCAAAGGGAAAGAAAACAAAGTAGACGAAAAATTCAAAGAAAATGTGTTGAAAGAAATTTCGAATACGATATTGATGTTTTTATTAAAGAA
Source organism: Brachylomia viminalis (assembly GCA_937001585.2). Lineage (NCBI taxonomy): Eukaryota > Metazoa > Arthropoda > Insecta > Lepidoptera > Noctuidae > Brachylomia > Brachylomia viminalis. Next base: position 2,471,800 of record OW443294.2, read on the forward strand.
AAAAACATGACAACTAGGGAAAACTCTAAAGAAAAAGAAAACGATGAACAACTGTTACTTAAACAGGAAAGTAAAGAAATAGTATGCGAAACTCGAGAAGAGAACCTTGCTATGAAGGAAAATTACCAATTAAATGATTCAGTACTCGTCAGATATTTGGTAAGAAAAAAATGGAAGTATTATGTGGGGATCATAGAAAAAATAATAAAAAGTGAAGAAAGTATATTCTTCAATATAATTTTTTTTTAAACCATAAGACCACAGCAGCGCCTTACCTTTGTAACGACCAAAAGAAAAGATAATGATGAAGTTCCAGAGTCATTAATAGTGAAAAGATAGATTAAAAAAAAAACGACAAAGAATATTACTTATGTAATAACGACGATAACATTTATTTTTGCTGATTACGTAACAGTGATGTCTTAGGCAATTTTGTAATACTTACTTTAAAAAAAGAATTTAAGATGGAAGCGCCAGGGTAGAACGCGAAATTTAAATTTCCTTACGTTTTTTGGAATTTGCAGGTAAGTATCAGGTTTTATATGGCTTTGCTGAATTATAAAAATCATCAATACCATACCACCCTCTATGTTGATTTAACCCCATTGAATGACTTTTTCATCAAACAGTAATTCAATGAGATTAAATAAACTCAAAAGGGTTGTATTCATGATTGATTTAAATTCTATGAAAATTTGAATTTCGCGGTCTACAGCGCTGCTCGCATAGCTGTATTCTTAGGGAACGGCATTGCAGGAATAACATATAAATGTATGCCAAAAAAATTATGTTCTCACTGTGATTTGTTATTTGATAAGGTTAGTACTTAAGTACTTAGGTAGGTACATTATACCAAAAAGAAAATAAAAATGGTCATTCATGACCGTGAGTTCCTAGTTCCTAATTTAATCTAACATTTTGAAGAATGACTGATTTATGTGTAAGACAATAATATGTTTATGAAGAAAGTTTATACTACTTTGCAAAAAGCACCGAATAAAAGGTATCTTTATAAAAAAATGCTCTATTTATTTAAGTACCTACAGTTTTAGCTCATCTTGATTGACCGCTAAAGTTCATAAAAGCATTAACCCTGCTGGAAGCAGGACAAAACACATTGAACACACACACACACACACATTGATTGCTCTTCGGTAATGTACACATTTTTTAACCTATTGACGGCCACACTCATGCATATAGATGACAAACCAAAAATGACCAAAATGTGCCCAGCGCGCCACGGTCAAAGAGTAAATTAATATAGTTCGACTACATGACAGACTTTGACGCCGAGGGCACGTTTTTGATTTTTTGACGTATGGCGGTCAAAAGGTGTGTATCAGAATGGCGGGTGTAATTTCCAGATTTGCCTAAATTTATTACAGTTATTTGGTACCTTCTGTGTACCTTTACGTACCTCTCTTGAAAATCTGTGTACCTACACCCGTATGATGATATTTTTAAAATTAGGTACACCCGCCATCCTGATGTCAGAACCGCGGGTGTACTGCTAACCAATATATGTAGCCAAGCGTACTGTTTATGTAAATTTGGTACCTCTTGTGTACCTGCAGATAAAAGTATTAAATAAACGAAATACTGTATATAATAAGGTTGCTGCAAAAAATAAAAAAATATTTTCTTTCTTCGACGTATCTTTTAAAATAACAATCTACGTATTGATAACTTATCTTAAATATAAAAAAAAAAACTATATGTATACATAATTACAAAAACAACATATTGCCCATTTTAGAATAGGCTTGTGTCAACTAACAATGAAATCAATGGATGAATGTTTCTAGACGTAAATTGTAATATTTAAACAGGGAAAACCGAAATAATTCCACATAAAAATTAATGATTATTGTTATTTTTACAAATTAAAATCAAATAAATACCCCCCCTGGCTACTCCGCTGTGAACGCCAATCAGAACGTATTACGTCACATAGTGGTATGCCGCCATTATTGTTTTGACGCTTGGTTAACTTTTTCATACAACAGCACAAGTCACTTCGTTTTTATTCTATTAATATCATTTTTCGATAAATTGAGTGTGTTATTTTTACCTATATCGAATAATACTAGCATAAACTACCATGGAACCTGGATTTAGCAAAGCGAACAGCAATAATTTACCTAAAATTGACGCTGTTATGCTAGGCCAATTTTTCGCGTCGAACACCGACTTTTGTTCATCGGAATTTCGTAATGTTAAAACTTCTATGTAAGTATATACAATACTAAAATACTGCTTATTATCATTTTCACTTATATTTCATTTTAGCACGTAGTCAATTAATATTTGAAGGAATGTATACCAATTGCAAATTAATTGATTTTGAGGTTACAATTACAATGTAAATATATAGAGATGATGGAAAGACACTACCCTGATTAAAGAAAGGGATTTGAATGACTAAAAAGAGATTAAAAAACATTTGTTTTTCATGAAATCAAATCTTTTTTAATCTCTTTTTAGTCATTCAAATCCCTTTCTTTAATCAGGGTACTATGTCGTAGTGTCTTAAGGCCTATCGCAACTTTGTGAAAGGGAAGGTTTTTAAATGCTTATTTCGAAAGTAAGAATAAGAAAAAAAATTTTTCTTTGCACCCAGGGTAACAAATAAAAAATATTAAGAAAAAGCTAATATCAAATTATATTTCAGGTCTTCAAGAGCTTCGTACGGTGACGACGCTATAAGCTACGTGCAGGTAAAGCATGACGATAAATTATGCACTGTCAAGTGCAAGATTTGTCCTGAACACAAAGTACACGCAAAATTGTATGGATGCACACTTGTAGTGGATGAAGAAGAGGACATTATCATCTCCATTCAATGCCATGACTGCGTGGCATCAAAGGGTGGCTGCAAACATGCAATAGCCTGCCTGATGTGGATTCATCGCCGTAGTGAAGAACCTTCTTGTACCGCAGTAGAATGCTACTGGAAAAAATCCAAATTATCAAGAGTTGGTTCCAGCTTAAAATCTATGACAGCAAAAGAGCTATCAAATGGTAATTCATTATTACCAGCAAACATATCAGTGCTAACAGAGTTTTTGGACGAAGCAAGGAAGAGGAAAATTCAAGATTGTGAATTTTTAAAGCACCAAAATGATTTCATTTTAAGTGACACACATGCCATCTCGATGCATCATCTTATACGCAAATACAAACACAAAGGCGTTGATGATTTTTTAAAAGACATATGTCTAACTGAATCTTTAATAAATAATGTTGAGGAAGAAACAAGAGAACAGCACAAGTGTAATTTATGGTATGAATTGAGATATGGCCGCATAACTGCTTCTAGAGCATATGAAGTAAGTCGTTGTAAGACAGCAGATGGCACACTTGTATCACTTATTTTGGGAGGAAAAATACCCGACACGGTAGCAATGAGTCGAGGCAGAGTCCTAGAAGATGAAGTCAGGAAAACAGTGGAAATTAAACTAAAAAAAAAGATAAATAAATGTGGACTTATGTTAAGTGAGAAATGTCCTATAATCGCAGGATCTCCAGATGGTATATTCCAAGATGGTATTATTGAAATTAAATGTCCCAGCAGTAGCAAAACTTACATAAATTATGTAAAAAATGGAGAACCTACAGAAAAGTATTTTGCTCAAATGCAACTACAAATGTACTTAACACAGAAAAAGACATGTGTTTTTTGTGTAGCAGACCCAGACTATGGTAATAATAAAAAAGTGACTTTGATAAATATACCATTTAACTTGGAATATATTGAAAATTTAATTAATAATAAGTTAATAGTTTTCTGGAAAAATCAAATATACCCTTTATTATATAAGAGTGTAGAGTAAATATGTGTACTTATATAGAAGTGTAGTTAATAAATATTGCTGGTAGTTAATAAATAATGCTGGCTCATGTACGTGTATAATAAAAAAAACAATCATGAAAGTTTTAGTTTTATTTTATTAAAGAATCTTGCAGATTTATCAATGCACATGCAATAATAATTATATCATCCAGTATCTTAACAAAATTAAAATTAAGGCAGGCATGTGGTCTTAACATGTGAAATTCTCGAAGGCGCCGAATCACTCTTTCTACATGTATGCGCAAACTAGCAATTTGTTTAGTTTCTTTGGCCTCGCTTTTACTCATTTGAGCTCCTTTTTCTACACTAGGAGGCCTTACTAGTGTTATACCTGATTTCTTAAGGTATTGTTCTATATGCTTAAAGCCCCTATCAGCCATGATACACATGCCACTATTTAAAGATTTTATAAAATCACATGATTCTACCACACACGTGTCAGTTGTTCTGCCACTAAATCCGGGTGAAACATAATTAACTAGCCCATTTGGAGTACATGAAATTAAATATTTTATAGTGTTGGCCTTCTTATATTCTGACCAAGTCATTGCTTGGTTTACGGCCTTAGATGGCTTTTGTATCTCTATCTCAAGGCAGTCTATAATGCAACTTACGTTGTGATATTTATGCCTGAATGCCATTGGTAGATTAATTTTTATAAGATCTTTATCTAATGGCACAATAAAGGGACGTAAAACACTAGCTATTAATGGCACATTTTTTGTAAATACCTTACTTAAACTAGACGCATTAGTTCCAAAATCATCTACTAAAATATTAAATGTACAATCTATTCTTATTTTATTTAAACATAACAAAACATGATGTTTGGGAATGTCTAATTTGTCTTTAATTATATCAATTAGGAAATAACAATTTTTTGGCACACCAATATATGAACGGGGCTTTTTTTCTATCTTACTTATTGTTCTCAATAAGGTCTCGGCTGTTTCTATTTTCCTGTCTTCTGCAATAAAATCACTACAGTCCGAAGATGATTTCACTTGTAATGAATGCACTGATGGGCTTGTGTTAGTAGATGCAGATGGCACAGACGGTGTGTATAGAGAAATATCACTGTCACACTGTTCTTCTGGAATCAGTATATTTCTAGTAATTTTCTTTAGGGTAGATGAAGAAGGTCTTGATTTTTTACAGGTTGTAACTTTAAACGGGGATGTAGAACTGGATGTCATTGACAGCTTCAAAGGTGATATTTTTTGATCTCTTGTTTTCACATTGGTCTGGGTCGCTTTACTTCTATATTTATGTGTAATGATAACTTGAATGGATTTATCTGCTGTCGGCTTAAATACTTTTGGTGTATTTTCTCCAATGGTTTCAATACCTGCAAAAATTACAAGATATAAGATAAGAATCAAATATCGATTGATTGGTAAAGAGTAAAGAATGTCATATCCAAGACTGGGGCTTTTTTTATTAAATTTGAACATACTCATAAAATGTTAAAATAGTGTGTGTTATGTGATATAATATTTTTAGTTTATTACATACCTGCTGAACTTTTTTGAGGTTGTTGTTCTAGGGAAGTACTTGGTGTAAAATTTTCTTGCAGTTCAATGGACGTACTTGGTGTACAACTTTCTTGTTGTAGTTCATTGGAAGTACTAGGTGTACAATTTTCTTCAAGACACTCTGCTACTGTAGCCATTGTCTGTTTTTTTATCATGTATGGCCGAGTGCGGGTTTGTTTTCTTCTGTCTTCTTGACAATCAAATTTACTTGGTAAACAACCTGGTTTCATTCGCACATAAGCTACCTTTCCCATTATATGGTACTCGGTATAATTCAGCATCTCGTTTGGCAACTGGAAAAATATAAAGGCTGTGTTTTAACCTAATACAAATTTGAGGCATCCTAACCTCAAACCAAATGTTGCATTATTTTAAAACAAATAAAGCTTTGGTTTTTCTTTAGATTTACAAGTTGAATATGTAGTCACTACATTTTTAAATAATACTTACATCGAAATGATCTTCACAAAAATACATTCTCGATGTTGTTGATAAAGAATGAGCATCATCCCTCCTTGCCAGTTTTAACCACTTTCTTCGAATTTTTTCGTTGACCGGAACACGTATGAATAATTTATTCGGAGTTTTTATACTTGTATTTATACACTGGGGCACTATACAGTTTTTAAAATACGAGATTTCCATTTTTATTTCAACAAAACAAACTTTTGCCGTAAGTGAACACAATCGTTTGCGACTATGTGACGTCATTCACGACGCCATGACACTTTCTTGTGTTTTTACGCCAGATTAAAAATATTTTCTTAAAACTTAAAATATGTGTTTTAAATATAATTTTTATCATGAAATATTATTTTTTTGGGGTAATACAGGTACTAAACTAACGAAATAAGCCATTTTTGAAATTTACGACACAGGCCTATTGTGAAGGATTTATAGAATTAGGATGTTTGTCTATCAGTGTTTCCAGAATCAAAATGAAACAAGAGACAGTTTTAAAGAATATATTAAATTACTACTAAAGATACTATTAAACTATTACAATTAAACTTACTATTACTATTAAAGATATTACACATTAAAAGTATCTTGGCCATATGTTTATTAAGGAGGTTCTAGGTTCAATTACCGAAGATTGTTATTATCCTTTGACGTCGTTACTATTGTTAGTTAGTATTATAAAATACAAAGTAACGTCGTGTAATAAAAAAATATTTTTTTATTTTTTGCAGCAACCTTATTATATACAGTATTTCGTTTATTTAATACTTTTATCTGCAGGTACACAAGAGGTACCAAATTTACATAAACAGTACGCTTGGCTACATATATTGGTTAGCAGTACACCCGCGGTTCTGACATCAGGATGGCGGGTGTACCTAATTTTAAAAATATCATCATACGGGTGTAGGTACACAGATTTTCAAGAGAGGTACGTAAAGGTACACAGAAGGTACCAAATAACTGTAATAAATTTAGGCAAATCTGGAAATTACACCCGCCATTCTGATACACACGTCAAAGTGTGTATCAGAATGGCGGGTGTTAATAATCTGCAGTTATTTTATCCATTTTTATCGGGCTTAAAATTATAATATTAATTTAAGCCAGATAAAAAGATTAAAAAAATTACTTTATTAGACTATTCCGCGCAAAGAGATCTGTCAGAACTGTCAAGTATCAGCTTACTTAAATAGAAGGCAACTTTGATAATTTATTCTCACTTATCACCAGTAGAAACAAAATTACTGGAAATAAACTGCGTGAGAATTACTAGGAATAAACCGAAAAACCTAACTTATTTGGACTGAAATGTTGAGAACCACAATCTCTTCTTGGGGTAATTCGGAAATACCAAACTACGAGAAATGATATTAGCGATACTATTACAAAAACTCATGATATTTTGTGTAAGGGGTAAATACGATTGAAAAAGAAATGTAAACCTTCGGTCAAAGTGCAATAAAATCAAGTTTGGGATTATTTCAGAATAACCCCAAGATAGTGCGTAATTTCCCCTTTATCAAAAAAATTTAACTCAATAATTCGAAATGTTCTATTTATCGAATCCAACTGCATATATAAGAATCTAATATATCCATTAGTTAAATCTTTTCGATAAGTTAGCAGAAGTCGCAGACTATTGGTAGTAAATATGAAACTACTTTACTTATCTAACTAAACTGTAGACCTATATTCATCTCGTAAAAAATCCCGTCGGAATTACCCCAGTGCACCTTACAAGAACCTGAGTTTTCTAATAAATTAACATTAAAATCACTGCAAGTGATAATGGACTTGTTCGAGTTACAAATCTTGTTTAACACTTCATCCATTAAGTACCTTTTCAAAGCAGTCATACAATCCTGAAGGGGGTCTGTACACACTTAATACAATAAACTGCTCCAATTCTATACAGGCTATTTCTATTGTCCGCTCAACAGATAGGCTCACAATATCCTTACATTCTTTAAATTTAAGCTGGTTGCTTATTAAAATTAAGGAGCCACCATGTACAGCATTTACTCTGCTGAACGAACTACCAACCTGGTGATTATTAAAATTGAACAAGAACTGGTGGATTTTAAGCCAATGTTCTGTTATACAAAGAATATCTATAGGTACTGTTAAAGTTCATAAATAATTCTACTTCTAAATCTTTGTTCATAAATCCTTGAATGTTTTGATGCACCAGGTTGATACTATTTACTGATTTTAAGCTTTTACTTGAATTATTCTTACAAATCTGTACATTATTGCTAGAGGTTGCCTCTATTGTCTTATTTTTTAATTTAAATGATTAGCAATGTCAATGTGTGATACCAAATTATTGGCTGAATTATTTGATCTGTTATAGCTTTGCTCAATAGAAGCAATTTGTTTAGCCAAATTCTTGGCTGTAATACAAAAGTAATATGATAGCGACACAGCTATCTGTCTTTTACAATATTTTGACAAATAGTACCTATCCACAAAACATCTATCTTTAGTCAAATATAAATGGTTACCAACATAATCGTTAGTGTCAATTAAGATGGAATAAATTGTTAATATTTGTCAAATTATGCAATGTCATATTAATTTCATACCTAAAGTTGTTTTCTTCCTGTGGCAAACTTTGGATATATGGGAATGTGAACATAACAATTTTTCTTAACTTCAGGTTGCTTAATGATCTATAATATTGGAATAATTCTCCTTTGTTCACATTACCTCTATTACCAATAAATATTAATAATGTAGTATCCTGGTTAAAATTGCATTTCATAATTTTATTCATTATGTCCAATAAAGAACAACCAGGCATACAGTAGTTCATGTTCATAATTGAGTGTCCCGGATATTTATTTGTCAACAAGTGGACTAGATCCTTCCCAATTTCATCACAAAAAAGTACAATTTCTTTATTTACACTCTGTTTAGGGAGACAGAATGGCAAACTGGCACAAGACTGCGGTATGGCGGTATCACATATTGTCAATGAATGTTCCGGTGTGGGTTCAATAGGTGGTGGTTGACAATGATCACATTTATTTGTTTGTGAGCTTACCAGCTCATTCATTGCCAATACAAGATGACAATAGGCTTGAGTATTTGTTACTGTACATCCTGAAATCTCACAGTCAATTGATTCCAATGCCATCAATATTTGAATGTGTAAATAATAATTTAAAAGATATTATTAAAAATGATGATTGGCCTACAAACAAAATTCCTTATAATGGTATTATTAACAGCTTTTCAATCCATCTATACACGGTCCACAATAAATTTGTTTTTTTACAGTTTAAAGACAATATACCAGAAACTCATGCTATATTCACGTATGGATCTAAAACAGACCATAATGTAATGCAGCTTTCTATTTTTATTTTAGTGTTAAAATGTAACAAACAAACAAATTTACTTTCGCATTTATATTAATTAAGATAGTTAGGAGGATGAAAAACCGGCCTATCTACACTCTAGATTCACAAAATGTATTACTTAGGTAGGTACTTAAATTAAAAAGAAAAATCTCTTACTACGCTACACTACATGTGGCGCCATCTACTATCATTAGAATGTTATTGTTGTATCCTCGGGATGAAAGGTAAAGGTACCCTTATACCCTATGTCTGTTTCTGTACACCTGACAATGTATAAACAAAATTTCAGGATGATCGATCAGTTCAGTGGTTTAGGCGTGAATAGGTAACCAAACAAACAAACAAACTTACTTTCGCATTTATAATAATAGTTAGGATATTAATAAACTTACAAACCAAAAACTACTTGTACGGTCAAATGGGGTTACTTTGATACTACGGGGTTACTTTGATACTACGGGGTTACTTTGATAACAACATTAGGCTTATGAAAAACTTAATTTTATAATATCTACAACACCAGTCAAAAAATAAACTATCAGTACTTGGCACTACTGATAGTTTCTTTGTATTATAGCGTTGTAGTTATTATAAAATTAAGTTTTTCATAAGCCTAAAGTTGTTATCAAAGTAACCCCGTAGTATCAAAGTAACCCCATTTGACGGTATATTAAAATAGAATAAGTGTGGGTACCTTCACACGGCGGCATTCGTGAAAATGAAGTAGCCGACACTGCGGCCCGTTCAGACCATGATGAGGATCAATCAGAGTTGCTCAAGGTTCCATTCACTGATTACCTACTACAGCATTTTTTAACGAATTTAATAGACAGGTGGTAGGAGTATTGGGACCTAACCATGGAAATGAAATGCAGATGGTATGCTGGAATACATAATGAAATCGTTAAACAGCTTGTAGATCACGCATGAGATTGGGACATTGCTTATCACCAGCTCACCTGAATAGTATTCGCATAATTAACAATAGCCGATGTCATCATTGTGGAGCAGGGGATGCTGGTTTGGATTTGGATCATGTTATCTCATTAAAGTTTGATTTTGGTGAGTGAATTAAAATTAAACATAAATTAAATGACAATGACACCGAAATTGAACGTCAAAGATGTGTTTCCCCGTTGCCGCCGCGTTCAGTCAGATTTTATTAGTAGACACACTGACACAGAGTACATTTTATTCATGAAATATTTTAGTGTGTTGTTTAGATGTATTAGTAACAAAGACATTAAATTATACTAGCAAATGAATTTAATCTCTTTGATTAGTAATATTATGGTAGAAAATTTTAATTCATATATAAATGTAAATTAGTTGTAATCTAAATTAGTAGGTATGAAAACGATGATATCACTGAGACCCGAACCCGAAAGGGCGGCAAGTTAGTTGGTAATATGAATAGAAATAAATGAAAAATATTGATGAAAAAATACTTTGATAAAATATTATTATTCACTATGAAAAACGTGCCTTTTTAACATTATTTTAAGTATCTCTAACTATTGTAATATTTCATTTCATTTAAAATCCATCTTTGTATCCGACTGAAAGACTTGTATCTAAGGTCATAAATGAAAATAAAATATACACGATTACCTAGGTATCTTGTAATTCGACGTCTTAGGACGGATTGTCTCACGTCCATATAACGCATGCGTATATACGTCAAAAATGGCGCTATCTATCGCTTAAAATTAGTTATTATTCTAAGGGCTGATTTTTCAATAGTCAGATAACTTTTATCTGAAGAATAAATCTGACAGTTTGACATATTTTCCATACAAAAGCTGTCAAACCACAATATTTATTCCTCGGATAAAAGATATCTGCCTATTGAAAAATCAGCCCTAAGATCTATCGTCAAACCATAGAGGAAAGTAATATATCGGGTTTACAGCCCCCTTACAGAATTTTTTGAAGACCGCTTTTTTGTAGACTACCTAAAGAAACTAAAATCCCGTTGGTAGATATTTAACCTAAATTCTTATTTTTTATACTGTCAGATTTTTAAAAAAAATTCTTTACAAAACTACAGCGTTTTTAGGAGTTATCTGTTTTTCCTTTCCTGTAAAACTATGAGATACTGGAGTTGGCTGCATAGCTCTATAAAGGTTTATTTAAAAAAAAAAGATAGTTTTTTGTTTAAATAATCAGAAAAGGTAATTACTTAATGTAATAATTATCAAATATTTAATGATATAATCAAAGAATGTCAAAGATAGGTAGGTATAATATTTTAGGCTTCATGAGGAAGGTTGTCATAATAATTTTGGTAATCTCTTGGCATTGAGTTCTTTAGTTGCTGTAAATCTAAGAACTTTTTTTTTGTAATTTTCCTGCGTTCGTTGTATAAGTTGGGTAAATTATGAAAAGGAATGTTGTTAATCCGACCATTCCTGCGTTGACTGAGTAATTGGTATTCTTCGGTGAATTTAAGAGCGTTTATACCTTATGAGTGGCAACGTCGCAATTTAGTGTCATATTTCGTGGTTTTCAATTTTTATCATTTAATCGGAGCTATATTTAAAAAATCTGTTTAATTAACTTTTTAGAATTATGTGAAAACTGTGTACAAGGTAAGAAATCGTTGCGTTTACAGTTCTATTTATATGCAAATAATACATTGGAAACTTGCAGGGCGTTATTTTCATTGTAAAATAACTGTAAGCATTACGGTTACTTACTTTTAAACACTTTCACGTAATTCTAAAAAGTTAATTAAACAGATTTTTAAAATATAGCTCCAATTAAATGATAAAAATTGTAAACCACGAAATATGACACTAAATTGCGACGTTGCCACTCATAAGGTATAAACGCTCTTAAGTTTATAAAATATTTCTCCAGGGGGTGTATACTTAAGAGCTCTTATGTCGGTAACCTGAAACATAGAAATATTATTTAAAGTACCATCCAGTATATTAGTCATAATAACAAATTTAATGTGTAATTTAATAGTAGTTTATGTACCTTCGGGTCTCCCTTCATCTTTCCTGGCCTTATGGAGTTGTAAAATTGCAAATTTTTAAAATTCTTGAAATAAGAATAGCTGTATTCAACAGTACCTATAAGGTTTAGATTTTTTTGCATTCTTGCAAATATAAATGTACTCAGCTGGAACGTTTATAACTTGATTTTTTAGTTTTTTTTCAATCATCGCGTGCATACTGTCAACCTCCATTTGGGTGTGGCCTAGTTCTAAATATTTTTGCTCAATGGTTACATTATGCAGCATGGCCAAGTTGAGGAGAGCGTTACATAAAGTGACGTTTCTGTTTTGATACGTACACCCGTCCGTATACAGTGTTATACTTCTATTATTATCTCCCATTTTTTTGTTAATTTGCGAACTTTTGATCGTGTGTTAGGTACCGTTAGTACCTACTACTTACACTTAGTCTGTGGTTCTGTCTGTGGTCTTGCCTCTGCAATTCTGGCTGCATTCCGAATTAAACCATGATCGCTCACAGCGATCACATCGATATTTTGCGTTGCGTATTAGATACCTAATTATCATGATTATGACTGCTAAGAACTGTCATCAATTCGGAACGCTCGTGAACGCGCTCACAGTGTGGTCGCTTAACGTCAACCTCAAACGTTGCGTTTTTGTGCACAAAAAAGACCAATTTGATATTCTTCCGCAAATGGAAGTTCAACGCATTGGCACTTATAGTTTGTTGGTTGACTCTATCGACTCTGATAACTCAGATTTTGAGTTTGAGAACGACGATTCGTCCAGGGATGAAACGGATGATGAAGTGCTTATATTAGCCTATTTAAATGGTCCCGGCAAAGATTTACCCTGAAGAAAAATATCATGTTCTTATTCATTTATTTATTGTTTGTCACAGGTGAAAAGACAGTTCTTACACTTAGCATTATTGTATGACTGTAACATACCCATGGGTGAACAATATATATACCTATGTATGTATGTCAATATTATTGGCAATACAATACAATTACACTCTTAATTGTTACCAAGAATTACTAATAACCTAGATGCAACGATAATTAAACAATGAGTTTAAAACTCATTTCAGGTGTTCTATTACGTCATGGTTTTTACAGCACAATTTCGAAAATGCCGCTTTGGTTTAAAGATATGATGCGACTCGAAACAAAACGCTCAACTGTGATTTTTGACAGCTCTCACGGTGATATTAATTAGGGCATGGTCGGCGTTATCGCAAGATGGCGCATGTCATGACGTCATATATGACGATTCACGGAACATCATCATCATCGCGCTCACGATCACGCTAATTCGGTACGGGCGGGTGTTAGTGCCACAGAGAACTTTTACTGGTTAGCGCGCTCAAATCGATGACAGCACAACTCGGAATTTCGGAACGCTCCCTCTGTCTGCATTGCATTCATGCATTGCATATTAAACTGATCCCTAGGCAGCATGGTCTCAGACCTTAGCCTGTTCCGTCAGGAAGTAATAAAAATAAAAAAAAGCATTGCATTCTGACATTGTGATAATTATATACCTATTTGATTGCGTTCCGAGTTGCACTGTAATCGATTAGAGCGCGCTTACACGCGTACCGAATTAGCGTGAGCGCGATAACGATGTCCCGTGAATCGTCATAGATGCGTCATGACACGCGCCGTCTTGTGATAACGCCGACCATGCCCTATATTAATATCACCGTGAGCGCTGTCAAAAATGATGGTAAACTAAAGCGGCATTTTCGAAATTATGCTGTAAAATCCAAGACGTAACAGAATACCAGAAATGAGTTATAAACTCATGCGCATTATGTTTCATTATTGTTGCATCTATGTTATTCGTAATTCTTGGTAACAATAATTTGTTTAATTAATTATTATTATTATTAAATATTTTTAATATATTCAATAATATCGACACACATATAAATAATGTGAACCCCATGGGTATGTTTTAACAAGTGATACAATAATGCGAGCTGTAAGAACTGCCTTTTCACCTGTGACAAACAATAAATAAATGAATATGAACATGGTATTTTACTTCGGGGTAAATCTTTGCCGGGAGCATGTAAATACGCTAATATAAGTACTTCGATGTTCGTTTCATCCCTGGGCGAATTGTCGTTCTCAAACTCAAAATCTGAGTTATCCGAGTAAATAGAGTAATCCAACAAAATAGAAGTGCCAATGCGTTAAACTTTAATTTGCAGAAGAATAATCGGTCTTTTTGAGGCTGACGTTGAGCGACCACTGTGAGCGCGTTCACGAGCGTTCCGAATTGATGACAGTTCTAAACTGTCATGATCATGATAATTATGTAATTCGGAACGCAAAATATCGATGTGATCGCTGTGAGCGCTCATGTTCTAATTCGGAATGCAGGGCTTTGTGATTTGTGATTGTGTCGTGCCGTGCCGCGTGAGCTTGTCTTGTTGCTTTGCCTACTTAGTTGTGATTTTAATATTTGGATAGTTTGTTTTACGGTGTTATTGATAATAATAATTTTGGTACTATTGTTGAGTTAGACAACAAAGAGTTGTTGGTAACTTTTCTCATCGATCCCGATCGCGTCTATTGACGTGACGACTTGTAAATAATGGCGACATTCAAGTAGCATTGTATTTTCTTGAATTTTGTTTGTGTTACGTTGGTTTTTCGCCTGATTGAAACTTTGGTCAGTGAGTTGTCTTTGGGCACTTTATTTTGTCAAACTACGGTTACCTACGTTTTTAGATTAGCCTAAGTATATCAAGTATTCTAAGCGTAAAGAACTATTGGGCAGTTTTGATGAGTTTCTATGAGTTTATACTCGGGTTTACTGATTCAGCTTGTCGAGGTAGTACATTGTAGCATTGTACTACTACAAATGTGGCAATGTCCTACCTCATTTCAACTATTAACACAAAACCCATACAAGGCTTTCAGCTGAGCTTAGGCGTATGAGGGATAATCTGGGAAATATAATAGTATCGAAACACATGCCCAAGTCTTCAGCATTTATATCATCAATTTCCTGATATTTTATAGCAATAAGTGACATTAAACTTCGCTTGGTGTTAATAACTCTGGAACATGATGAAAGTGGAGTTCCAGCATGTTATCACATCCTGCTTTAGTTTTAATTCTTTTTCGACTAATAGTTTCTGCATTTCCTAGAGTTGTTGTGTAGCTAGCGGACTTCGTTTAAAATGCTGAGTGATGGCTTTTGTTTTGGATAGTGTTGATTTAATTCAGGGCCGATTGAACTACAAAATTCAACATATCGACACCTGCAAGGAATAACATTGTGACTAATATTTAGTAACTTTACAGGAGAATGCATCAAAGATTTAAAAAATTCTTTCAGATTTTGGTTAAGACTTAATGCCAACCAACCTTGAAATTATGAGTCAACAATGGAATAGCTACACTTTAATTTGATTATATTATTATATTTATGTATATTTAAAGACATTTTGTAAGTGAGGGGTATAGAATCAAAGTTAGCTAAATCCCAGTCTTGAAATTTTACACAAATAAAAAAAAAATGTTTAGTTTTTTGTTAATATGTTCGCGGACACTTTGCTTGATTTCGTAACCCTATCATGACACAAGATTTTTGTATGAAAGGCTTTAGCCGTACTGTCACCGGTAAAAAAGACAAAGTATTTAAATAAGACAGCACCGGCCATAGCCTTCGCCTGCTCCAAACGTTACGCCACAGGTATGTAGTCGTTGACTACATAAATAGGACGCGCCGGCTATAGCCTTCGCCTGCTCCAAACGTTACGTCACAGGTATGTAGTCTTTGACTATATAAATAGGACGCGCCGGCTATAGCCTCCTCCAGCTCCAAACTTTACGTCACAGGTATGTAGTCTTTGACTATTTATATAGGATGCGCCGGCTATAGCCTTTATCAGCTCTAGCTGTCGCGTCACTGCTACGAAATCTATAACTGTATACAGGACGTACCGGCTACAGCCTTCACTTGTTCTAACCGCGCTGTCACTGGTACTTAGTTTAAAATTTTGTTAATAGGATACACCGGCTACAGCCTTCGAAGGCATCAGCTGTTACGTCAGTAGTAAACTGTTATTTTACTCAAATACAGCATACTGCGACAATAGCCATTAATATTTTTAGCCCCTTCTTCTACAAAGTTTCAAAATAATTATGATAAAAAGAGCACCAGTAGATAATAAAAACACAAGGTTTTATTTATTTTAATGTAGGAAAAATTACAACGACATTACAATCGTTATTTCAACATAAAAAATGACCCTTTTAATCACAACATAAACTTTCCCTTAGTTTTAATCATTTTAAACGACATGGCAATTAAAATCTTTAATATAATTTTAATCTTCTTAGGTAACTACTAATCACAGCACAAACATCACATCTTGTGATATTTTCTTACATTTAATCTTAGAATAAAATGGCACAAGGTTTCTAATTAATGCAAAAATGATTAAATAATCAATTAAGTATATACTTAGGAAATACTATTTCAGTCGATATTTTCTGCTTGGGAATGCCATTGCTCGAAACATCCAGGACACAAAGGTGGTTTACAGAGGCATCCCTTGCACCAATAGCTAGTTTCTTTTTTAATTTTATTCTTAGTGCAAAGACGGCACTTCAAAAAATTTTTATTTCTTTTGTAGTTTTCTGGTATGGGTATTAATTCGGGCCAGTGAATGTTTGACACCGTAGACATTCCTTCTGGAAGATTGTTTTGGTTACTAAGCAGCAACTTCTTGGGCTTTGACATTTTTTTAGAAGAAATAATGTCAGCACAGCTCAAATTTCCAAACCCCAGATAATAATGTCTTAAAATTTGTTCTCTGAACTCCAATATTGTTTCTTTCTGGTTGCAATGTTTACGGTACGTATAATAGGCATTCCATATAGCCATGTCAAAAATATGAAAAAAGACCTTCTTGTACCATCAAACAGTCTTTTTTAGAGTGGAATAAATTAGATATATACATCTGGTCAGATATATCAATTCCGGACATATATTTGTTATACTCGGCTACCTCTTTGGGCTTCTTCAAAAGCTTGCCAAATCGATTTCACGTTACAATTAGCTGCGTAGTTATCATAGGTACAATTCGTTTGTCTTTCCAAGCCGAAACATACACCTTCCTTTTCCTCATACATACGTGTTCATCTTTTAGTGCTTTACTCACGACATTTTTGGGATTGTCTTTCCTGTCTTTTCTTAAAGTACCTACCTGTCGTGTGCGTCCTACAACTTAAAAGTTTCTCAGATCTATAAGGGCACGCTGTTATAGTAATTATCCATGTAGAGCTCGTGGCCCTTAAATAAATATGGCTGTATCAGACTCATAACGAGCTTTTCTGTCTTCAATTTTGACGCAGTTTTGATATGTACCTTACCCGTTGCAGCTACTTGAAAATGGTCTTACGAGTCTATCCATAATTTTTTATGGAATTTTGATCACCATTCGTAGATTTTCAAAAAAAAATACAGTTAGCAAGAAAATAGCCATTTTACACAAAAACATTTTTTGATGCCAATCGATCCGGTTTATAATACTGATCAAAAACTTTTATGGGACCAACCATCGTTGGAGTACTCAAAAAGCAATAAATTGCAAAAAACTTTTCCCTTACATTTTGTAAAGAATTTGTGTAACTGAAATACAAAAAATAAAATAAAAGACAAATGATGACGTAGAATTTTACACATATCAAAAAAAGGCGTATTAATTTTCTTTTTTTATTAACTAACTTGATGAATTCTTATTTAAAATTTTGCTTTTTCTTGCCCTACGTTATCAAGTGCTCGAAGTGACCGCCATTTTCGCGAATACATAAATTGATTCGTTTCTGTACCGACCTAGTGGCTGCTGACCATTTCGCTGGCCCCGGGCAATAAAGCGGTAATATCAAAAATCGATTTTTACAGGAGAAATAAAAGAAGCTAATTTGTTTATAATGCAGCGGACAGTGATCCAAAACAGGCGTTCAAAATGTCAAATGAAAGCTAATTTTTTTACCAATTTAATCTTTTAAAAATAATTGTAATGGTATAAATATTTAATGAAATAATTGAAAAAATGTATAATACAAATTATAGACGATATTGTTTCAATTGCAACATCATTAATGACTTTATAAACACACCGACCACTGAGATTCAGGACTGTAAGAATATAATACGACGTATTTTCCGCTTTAGATCTCGAGCGTACCAGCTGATTACCACCTTCTTCAGGGAAATTTTATAGCCAAAGCTTAGCTGTATCATCCACTAATCGCTATTTTAGAATCCTATCAATGAATCATATTTTTATGTAACCATTGTAACAGACTGACTTTATAATGTGATTTATTTTTATTTTTCACCATTTTGCACAGTATTTTATGAAATTAATATTTTTTTTAGTGTTTCTACTACCTAATTTTTGTTTTAATACATTTTAAATGATAATGACTTTGTTTAAAAAAAAACCTTTCAAATCACATATTTTTTAATAAATACACTCAGCGGCACGGAATCTTGGCCAAACGCTTATCTCGCGTATAGTTGCGATAACACAAGCTTTAAGTGTTTCTAACGGTTGTTTCTTATGAAGGTAGGTCAAAAAATGTTTACCCTTAGTTGAAGTGGGTAATTCATTATGTTTGAGTGCACTGTAACGTAACTTTTAATTTTTATTTGAATCCCGTGTCTTGAGCGACTAAGTTGCACGTTTAAATTTGTGTATTGTGAATGTTTACGGTTAAGTTATTCAATAATTGTGTTTTCGTGCTTTTAATTTAAACACTAAAGGTGCTTTATAAACAATAAAAATGCCATTAACACCTGCACAGGTTGCACAGGCTGTTGCCTTAATCGATCAAGGATTGACACAGCGCGAAGTTGCTGTGGTGCTTAATGTACCACGTTCGTCAATGCAGTATGCCCTGAAACGATACCAGGAGACAGGCCACTACTCCCGCAGACCAGGCAGCGGAGGTGTCAGATGCACATCGGCCCGGGACGATCGGTTTATTGTCCTGGAAATTTTAAGAAATCGCTACCTTACCGCTGTTGAGATACGCCAGCGGCTCCAAACCGCAAGAGGTATAAATGTTAGTGAGCGAACGGTGAGAAGACGAATGGAGGAAGTAAACCTAAAAGCCCGTAGACCAGCACGCGGTCCTGAACTTCTCAGACATCATCGAGTAGCTCGACTTCAATTCGCACGTGAACACGCCAGCTGGACGCATGAGCAATGGGCTAGAGTACTGTTCACAGATGAGTGTCGAATCGCTTTGCGTGCTCCAGATGGTCGGGAGCGAGTGTGGAGAAGAAGAGGAGAGAGGTTTCTACCCATTACCACCACACAAACTGTGAGTTTTCATGGAGGCTCTATAATGGTTTGGGGAGGAATAAGTTCCGATGCTCGTACGGAGTTAGTTATTGTTAATAACCGCTTAAATGCAACCCGATACATCGAGGAGGTCCTTCAAGAACATGTTTTGCCATATTCGGGGTTCATTGGGTACGACCAATTTCTTCTTATGCACGACAACGCTCGCCCACACGTTGCACGTTGCGTTGAAGAATACCTTCAAGATGTTGGCATTACAAAATTGCAGTGGCCAGCACGTAGTCCAGACTTAAACCCTATAGAACACATCTGGGACATGCTCAAAAGAAAGATTAAGTCCACCTCCGACCCACCAGAAACTCTAAATCAACTTAGAAATGCGGCACTGGACGCTTGGGAAAACATACTGCAAGTTGATATCAGAAACATCATTCAAAGCATGCCAGATCGTATGCAAGCTGTTATTAGGGCAAGAGGAGGAAACACCCGATATTAAAACGTAGAGACAATTATGAAATTTGGTACTTTTTTCATTTTGTAGTGTTTTTAAATTGATAGTGCATAATCCTTTTTTTCTGCGAAAGTGCCTAATTTCGAAAACATGCTTAATGGTGTCCTCATTTTGTGATAACTAAGTTCTAAAAGCATAAGAAACACTTATAGAGTATACCTACCCTTAATTCAGTGTTAAAAATATATTTGAATACGAATTATCGATAAATTCGCATGTGGCCAAGTTTCCGTGCCGGTGAGTGTATTAAACTTTGGATAAAAACACAAAACACTTAAAAAAGAAAAAATACTATGCTACCTTAATTTGAATAAAATCACATTTTTTTTTTATTAATTATTAAACTTTGGAAACAAACACAAAAACATTTAAAAAAGAAAAAATATTATGCTACCTTAATTTGAATAAAATCACAATTTTTTGTATTAAATATTAAACTTTGGAAACGAACACAAAAAAACACTAAGTGTTTTAAGTCTTAAAAAAGAAAAAATACTATTCTAACTTAATTTGAATAAAATCACAATTTTAATTAGCTTTTATACTTTGGAAACAAAAATAAAATGGTCAAAACCTTAAAAAGAAAAAAAATATTATGCTACTTTAATTTGAATCTTCGCTTTCAATATCGATTTCTTCATCAGAGTTCCCAACACAATGCAAATTGTTATAAAATGTATGATAATGTTTCGGGATTGCTTCAGTTTTGCAGAGACTCATCAAATCATCGTAAAGTGGTTTTGGTAAGGCGATTGGCTCTCTGTACAAATTTCTCAGTTCATCTCCTGAAACATCAGTCACTGGCGTCTTTTTGGGTCTTCCTCTTGAAGATCTGGTGTTTGATGCAGTATTTAAAGAAATATATTCATCATCAAAGTTATACTTTAAATAAATAACATCTGGATGCGCTCGAGTAATCTTGATTTCGTGAATCTTTGTCCACATAACTTTTTCATTAGTTTGGTCTGCCCGCAACCAGTGTCTTTTGTCCATTATCTCCTTTAAATCGAAGAAATTATGTTGTTCCATTTCCTTAAGATGAAACTTTTCACCATTGATCTTGGCATTCATGATTACGCCATACATTTGATCAGGAGTATAAATCGTGTGGTTCTTTTTTGCGCGTTCGATAAGAGAATGCATCGAATCTCCTTCAGACTGGCTATGGCCAGTTTCAAAGTACCTATGTATTATGTTAATTCCATACTTTTTGGACAAATATAGATAAAGAGCAAAGATAATCCTATTTTTATTCTGCCCAGCACAACCATCAGAATAAAATATAAAATTCTTGATACCGCGTTGGCTCTCAGTTTCAATGAAATTTAGGACGCAACTGCCGATTTCATTAGCACCCCTTTTGGCCAATTGATAGTGCCAAAGATAGCAGTAACCTCGTCCACTTAATGAGTTGTAAATCGTAAAGTTATATATAGGATACTTTCGCTTGTAATGAAAGATTCCTACCTCTGATTGAGGAATCGTCAGGACTTTTTCCAGATCATAAATAGCGACGACAGTAGTTGTAGAATCGACTTCTATTTTATCTTTAGTTTTGAGTTCACGAACACATTCCTTGTTTCTAATGTGCTTTGTGTAAACTTCTTGAAGTTGGTCTTTTCTTTCACCATCAGCTTGACGATACAATGTACATTGGCCGCACATATCTTTTTTAGGTTTGTGAAAGGAATAATTAAATTTTGTATTAAACACAGTTTCATACTGTCGTTTTGTGGCCATCTTTACATCAATTGGATAATTTGCACTCTTAAACCATTCATCAGAATACAGCCTGTACATTTTGGAGATGTTCAGTGTTTCTTCTAAGTATAACTTCTTAGTATCTCTTCGGACATAATGTGATTCTTTTACTGGAAATTGTTTTATATGTGCAATAACACTTTGCTCGGTTGTAACACTCATTTTCCGTGGTCTATTTTCATGCTGACCCCTGTTATCTTTGACTTGTTCAGATTTCCCTTTCTCTATTGCTGTGTAAACTGTTTTTTCGCTAATGCTAAGGGTATTCAAAAAAAATTTTTTGCAAACGTCAATTGATTCTGTTCCATTTATCTTGAAAAAATAGCTAATAGTTTGTGTCCTGTTTTTTGTTCTAACTAGTTGCATTTTTTTAATATCTTTAGTTTTCACATGTCGTAAGATATAGTGCCACTGATCCTCGTGATCACTAAGTTTCCAAAATTCGTCGAATATAGCCTGCCGAGAGACTTGAGAAATCTGTTCACCGCATTTTTTGTTACATTTACAGGCATCCTTCATCGTTTTAGAATCAAACTTTTTTTTCGTATTACTACCAGTATAAGCTCGGCCTGAATTTTTTTGTTTTTTATTCTTAATTTTTTCCCAGTTTTCTTCGTGTCGCCTTTTTTTTCTAGTTAGTTCTTTGGTGGTTGATGGTACATCAGATACGGATGGAACACTTTCTGTCGTTGTAGTTTGGTTGCAATCATTAGATTCGACGTTAACATTTTCTATCGTTGTAGATTGGTTTTCAACTAAGAAATCTGCATCCAAGTTTATAGTATTATTGAAACCATTAGATTCAACGGCAGTTTTTTCACATTGTAAAATCAAAATATGCGAATTGTCATCATTATCGACCGGTGTTGTGTATAAAATATTTTGGTCTATTGTGAAATCTTGGCGTACGGTTTCCAGTGTTGTGTATTGTATATTTTCTTCTTGGGGTGTAGTTTCGCACGTTTCTGCTACTTGTAGTACCAATGTTGCTTGTGGCATCGTTGTGTCAGTTAGTGTTGTAAGGTCTGTCGATTCACACACATTATAATATTCTATAGACCGAGTGTCACGATTCTCTTTAAAACTGCGCTTCTGGTGACGAGGTGTGCTAAATACTAAAGTTGGAGAAGCTACAAAGTCAACATTATCGAATATAGCAGACTCGTATGAAATGGTAGAAGGGGATTGCAATAAATGTGATTGTAAATCGAAATTGGGAGACAGACATTGTAAAGTTGGGCTATGAGTTCCAGTGAAGTTTACGTCTTCCACACTCTTCGAAATGGTAACTTCTTTTGTTTTTTCATAATCACCGTTACAGGGAAGATTTATGGCATCTAAAACAAAACAAAACCTATTAAAATATCAAAGCTGTCGTAAAACAACATAAGTTAGTGACAACATTTTTAATATTCATTTTATAAGCTTATACAGTATGTTAATTAACAAAGGGCGTTCCCGTTAACGCACAATAGTATAGCGTCCATACATGCTAAAAAAAATATTAACATTAAAAAAATCGCGAAAAAAAAAAATCAGCTGTTCCCTACTATTTATGTTCGCTTAACTCGTCAAAATGTAGGGAACAGCTGATTTTTTTTTCGTGATTTCAGGTCTGGTCCCATAGTAAAAGTTGTTCATTATGACGAGTACAATGACCCCTTATGAGGTTAACGGTGATTAAAATTACACATTGTATAATAAAGGTTTTTTCAAATTAAGTAGGTAAGTAAGTAGGTAGGTAATGATAGCATATTAGTGGTTTAAAAGAGGTAAATATATTCAACTAATAGAAACAAGACGATAGGTATACATATACCTATCGTCTTGTTTCTATTAGTTGAATACTTACCTATCTACCTACCTACATAGGTAGGTAGGTAGGTAGGTATTACAAGAATAATGATAATCAACATCATACTTAATCATCTTACTGATTAATCACTTACCGTCAACCATGGATAACATTCTTCTTGCTCGAGATTTTGCTGGTAATTGTCTTGCCATTTAAAAAAAAACACAATTTATAGATCTAAGGATTATTAAGTTTAGTATAGTTATTATATAGTTATAGCACTAAAAGAACATTATTAGCGCAAGACGTCACACGCTGCACTGACACCGCCCGCCGAATTGAGTTATTATTTGTATCAATTGTTTACCTAAACATGATGCTAGAAAGCATGCGGTAATCATTTATGCGTAGGAGTGAAAGGGATGGCGTTCAGCGTAACACGACAGTACGGCGCCGGGTTTACAACAAATTTCCGGGAAGAAAGGCGTAATAGCTTGTACAGAATAAAATCTCTTGTGATTACTTCGTATTAAATGTTTACAGTTTATTGATATAATACGATTATTTCCAAAAACGCGGTTAAATTTATTACTGTTACTCTTTGTTTAGAAATGTAATGTAAAGATGTTCACCGGTTTTTTGTGTTATGTTTCATAGAGTAATGCAAAAATACATTTTTAGTCGTAAGAGAATTTTCCATGCAATAAAGCTGTTATTGTCATTTATTCTAAAGAAATATTAATTTAAAAAAAATGAAAAAAATAAGGGTGATAGACTGATACTCAGAGAAGCCAAAAATCAAATAACATTAAAAAGGGCGTAACCGGCGTTTACCGCTATATTGCCCGGGGCCAGCGATTTATTTGTATGAATTCCATACAAATTTGTGGTTAGTGAGTCTTTAAGTTCTTGAACACTATCGTATTGCTTTTTGTAAACCTCAGTTTTCTGGTAGCCCCACAAAAAGAAATCTAGAGGCGTCAGATCTGGACTACGCGCTGGCCAAGAAATAGGACCATGTGTTCCTATCCATTGATCACCAAACTGTCGGTTCAAAGTCGAACGCGTACTGCGGCTGTTGTGAGGTGGAGCGCCATCTTGTTGAAAATCATTCTTCTTGATTCCGACAGTGGTAAATCATCGACGAGGTTTTCAAGATTCTCTAATACTCTGTTGTTATAAATGTTGGAATTCAAGGTGCCTTCATAAAATTCCACCATTACCACTCGGTTCCACATTATACCACACACACCAAGCTTTTGCGTAAAATTTTCATACAAAATGTACGGGAAAAGTTTTTTGCAATTTGTCACTTTTTGAGTACTCCAACGATTGTTGATCCCATAGAAGTTTTTGATCAGTATTAGAAAGAGGATCGATTGGCATCAAAAAATATTTTTGTGTAAAATGGCTATTTTCTTGCTAACTGTAA
This sequence comes from Brachylomia viminalis, assembly GCA_937001585.2. NCBI lineage: Eukaryota > Metazoa > Arthropoda > Insecta > Lepidoptera > Noctuidae > Brachylomia > Brachylomia viminalis. Next base: position 2,496,830 of record OW443294.2, read on the forward strand.
ACAATTTTGAAAATCTGTGAACGGGGATCTAAATTCCATAAAAAATTATGGATAGTCCGTTTTTTTTTTTTGTGTGTGGGAAATCATCAAATAACTTCTCCCGCTCTGGGCAGAGCAGGAGGGCGTGTCAGACTCTTACTGACTAAAACCCACCCGTGTTCCTTCAGTTGCCTGTGCCAGGGGCTACGGTAACCCTCTTGGACTTTTCCGCAACCCTAGCAGGCATCGGTCCTAGCAAACCCCGTCATTGGTGCTGACATCTCTTTGAGGCGCGCGTGGAACACAACGCGCCGTCGACCCGGGGCTGGTCCTTATCGAACGGCGAGGTGCCCATTGCTCGCCGTTCGCAAGCCCGCGCCTACGGTGGCCGGGAATCGGCCTGCGATTCCCGACGCCCAGGGCGTCACCTGCGGCGGCTAGGGGCGTGAGGGCGTAAATTTTGCCTCTCCCTCACGCGTTCCGCCTCCTCCTTCGCGAACATTACTGCTTCGCAGAAGGAGGTGACGGCTTCCCAAGCCCTCTCGCTCCGTACCATGGCCTGGACCAAGGCCGGACGCGAGAGATCGCCACCGCCAATCGCCTCCACGAGGACACGGCGGTGCTCCGCCCAAGCCGGGCAGACCTCCACCGTATGCTTCACCGTGTCCTCCGGGCGATCCACACATTGGTGACACCCGGGCGTTTCCTCCCGCCTTATCCGGAACAGGAACCTCCCGAAACAACCGTGTCCGGTGAGGACCTGCGTCAGGCGGAAGGTGAGGACGCCGTGGCGCCTCTCTAGCCACTCCTCAAAGAGGGGACTTATCGGCGCAATTGTGGCGTGCCCAGCGCTGGGTTGCGACAATCGCACTCTCCATGCCGCCCTGAGATCCCGCCGGAGCTCTGTCCGCTGTACCGTGATTTCTCGCGGCAGCGGAGCTACGCCCCGGCGTTTCGCCTCCTCGCGCCACTCCCAAACGTGCGCGAGGACTTTTGTCTCCAGATCCCATGGCGGTAATCCGGCAAGGAGGCTCGCCGCCTCACCGGAGACCGTACGGTATCCCCGGACCAGCCGGGTGGCCATGACCCTTTGGGGCGCGTTCAACCAGCGGGCTGGCCGCCGCCTCAAGGAACGCGCCCGTAAAGGGCCATGGACCGCACGACCCCCGCGTAGAGCCTCCGGCAGGAGGCGTTTGGCCCCCCTAGATTGGGCAGGAGCCGCTTTAAGGCAGCCCCGGCCCTTTCCAGTCTGCGAGTCAAACGTCGGAAATGCTCCACGAAATTCCACCGGCTGTCGAGGACGAGTCCCAGGTACATCATCGTCGACTCGACGCCGATGTGAACCCCTCCTACCGTTATTTGGGAACCCGACGGTGGCGTGTTCCGAGGACCATGAAAACACATGGCCTCGGACTTGTTCAGGGCCACCTCGAGTCCCAATTGCCGGATCCTCTCGACGATTGTCGCAACCCCGCGTGTCGCTAGTTCGGCCGCCGCCTGGTGCGACCTCCCCTGCGCCAGGACCAGCGTGTCGTCAGCGTAACAAACCACGCTGACGCCACTGGCGAGGTCGGCGCGCAGCACCCAGTCGTAGCCGATATCCCACAGATGCGGCCCCAGGACCGATCCCTGTGGGACACCGCACGACATCTCTTGCCGGTTCCATACTCCCTGGTGACCGGGATAGATGACGGCTCCGTCCGTCAAATAAGCCTCGACCACACGACAGAGGTAGGTCGGCATCCGGTGATACCGGAGTGCCTCCCTTATGCAACTCCAGGGCAGGGTATTGTAGGCATTGGCGATGTCCAGAGACACCGCCAAGACGACCCCACCCCGGGCCACAGCATCCCCCGTCGTGAGGGCCCGCACGCGCATGATGGCGTCCACCGTAGAGCGCCCCCTGCGGAAGCCAAACTGGCTCTCCGCCAAATCCGGCCCCACCCGCACCAGCCGCCCGACGAGGCGGTCTGCAATGACTCTCTCAAAGAGCTTGCCCACCTCGTCGAGCAGCACGATGGGCCGGTAAGCGGACGGAGAGTCCGCTGGGCGCCCCGGCTTCTAGATGAGGACCAGTTTTCCCGTCTTCCAACGAAGTGGGAATTGGCCCCTCTCCATGCATGCGCTTGGGAGCCCCCTTAGTCGAGGCCCGAGAGCCTCCGAGGCCAGGACCCAGGCTTTCCCAGGTAAGCCGTCGGGTCCTGGGGCGGTATTTTTAGCACTCAGCCTGCGTACCGCCACTCGCAGCTCTACCTCGGTCACCTCCGGAGCATCGTCGTCGTCGTCGGCGGTGTGGTCCGCATTCAGCACCGCAGTAGGCGGAGCCATGGGCGGGGAGATATGGTCCTCTCTAGAAGGGAACAGAGTGCTCACCACGTCCTCCACGAGCTGGGGCCGGAGACTCTGCGTCAGCGGGGGAGCCCATGGGCGGAGCTTCTCACGCACCAATTTGTAGGGGCGTCCCCACGGGTCCCTGTTCAGAGTCTCCAGCGACTCCTCGCGGGCCAGTCCCTTGGCCCGCAGGATCTCCGCTTGGAGGGCGGTCTTCGCCGCTCTGTACCCCTCGTACAGCTCCGCCTGAATGGCTTCCGTATCCGGAGAACGAATACGGAGCCTGCAGTGCCTGGTGTACCGGCGTCGCGCAGCGACGCACGCACTGCGTAAATTCGTCAACTCTGGCGACCACCAGCACCTGGCGCTGAGCGCGTCCGGGCTGGGCCCGGGGCATTGCCACGTCACATATTTCGGACATGGCCTCCCGGAACCACTGCGCCTCGACGTTGATGTCAGCAGGCCTGTCCGGTGATGACACCCAGGCCTGCACGATCGAGGCTTCCAGGAGGAGCTCCCGGTCCAGCTGCTTCAGCGCCCACCGCGGACCAGCGCGCTCGAGGTCTGGGCGGAGACGTCAAACCGGATGTACCGGTGGTCGGAATAGGTCTCCACCCCCTCTATGACGCGCCAGTCAAGGACACGCGGTGACAGAGCGGGGCTGGCGAACGAGATGTCCACCACCGATTCACCCCGCATCCGCACACACGTGGAGACAGAACCCCGATTTAGGACGACCAGGCCTGTCTCCAGCGCCCAGTCCTCCACCATCCTGCCCGTGTGTCCGTATACCGGGAACCCCAAGCCACATTCTTGGCATCGAAATACCCGAGGACGAGCACGGGTAGGGAACGGAACCCGACGACTACGACTTTCAACTCCGCAAAGGAGTTGTGGAACTCGGCAAGAGTTCGGTTCGGGGAGTAGTATACCCCCACAACTACAATCTCCCCGAACCGTGCTGCTACGCAACCCCGACCCCTCGTGACTGCCTCGAGGGACGGAGTACCGGCGGCGGCCGACGAAATTAGGGTCACTGAGCCGCTCAGGTCCTCCACCCAGTCATCCCTGGGCGGGACGACGAAGTACGGCTCAGCGACCACGGCGATGTTAATCGACCACTGCGCCATGCTCTGGAGCAACAGATCCTGAGCGGAGGCGCAATGGTTGATGTTCGCCTGGAGGAGGCGTAATGGGGCCGTTATTGGCACTCCATGTCAGCCTCCTCCCGAGCCCTCTGTGAGGGCCCCGCCGCAGTGGTGACGGCGGCGACGACGGCGGTCGAGGCGGCAGCGGCAACGGCAGTGGCGGCGGCTGCGGCAGTGACGGCGGTGGCGGAGGGCTTGCCCCTGCCCCTAGCTCTGGCGGGTGGAGCGCAGGCCTTGCTCCCCATCCGGTGATCGGCTGGCTTGCCAGCTGCCGCACATACGGTGCAGTGCGGCGCAGCATTACAAGACCCGGCCTTGTGACCGGGCTGACCACAGCGGAAGCAGTGGTGGCTGCGGTCCACCTCCGAGGTGCATTTAGCTCCCACGTGGTTGCCCACCTGGCAGCGGAAGCACCTCAGAGGTATGGGTTCCAGCAGTTTCACCTGCGCGGAAACCCAGCCCACCAGTAGCCTACGGCACTCGGCTATTTTTTTGGCCGCCGACACGGGGCAGCTCACCGTAACGGCTCGCATCCCCTTGAAATCAGGACCGATGGTGCCTGTCCTCACCTGCTCGGCAGAGCACCCTCCAGTCCTAACGACGGCGGCCACCACCTCTCCCTCCGTCACCGAGTCGTCCAGGCCCAGGATGCGCATGTCAGCGCACTTGGTGGGCCTGGACACTCGGGCCTCGTCCGCATTTAAGGATGCCCTAAGCCTTTCGGCCAGAGCGTCAGCGGCCGGGCCGCTGGCCGCACCGGGGATCTCGAGCATCCGACCCAGTCGCCGTGAGCCTGACCCGGATGCCTTCGGTGGCGCCGATCTCCTCGAGGCTCACCGCCTTCCCCACCTTGGCTAGCACGTCGCGGTAGGACACGCCCTTCTTTTCCGCTTCCGGCTGTAGCGTAATCACTACAGCTGCGGATGTCGGGGCGCGGAGCCTAGCCGCAACGCTTCGCGCTTTTTGCCGCTGCCGCCTCTCCTTCCTTTTGGCCGCCCTTGCCGCCTTACCGGCCTTCCTGTTCTCCCCGGCTACGTGCCATTCGGCGCCAGCCGGAGGAGTTATAGGAGGTGGGGGCGGCCGTCCTGCAGCCAGGGCTGGCACCCTCGTCGTCTGTATAGCCGCCCCGCCCTCCCTGAGCATGGGCGGCCCCGCGGGTTTCGGCACGGAGAGGGCCTTCCTCTGCCCCGATGAGCCAGGTTTGGCCACGCCAGCTGCGACGGCGCACATAGATAGGTTTTATGGGGCCATAATTATTTTAATTACTATAACTATTCTAAATGACATAAATGATAATAAAAAACAACTTTCTGTTGAAATTTTAAATATTTATTCAAGAAAATATCATATTTATGAAAAAAAATGTCAAAAACCTAACGTCACAGACATAAAAAAATATATTTCATAAATGTACATTTTAAACGTTAGTGAGTAATGAATTGACGTATCCCCTCGACAGTCGACACATACTCCATGCCAATTCGTTACTCCAGATCCTCATCATCCGAGGATTCTGGTGAAGCGGAGTCTGGTTTGGTGGGTAAAAGCATATCTAAAGTCTCCGGAGAAAAGGATTTAGATATTTTTTTTCTCCTTCTTTGTTTTATACTATTACTGCAAATGAGCGGATCAGAGCTCAATAATAGTCGATTATAGATGTCGCGGTTACACTGTTCGCGGGAAAATTTTCTTGCGTAATTTTCTCTATACATGCGAAAGTGCTTATTTCTGGCCTCTTGAGCCTCCTCCGACAATTGGCCTATTGGGAGAAGTGAATTCTCTATTATGGCAGCACCATGTATGAGCACTTTGTGCAAAGTAGGGGTCATCGGGTGCCACCCATAATGCTGCACGTATAATTTGGCGGTATCTAGTGCATACTCATCATATTTCTTGACGTCAATAATGTATCCACTTGAAATCGTTTCTAAAATGACTTTCAGTCTGTAAATTAAATCGAAGTTCACTCCAGTTATGTCGGATGCCAATTGGGGATTCTCGAAAAATCTACGGCTGGTGTTTCCATCATTTGTATTCCCATAGTTGGACTTAGGCATGTCAATGAGTAACCCGGATTCAATTTTAAATCTGTCTTGGATTTTTTGTTCTGCGGCCAATTCCAAGTCTTTTTCTTCCGTCGTTTTTTTCTGTCTGTATTTTTGAACTACTAGTTTATAGCCTAAGTGCAAAATACTCTCAAAAATTCTGATTCTGGCATGCAGCACAGATATTCTAAAGTCTAAAGTTTCAGGACTTACATCATATTTTTTGCTTAGATTGTTAAAATCTTTTGAAGTGGCTTTACAAATTAAGCATCGACTGGTAGACTTAGTGTCGGTTGCAGCATTGCAAACCTTGCCATCAATCATAGTCATCTTGAAAATGTGCTTGTAGGTAAATTTATTTCCATTTATTTCGATTTCGGTAGGAACCAAATTTTTTACCGATTCTTCAACGTAACTGATTTCTTCTTTGGTCACATCATTGCATTCTTTCAGAAATCTGAATCTTATAGGCCGGCAATACCGGGGAGATGATGGAGAAGGATTCTCCCAAATAACTTTTTTGTTATCCTTGACCAAAGTATTTGTAACGGGACAAATGAGCTAAAAAATATATTGGCGTCCGAATCAGCAGGATTTTCAAACTTTTGTTTATATCTGGCTTGCTGGGAGCCATCACATCCCCATTTATTTATAATAATTAAAGTCTGTCTATCTTCTTCACTAATAGATAAAAGTACTTCGTCTAAGTACATTGAAAGGCGCATAAGAGTTATGTCAATAAGACTTTGCAAAGTACTCTCTGCATACAGACTCGTCACTTTTATGTGTTGTTCAGGTGGATAGCATTCTTTTTTGGCCTCTAATAATCTGTCGTAGAGTCTGGCTAACGAAAGTTGGCCCCAGAATATTGGCGGCAAATTTAAAAAATACATGCATGACAACACTAAAATTATACTATGAAAATTGGAATAACCTACTTTGATACTTGGTAATTCATTATTAAAAATATCATATATATATAGTTTTTCAATAAGGACGCTCGAACTTTAGCAGCGCATAGCGGCCATTTCGGTAATGCGATTGCTACCAAATTTGGCATGAATATATATTTTGTCGTGACATTTCACCATGGAACGCTACACGCTTCAACAACGCGTAGAAATTGTGTAAAATTTATTAACAAAACCAGTTGTCTATTCGCCTACGTTCTGTGCGTTGTGTTCAATTTATGGCGTTCATCGTGTGAGTTAACACCGCTCGATTACTTTCTGTGGGGTTACATGATATCTTTAGTGTACGCAGATAAACCAGTCAATTATTGCCCTAAAGGCCAACATAACTCGCGTTCTTCGTGAAATTGACCATTTATGCGAAGACGTCCTCCAAGATTAGTCCACCAGAATACGCCATCTACAGCGGAGTCGCAGTCGCCATTTGGCTGATATTATTTTCCACACATAATGTCATTGAATATTCTTTAAAATGTTATAAAAATTGTAGTAATATCACTTTAACAGGTTGTTTTATTTCATTTCAAAGTTCGAGCGCTCTTAATGAAAAACCCTTTAAATAGACAGTACAAGAACATTATGTTAGGGAAATAAAGAAACAGAATTTATCTACACATGTATTAATTTTTGATATGTATCAGGTTTGTAACGGGATTTTAAGGATTTATTGATCTGGTATAGGTGTTAGTATATGAGGTAAATATGAGCGGAATCCGAAAATAAATAGACAAATAAAATACGATAATATTCCATACATAATAACTTAGTTTTATTCATCGTAATAGTAAAATCAAAATCAGATTCTAACACTTCAATGCCAAAAGATTCATCACTGTCACTAGTATCGCTGTCTCCAACATTTATAATAAAACTTTCTAAATTTTCTTCTGTTATTTTATCACGTTCTTTATATTTATTTTCAACATGTATTACATGATCAGTAATTTTCTTCCAATCCTGTGAACTTACGTTTTCAAATGAATCTTTAATTATTTCTTCTAATGCAGCTGTAGTAACTGCAATATTTTTGCTAGCCACTTTACGTTTTGCCAAACTCCACACAAGCTCGATCGCATTTAAATCACAATGGTAGGGTGGAAGTCTCAACACCTCATGACCACATTGATTTAAAATTTCATCAGCTTCATATATTGGATTAGGCGTATTTCGTTTTACAATACACAACAGCTCTGCTTTCGTGTGGTAGTCCTCATATTGAATTCCATTATCACGAAGCCACTCTCTTATATTACTTTTACGTGTTTGTGTGTTCGGAACCTTATTTATAATTACCGAATGGTAACTAGCATTATCCATTATGATTACACTTGGTTCTTCCAAATTTGGTATAAGTTTTTCTTTAAGCCATTTATTAAAATTTTCAGCATTCATGTCATGGTGATAATCAGCATTTTTTGATTTAGTACTAAACACTAACAAAGAGTTTGGTACGGGGCCTTTCTCTGATCCAGCATGAACTATAATGTACCTTTTCCCGGTCGAAACATTTTCAATTGCACCACTAGTTGAAGGACCTTGCCATGACTTCTTAGGCTTGTAGTTTCTATGGACATAAGTCTCATCTAAATAAATGATTGGCTTGCCTTCTGCACGTTTTCCTGCTATAGTTCTTAAAAATCTATGTCTCCAAGCAGATATGTCATAGCGTTCTATTAATACAGAACGCTCATTTTTATTATTTTTAAATTCATAGCCATTGGCTAATAACAAGCGGCGCAGAGTTTCTATGCATCCGTTAAAATCAATACTTTCTTTTAACTCCACCAACAGTGTCCTCAGTGTAGGAACTTGTTTTTTAACAATATAAAATTCGTTTAGCTTGTTACGCATAGCATCTATGTCAAAGTTATCTAGGTTAGACACAGTAGGTTTCCGTGGGCGTTTCTTCCCCGGGGTACTCCAGACACCTTCATTTACTGCACCTTCCCTTTTTACTCTCTTTAGTGTTCTGACACTCACTTCTGCAAAGAAGATATACAAAATATATAATTAATTCTTGGTTTACGTAAATGCAAAGGTTTTTTTCGGCATAATTTCAAAACACCAGTGTATAGTAAAAACTTACCAGTCATTGAAGTTATTTCTTCTAAGTACTGATTCTGGGTTATTATCCTATCTTTCTGCTCTAATTCAGTGAGATTTTCAATAGTTCTTACTATTTCATCAACTCCTTCGACATCTTGCAGATTCTCTGTTAAAGAAAGTTAATCGTTTTAAAATTACCATTGTATGTATTTTAATTGTTTTTTTTTCCTCTGTTATATATCGTTTTGTATGTACAATAAAGCATATAATAAATAATAAATTACCAACAAAAATACAGCAAAAATTCATTATGAGTATATACGTAAAACATAGGTGATGTTATTAAAATGAATACGTTGACTGATGCGATGTACGAATGAATATAATTAGTTTTATTCAATACGAAAAAGCGAAAGTAACTTATTTGTAAGGATACGTAAATTATAAATCAAAATTTTATTAAGACGACTGGATAGGTAGGTGTTCAAAGTATCAAAATAATATTGTCTACTAACCTATGAAATTCAACACCACACGTAGACAATCTTGTTTTTGTTTAAACGCGGCATCACGCTGTTGTTGTTTTTCGTTGAACTTGCCAATCATGCAAAACAACATCTTTCGTACACCACTTTTGATAGATTTGTTCATTTTAAACCGTAATTAGAATCACAATTTACACAAACGCATACAATTTGACACCAGAGATACCGAACGACAACCTTGTCAAATTGACGTTGACGTTCATACAGAGTTGCTATATAAAAAGTTCGCAAATAATTCCAAGGCCTACTTTCGTTAGCCAGACTCTAGCAAGGATAGAGCGACTTATTTGTCTTACGTATGATTTCATATTGCTGTCGTGTAAGGTCGGCCTCTATAAACATCGCCAATGCTTCTTGAGGTGTTAATATATTGTGTTCGTCGGGTTCACTCGATGACTTGTAAGCATTTCTTATTTTTTTTGCCCTTGTTGGCGATTTTGTGATTTCTTTAAGGATTTCTGATGCATTTCGAAGTCCCTTAGCTCTCAAAGTTGACTGAGCAGCATGAATGATAACAGAATCGCCTACGGCCGAGCGAACCACTTCAGTTTTGCGACGCTTGCTTCTCTCACTTGACTCTTCAAATGATTTTGAAGGGCGGCCTGGGCGATTTTGGGCTTGGAATGGGATTTCAAACGTCCCATTTAACCATGAGTGGTTAGATTTTAAGAAATCCTCTTCTCTTCTTTGTGCTTTACACCATTTTTTCTTTATGGCAGTCTTGAAGTAAGCAATATTTCGCTTTAGTTTTTTTATATTTTCTCTGTGTCACCGTAAGAAGAAAACAGGTAATTTTCTAAATAGGCCAATTTTTCATCCATTGTTAATAAATTTTGGCTTTTCATTTTATCGTAGAGAAATTGACGGGTCTAATTTTGTTCCGGATGACCCAGGAGAACCTACGACGAAAAAGAAAAAAATATACTTTTTGGAACATTTTTCAACATAACTTTTTTTACCCTACCTGCAACTGATTTTTATCAGAATTATAAGAAAAGAGTATTAAGTATTATAATAAATAATAATTTTGAGGCGAGAGGAAGCGATAATATAACTTAATTACTTTTAAACTGAAAAATCAAGAATATTTTTTTCAAGAAAACGTAATATGTTTTGAAGGTTTAAAATAAAGGTTTTTTAATTATACTAGGTTGACAATTTCTATAATAAATAATAGTATTTACCTGAAGCACTCGAATCCATATTGTTTACTTTGAAAACTGTCTTCAAATCAAAAATATTGACGACGAAAAACAAGTCACTTTAAAAGCGTAGAGCGAAAGCGCGTGCGTAGCGGGAGACTAACAAGTTCCGACTACCTGCATACGTACCCCGCGCGGGTATTGAAGCCGAGAAGACCGGTTTATTATCGTCTGTTCTATTGTTAACGTAGAAAGATATTACATTTTGTATTTGTAACTAGTTTAAAATCTTCAATTTTGGCCGCATAATTATGCAAAATCTATGTTAGTGCGGCGGCAAAAGAGACCGCCTTCTGCCGGCCCGCGGCCGGCTGGCTCGCCGCTAGTGTGGGGCGCAAGACAATGGCCTCCAGGGCGGAAAACCGACTCTGGAAGGCAGCCAGCTCCTGCCGCACCAGGGTCAGAACCCGGTCTTCCGCAGGCACGGGCCGTCCCTGCCCATGCTGCTGCGCCCCCCTGCGGCACCTCCCTGGGGCCGGCTGCTCGCAGCCCGGCCAGGTCTGCTCGGAGCTCCTCATTCTCCTTCCGGAGAAGCTCCAAGGCGGCTGTCAAGCGGGCGACCTCCGCCCGCATTTCGGACATTACGTCCGACGGAGGCCCAGGTTGAATAGCCTCCGCTGCCGCTATAATGGAGGCCGTGGCTGCGGATATGGCCTTGTCTTTAGAGGACTTAATCCTCTTCACGGCCACATCCTTTATCGCGGCTGCCACGACCTCCGCAAACGCGAGTTGGAGCCGCCAGCGGCGACCGGCTCACCACCTGAGGACTCTGACATGGCCGCCCTGCGGCCGGTCACTCCTGGGTGGTTCTCCTCCATGGCGGCTCGCTGGGCCGGCTCGGCAGGGCTGGCTCGGCTTAACTCCTTGGCCTCCTCCTGGGTGGCGAGCCCTCTGCCCAAACCTTTTTCCCGGGCCCCCCCATCCCGCCGGCTGGAGTGGATTTTTTTGGGGCCCGAGGTCCACTCTTCGGAGGACGACCCCTGGCCCTCCCCCGATTTGTGGCGCTTCAGGAAGAACCTTCGGTTCCTCCCAGCAGCCCCCTCCACTTCGCGCTCCGAGCTCTGGCTTGAGGCCTTTGCGCCAGATGCGGCGTCGGACTCCGACCCCGCATCACTCCCCTCCTCTACGTCCTTTTTGTTTGTTTTTAAATTTATTTTCCATAGTAAATCCCACGAGTAAATATAGGTAAATATGTCCACCGGGTAGAGCCTAGATGCCCGGTAAGCCTACATACTGCAGAGTGCGGCAGGTGCTCTGCAGGGGAAGCGCTAACGACTGGACTCCCTCCAGCCATTCATCCTCTCACCGCGCTTCGAAGCTTAGGATTGGGTGGTTTTTTATTTTAGAGGTAGCCTTCCTCTGGACCAGGCAATTAAGCCAAGCCCCCGGCGCACTATGGAAAATGGTAGAACAAGCGCATATCAAAAATGCTTTTTACGAATATCATAATTTGGATAATATGGCTATTTTATTAGGTTCTCTAATAGTTAAATTATAATATTCATTAGGATTTTTTCACTTAATACGCGAAATTATTATTTTTTTCATAGATAGAAATACATAGAAGACAGAAGTGCCAAACTCAAGTCTTTGCGTATACATGTTTCAATACCATATTGTGAAAAAATACTTGGTACAGATATGCAGTATTTTACATTTTTAGAAAGGTTATTTTATGCTTTTTGCGATACAGCTTAATGATTTTAAAAGTAAAGAAAAATAATTCAGTAATTACTTAAAAAGTGACATACCTTATTTTTCACTTATATTTTTTTTCGTCGAAGGTTTTCAATGTTACCCACGTTTGCCCAACCGCTACTTTTTGTGTTGACTAGTAGTCTAACTATTCATAAATAGAATGCAAAAAAAATCAGCTGCGGATATTTGCGGTTTTAGAAGATATGAGAAAAAAACTGATAAAAGTCAGTACCCGATATTGGTATCTTTTGCGGTTTACCACTGACACCATTCACATGAACAATATGGAACTTTTTGGATATTTTCTTCATTATTTCGTGATAACAAAGGGACCTTATCAAATTTGCACTCGGTTTGCATGGGAAATTACAAGATAATGATAATGTAGGTACCAATTCGATATTGTAAAATGAGTATATAAAGGGAAGCAAAAACTATTCGAACCATCTACATCAGTGTAACTTCAAGTGAAGCAAATCTCATCTACGCCTATTATTTCTGCAGATTGTGAAGTGTTAAAATGTCTTCCTTCAGCTGTACCAAACGAGACTTCATAATCCCCTATATCGAGGGTGGCAAGACCATGGAATCATTATCCAAAGTTTTAGTGAAAAAGCTCAGTGTTTCTTAAAACAACTTGTGTTTTATAATTAGTGACATACAAAGGCACATTCTTCCTATTTTCAACAAGCGCTGGGCCCTGGCATCTCGGAAAAAAGAAACATTTTTACAGAAGAATTGTACTTGGTTGGACTCAACGTATTCGTTAAATTTACCGGATTCTGAACAATATTCTACGCCATCAACATCTGGCCAACGAGGAAGAGCATGCGTGGCTTATGGAGACTCCTCAGAATCTACCAAGAAGAGGAAAAACACTCTTCTACTCCAAGAATATGGCTTCGAGCACATAAAAAACGCCTATGTGCAGGGACTACGGGCTTTACGTGAGTACACAGAAGCTCATTTTGTCGAAGAATTAAGAACCGCTGACACTCAAAAGAAATTAGATATCTCAAGTAAGTGGAACGACTTAGAGCAGATAAAGATTCTTTCCGATACGGAAGCATTGAGTGCTTTTATAGATTTGGATCTAACAAAAGCACAATATATGTACCTGAAAAACTTAACCAACGAACGAAAGTGTTGTATATTCCCGCCTTACTACAAAATACAAGAAATAAAAAGATCCTGTTATCCACCATCTTCTACAATCGAAATCACGAATACTTATGCTAAAGTGATTAATATCCAAGATTTATTGGATCATACTGCTGCTAGAATTTTAAAAATCGATTCTGTTTTCCAAGAACAATATAGAACATTGATCCTTTATTGTAAATGGGGATGTGATGGTTCATCTGGTCAAAGCCAATACAAGCAAATACTTGCAGAAGAGTCGGAAACAATTTCAGATGCCAATTTCTTCATCACTTCATTAGTCCCCATCAGATTAGTTGATGTGCAATCGGGATCCGTTGTTTGGCAAAATCCGATACCTTCATCTGTCCGTTTTTGCAGACCCATTTCTATTGAGTTTTGTAAGGAAACTCCAGAAAAAACCAAGGCAGTTGTCGATGATATTAAAAATCAAATTAGGGCTGCACAAGCATCACTTATAAACAAAGATGGTATTGCAGTAAATGTGAAGCATGAACTATTTCTAACGATGATCGATGGAAAGGTGGCTCAGGTCCTTACAGATACTCCATCTGGTTCCACATGCACGATATGTGGGGCTACTCCACGGCTAATGAATGACCTATCGAAAGTAACTGCCAGACCTGAAAACGAAAATGCCTACCAATACGGATTGTCCACCTTACACGCCTGGATTCGCTGCATGGAAATGATATTGCATATTTCCTATAATCTTTCGTTTAAGACTTGGGCTGCTTCAACTGAGGAAAATAAGAGATTAAAAAAAGAAAAGAAAGAACTTGTTCAAAAACGTTTCAGGGAGGAGTTGGGATTAATCGTCGACAAACCTCGGCAAGTTAGCGGGAATACGAACGATGGCAATACCGCACGAAGATTCTTCTATAATAGCACTTGCTCATCGGAAATAACAGGTGTAGATGAGGCATTGATTAAACGCCTATACATTATCTTGCAAGTTCTTTCTTCTGGAATGATGATCGACCCTGAAAAATTTGGGGAATATGCAATAGAAACTGCAAGAATCTATGTAAGTAGTTACGATTGGTATTATATGCCATCCTCCGTTCATAAAATACTCATACACGGAGAAAACGTTATCAAACATTTTGCGGTGCTTCCTATTGGACAGCTATCGGAAGACGCACAAGAGTCTCGCAACAAAGACTACAGAAACATACGACTTCATCATGCCAGAAAATGTTCCCGATCTGCTACAAATGAAGATGTCTTTAAGACGCTTTTATACACGTCAGATCCATATATAACAAGTTTGAGAAAACCGTACGTAAGAAATGTGAAAAAACTTGAAGAAGAGGCACTAAGTCTTTTAAACGTGGCACCTGAAAGTGAACCCACATTTACTAACCCTCATCCTGAAGTGGTATAAGTTAAAAATAATACTTATATAAGGTGCTATAAAAATATCTGCCACGGCTGCAATGGGAGACAGTATTGTGTTTATAGATTACAAAAGTAAAGATAAATTATTGATTATTTGTCATATTTTTTTTCATACAAAAATAATTACGTATAAATTTGAATTGATTTTTTAGCATAAAACCATCCCGTAGACTTATAAGCTGTTGCCGCACCGCACCGAATTCATTCAAAAACGCCGGCGACGACGACATGCATAAACTGTTGCCATTCTGATCGGCCCCGCGCGCCCCTACCCTCACCCGCACTACCCCGTTCGTCGCACGCGCCAGCCGACGCGACCGCCCGCTCGCCAGTCGCCCCCCGCGCGCCCCCACGCTCACCCGCACTACCCCGTTCGTCGCAAGCGCCAGCCGACCGCCCGCTCGCCAGTCGCCAGTCGCCATCAGCGTACGGGACTTTTTAAACGGTGTGTGTGTGGTACGGCGGTGAAAGGTGGATAGGCCGAGGAGGGTCAGTGCCGTGGCCTCCTCGCTCACGGGTTTAACCCCTCTAGAGATTCTTTGGCGGGAATTTGAACTGAAAAGTCGCAAATTTTTCAAAGTTTAAATATTTTATTTTAGATGTTCAGTTTATCGTCTAATTCTATTTCAAAGTGTAAATATTGATTGTAAATAGTTGTAAAATGTTGGGAGAAGAGGCCGGGGGTGAAACTCCCCCGGCCACTAAAGGCCTGGGTACTTCGGGCAAACGGGCTAGGAAAATGGACCCTCAGGACCAAAATAATGACCAAGTGTTAGTCAGCGGCGGTGAGGTTAACTTTTTACCTTACTTTAAACCTAATTATAAAAGACTCTATCCAGAAAATTCAACCAACACGGACTTTAAGGTATTTGTACAAAGTAACAATAATAGTGATCGTTTGGGCAACAAGAGCCCTATCTATTTAAACCACATTTTCACCACGGACGTCAAAGGTGTTGTCTCAATACAGCGAGTAAACGCTAATAAAATTGCAGTGATATTTAAGCAGTATAATAATGCGAATAACTTTTTGATGAACACTGCTTTTCTGGACAAATATAATATGAAGGCATTTATTCCGGCTGCCCAGATAGAGAAGACAGGCATAATTAGATTTGTTCCGGCGAATATTTCGAATAAAGAACTTTATTCCAAGCTTTCATCCATATTTGAAATTATAACTGTTCGTAGGTTCACAAAAAAAGTTGGTCAGGAGAGGGTGCCTCTCCAAACAGTCAGTATAACGTTTTTATCGAGCTCTCTCCCAGATAATGTACAATATGACCTTTTTTCATATAGAGTTTTCGAATATGTCCCACCTCTGCAACAGTGTTACAAATGTTTAAAATTTAATCACTCAGCAAAAATATGCAATGGGAAACAGCGATGTAGTATTTGCTCTGGAGAACATTACTTCAAAGAATGTGACAAGCCCAATGAGCTGTGCTGCGTGAATTGCAGTGGACCTCATTTGGCAATTTCTAACGTATGTCCAATTAAAATGAGGAAAATACAGGAAAAAAAAGCAAAATAACCTACGCTGCTGTTGCCCTATCTAAGGAGAAAATTTACAACACAGAATTTCCTCCCCTAGTAGTTAATAAACCTGTAAATAAAAATATAAATGTTAACAACAAATCTAATGTAAATGTTAATAATAAGACGAATGAACAAAAGCCGCTTTCCAGTGATGACTTAAAGACTCATTTATTAAATAATAGTGAGATTACAAATGCCATGGTACGCACATTAATTGCTATAGCAAATAAAGGGGATGACAGTCCAATTACAAAAATGTTTATTAGAGAAATGTTACTTAAAAATCTAACTTAAAAATCTAACTTAATTATGGATAGAAACAATACTTCTGTTCTTAGAATTGCACAGTACAATATTCAAAGTATTTACAGTAAAAAACCTCTTTTAATTAACTTTTTGCAAGAAAATAACATAGATGTTTGTCTTGTTAATGAAACCTGGATTAAAGATAATAGACCTTTTCATATACCTGGTTATAATATTTATTTCAAAAACGCTTCAAATGGGTATGGAGGTGTTGCAATTTTGATAAAACCATTTTTTAAATATAAACTGTTGCAAACTTCTTTTAATGAAAATGTGCAAACCATAGCTATGTCGCTATTTACTTCTTGTGGCAAATTATCTATTCTCTGTGTATACTGCCCTCCCTCAGGGACTTTGAGAACTGATACTATAAGTAACATAATTAAAGATCTTCCAAAACCTATTTTTGTGGCTGGGGACTTCAATGCCCACCACATTGCTTTTGGCTGTTTGTCAACCAAAAGCCGAGGACAACAATTATATAACATTATAGACAACTTAGATCTATGTATACTAAATGAAGGAGATTTCACTACCATAAATTATCCGAATCGAAATCCGTCAGCTATAGACGTTAGTCTGGCTAGTCCTTGTATCACGCCTTTATGTAAATGGTCTGTTCATGATGATAATATGGGAAGCTATCACTTTCCAACTATCACAGAAATCACAATTTTAGCCAACCGTTATGATGTTCATCCTCCTGTAGATAAGTTTCTATACAGGGTGTCCAAGAACCTGGCGTCCAACTGGATTCCCACGATGCCCCAAGTTCTAACAGTACTCAGAAAAATATTTTAAAAAATCCACCCCATGTACTTACAGAATTATACTGATTTCAAAAAAAAAGGGGAAATGAGCACCCTGTGACATACTTTTGAATGCTGTGACTGCTAATGCTGATAATTTCGATATTTCTTGGAGGTTTTGTAATCTAGGGTATTGCTGTGTCTAAATAGAATGTAAAAATAATGTACTTATTGTACCATTTTAAAATAAAATATTATTTTAACTAAAGGTGATATGGAAAACTATTGAATTTCGCAACTTTGACCGACTGTAGTGTAAAAAAAATGTACCAAAATAGTATGGCAAGTGACGTCAAATTTTGACGCGTTTATTCCTCTTTTTAAAAAGGTATAATACTTACACATTAATTTGAAAAAAAAAATTTTGATAATATTTTTACTCAACAACCCAATTTTTACGAAGTGCCTACCTACTAACGGTAACTGTCGGACCCTTTCTTATCTTAGAAACTGTTATGTTACTACTATTATTTACTTCGGTTCCAAGAGTGAGCAAGAAGGAAATACACACAGGTAGATGGGTTCCCAGTAGAATAAAAGCAAAGAATGTTAGTTTAAAGATATTTTATTACAATAAATGTTCAAAATGTTGACCACCCGCGGCAATACAAGCTCTCACTCTCCTTAAAAAGGACCGCTTTATGTTTCGCGAGTAACTTTTTTGACGTATCACCTGCACTGCTTGTGTTATCTTCTCACGAAGGTCAGCGATGTCATTAATGGGCTTCGCATAAACGAGCTCCTTCATAGTTCCCCAGAAAAAAAAATCCAGCGGATTTAAGTCAGGTGAGCGGGCTGGCCACGGGATTGTTCCTGATCGCCCAATCCACCTGTTCGGGTATTGCTCGTCCAAAAACTCTCTAACGGATACGCGAAAATGTGCTGGACAGCCGTCGTGTTGGAACCACATATCTGGTGGGGTCTCTTCTAGTAAGTTTGGCAAATCATTTTGAAGAAAATTTAAATATGATTCGCCAGTCAAATTCTCGGGCATCTCTCTCAGATGCCCGAGAATCTGAGAGAGATGCCCGAGAATTTGACTGGCGAATCATATTTAAATTTTCTTCAAAATGATTTGCCAAACTTACTAGAAGAGACCCCACCAGATATGTGGTTCCAACACGACGGCTGTCCAGCACATTTTCGCGTATCCGTTAGAGAGTTTTTGGACGAGCAATACCCGAACAGGTGGATTGGGCGATCAGGAACAATCCCGTGGCCAGCCCGCTCACCTGACTTAAATCCGCTGGATTTTTTTTTCTGGGGAACTATGAAGGAGCTCGTTTATGCGAAGCCCATTAATGACATCGCTGACCTTCGTGAGAAGATAACACAAGCAGTGCAGGTGATACGTCAAAAAAGTTACTCGCGAAACATAAAGCGGTCCTTTTTAAGGAGAGTGAGAGCTTGTATTGCCGCGGGTGGTCAACATTTTGAACATTTATTGTAATAAAATATCTTTAAACTAACATTCTTTGCTTTTATTCTACTGGGAACCCATCTACCTGTGTGTATTTCCTTCTTGCTCACTCTTGGAACCGAAGTAAATAATAGTAGTAACATAACAGTTTCTAAGATAAGAAAGGGTCCGACAGTTACCGTTAGTAGGTAGGCACTTCGTAAAAATTGGGTTGTTGAGTAAAAATATTATCAAAATTTTTTTTTTCAAATTAATGTGTAAGTATTATACCTTTTTAAAAAGAAAATGTGCAAATTAAAGCCTGGTGAATCGTGCATATTACAAAACAATAAAAAAATTGTAGTCACCAAATGGCAAGATAAACGGAAAGGTTTAAATATAATTAAATGTCTAGCTGGAGTTTCATGGGGTGCAGACCCACTAACTCTTTCTATTCTGTACAAAGCCATTGTAAGAAGTCATTTTGATTATAGTTGTATAGCATATTTAGACAGTAAACATGTAAATAAGTTAGATGTAGTGCAGAACAAGGCTTTGAGAGTAATATCTGGAGCTATATGTTCTACCCCTATAAGAGCCATGGAGGTTGAAACAGTAATAATGCCCCTTACACTTAGGCGACTGTTACTAACAGAAAGATATTGTATTAAACTAATATCTTCCAACAATCGGCAGATAATAAAGAAAATCATACCTTGTCCTATAATTCTGCAATCTTCACTGACCACACCACTAACAACGGGCAGTGATTTATTAAGTAATAATTTTCCCAAGTTACCTAATATTCTTTTACACCTACAAAATAAATTCCGAAATATTCAACACAATCATCTTTGGCCTTTTTATTTAAAACCTTTTAAGGTTTTGTTAAATAAAGTTAATATTATCAAAATTAAAATATCTAATAATCAAGAATTACAAGCATATTTAGATATTAATAATAAGGATTACTATCAACTTTACACTGATGGTAGTAAAGGAGAGTCACATGTTAGAAGTGCAGTTTATGATCCCCAGATAAGATTTTCTCAAAGCTTTGTTCTTGATAATACCTGTAGCATATTCACAGCAGAGGCATATGCAGTCTTTGAAGCTCTTAGACGTATTACCAATGTAAATAACTATAAATATTTTTTGATTTTGACAGATTCACTTAGCTTAATTCAAAGTCTTGAAAGTTATGATGTTCATTTTAAAAGTAACTATATTGTATATAATATTAGGCAATTAATTTACAATTACCTTCAAAAAGGAGTTGAAGTTTTCTTTTTGTGGGTTCCTTCACATAAAGGTATAACTGGAAACGAAGTAGCTGATAAGACTGCCTATGAAGGGATCAATTCATTAGATGTGAGACTAACTTCTTCAATTCCATTCACTGACTGTTATACTGAAATAAGAATAAATATAAATGCTTTTTGGGATAATTTTTGGAAGAAAGATCAAGAAGCAAAAGGTAGATGGTACGGAAATATTCAAGAGGAGATACCTTCTAAGCCGTGGTATTATAAGTTGAGAACAGCTAGTCGACACTTCATAACGACGATTAACAGACTCCGCTTTGGCCATTCCAAAACACCAGCTCATTTAGCGAGACTGGGTATTGTTCAAGACAACAAATGTACAAGTTGCGATTTAGCTAATGGAAATGTCGATCACATGCTATTTGACTGCCCAAATCATAAGTTACATAGACTGATTTTAGCGAGTGAATTAAGTGAATTGTGTAGTGAAAGTGTTGTGTTAAATAATACCTCCCGCCGCTTGACCGAATTATTAAAAAATAAGACTTGTTATCGAGCAATATATAAATACACTCGAGAGCAATGAATCCGGGTCACTTAAAGAATGTTAAAAATCTCGGAAACTAAAAATGATAGGTTAATGCAATAAATTGTATTTAATAGACAATGTAATACTCCTTAAATGAAAGTAAAAATAAATACATTTTATTAACACAAAATTACATAAAGAAAAAAACTGCTGATCTCTCCTTAAAACAAAAATAGGAAACATGAAATTTTTGAACTTTATTACGATTTTCTTGAATTTTAATACTTCGTATTGCCTCCTCGTGCTTCCATTACTGCGTTTACGCGGTTTGGCATGCTGTACACCAAGTTCCTTATACGATTTTGGGGAATATTCTCCCATTCCTCTGTGAGAGCAATTTTGAGCTCACGAAGCGTGATTGGGGGAGGGTTTCGTTGTTTTACGCATCTGCCTAGCTCGTCCCAAGCATGCTCGATCGGGTTGATATCCGGGCTGCGCGCTGGCCACTCCATACGAGTAATGTTCATCTCTTGAAGGTAGTCATTCACAATCCTACCTGTATGAGGTCGGGCATTGTCATGCATAAATATAGCATCCTCACCTAAATTGACCATAAATGGACCAACGTGATCATTGAGGATTTCTTCCACATATCTTACGCTAGTTAAAGAGCCGTTTTCTATGATCACCAGCTCTGTGCGACTTTCAGAAGAAATTCCGGCCCACACAAGTACAGACCCACCACCGTAGGCTACTTTTTCTTCGATGTATGCTTGCTTGAATCTTTCCCCTGGTCTTCGATACACTCTGTGTCTTCCATCGTGCTTGTAGAGCATAAATTTTGATTCGTCGGAGAACATAACTTTTGACCAATCTTCAATACTCCAATTTACGTGGCTCTGGGCATATCTTAGTCTTGAAATACGATGCCCACGCTCCAGTTTAGGGCCGTTTGCAGGTCTAAGGGGTTTTAAGTTAGATTCAGCAAGCCGACGTCTTACTGTCCATGCACTTGGGTTACTTCCTCCGAGGCGTCGAAACTGATTGGTGAGTTCAGTTCCTGTGAGAAAGCGATTTCGAAGCATGGTGTTCACCAAGTATCGGTCTTCTCGTGCTGTGGTACACCTGGTTCTGCCCGTTCCTGGTCTGCGTAGGTTAGAACCAGTTTCTTCGTAACGTCGGAGAACTCTTTGTACTGTTGACAGCGACACACCGACAGTCCTGGCTGTATCGCGCTGACTCCGGCCGGTTTCCAGCATTGTAAGTATTCTGGTGCATTCTTCAGGCGTAAGCGACATAATTTCAGCTTGAATAATGAATATAGAGCACTATCAACATGGTTTATGTACCCACATAAATGACAGATTACAAACAAAAGCAAAACCAAATGCTGTAATTTCGTAGTTCCATCTTCGAAAGTGGCCCTTTTTCAAATTTGATTTTTTTATGATATAACTTTACAATAACTAAGAAGTTTTAATACCTTCATTTAAGGAGTATTACATTGTCTATTAAATACAATTTATTGCATTAACCTAGCATTTTCAGTTTCCGAGATTTTTAGGATTCTTTAAGTGACCCGGATTCATTGCTCTCGAGTGTATATTAAAAACACTTTCGAAGAAATTTAGTGAAGTTACATAATCAAACTAACAAAATACTACTAAACCAATTAAAGACTTGGCTAAAGGGTCCCAGCAACCAGGCCATTAAAATTAAAAAAAAAAAAAAAAAAAAACCCCTCTAGACTTTTTTTTGTGAGGTCGTGTAAAGGACCTTGTGTACGGCCAAACCGGACATGACATTAGAAGTGTGGAAGAACTAAAAAGGCGCATCAAACGCGCATTTAGACAAGTTAAAAGTGAAACGGACACATTAGATAAAGTGAAGAGACATGTAAGTACGTAAGCGTGCCTACATTTGTGTGCAACGCGAAGGCGGACTTGTGCAACAGTTTTGTAGATAAGTAGGTAGGGAGTGTGTAAATAACTGTAAATACAGTGCAATTGTTGTAAATAAGATGATTAACTTTTAAACACGCCAAGTTACTGTAATTTATCGTTATTTGATATTAATCTAAGTACCTATTGTTGGGGCCCTCAGCACCAGCGGGGTGCCTTAGGACCACAACAACAACAACAACCTATTGTTTAAAAATAATAAGAAAAAAATTGCGATTCTTACACTTACTTGACAGTCCAAAGCCTGTTTTAAGTGTGATGGGAAGTTTATCATCATAGTTACGTCAGTTTTTTGGAAGAATGCGGTAGCTGGTAAGTAATTGCACTTTTAAAACACTTGGCGTATTATTGCGTACCTAGTAGACTAGGTAGTGACGAACTAGTCAGCTGATATCAGTTTTCATTCAAAGAACAGATGGAAAGAGATAGCAGTTGTTTTCATTGACGAAGCGACCCATCGCGCGTAATTTGTGAACCACATTATGCAGAGTAGAGTCAATGTTATTTAAACTACTTTATTTTCTCTAATTGAATTAACTGTTCCGGGGTACGAAATTTCTTCACTATTGTAATCTATAAACACAATACTACCTCCCATTAAAGCCGTGGCAGATATTTTTATAGCAGCTTATATATAGTTATTACTTATATTTGTACCTAGCTACATCATTTCCTGAAGCCAGAGTATAGGATGTACCTATTAGTAATATGATTTTAATTTAGTAAATTGTTTTCATATATATATATATATATATATTACTTTGCTTGTTGTAATTAACCATGGTTTAATCTTTTTAGTCATTATAAACTTGTATTCTACTTTAAATAAATTTTTAACTATTTTTTTTCGTGATTTTTTCCCATTTCTTTCATTCTATGCAAAAAAACATACATCGATATACAAGAAAACACTATAAACTACACATCATTCGAATCTCCAAACCTTACTGCATATTTGTGCCAAATTTCATCACGATACGACAAAAATTCATGAAGTTACAGATTTTTGATCCGATACCGACCTATATTTTCCATAGTGCGGCGGCGGCATTAGACATGCCTCCGTTCGCTGTCCGGCCAACCCGACTCAGCGAACCCGCCGAAAGTTCACTCCTCGAGGACTACTCCTCAAGG
Source organism: Brachylomia viminalis (assembly GCA_937001585.2). Classification (NCBI taxonomy): domain Eukaryota; kingdom Metazoa; phylum Arthropoda; class Insecta; order Lepidoptera; family Noctuidae; genus Brachylomia; species Brachylomia viminalis. The sequence continues at coordinate 2,520,299 of OW443294.2, forward strand.
AAAGAAACACGTGCCGCTTTGGTGCGCCTGCACCGCAGCGGCGGCCCTTCTCCGTCTACGCCCACTCAACTTCCTCTGAAAGCAGAGGAGGAGTGGACGTATTGACCCTCTGTAGCCCGGTTCCCTTCACCGACCATCAAGCATGATCGGTGATTGGAACCATGACCTTTCCTCGTTTGTTGAAGATTAGCCGCCAGCCCCCATGGCCCACCAAAACCTCCACCAGGTTTTGGTGGGCCATGGGAGCTGACGTTGCCCAGGGTGCGCCACGAGGAGGCTCTTCAACATGCACCCCATGGATAGTCTCCTAAGATCCATTTCGTGTAGCTGCCACGGATAAGGTACTTCCCCTTACTGCCCCGCTGAAAGTTTCCACCCTGTATCATCATTGGAATCAGTCTTGCCCTGATAAATTTTAAAATTTAAAATGTAACCATAACTGGTTGTCAGAATATAAAATTTTACTCCATATTTTGCTTTTTTAGTTTTGATATACTGCCTGAAAGACAGGTGTCCGCGAAATAAGAGCATTGATTCATCAAGAGAAAGCTGCTTTTGCGGTTTGTATAATTCTTGAAAAATAGCAATCATTTGGTTGGCGAAACCTAAAATTTTGTTTATACCTTTGGCATTCCCTTCATAAACACACAAACATCTCAATAATTGTTCGAACCTTCTCCCTGATATACCGTAACTAAATATGGGATGGTAATATAGCGGATCAGTGAATGTAAAAAGTTTTCGAATATTGGGTGTCTCTATATTATGAGATTGCAAAATGTATAATCCAAGAAACTGCTTCATTTCTTCTATTGTAGTTGGATTAAAAGTCTTTTTGCGACTGCCTCTAGTATGTGGTCTGTTGTCGTGGCATAATGCAGCACCGTAGATATTGGTCCGCTCTACAAGTTGTTCAATTACTGACGGAGGAAAGAAACGACCAAATACTTCAATTGAAGCTGTATTTGCATCAGGTGGAAATTGTGGTCCAATAGTGGTGTCATCAAACTGTCATTCTGGTATAGGAGCGGTTGTTGCTTGCCATTCGTCTTCTACGATTGGAGATGACCTAGAACGTTGACGATCACTACGAGATACGTCGGAACCTGATGTTGTAGTTGATCGTTGATGATCAGTGATCTGTGCATCTGCAAGTAGAGGCATCATAGGTCGCTGCTGATCGTCAGCCCTTTGCCTTATATTTTGTGCCGATTCAGGACTTTCGTGTCCGTCCAGCTAATAATATCCTGCAAAATCGTAATTGATTCAACTGATCTTGGTGGAGTTGTATCGGAATCATATGAAGGTATGTCTAAGTGTGGCTGGTGTTTTTTTTTTACAGACATTTAAAGTTCATATAAATTAAAAAAAATCATAAATCATTTTTGAAAACCTTATTAAAAAAAAAACGAAGGGTGCTTTTATGGTTCAAATATTTTTGAAAACATGCGTGATAATCGCTCTTTCCTTTGAGGTATCATTTACGAGGATATTTTACAAATTATTGAAATTAGGATCTACAAACCAATTTGAGGGAGAAATGACAATGAGGGAGGGATGAATGCCATGATTCCTAATACAAGCACGACTACGTCTTCTCACTTCTGTTGTTGTTATTTTCAACATCATCTCCAGTTTCATCGTTTCAAACGCTGAATTAATTCTCTCCATCAATTCTTCTCTCGTGTTTATTTCAACATTCGTATACACCAGGTCCTTGGCCCGGCCCCACACGAAAAAGTCCAGCGGGGTCAGATCTGGTGAGCGAGCGGGCCAAGAGATGGGTCCATCGCTGCCGATCCAGCTGTCAGGGAAGCAATTATTTAAGTGTTCCCTTACATTTAACGTCCAATGCGCTGGTCAGCCGTCTTGCTGAAAGACGACTGTTCGGTCTCTTTCGAATATCGGGACACCGGTTTCCTCTATCAGAACTGGTAAATCGAATTGTAGAAAGTGCAAATAATTTTCACCATTTAAATTATCCGGTATGAAGTGGGGCCCAATCAATGTCCTGCCAATTACTCCAGCCCATACATTGACAGAGAATTTTCCCTGAAACGACACTCGCTTCTTAAAATGTGGATTATTGTCTCTGTCGGCCCATTCATGGAGGTTATGAAAGTTTGTAATGCCCTCCCTAGAAAATTTGCTTTCATCCGTCCACGTTCGATGTCTCTGTTGAGGAGGAAACGGCAGAACTGTATTCTTCTTTGGGGATCTTGCTCTTCCAGACGTTGCACACCCCTACCATGGAACGGATATTTGTCATTTTGGTGCATTGTATGCCACACCTTCCATTGTGAAATGTTTCGATTTTGAGCTACGGCTCTGGTACTGGTAGTAGGATCTGCTTGAAATGCTGCCAAAATGTTTTCTTCGACGTCAGTTTCATGTCTGCCTGGGTTGACTCCAGGTTCCACGCGGTGAAACCCAACTTCGGCAAGTCGACGAAAAGTGTTGTAAAACACTCGCACATTCGGTACCCTGCGATTCGGAAAGCGTTCTTGATACATCCGTCACGCCAAGGATCCATTGCCATCTGCTCTGCCATACATAAATACGATATCCGCATATTCCCGATTGGAAAAAGTAGCCATAGCTACTTAACAATTAAGAAAAACGGCGTAGGAGCGCACTAAATGTCAACTCAACACAACTCAAAAATCAACACGTGCAGGAGCTTGCGGCTACGACTGGACACGGTGAAACAAAAATGTTCAAAACTAACGCAAACAACACGTGCAGGAACGCAAAGGGCTACAACTGAACACGGTAAATTGCGAATCAACACGACAACGTCCTCTCACATGGGCAGCTGTAGTTTGACTAATTCAACTAATTGTAATAAGTAAAAGATGTGACCGCTTCAACACAGACTGACTAACCCTAACTAAATAAAAACACGATTTTGTTGCCTTAGTAACTAATACCATTTTGCTGTAAAGACCAACGTATTTATCGCTATTTTCTATTCACTGGGCGTTCTACCTGGAAATGCCGTCGCACCGCGCATTGCTGCCATTGTTTAGATAATCCCTTCAATTCGGTTCTTTCATGTGCCGCACTGCGCGCGGCGGCCATTGTTTAGATAATCCTCTCAATTGGCATGTGCAAAAAATTCTTAAAATTGAAGTAATTATCATTTCGAACACATAAAGTAAGCTTAGCGTAAGTTTTTTAAGCAAAAATTTTGTTTTAATTAGTCTGCCTAAAATTTAAAATTTCTCCCTCAAATTGGTTTGTATTGCTGCAATTCCGCCAAGTCTTCATTTGATAACTCATTGCTGAGCTCAATTGTGAATGCTCCATTTTCAAGGACGTGCTCACCGTAATAGCTTTTGGCCTGTTTTAGTTGATAAACGCCCAGAGCGAATAAAAATAATTCGTTCTCATCCATTCTTAGAAAATCTACGAACTCTGGCATATCTGCAGTCATTAAAGTAAACTGAGCACGTCTGCGATTGTAGTTATGGCGTATTACAAGATCTGCCAATCTATTCGGCATATTAATTCTTTGGTGGATAATCTCTAAAATCGCAGCAGCATTTGGATTAGGGATGTAACGATACATGAATTTGCCGATACGATACCGATACCGATTATCGAGGAAAATAATCGGCGATATCGATACCGATATCGATGGCTTAGTAGTAAATAAAGAATGATGTACTTTATATGCATAAAACTTACTTATGTTACACAGAATAAATAGGTACTCCATTCTGTAAAGTGTGGTAAAAATGGAAATTAAAAATAATGAAAAAAAAGGTAAAATATCGTATCAACATTTATTTGGGTAACATTTATCAAGGAATCAAATCAAAATTAAATCAATATTAATAATCAAAGTTCACTTTAGGAAGATTTTTGTTAAGGAAACAAAGTTTATTCAAATTACTAGCAGATAATCTGTTGCGCAAATCATTTTGTACGAGGCCTGCAGTTGAAAAAAGACGTTCTGAGGCAACTGAGCTCATTGGGTAAGATAAATATTTTTGTGCAAGCATTTTCAATTTTGGGTATTTATCTTCATTGCTCCAATAGTTCTTTGGATCTTGTTTCATTGGAATATTTGGACATCTCGTATAAGATTCCACCTCTTCTTGCTCAGGATGACTGGACATGTTTGATAAAGGTTCCTCCTCTTCTGCTTCTTTAATCAAACTGTCACAAGCACTCCAGATACCTGAGAAAGTTTCATCTTGCTTTTTTTGTGACTCTACACACTCTACAGGAACATGTGTATCCCCGTTTGTAATTAAGGAGATAAGTATTCTTTTCGCCTCAATGCTTGTGGATTGTAGAAAGAACGTACGCAATTTATAGCGCGGATCTAGTGTTGTTGATAAAATAAAAGTTTCCTCACTCTCTAGATAATCAAATCTGTCATTTATACCAGCGATCAAAATCTCTAAAAAAATATAATATTCTGGGCTGCTGTAACTGTCGTCCGCGGTGTCTTGATTATTTTTGATCTGTTTTAAATCTTTTCGCAAACTGTTAATAAGAGGTATAGCGTCAGATAAGCAAGCAGATTCTTTACTTATAGATTTTGTAGCTTCCTCAAAATAATTCAAAGTCGAAACAACTTGTTCCATCAATAGCCATTCTTCTGTAGACAATTCAGTTCTACATTTCACATGAGGCAAAGAAGCTTGAATTGCAACTCGTTGCTCTAAAAGTCTTCTAAGTGCATGAAGGGTTGAATCCCAGCGAGTAACGACATCCTGAATAAGAACGTGACAAGGAACGTTATGAGATTTTTGCATTTCTGTTAGGATTTTGCGACCTGACGTTGAATGACTGAAGTGGCCAATAATAGATCTCGCCTTTGTAATCATGGCATTTATTTTCTCTTCAAAAAACGCATCCTTCAGCACTAATAGTAAAGAGTGCGCCATACATCTGATACGTTGAACTCCCACTAGTGTTACAGCAAGCCCCATATTCGGTGCATTATCTGTCACTACAGCACGTACCCGTTCGCTGATGTGCCAATCTTGAAATAATTGACGTAAGTTTTGAGCTATGTTTTCAGCGCTATGATTTTCGCCTTCAAAAGGAAATACTTCTAGGCAGTCAAACTCAAACTCAAAGCATTTATTTCAATTAAACCATTTACAGGCACTTTTGAATTGTCAAGTGGTCGGTCAGTCAGAAATATGAAGCTAGTTGCCCATTCCAAAGCGTAGTAGGTACCTACCTATGGAGAAGAACGGGCAAGAAACTCCATGGACACTCTTTTAAATTATATTGTTACATAAATACACACATCAAAAGTGTCTAGGGATCAACATATATTTTTGCAATAACTTTTCTCCTGATTGATATTAATTAAAATTTTCTTTAAGGATTCATAAAATAAAGTGTTTTCGTTTGTCACAGTAACGATAAACCAAGTCACCTTTGCATTAATAAAGAAATTTGCCATTTTCCTAATAAAGGGATTTTTGACATTTGAACCACTAACACAAAAGTTCGAAAAAAAGACTGAAATAACAGTTTTCTTTAAAATTTTATTGGGTAACTTAAACAATTAATAATCCGTGTTTCTACCGCGAACACTAACAACACAAGAACATCGGTTTGGCATACTCAAAATGAGTTCATCCAAATCACGCTGTGGAATGGCCGCCCATGTTCGTTGCAACAACAAAAAAAGGTCTTCTTGCGACTGGATACCCTCCATATTCGGCAGAGCTCTTCTCTGTAGCATATCCCATGCATGCTCAATCGGGTTCAAGTCTGGCGACTGAGCAGGCCAGGGCAGGACATTGATGTTAGCTGCGGCGAGAGTCTGTCTTACAACTCTTGCGGTGTGCGGTCGTGCATTATCATGCATTAACTGAAATAAGGGACCGATTTGCACTTGTAGAGGAACGATGACGTCTGATACAATCGTCTCAGCATAAATTTGAGCGTTGAGGTTGCCTCTGATCCAAATCAACTCAGTTCTTCCGCCGATCCAAATACCCGCCCATACCATGATGGTTCCACCATTATAAGGATGGACTTCCTGGCAGGATTTTAATCGCTGTTGGCGTCCAGGGGTTCTCCAGTGTCGTATACGTCTTGTATCCGGTCTCATACCAAAACGAGACTCATCAGAAAAGCACACGAAACGCCATTGTTCTTCTGCCCAATTTCTGTGTTCAAGAGCCCATTGATATCGAATCCTACGATTGTGCATTGCTATAGGTGGTACCCGTAGCGGTCTTCGGGAATGAAGGTTCACTTCATGCAAGCGGTTTCTGACTGTTTGGTCGCTAATTAAGTTCCCTGAGGAGTGATGAAGCCTCACGGCTAACATCATGGCGGTTATTGTAGGAGCTCTTCGAGTTAAGATTTGAATGTATCGGTCTTGTCTCCGTGTGGTGCAGCGATACCGTCCTCCATGGCGCTCAGCCACGGTACCAGTGCTTCGGTAACGTGTCCAAAGTCGACTGCTAACACTCTGACTTGTATTCAGAGCTAAAGCCACAGTACGTTGCCGGGAACCAGCTTCTATCATTCCCACGGCTCTGAGCATTTCTTCCCTGCTTAAATGACGTCGCCGCTCCATAATAACGTTGGTTTTAATCAGTAGTAGGGAAACAGTAGCACTAATAATGTCTTCAATGCGTTGTATGTTTTTATAGGGAAAATATTGACAGCTGATTTTCATCTTTTACTCGAATTTGATTCACAGTTCCTGATTCAAATTATGAAATGCACCAAAAAGGATCCATATAAATTTATAAAATCATAAATTTATTACAAAGCCACATCTTAATCTCAAGAAATCCGCATAAAAATGCTTGATCCCTAGACACTTTTGATGTGTGTATTAGTTACATCATTAATCTTGTATACAACATGTAACGTAATTAACGCACACCCTCAAACACCCCAATTAGAATATTATGTTATAATCATAATATATACACTTAATTTTTAATTTAACATGTATATGCATTGTTATTTATTAAATTAGTTATACCAATTCTGGAAGAAATTTATGGTCATACTACTACGCACGCAGCGCACACAGTCGCATAAGCAGTTACCGCGCCGCTCGACACAACACAACGAAACTACGGAAAAAGCCGACAATTTGATACACGATTGTTTACGTTAAAGAAATATTATGAAACATTAACCGACGACGTCCGAGAAAAGAATTGTTTATTTACGGTCTATGTCTAGTAAACATTATGATTGCGTCTTTCCATCACACTTTTCAGGCTTTGGACTGTCGACTCTGAATAATTTCGTTTATTGAATATGATACAATGCCAATCGGCAATGAACTGCTGAAAATAAGAGGCGGTACGACAACATTATTCAGAGACGGCATGTTTAAAAGATTGAATCAAAATATTTAAAGTAATTTAAAAAATCAAATAACTTACATACTGATGGCCTAAACACTCATACGACGTTGTCTTTTTAACACACTTTCAAAATGTCCACCACCTTGTTCAATACATTTTAATGCCCGTTTTCTTAATTGATGTTTTAATTTAGAAAGCACTTCAGTGTCATTTCTCACTATTTCAAAAGCGTTCACTATCCTATTTTTTAGGTCCTCGGCACTTGTTGTATCACTAAAATAAACTAACGATTTAATTCGTCCCCACAAAAAAAAGTCAAGAGGCGTCAAATCAGCTGATCTGGGGGGCCACTGGATAGGGCCGCCGCGACCGATCCAGCGCTCTCCCAACTCTTCATCAAGGTGCTGCCGAACACTTCTAGTGAAATGGGCAGGGGCACCATCGTGTTGGTAGAATACCTCTTGTAAATTATGAAGAGGAATGTCTTCTAGCAGCGTAGGTAGAGTTTCTCGTAAAAACAGTAAATATGCGTCTCCTGTTAATCTTTGTAAGAAGACTGGCCCCAGTATGTGTGTACCAATGACACCGGCCCAGACGTTAACTGAGAAACGGTGTTGGAAGGAATCCAGTCTGCATGCGTGAGGATTTTCGTGCATCCACAAATGTGTGTTATGTTGATTGTACATCCCCACGCGTGTGAATGTACTTTCGTCGGTCCAAATTATGTTCCGCTGCCAATTTTCTAATAACCAGCGGCTGAACTGCAAACGTGGTACGTAATCGTTTGGAGTCAACTCCTGGCATCTTCTGAGGTGGAATGGATGTTCTTTATCACCACGAAGTGTTCTCCACACATGCATATGACTACATTCAAAGTGTGGCGCTGCTTCTCGGGTACTGGCATGGGGATTCTCATCGAAATAGTCCAGGATTTCGTTTTGAAGACGAGTACGTGTACGCACGTTGGCTCCCCTATCGATGGCTGTGTTTGGACGGAACGTTCCGTGGTCGTGAAGCCGCTGAGTAGCAGCTAACATTGTCCTGCGGTCCACTCTTGTACCATACCTTTGGTTAAATGTTCTGCAAGCTAGTGCCACATTATCATCACACGTTGCCAAAGTCCTCACCATTTCGGTATACTGAACATTAGTGTATTGGAAAGACATTGCGCGCGAAAGAATTATTTGATAACACTAACTACGTAACTTCTTTCCACTAATATTGCCCGCGCGTGACTAATGTTGAAAGTTGACTAAACTTGAAAGGGAACGAAAGTAAGCAGGTGGTTTATCCACGGAGCAATTGTCCTTTGTCCAGTTCCTGTTAGTGTGTGCGTGCGGTCAAGTCGCTAAGTTTACAATGCATTTGTTAACGTTCTTGGAATAAGGTTTATTTTTCTTTATTTTGTATTGAATGATGGAATTTTTATGAATACAAATAAAACTGCGATTTTAAAAGTCTTATTACTTTGACTTACGGTCCATTTCAATTTGTTTTGATTGTACAGGGTTAGTATGACAATAATATCCGTAGTTTTAATTATTTTTGGGATAAAAAATTACCTATATTAAAAATTATATAAATCGATTCAGTAAACGATTCTGAACAAACTATTTTCAGGATGTGCGTTAATTAAGTTACATGTTGTATAGGTATAATTATATGTGAGAACGATGTAAATAAGACGTACACATTGAGTGTCCAGTGTACAGCAAATATAAATTCAAACAAAACAATCCATAATAAAATAATTAAAAATAAGCCGTGGTGGCTAAGAGATGACCAGTCCCAACTGACAGCGCCCGTTCACGAACATGACGCATGGATCAGCACCATTCAGCTCAACCATTTTGAAGGGAGCTAAATGATCCAACAGTAGTTCTTCAACTCAAAATTTTTATCAAGTCCGTGAGCAGTCACACTTATAAAGTCGTTAACGGACGAAGAAGCATCGCTAGTCCATAAGTCAGTCGTGATAGTGATGTGCGGAAGTTCATGCAAAAGTTCCATTATTTTGGTTCTTACACGGCAGTACATGTCTGGTATTACATTTTCCGAAATATGGGGACGGGAAACCATTTTGTATTTCGGGCAAAACTGCTTAATAGTGCGTTGAAACCCCAGTTTATTTACCAAGTCAAACGGTTCCATGTCTACACATATTTGTTCAGCTATTGTTTTCGTGATCGCTTTTGCCCTAGGGTCATCGGTATCATACATGACACTTTTTTCCAGAATGTGCTCCAAAGTAGCTTGTTTTTTAGGCGGCGGACCACCGTCGGCGCTTGAGGTACCTGGGATGTCTTTTTCCAACCCCTTTTCGTGATAGCGCTTCACGTGTGACAGTCGTGAAACCGAAATCAAGGACTACGAGCTGGTGACCTTTGGTACGGCATCAGCACCATACCAAGCAGTTAGAACTCTACATCAAGTTGCCTACGATGAAGGTAAAAATTACAATCTGGCTGCCGAGATGGTTCTGAAGTGCTTCTACATGGATGATTTGATGACCGGTTGTAATAACGTAGAAGCAGGCCTGGAAATCTACAGGCAAATGACAGCGTTATTAGGAAAGGGTGGATTCACGCTCCAAAAATGGATCAGTAATAACCAAGAAATATTAGACACAATACAGGAAATAGAAAGTAATACATTGAAAGGACAAATAGATCAAATTAGGACAAAGGACAACATGAATAAGGACAACACAAATAAGCAAAAATTCACACATGACATAAAACAAGTACCAGAACACAAAGAAAAGGAAGTAGAAATAAAATTAGATAGTACCATCAAAATTCTAGGACTTACCTGGAACCGCACCGCAGACACCTTCCAGTACACGGTGAATCTCCCGTCCCCGACTACCGCACCTGTGACTAAACGATCCATTATTTCTGTGATAGCACGACTTTTTGATCCATTAGGCTGGTTAGCCCCTAGTGTGGTTTTAGCGAAAGTATTTATCCAGAAATTGTGGCTTGCAGGTGTGGGTTGGGATGAGGAGCTAACCAACGACTTAGTAAATGAATGGAGATCATATCGCGAGGAATTAATATTACTCACCAAGGTTCGGATTCCACGTTGGCTTGGCACCAAGTCGAACGATTATCTGGAACTTCATGGTTTTAGTGACGCCTCCAAAACAGCGTACTCAGCTGCGATTTACTTGCGGATTGCAGACGCTGATGGCAATGTACAAGTGTCGTTGCTGGTTGCTAAGACCAGGGTTGCGCCAGTAAAACAGATAAGTATTCCGCGGTTAGTGCTCTGCGGAGCAGTCTTGCTGTCACAGATACTGTCTCAAACATCTGAAGTCTTGAGTATATCCCAAGACAAGGTCAAGGCGTGGACGGATTCCACTGTGGTGTTGGCCTGGATAAACAGCCACCCAAGTAAATGGAAGACGTTTGTAGCCAATAGGACGTCTGAAATATTGACCTCGATGAAAGCGTCGCAATGGTTTCACGTCCCAACTAAAGAGAATCCAGCAGACTGCGCCTCTAGAGGGATACTTCCCAGTTCCCTGCTACAAAACGATTTATGGTTTTCTGGACCATCGTTTCTTAAATTACAAAACGTAATTTACAATAGGCCAATTAATTATTGCAGTACAGATTTAGAAGAGTCGCCAAAGGCATATGTAGCGATCATTCCAAACTGTTCCTTCTTCGATAAATTTTCTATGTTACGAAGATTGGTTAGGATTGTTGCATACTGTCGAAGATTTTTAAAGGAGAACAAACCATACAGAAATCAGTATTTACAAAAATCTGAATTAGACGCTGCACTCGAATGTTGTATTAGGAAAACACAGGAAGAACTATTTACAACAGAATATAAGGAATTAAAGGACAAAGGCTATATACAATCAAAAACAAGTCCTTTAAGGTCACTCTGCCCCTACCTCGATGATAAGGACATAATGAGAGTTAGAGGTAGGCTGGAGAAATCAGAGCTAAGCGAACAAATGAAACATCCGATAGTCCTGCCTCACTCCGGTCATCTAACTCGGCTAATCATAGCTGACGCACACCATAAAACCCTTCACGGGGGTCCTCAGCTCATGATAAATTATTTGAGGACAGCCTACTGGATTATAGGGGTCAGAAATGGGGTCAAACACCATGTCATCAAGTATGTGACATGTGAAAGAGCCAGTACTAAAACTCCATTTATGGGTTCACTACCAGCTGTTCGGTGCACCCCAGCTCGACCATTTTTGCATAGCGGGGTTGATTATGCTGGTCCAATTAATGTGAGGACAACGAAAGGTCGTGGCCACCGATCATACAAAGGCTATATAATATGTCTGTTTGTATGCATGGCTACTCGTGCACTGCATTTAGAAGCAGTGAGTGACATGAGCACTAAAGCCTTTTTGGCGGCGTTTAGACGTTTTGTCTCGAGACGAGGTCATTGTGCCAAACTGTGGAGTGACAATGGCACCACGTTTATTGGTGCCTCCAGGGAGTTGCAGCAGTTGGCAGCTATCCAATCGTCCTTAGCCGAACACCTCGAAGCAAATGGTACTGAATGGCACTTCATTCCTCCTCACAGTCCTAACTTTGGCGGACATTGGGATGCAGGAGTGAAGTCCACAAAGTTCTGTGCGGTAGGTGCTATGTACGGGTATAGTGTGAGGAGACGAGTGAAACAAGTGAGGTTCTAGTGCCAACTGAACATAATATTTATTGTCATGTTATTTAAGTACACGCCAATGTGTAGGGGTGTCCTACAGTACTTCCCCCTTTGTGAAAAAATATTATTGTAATTACATGCTTATAGAATAGTTTTGAGAACAATATATTTTTGTTGAAAGATACATCGTGTTTTATTTTAACTTATCTTAGTAACATAATCATCGTGCATGGTTTAGGTACACAGTTTGCTATCGCGGAATATTATATTACCATAACATCCATTGTCTTGTTTTCACAGTATACAATTTTAGTCACATGTAATTTTAAGGTTTGCAATGTTTGACTTTTTTGTCCTGTATTTACTATTACATTTAGGTTCAATATGATTATTTCTATTATCTATTACTCATTAATTAGTAAGTACATGTAAAATATACACTAGTTTTTATTTTAGATACAATTATGTTTACACATTACAATTATGTTGCGGTTGCATCTGTTGCTGGGCCATAGGTATGTTGCTTGCTGAATGCCAAACTGACATTTCCTTTCTTAATACTTTCTGAGCACCTTGTTTACACTTTTTACACACCGTGTATACAGGGTGTAAGGGGAACGCTTCCGAAGCCAGAACGTAGATTATATACTACCTAAATGCAAACGGATACCAATAACCTTTCACTTTAAATTGGTTATTTTCAAGACTTCATATTTCGTAAACACGCAATGGAAACCGTCCAAAACGTGAGGTCACTGACACGCAACGCAACATACGCGCCACCTTGCGTCCGCGTGTTTCGGGCGCCGAGCGCTCCGTACGGCCGAGTCACGGGATTTATACGGAATTTACAAACATCACTTTCAAAATGCCTACCTTTACAACACTTCACCAAAATTATGAATTTTAATCGCATTATTCGTAGCCCACTGTTAAACATTAAAGCTGACAGAGGCATTTTACGTACCTGTCTAAATCCTTTGCGACCTTATGAGGTTTGGCTCGAACTGCGCTCCATCCCTTTCAATACAAAGTCGGGCCCGTCGTTGTGTCGACCCGTGAACACGAGGCAATAGTGTAGGATCCTCAACACATTCTGCACGAAGTCTATCGAAAACACTCACTATTCTGCCCCGCATTTCATCAGCACTGTCACATTCCCGATTAAAAACTCTTTCTTTCACATAACCCCACAAAAAGAAGTCCAAAGGTGTTAGGTCAGGTGAACGAGCCGGCCAGGCGTGCGGCCCCATTCTTCCGATCCAGCGGTCATCAAATAGCTCAGTGAGACGCTCGCGGACAGGGCGCGTAACATGCGGTGGAGCACCATCGTGCTGGAACCATGCTCGACGAAATTCAGCCAACGATACATCATCTAGCATATTTTAAATAACATCAAAGTTATTAATACTAAGAGCATGCAAATAAGAAAACACACCACACCACACTGTACAGTTCATAGCGTTTAGAGTTGTTGTCATTTGTTTTTTCTTTTTTATAAAATTGTGTTATGTTTGTAATTTATGTATTCATTAATTTTATAAGTTACATAAAAATACAGATATTTATATATTTATCTTTATTTTATCTATAAAAGTACACACTATGATCACATTTAATCACACTAGTTTAATTCTGCGGAAAGCTAGACTTACCCGATTCAGTCACACGGTGGGACGTCATTACGTCATTCGAGAGGTAGTTGCTGAAAATCAGCGCTGTTGACGATAAGTTCGTCCGAAGTCACAGCATTTTGCTGAGCAACGACCTTTTCTTGCACAGATACGACGCACGGCATAATTGCTTATATTATTGTTGTTTTTTTTTTTTTGTTACAAAAGTAGTTATTTTTCCACTCTGCAAGTGGCATTTTGATTTTGTTTTGATTCGTTTGTGATTGTATTGTTTTGCAACTTTTGTTGTCAACTGTCAGTGTCGCAGACGCATCTGGATTGATTTGTATTGTCAATGTCACATACTACTTAGAGATGTCAACTAAGGTGTCTTGTCTTTGGTCTCTGGCACTGACACATCAAGCAATGGACAACATTGTCGGGAATATGTAGGTATGCTTGAATATGAGGCTTTTGATAACGTTGGATGTGTATACTTGTCTTTTTTTATTATTTTTTTATTTGTAATGTGCGTTTTGTTTGTGCAGAATAAACATTTTTTCTTTCTTTCTTTCTTTCTTCTATCATCTAAATGTTCGTTTAAAAAAATAAGATATTCTGATCCATTGAGGCGCTGCGGTAGAAACACTGGTCCTAGAATTCGTCCATTAAAAACACCAGCCCATACGTTGACGGACCATCGGGTCTGATGGCCGGTTTCTTGAGTGGCGGACGGGTTCACGTCTGACCATACATGAGCATTCCTCCTGTTCCACATCCCGTTCCTCGTGAAAGTGGACTCGTCCGTCCAGATAATGTGCTCAATAAAGCCAGGCGCACGTTGTTGTTGATCTAGCAGCCAACGACAATACGCACGACGACGAACGTGATCGTTAGGTAGCAAAGCTTGTACTTTGTGTATTTTGTAGGGCCGCATTCTGTTCCGGCGCAAGACTTTGTGAACTGTCCAGTGAGAGACTGTCGGTTCGCCCCGGCGCCGCAATAATTTCGCTGCACTTCGTGTGCCCAGGCGAGGATTTTGGCGAATCAAATTTAAAATACGCTCCTCTGTCTGAACATTCACTTGTTGTCCACCACCTGCGGCTATCGGAGCAATCGGTCGATTTTCTAAAACTCGCTGAAAAGCTGCCGTTATCATGCGAGAATCAGACGGATGCCGGACGTTCGGAAATCTGTCTCGGTAAATTCTCAACGCAAGAGAAGCATTGCCACGGGCTTCTCCTAAACACATTAACATGTTGCCGTATTCACGAGCACTGTACACGTATGCATCAGGCATTGTTAAACACAACAAAACTGTACTATAACTAAAAAACAATAAAACAACACTAAAAACGTAACAATAATAACTAAATACAAATTTAAAACTAACAAAACAGTATTATATACGGTTCAATACCTATCGACCGATTAAACGTAACGCGCGTTCGCTCACGAACTGAGTCTGAAAGGAACTAACTAGATTACTAAGAAGTACTAAGAACATCAAACATGCCGCCTGGCCACGTGCGGCGGCGCCGGCCGACAAACGTACCGCCGCGCGCCACGCGTGTGTGCGTGGACGGGGAATCACATAGGTAGCGGTGTCTTTTCATGTGCAAAGATCAACAAATTACAGAAAATGTAAGAAGAATAATGATAACCAGAAACCAATTAATTTTAATTGATATGAAATTGTACTTGAAATGCTTTATAATTACAAGCTGTTTTCATTTTCTAACTTTTAAATTAGTTTTAACGAGTTTTTTAGATTAAATTAATTAAATTATCCACTTTCAATTGATTGGTATTACATACCTACTTAATGAAGGATACAGTTATAGCAATAAACGAGTGCGCGTCGTGTGACCCGTAATTACATTGACATAAAGTTCAAATTTAATTGATTCACGCGCGCTATTTGCTTGAAACGGTGCACGTGATGAAATTTTTTTAGTCATTCACAGGTAAAGTCGGCGATTTTTTACTTTATTTCATTCACTATCGATTAACGACTTACATACAAAACTGTTATTAAATGCACGACACGGCCCATTAATTTAAAACATTTGGAGCCTCTGTAATGTTTATTTTTCTTTATTTTGGCGGCGCTTTACAAAGGATGTCTAGGTCGCCGCCCACGCCGCGCAATAGTCGTCGAAGCTTCTCTCTATCAAGTGAAGTGACCCGGGTTCAAATCTCGGCCAAATACCAATGACTTTTGTAATCATTTACCTTGATTATCAGAATTCGACCGAATGTCACAATTATCTCTGTACCTCGCTGGAATGGTCCATCTCGCTTCCCCCTTCACCTCCCCGTGTTAGCCTCGTCGCGTGACTCGTCGGCCGTCGCCTCAGTACGGTGAGCCTCTTCATTACTTATACGCGTCTCGTTATTTTGCTAATTTTTGTATTATTATTGTTTTGATTTTGGATAGTTATTATTAAGTTTGCCGATATGAAGTCGTCGACCCCAGATCTAGAGATAGTCTGACCATGATGTAGGTAGGTAAACATTTCAATTTTCTTACTGTGCAAAATTTTATTGAACGAATTAACGAAAGTGCTCTTTCCCAATCACAGTAGGTATCTTATTATCTCTATTCGACATGGATCTCAAGGTTAAGCATAAACATCTGGATTTTTCTGATTTGTGAACATAATTTGCGAACATTCTGATCAAAATTGTAACCCGGTTCAAGGGGAAAATCATTACGAACCTTGCATGAATGGAATCCGAAAGTAGATATCCCAGAAGGTAATAGTGAACTGAAAAGATATTTGCTTCAACTTTGACGCACATCAATCGCGTGAACAAAGGGGTCGTTGGCCGCGCTGCTGTCGGCAAGCGCTCGCGCACTTTGAACTCGGGGCTATGCGCGATTGTCAGCTGATATTTATTTACGAATACATTGCTTGATAGAGTTGTAAAGAAAAAAAAATTGTTTAATGGCAAATAATGGTTTCATTTAACTGTTCTCACCGCATAGTGTACGAAAAAGCTAAAAAAATTAGTAAAATTGTAAAAAAAAAAAACTGTTTTTTTTTATGGTATCGTATCGAGAATCACTAGCCCTATCTCCTGTCTTCGTTTTCGGAAGCGTTTCCCTACCACCCTGTATAATGTAGATGATAATTATTACTGCAATGGCCAATATTATAATGCCATATTTGTCTAACGTTTGCTCATAATGCGAGTTGGATGCGTTGTTCGCTCCATTTTGGGCTATGATAACTTCTTCTGTCTTTTTTTCGACACTGTACGTTTTACCCATTATGTTAAAAAAATTGTTTTAACAATATTAGACTTTCAATTTACAGTTTTAGAACTATGTGTGTAAAAGTATTTTCTTAAATTGGTATCTGGAATCTTTTAACAAGTTTTTAAGTTCGCTATCTTTTCTTTGTTCTATAGCTAATTTCTCGTAGTCTACAACGCTTGATGTACATTCTACACTGTCTAGACGTGATAACGCGTCTGCTACAACGTTATCCTGCCCACTTACGTGTCGTATATCGGTGGTAAATTCGCTTATAAAGAGTAGTTGCCTAATGCGTCTTGGACTTTCTTTGTTATTTTTGTTACTTATTTTTGAGAATACGAATGTTAAAGGTTTGTGGTCTGTAAAGATGATTAAGTCACGACCTTCGAATAGACATCTAAAATGTTCTACTGCTAGAAATATTGCGAGTAATTCTCTGTCATACGTGCTGTAGTTTTTTTGTGTGTCATTTAATTTTCTTGAAAAATATCCTAATGGATGCCATGTGCCGTTAATGTATTGTTGTAACACTGCACCTACGCAATTATTTGATGCATCGGCAAAAAGTGCTTGAGGTACATTTGTTACTGGATATGTCAACGTGACTGCGTTCGTGAGGCCATGTTTACATTGTGAGAATGCTTCATCTGCATCCGGTGTCCATTCTATCGGTGTCTTGTCGTTTTTTTTAGCTTTATGTATGTATCTGTTTAATATTTCTAGGTATTCGACTGCTCTAGGTAGATGACTTCGATAAAAGTTTACCATGCCTAAAAACTTTCGTAGTTGACTGACACTTTGTGGTTTTGGATAGTCAACAATTGCTTGTACTTTTGTCTCTAAGGGCCTGACACCAGATGTAGTAACCTCATACCCTAGGAATTCTATGTTGGTAGCTTTAAAAGTACATTTTTCTAAGTTAATTGTAATTCCATATTGGTTAAGACGTTCAAATACTAGTTCTAGATGTTCTACATGTGTTTTACTATCCACTGAGCTAATCAAGATATCGTCTGAGTAACAATAAAGGAAATCTAATCCTGATAAGACAGTATTTGTCATGAAACGTTGGAATGTTTGGGCAGCATTCCTGAAACCAAATGTCATGCGTTCGAATTCATATAGTCCAAATGGTGTTGTAATCGCTGTTTTACAAATATCATCGGGGTTGATTAAAATATTATGATAAGCCTTTTTTATGTAAATTTTAGAAAATACTGTTTTTCCCGCTAGAAAATATGTAAAATCTTGTACGCGTGGTATTGGGTACCTGTCTGGTTTAGTTATAGCATTTAATGCTCGATAATCACCGCAAGGTCGAACTTGTCCGTCTTTTTTAGGAACTAAGTGTAGTGGACTTGCCCAAGCTGACTTTGACGGTCGACATATACCAGTTTCTAGCATGTTATTAAATTCGTCCTTGGCTATTTTATATCTTTCTGGAGCTAAAGGTCTAGGTTTACAAAATATAGGTGGACCTGTAGTGTCTATGTAATGGTAAATAGAGTGTTTCGGTGTTTCTTTGAACGACATGGGTTTGAGTATGTCTGGATATTTTATTAATATATCATAAATAGGATGGTCATTTCGCACGGTAGAAATCGCTGATCCACAGTGGTTTGCGATCGTTCCCCGTACTGCCAAGTTAGTAACTTTATCTAACAAACAACAACCATTAATATCTACAATTAATTTAAAATGATTGAGAAAATCGACACCAAGTATTGGTTGTTTGACGTCACATACGATAAATATCCATGTGAAAGGTCTCCTTAGTTTTAAGTCTAGTGAGAGTGTCTTCGTACCATAGGTTTTTATTTCTGATCCATTTGCTGCAAAAAGTTTATAATTTGAGTTTACATTTAATTCATTTTTGTTTTTTACTAGTAACTTAGGTAGGACGGAAATACATGCACCTGAGTCTATTAGAAATTTAAGGTGTGATTTTTGGTCACTTACAATTAGACGGTGGTCCGTGACTGCGCAACTTCCCGCCACTGGTTGCACTTCGTCTAGTTTTCCGACTTCGTGGGCGTCTTGGTTTTCCAGTTGCAGGGAGCGACGCAGTTCCGAGCTCTATTCCTGTATCTTAGGTGGTACTGGCACAACCAGTTTGGACTGTCCGGTGTTATTCGTGGCCTTGATCCTGAACGTGAACGTGAGAATTTTCTGTATCCACTTCTGCTCCTGGTTTTGCATCTTCCTCTATCCATCTCGTTTATTTTCAGGTTTATCTTGGCGATCTCTGCCATAATTGTTGCTACGTCGAATGCTGTTGGCGGTTCCGGAGGATGACGGGCGACTTCACTGATTTGAGTGGGTTGATGAGTCTCCATGACTTTGTCAGCTATCACCGCTAGTTCTTCCAGGTCCTTTGCAGATGTAACGGTAAGTACTGCTCTGACGGCTGCAGGTAAGTGTCCTTGCCATAGTATTTTTAGTGTATCATTCTCTATTTTTCCTCTTGCTAGTTCTTTCATTCTGCGCAGTAGTTGGCTAGGTTTTTGATCAACTAATTCTATTTCAGATATTAATTTTTGAACTTGCCTTGTTTCAGATTCTTCGTAAATTTGCAGGAGTCGATTTTTTAGGGTTTCGAATTTGTTGTTTTCCGGGGGACTTGCAACTATGTCTGCTACTTGTTGAATAACTTCTTTATTCAATTTTGCCACAACCATGAAGTATTTGTTTGCGTCTGATGTCTTCTGAGGTGCTAGAATCGCTTCTACTTGTATGAACCATAGCCGTGGGTTTTCTGGCCAAAAATCTGGTATCCTACTTGCTACTGATAATGTGGAGATGATTGTAGACGACTCTTCTACCTTCGGTGTAATGGTAGGTTGAGTTGGCGGTACGTATTGTGGGTTCATTTTTGTCACTCGGTATTGTCTTTTTACACTGATACTGTTGATATTGTATTTTTAAACTGATTTGTTACTTCTAGCGACGCGTGTAATGCGATGCGGAGCGCACTTGTGTTCGCGTCGAGTCGGGTCACCACTGTGCGGTATGTGCTATGTACGGGTATAGTGTGAGGAGACGAGTGAAACAAGTGAGGTTCTAGTGCCAACTGAACATAATATTTATTGTCATGTTATTTAAGTACACGCCAATGTGTAGGGGTGTCCTACAGTTCCATTTGAAACGAGTGATCGGTGAAGCGACTCTCACCTTTGAAGAACTGACTACACTCCTCAGTCAGGTAGAAGCGTGCTTGAACTCGCGACCTATGAGCACAATTAAGGTTGATGACCCTGGTGAACCGTTACCGTTAACACCTGGACATTTTCTAATCGGAGAGCCTTTAGTGAATGTACCAGACAACAAGTACGAAGACTCAAATATTAATTATTTATCACGCTGGCAATTCATTCAACGAATGCTTCAGTCGTTTTGGAGACGTTGGTCTCACGAATATCTCGTTACTTTGATGAATCGTTACAAATGGTCTTCCCAAGTTGCTGAGCCAAACATTGGAGACATTGTGCTAGTCAAAGAAGACGACTTGCCGCCAAGTCGTTGGTTGATGGGTAGGATTGTACAAAAACATCCTGGGGATGATAACATCACCCGTGTCGTCACGTTACGCACCAAATCCTCAACAATCAAAAGGCCAACATCCAAAATATGTATTTTACCCGTAGTCGAATAAGAAAGTTGTATTGTATTTATTGTTTACACACTTTATTTGACCATAATTTTTACAACTAATTTGCACTTTTGTCTTGTTAGAATCAATTTATACAACCATTTTTACGCCTGTAAACTTTAGATCACCTAAAAATCAACGTATTATATTTTTACAACCTAGAATGAGTCATGTTTAGCTCTATGTTATTGTAACATTCTTGTTAGCCATAACGAATTGAGTGTTGTAGTTATATATATGAACCATAGCGATTTTAGTTCAAATTATTTTCTCATGTTGTACATACAAATATTTAGTTCAACTTGCGTTTGCGACGTGCCACTTTCGTTCAGTTTAGAAGGACATTCCGTCAGTAACGTCCTTGGTGGGCGGTATGTTTACGACCTGATTATTTGTAAACCTTCTTGCGTGCTCGATAGATGGCGTTGGCGTCAAATTAGAAGTCGCTATGGTTTCGTTACCGCGAATAGTATGCAAGTAACAGTTTTTTTTTTAATAAAGCAGCTATCATATCAGGTCAGTACACAGTGGTTTTATTTATAACTATTGCTAGTGTACCATCAGGTCAACTTTCTCCAAATACCAACCGGTATTTAACAAGTTGAAATCAATTAATTTATTAAAAAATAAATGAAATTCCTATTTTTAGCTATAATTAAGTACGAATTTCTTTTTAACATAGTAGCCTTACTAAAAGCTACAAGTAAAAACAAATCAACATTTAACAAATTATCAATGTTCCATCATCAAAGTTTCATAAAAAAACAATAAACAATCAATCAAAATAAAAAACTAAAACAGGTACTTCTCTAGTACGTCAATAAAAATAATAAGAACTAAAAATGGTAACACGTTAAACAATATTAATAAAAATAATACAAATTAATAACACAACAGTCTAGGCATTTCTAATGCTCAAAAAATATAAGGTTTAACAAATTAGAGATCAGTCAGTCGCTGTCGTTAGCTGCATTAGAGTTCGTTGAAATCAAATTATTAAAAAATAAATGATACTCCTTAGGAATTACCAGTATCTAACAAAGATCCATCAAGTCTTTGTGCTTATTTTGGTCAATAGGAATGGGTGTCTGATAAGCTAAAGAAATATTATCTATATCAATATTTAACTCTCTTCGATTTCGTGTAGCTTTAGGTTTCTTTACACAATCTATCCACTTGTAAGCATCATCTTGGTAACTCGTTTTATAAAACATCCTAAATGGATATTCCGCTTTAACTAGTACTTCCGTTACTTTATTCCAAGGCATTTTTGATCCATCGTTGGTAGTTGTCCAGTTGTTTATAAGTTTTAGCTTTGATTTAAAGTCTTTAATTAAATCCCGAGACACTTCAGTAACTTTGTATGGCTTTTCATCGGATTTGGCAAATCTAAAAGCTGTATACCATTGATCAGGCGTATAAAGCATCTTATCTTTCGTCTGCCTTTCAATTAAAGCGTGCGTACTGTCGCCTTCATTTTGAGTGTGACCCACTACTAGAAAGCGATGACTAATATCTATAACAAACTTCGAACTAGCTAACATATACATTAAGAATACAATTCTGTTTCTATTTTGGCGGCCACAGTTGTCTGACCAGAACCGGTAATCTTTGACACCATTACCCACCGTATCCTCTATAAACTTGAAAACACAGCTGGAAATTTCATTAGCTCCTCTCTTTGCTGTCTGTTGATGCCATGAAAAACAATAACCCTGACGAGATCCCAGATTGAATATTGTGAAATTATACAAAGAAAGTTTCCGTTTATAATAAAAAGTACTAACGTTCCCGTGAGGTACATTAAGGCACTTTTGAAGATCAAATGCTGCTGTAAGGATTTCATTATTTTGTAACGCTGATTCTTTATCTTGTGTTTTCATTTTCCTAGCTTTCTCTTTTTCTTTTAAATGCTCTTCATGTTTCTCTTTATCTGTCTGTGTAACTTCCTTGTTATTTTCATAAATGTGGCATTGTTCACAAACATCTTTTTTGGGTTTATGAAAACCAATATTGATATTTTTATTAATGACATCTCGGTATTGTCTCACCGTAGTCGCTTTTGAAGAGTATTTATTAGAATCAAACCATTCGTTAAATGTAAGCAAACCTGAATATTTGATGTTTTCACGAGGGCGAAGCCGCTGGTAGAAGCTAGTTTGAAATTGATACGACCCGGTCTTGTTGTTATTATTTATAATTTGAAAAAAAAACAGACTTTTAATTTTTTATGCTAACTGTACTATCTGTCAACGCAAGTACAAGCCGCCATTTAAGATTCCTTTCTCTATTGCATCGGCTTATACAATGTTTCTTAGATCAGTTTACAATGTACGATTTTAACTGATGTTGAAATTGATTTAGTATACGTGAAATTATCTCGGTAATTATTGTTCTTTTTTAAAAAAAAATTACACAAACGTTAAGATCACGATTTATCATGTACGTTTATATAAAAATATAAAAATACCTAAATTTGTTAGTTGACTCAGTATACTTAGGAGGTATCGTAATGATCTGTACAAGTTTAAAAAAAAAAACGATTCCCCACACTAGGAATTTCTCCTGTATTGTGGGTGCATTTACAAACATTTAAACTCACGTACGTTACTTATCGATAATATGTCTTTTATTGTTACGCCCTTTACTAGACGGCTCCATAAGACCCATAAGTGCAAGCGAGATAGATATAGAGAAATGATTTATGGCCCTAAGACTCAGATGATAACGCGCGTACTGTAGAAGTTAGGGTATAAAACATTACATGTAATAATAACATAATTATTATGCGATATTGCTCTATCCAATTATATTAACATTTTATATTGACATTCAAATATATTTTTTCCTGAATGGAATACAGTGTAACGCCCATAGTAAAAGATATTCCTAAATAACAGTACTTTCATTTGACACAATTATTTGATGGCCGCCGCACAGTGGGCTGAAACGGGCCGGTAAAGGACTTAGCATTAAAAAAAAAAAAGTTTTTTTTCTGAAATTTTAAATATTGTGTTGGATTTATCTATCGATTATAAGTAATTATTTCTATGAGGGTCGTTCAGATAACTTAGTATTTTCGGAGTTATAAATATCCAAAGTAATTTTTGAATGAAGCAAAAGAAAAATATGTAAAAATCTCGAAATTCTCAAATTTTCTCAAAGAATTGACTCTACGTATGCATAGTACGTATATTTGTCCTATTTTAGCGCCTATTCTCGGGTTGCGATTTTCTGCGATTTGGTCGCAATTTCAAATTTTGTTCTCTATTCCACACCACCATAGAGGTTAAGAACTAGGCGCGTTTTTTTTTATGTAGTGGTCTCCCCGTTAGGCCTAATCCACTAAGGACTAATAAAATAAATAAATAAGTAAAAATCACAATCACTACTGGCCACTGCACTGTTTTAATTTAATCACTGTTAAGGGTATCCACATTCGTGCGGTGTCCCACAGGGATCGGTTCTAGGGCCGCTCCTGTGGGACATCGGTTACGACTGGGTGCTGCGGGCCGACCTCCCTGATGGCGTCAGCATGGTGTGCTACGCTGACGACACGCTGGTCCTGGCGCAGGGGAGGTCGCATCAGGCGGCGGCCGACGCGATGACACGCGGGGTTGCGATAGTCGTGGAGAGGATCCGGCAGTTGGGTCTCGAGGTGGCTTTGCACAAGTCCGAGGCCATGTCTTTCCATGGGCCCCGGAACAGGCCACCATCGGGATCCCAACTAACGGCAGGAGGGGTTCACATCGGCGTCGAGTCCACGATGAAATACTTAGGACTCGTGCTCGATAGCCGGTGGAACTTCGTGGAGCACTTCCGACGTTTGGCCCCCAAACTGGAACGGACTGGGGCCGCCCTCAAGCGGCTCCTGCCCAACCTGAGGGGTCCAAACGCCTCCTGCCGGAGGCTGTACGCGGGGGTCGTGCGGTCCATGGCTACATATGGGGCCCCGGTGTGGGCGCGTTCACTGCGGCGAAGAGCCGCCCACTATCTGAACGCGCCCCAAAAGGTGGTAGCCGTAAGGCTGATCCGGGGCTACCGCACGATCTCGGGCGAGGCGGCAAGCCTCCTTGCCGGACTGCCGCCGTGGGATCTGGAGGCGATAGTCCTCGCGCGCCTGTATGAGTGGCGCGCGGAGGCACTACGCCGGGGGGAAACCCCGCTTCCGCGGCAAATCGCGGCGGAGCGGACGGACCTCCGGCGCGATCTCATGGCGGCATGGAAAGAGCGACTGTCGCAACCCAGCGCAGGGCACGCCACAATAGCGGCGGTAAGACCCCTCTTTGAGGAGTGGCTAGAGAGGCGTCACGGCGTCCTCACCTACCGCCTGACGCAGGTCCTCACCGGACACGGAAGTTTCGGGAGGTTCCTGCACATCATCAGGCGGGAGGAAACGCCCGGGTGTCACCACTGCGATGATCGCCCCGAGGACACGGTGGAGCATACGGTGGGGGCCTGCCCTGCATGGGCGGAGCACCGCCGTGTCCTCGTAGAGGCGATCGGCAGCGGCGGCGATCTCTCACGCCCGGCCTTGGTTCAAGCCATGGTCCGGGGCGAGGGGGAGTGGGAGGCAGTCGCCTCCTTCTGCGAAGCAGTCATGCTAGCGAAGGAGGTGGCGGGACGGGAGAGGAAGAGAGTCTCCCGTCCAAGCCGCCGCGGTGGACGCTCCGGGCGTCGGGAGCCGCGTGACGACTCCCGGCCACCGTAGGCGCGGGCCTGCGGGCGGTGAGTAATGGGTAGCTCACCGTCCGATCAGGACCAGGCCCGTGCTGGACGGCGCGTACGTGTTCCACGCGCGCCTCAAAGAGATGTCAGCATCATAGAGGGGGTCCACTAGGGCCCAAGCCTGCCGGGAAAGCGGGATCATCCAAAAGGGGTACCGCTGACCCGGAACATAAAGGGCCAAGGAAGGAACACGGGTGGGTTTTAGTCAGTAAGAGTCTGACACTCCCTTCCGCTCCACCCAGAGCGGGAGGAGTCATTTGATGATTTCCCATCCTCAAAAAAAAAAAAAAAAAAAGGGTACAACAACATAAATCAGAAGTCCCATTCTATTTTTAAAAGCGTCTTGTATGTCTTTCTTTCTTCTTTCTATGATGCAATTGTTGTCTCCCTTTACTGTCCACGTCTGTATCGTTAAGCTGTAGGCTATATGCAGAATGCATTCCATCATTCGTATCCAGGTATGCAATGATGACAATCCGTATTTACAGAGATCTGGATCAGTCGGTTTTGATGCAATTAAGGGCAAATTATTCATCTCTGTTGGAAGTATCACATAAAATTGATGTTGCTTTTCTGTCTATCATAGTCATTAATAAAGAGTGTGAAATTTTTATTTCTCCAACTTCTGTTTTCACTAAATATACAATCTCTTCCTCAATAGCACTTTTTCCCGCAATATCGTTTATCGCAATATTTTATTTTCTTTCACAAATTCGAAAAAGATTGGACGACACCAGTAAGATGAATTTTCTACTCCACAACGTCTGGCGCGACAAAAATTCCAAGTGTGTGGGCTGGACTTCAAACACCGGTAGCATATTTTATCTCGCGGACCCAACGCCATCTGTCGTCTATTGAGAGCGCTAAAAAAGCTTTACAGGTTTTTATGTTTTGAGGTCCTTGTTTACAATAGGTACAACGCTCGGGTACTTTGTCGTTAGATACGGTGGCATGAACTGTTTCCTTCTTCAATTGGAATCTAGTAGGATGCGTTGTGTTCTGTGCCTTAACCATACTGTCGGTAACAAAGTTATATTTTAACTGTTTATCAGCCTCTACTAAAAGAAAACGTGACAAAATTTCTAATTTTGTGAAGTTTGGTTGATCGGGTGCATAAACGGAAGCAAAGTCTGTGAAACGAGCGCGCGTGTGCTGGCTCAACTTCATCAATATGCACCGAAAGAGCTCTGGTGACCATAAGTACTCACTCTGATCAAGAAGCTTAAGTGTTGTCACGAAGTTGCGTAATTTAATTGCTAAAAGGTTTAAATCTTCGGGAGAGCTTAGTTTAGCACTGTTGCGCAGCTCGGCAACCTCCCGGGCGACGAGAAGTTCCGGGCGCGCGTACGTCTGCTCTAGGGCGTTCATGACGTCTTCCGGTTCCCCGGAAGTCCACAGAAGAGAAGCCACGGATTGGTACGCCGGATCGCGCACAGCTTTGTTTCAACGACCTATGTTATCTGACGGAGAAAAATTAGATTTAGTTCGTTCGTAACTACTCTTGAACGCCATCCACTGACTAGTTTCGCCCGAGAATGTTACTAGTTCGGGTCTGTTTGGCCTATTAGAAAGAGCGTTAATTGCTTGGGTAAGCTGAGTTATTGACGACGGGGCTGCATGATTGACCTTCGGTACGTAGAACGATACCGTGTTGGTAGGAGCGGCCGGCTGTGAATTTTGTCCTTGGGGGTTGCCCAAGGTGACAGTCGGTGCCTCACCAGGCATGTTCGCGTTACTTACCGTGGTCATGTTCTGCTCGAGAACCCACGTCGCGGTGCGTTTTGCGGAGTGACAACTAGACAAACGTGAACAATGGGATTTAGATGGCTTATCTGATGCATCCAAAGCGGCTAGTTTGGCTTGTAGTTCCGTCTCAGCCTCGAGGCGGGCAAGCACGCGGTCACGTTCTGCCTGCTGTCGCGCAAGCTCGCGCTCAGCTTGATGTCGCGCAAGCTCGTGCTCACGCTCCGCTTGTTGTCGTTCGCGCTCCACTCGGCGCCGCATTGCGTCAGCTTCGATGGCCAGTTTCTGAGCGCGGACGGTCGCCGAACTTGCTTTGATCTTTATTGGATATCTTGTTCCGCTTTAGAGATGGCGCCGTGGCTATAAACGGTGACATTAAAGAAATGTTCCCTCAAATAAAAATCGCTCCAAGAGACAGAGACGCCCAACGCTTCCTCTGGCGTAACAAAGAAGGCGAACTGAAAGAGTATCGTATGTGATCTATGATTTTTGGCGCAGTTTCGAGTCCTTTCATCGCGCTCTACATTAAAAACAAAAATGCAAGAACACTCCATGCCGATTACCCCGCCGCCTGTATGACAATAATTGACGACCACTATATGGACGACTATTTAGGTAGCCACTCCAGTGTCGCCGACGCGGCGCAGCTGGCCAAAGATGTAGTGACAGTTCACAAAGCCTGTGGTTTCGAGATGCGCGCGTGGACGTCAAACGACTCGGAGGCACTTTCGCTTATCCCAAAGGAATTTCGAAGCGACGCGACCTCCGACGTCTATTTACCACCTAGTAGCGAGGTTGGCGTATTGGGTGTTAAGTGGAACCCACGTCAGGATTTGCTGGGTTTCCGAGCAGTTTCGCAGTTACCGGCCGGCACCTTAACCAAACGCAGTCTCTTGTCAAACGTCATGAAGGTCTATGACCCCCTCGGCTTATTAATGCCGGTCATTATCTGGGGCCGCATTCTGATACAGAAACTGTGGAGGGCAGGGGTCGGCTGGGACTCACCGCTTCCCGACACGTACGTAAATGAATGTGAAGACTGGTTTTTACAATTGCAGGTCGCGTCCAACATAAAAATACCTCGTTGGTATAATGGGATATGAAAAGGAACAAAGGCTACGCGGCTTATAGGTTCGAAACGAGATTTAAATGTTTTTATGGATGAAAACTTATGGCCTACAGGTGTATCTTTCCGTAGGTTTGTGTATCATGGTGGTACAACCGAGCGGAGGCACAGTGATTTGCTGCCAACCGTCATTGTAAATAATAATAAAGCCCGTTAATGGATAATTTAAATTATAAATCTTATGTTAATGTATGTGGAAATTTTGTGAGTTACAATTGTAAGTCTTTGAAAAGGTCGACTGTATGTATACAAGAGTTGTGTAAAACTGCGGATGTCATTGCGTTACAAGAGACATGGTTGTTGCCCAATGAGGTCTCTTTACTTGGTAATATCGATGTAAATTTTGGTTTTTTCGGTAAATCAGCAGTGGATACGTCGGCAGGGATATTGAGAGGAAGGCCGTATGGAGGCACAGCGATTTTGTGGAGAAAGTCTGTATTTACATCTGTTACGGTTATACCTTGTATGAGTGATCGCATAGCGGCTGTTAAAATGACTTGCGCTGACCGAACTTTGTTATTGTTTAGTGTGTACTATCAGAGAAATATTGACCTAGCCACCTTAAGTGTAATTATTGCTTGCACTGCCCGGCCGGTATAGCAGCGTCTTTGTTTCTCATCGACCAATAGCAACCGTCATCAACACGTAGTGAGCAAACCTAACGGGTTTTTAGGCTCTTTTTTATTATATTTGTAAACATCCACAAAAAAAAACCCAAACCATTTCTTTTAATTTTCTATAGGATGAGGATTGTTTTACTACGCGCTCTACACATGTTTGTTTTGAGATATTGAGGATATATGAGGATGTTTAGGTTGTTACGGAACGCTGTGCAAATAGCAACTAAACTCAAAAAATAATAATAATATAATAATAATAATATACTCAAAACGTTAAAAAGCTGATAGCTTTCTCTTCTCCGATCCTTTTGTTTCTATAGTAGGTAAAAGAAACCCAAATGTCCAGATGTTTTGGGCTAACAGCCCAAATGACCAGATGTGCACATGAGCGCAAAATCTTTTAAGTAAAAAATTGCCGTTACTTTTTTCGTCCCTTTTTATTCCACTGTTATTGGTTGATGCAAAAGGGGGCGGAAATCAGTCTTTGTCATCTATGCAAAGGATTTTGTTTTAAAATTGGCTTGGTCAATATTTCTCTGATAGTACATGCCGCCGGATTCACATAATAACTTAAACGAGTTCTGTGAATGCTTAGGTGAAATAGCGGCTATTGTTGAAAGTGTAAATGTAGAATATGTTTATATCTTAGGGGATTTTAATGCTCACCCTGGTGAATTATTTAATAGGGAATTGCTGAGTTTTTGTGTGGAACAGAGTTGGATTTGTGCCGACTATGAGAAACTGGGTATTGACTCAGATACATATACCTTTGTCAATGAAGTGTGTGGAAGCAGACGTTGGTTGGATCATCTCCTGGTCTCTGAGATGGCGTGGATGACACATAAAAAAGTTGAAGTATATCATGATATATATTGGTCGGATCATTTTCCATTGTCATTTCAAGTTGATCTGGGGATGGTGGGACCAGGGGTTGCTTCTTCTTTGTTGGTGACAAATAAAAACATTGATAAGGCTATATGGGGGGAAGGAAATGTATTACAAAGGGATTGTTACTATGAATTGTGTATGGAAAAACTAAGAAACATTGATTTTCCGTCTGAATTAGGAAAGTGTTGTGATCTTTTTTGTCAAGATGTGAGTCACAGATCTATTATTGATCATTTGTATGTAAGGTTAGTGACATCCCTTCGGGAAGCGGCAGAAGGTAGTTCTGGTTCGGTGAGTGATGGTAAGAGACGGCGTGCAGTGATCGGCTGGAATAAGCATGTTAGAGAGGCGCATGGAGATGCAAGGAAGGCTTTTCTGAACTGGGTGTGGCATGGAAGACCTCGGAATGGTAGGGTATATGAAGAAATGAATGGGACGCGCAAGGTGTTTAAGCAAAGGTTGAAATACTGTCAGGATAATGAGGATCAAATCAAAATGAACATGCTAGCGACTGAGCATGGCCGCAAACATTTCCAAAACTTCTGGAAATCCACTCAGCGATTGAACCCAAAGCCTTCAGTTCCAGTCAGCGTGGGTGGAGTTGAGAAACCTGAGGAGATTGCGGACATGTTCAGGAGGCATTTTGCGGTAGCTCCAGTTCAGGTGGAGGAGCAGGTACGTGTCGCTGGGGACATCATGTCTGGGGAGCCAATCAATATCTCGGCCCGGGAGATAAAGGATATTATTAAATCTATGACTAGAGGCAAATCCCCTGGACATGATGGCCTAAGCATTGAACACTTTCAGTATGCTGGTCCACATCTTCCTAGGATCCTATCCATGTTTTTCAACTTTTGTGCGAGGCATTCCTATCTACCTGTGGACCTGATGAGGACGATAGTTGTGCCTATAGTGAAGAGTAAAACTAAAGATGCGTCAGACAAGGACAACTATAGACCAATTTCTTTAGCCACTGTGACAGCTAAGGTGCTTGACCGTGTGTTTGAGCGTAGGATAAGTGCCCAGCTCAAACCACATGATGCTCAGTTTGGTTTTCGAGCCGGGTTGTCCACTGAGACTGCTATTCTGGCGCTTAAGCACACGGTTAAGTACTATACTGATAGGAATACTCCTGTGTATGCTGCTTTTCTGGACCTCCTTTGTTTGACCTGGTTAATTATAATATCCTGTGGTCAAGATTGAGACAGAATACCATACCTCAGGAATTAGTTAATCTCCTCGAGTTTTGGTATAACCACCAAATTAACCAGGTCAGATGGTCGGGTGCATTGTCTGGTGAGTATGGGCTGGAGTGTGGCGTGAGGCAAGGTGGCTTAACCTCCCCAGGCCTTTTCAGCCTATACGTCAATCAGCTGGTTGAGGAGCTCGGCAGCACTGGAGTCGGATGCTCTATTGATGGCAAGGTCATTAATAGTATAAGTTATGCTGATGACATGGTGCTGCTGAGTCCTTCGATTGATGCACTCAGACGGTTGCTTGGGGTGTGTGAACAATACGCCACGGCCCATGGACTCCAGTACAATGTCAGGAAGAGTGAGGTCATGGTTTTTCGTGTTGGTTCCAGAAAACCTAAGTCGGTTCCTCCAGTCTTCCTTTATGGGGAACCACTTAAGAGTGTCTCAATTTAAATACCTTGGGCACGTTTTGAATGAGGATCTGAGTGATGATGATGATGATTTGGAGAGAGAGAGAAGAGCGTTGTCGGTTCGATGCAATATGTTGGCCCGCAGGTTTGCTAGGTGTACTAAAGAAGTGAAAATTACACTGTTTAAGGCCTACTGGCAGACTTTTTACACCTGCAGCCTGTGGATCAAGTATACACAGAAGGCCTACAACGCTCTTCGTATTCAATATAATAACGCCTTCCGGGTGCTGCTGGGCCTTCCACGGTTCTGTAGCGCGTCGGGCATGTTTGCTGAGGCAGGCATAGATAGTTTTGAGGCTATCATGCTCAAAAGGGCGGCCTCCTTGATGCGTAGGATACGTGGGAGTCCCAACAGCATCCTAAGCGTTATTGCTGAAAGACCAGACTGCCCTTTCCTGGCGCACTGGTCCCGTAGGCATGCCTGCTGGCCCGGTGCAGAGGGGAAGTTTATGAATTAAACTTTTTTCATTAATTTATTTTGCTTTAAGGTTACTATATGGATTTTTAATTATGTCCGAAATAAATGATTATTATTATTATTATTATTATAAGACTAGGACACACGTAGTCGATACCCAACTGCATGTAGTAGCCGATGGTGGCGAACAAGCTTATGCATGTGCTGCCTATTGGCGTTTTAGTTACGATGACGATTCCGTGTCTACGACTCTAATCGGCAGTAAAGCACGCGTTTCGCCCTTAAGGCCGGTCTCAATTCCACGCATTGAACTACAAGCTGCGCTCATTGCATCCCGTTTCGCGCAAACAATTTTGCAAGCTCATCGAATCAAGCCCTCCGAGATCACTTTTTGGACAGATTCAACCACCGTCCTTAAGTGGATTCGGAGTGATGCTCGGGCGTTTAAACCATTCGTGGCGCACAGGTTGGGAGAGATATTAGAAACCACCATCCCGTCCAACTGGAAGTGGATCCCTACCTCTCTCAACGTCGCCGACGATGCCACAAAACCTAAAAAATTAAACCTCACAGACTCTCATCGATGGTTTGCGGGTCCTCCGTTTCTGTTACAGCCGCCATACGCTTGGCCGACCGAGCGAGTTGCTGACATCGAGGAAACTCTACCAGACCTCGAGTTAAAATCGGAGCTGGTGGGGTTGCTCCTCGACGTTCCGTTCTCGAGTCCAGTACCTGACGCGACGCGTTTTAGCTCTTGGCTGCGCCTTTTGCGCGCTACCGCCCGTCTTCTCCAGGGTGCGCGATTGTTCCGGCTTAAACTGTCTCGGCCAATAGATCAAAATTCTAATATCTACATCGACAGCACCACATCTTCGTCACAACTTATCGCGGCGGACATCATAACAGCTGAGAAGATGATACTCCAACGAGCTCAGAGAGATAGCTTCCCCGGTGAGTTGAAAGCAGTCAAATCTTCACAGTCCGTGCCCAAAAACAGCCGAATAGCAAAACTCGCGCCAACTCTTGGCCAGGATGGCCTGCTGCGACTGGACTCACGGACAAAGTATGCGCCAGGAGTGAGTGAGAGAGCCATTTCACCTGCAATTATGGATGGTCGCCATCATATTACACGACTCCTCATCCTTCACGAACATATCCACACCGCACATTGTTTCAAAGAACTTGTCCTTAATGAGCTCAGGCAGAAGTTTTGGATACTCAAAGCAAGAGACAGCATCCGTAGCCAAAGCCTGTCTCCAATGCAGAAGGTGGAAGGGCCAACCTGCTCGACCTCAAATCGGCAATCTACCGGAAGAGCGACTCGACCATCACAAGAGGCCGTTCACGCACGTGGGCCTAGATTATTTCAGTCCGATCACTGTCACAATATTCCGACGCCACGAAAAACGCTACGTCTGCGCTGTACACATGCCTAGTAACGAGAGCCATCCGCTTAGAACTTGTCACGTCACTTTCATCGGATGCTGCCATTATGAATCTAAGACGTTTTATTGCTCGCCGAGGATCGCCTTCAACAATATTCACCGATAATGGCACCAACTTTGTCGGAGCGTCCCGAGAGCTACGCTCATTACAAGACGACGCAGTGCAAGAATACGCCACAAACCACAAAATCGAATGGCGTTTCATCCCACCGGCATCACCGTTCATGGGCGGAGCATGGGAAAGATTGGTAAGAACCGTGAAGACAGCCCTGAGAGCCTGCCTGGCCGAAAAAGTATTAAAAGAAGACGTACTATCTACACTACTCCTTGAGGCAGAAGCCATAATAAATTCGAGACCTCTCACGTATGTGCCATCTTCAACCGACTCACCAGAAGCGATCACTCCTTTCCATTTCATCCTGGGTTCCTCTTCAGTCGCACCTTGGACCAGCACGCTCACAGACGCAGACTTAGACAGAAGGTGTGATTGGCGTCGAAGCTTACGTCTGGCAGATCAGTTTTGGGCACGTTGGCTGCGCGAGTACCTGCCCACGCTCCGAGCAAGGGGACCCTCCACCAACACATTCAATTTCAGTGAGGGAGACGTGGTGCTGATCGCCGACCCTACCCTTCCCCGTAGCTTATGGCCGTTAGGAAGAATAGTGTCGATCTACCCAGGGCCCGACGGAGCGGTCCGCGTGGCAGACGTCCGCACTAGGGGTGGCATACTGCGCCGACCAGCCCGTAAGCTCGTTTTAATGGAAGCTGCTTCCCAGTCATTAGCCACCGGTTGTTAGTGTTCCACTGGGGGTCCGGTATGTTGGCGTCTGGCTGGAATGCCACCTTTCTTTTTAGAAGTTTATAAGTGTGTCAATGTTCATATTGCCTTGTACCTATTTTAGTGATATTAAATAGCAATTATTATTAACTTATTACCGTGTTTCCATCATCCTTCAGTTCATATCACCTACAGTCCATTTGCTCATCAACACTTAGCCTCTTACAAACTTCCTCTAAATGCGGTTTACAAGTCAGTTTGTTATCAATTAGAATGCCAAGGAATTTTGTAACATTTGTCGAGTCTACTATTTGTCCATTGAATTCAGCATCATTATTTACAGTCCCTAGGCGCTGATGATAATGCATGACTTTTGTTTTTTGAATATTTATAATTAAATTATTTTTATTACTAGGCGCTGATGATAATGCATGACTTTTGTTTTTTGAATATTTATAATTAAATTATTTTTATTCAGCCAATTTATTATGTTTTTTAATGTAATATTAATGTCGGTGGGTAATTTTTTATATTGCCGCATTTTACTATTGCCGTACTGTCGTCCGCAAACAAAACCATAGGTTGTTGGATATGGCGAGGCAAGTCATCATTAATATATAACAGAAACAATAAAGGCCCAAGTACGCTGCCTTGGGGAACGCCATATTTTATTACTCTGTAGCCGGATAGATATTTATGTTCTAGTTTAGTTTTCACACATAAACACACATTTTTATAAGGTCAGGTGGGGTAAGAGGGACATACTTTATTTTCAGTAAAATATTTTGACTGCTAGAAAGAACAGCTAAAGTCTTTTAAGATCTTTGAAATACACAAAACTTGCCTTTATGGATTAGCTTCCCGTGGGCTAAATCTCATTACGCTAATAACATTTCTTACGACGATATTGACGTAAATGTCAAGATTAAACAAACGTTCCTCTTCCCCCTTAGACGGGGTAAGAGGGACAGTCATTGTATTTCTTAAGATTGTAGTTTGAATTAAAATATTCGTTGCTAAATGTTTGTGAATTTGTAGTTAGAACTGCTTTGGTCAATATTGGATTTTAATGGCGATGAAATAAGGTATCATTTGGAATGAAAAAGAAGAATAAATCAATTCGGGGTAAGAGGGACCTACAGGTTCAATCAGGGGTGGCAAACTAAAAAGAAGTCGACAAGTAATAATTCTATATTTATTTAATCATACAAACAGTACCTAATAATAAACAGTCTCTCCCTAACTAGTTATCCCTAGTTAGTTACTTTTTAAAAATAACAATGGCACTATGTAACGAGATCAACATAGCGAATCAGTCTTTTAATTCATCAAAAAAAAACACCAAAACTATTATAAAAAAAAACACCAAAACTATTAAAAAATAACACCGAAATTATTTTTGAAGCAAGGCACTTGAATCAATTAAATTGGCGTACAGCGCCTCATTTTATATACAAAAAAAATTAAAAATAAATTATATTTGTAATGATGTATATTATAAAGTTGCGGCGTATGCAGATATTGTTCCATTTTTTACTGCATTAACAGCCTCACTTAATTTATCATTATCCTGCTTGTATCAGATTTTCTTATATATTTTCGCGGCATGTTTTATCATATATCATTCCTGCAACAGTCAAACAACAACAAAATATTACAATTAAAAAGAAAGGGACGTATACAAAACTCGTGAAACTTTATTTGTCTAAACAATTTTATTATAATAAAAAGAAAAGATTAGATTTTTTATTTGTTTGTGATATGATTTAACTCAAAAAGTACCAGCCCAATTTAAAAAATCTTTAACACATAGAATGCTGCATTGTCCCTGGGTAACACAGTCTATAAATTATACGATAAAACGGCAATTTACGGGAAAGTTAAGTTACACGTGGATGAAGTCGCGGGAAGTTTCTAGTTTAGGTATCATTAAAAATTGTAGTAGGTACAGAACAATCAGTCAATTCTTTTCATTTTATCTACCACCATACATTATTCAAAATGTTGGTCACCACTGACACGGGGGAAGAGAAACATATGTTCCTCTTTCACCGTGAATAGTGAGCCTCTTACCCCAGCTATTGTTTTTGGAGGTAAGGATTTTCAAACGAAAGAAACTCATATTATTAGTTGTTTTTAAACTAAACTGATTAGTAAAAAGAAATACTTACAGTTTTCTCCGCTTATCATTACATTTAAAATATTTCCAGCACTCTTTTTTCACCAAAGTGTCACCACTTCGTCGACTGCCGGGAGGACACGGCGCGGCATACGCTGGCAGAGTGTGCCGCTTGGGAGGAGCCGCGCCGTGCCCTCATCTCAGAAGTAGGCAGTGACTTGTCGCTGCCGGCCGTAGTCGAGTCGATGGTCGGCAGCGACCAGTCCTGGGACGCGGTGGTTTCCTTCTGTGAGACAGTCGTCTCGCAGAAGGAGGCTGCGGAAAGGGAGAGGGAGATCTCGTCCACTCACCCGGCCCGCAGAAGGCGCACCGGGCGTAGGCGGAGGGCGGACAACGCCCTCTTCCAGCCCCCCTAAATGGGTCCAGGGCGACGGACTCGGGGACGTCTGTCGCCCCCCACACACCAGGACCCGAGGTGGCGGCGCGTAGTGTTCCACGCGCGCCCGTCTTAGACGTCGCGGGGGGAGTCAAACACCTCACTCCCCCCAGACCCGGAGTGGCCCGCAGTGGCGGGCCGGCACCAGTCGGGGGTTGCGGAAGGATCGTACGTTCCCGCGACCCCCGGCGTAGGTGTGAGATGGAACACCGGGGTGGTTTTTAGTCAGTAAGAGTCTGACAGACCCCGCCGTCCGCCCCAGGGCGGCGGACATCCATGAGGATTTTCCACCCCGGAAACAAAAAAAAACAAAAAAAGTAACAACTTGTCTAAGCCTGCAGCAATGTATAAAATTGTTCAGTAGTTTAGATTTAGGTTATGCCATGCTTCTGCATCCACACCGGCGAAGACGTGTACAATGTGCAAGGAAGATCACGCCCTATGCCATTGTAAAGATTTTATAAAGCTTCAACCTACGGAGAGGAATGAGTTTGTTAAGAAGAATAGCCTTTGCTACAATTGTCTGGCACCAGGACACTCAGCCTGGAAATGTCGCGTGCCTGTGTTCTGCCGTCGATGCAACCGCCGGCACCACTCACTGTTGCACCAGCAGAGAAGTAACAACAAGCAGTCAGACAATTCACAAACTCCACACAGTCATATCGAAGGAAATGAACAAAAGAAAGAAGATACGAAAGAAGACGTCGCAATAGCATCACACTTCACGACGAAGAAGTCCACAGCTTTGCTGGCAACAGCACTAGTGTATGTAAGGGATGACAATGGACTTACAACAGTATTGCGCGCCTTAATTGACCAAGGGTCACATGAAAGTTTTATCAGTGAGAGAGCAGCACAAAGATTAAAGATAAAACGCAAATCAAGCAGAGGAACAATCACCACAGTTGGAGGGAAACAGACACACATAAATCACATCGTAGAATTTGATCTATTTTCTCGGTGTGAAGATGATTTCAAGATTACGTTGAAGGCATACGTCATACCCAAGAATTTAACCTCCAATTTGCCACCAAGACATTTCACCCACAAAATCGCTGACTGGCCGCATTTACAAGGCCTCGCTCTGGCAGACCCAAGTTACAATCAACCAGGGCGAGTGGACCTTTTATTAGGTGTTCAAATTTATGACATCATTCTGAAGGGCGGTCTGGTTAAAGGTCCATTAGGCTCCCCAAGTGCACAAGATACGCGCCTAGGATGGATTCTTTTTTCGAGTGTATCCTAATTCTATTGTTTGCCCAGTAGATACAATTACTATTTCATAGTCATCTCTTAACTTCATTTGGTAAACTCCAGTTGTCATATATTCTGTTTCCTCGTTCAAACTGAAGGCCTTCACTATTTCCCCATTCCTCATCCGTGGGATGTTTGAGTATTCTTTTGGGCTCATTCCCAACAATCTGTGAGGTTCTTTATTGATGAGTGATCTTATCTGCATTAAGTTTCTATGTTGATTGGTTGAAGTAGTGTCAGTGTACCTATACTTAATATATGTTCCCACTCCCATTAACATTGATAGGAATTCTCGATTTGTTGTAAAATTACAGGCCAATTCTAGTAACCAAGGGCCATTGTGAGTAAATTTTCCTTTTATGTCACCATATTTAAAGCTCACCATCTGTATTCCTTGGAGTACTCTTATGTCACTACCATTGACATTTCCTATGGTAGATTCTCTACAGTCTGATGGCATAGGAC
Source organism: Brachylomia viminalis (assembly GCA_937001585.2). Lineage (NCBI taxonomy): Eukaryota > Metazoa > Arthropoda > Insecta > Lepidoptera > Noctuidae > Brachylomia > Brachylomia viminalis. Next base: position 2,558,466 of record OW443294.2, read on the forward strand.
ATGTTATTAATCCATCTTTTTTACACTAAAGTAGATCCTCTCTCAAACAATGCTTTTAACCAGACATATTCCAACGAGTTCTTGTTTGTTATTAAGTCTAGAAAATCTATCACCCTTTTCTTCATTATGGTGGTATTGTAACAAATGTCTTTGAGATCTGCCATACTAATGTTGAGAAGCTTTGCCTCTACATATAGGCATTTTATGAAATTTTCAAGTATTGGCTCCCATGAGGTGTTAATATCCATGTCCAATACTTCTATGTTGCTCATCACAAAATTGTTATGTAACATTGCATGCTTGATCGGTATCAATTTACTTCCAGAATTAGGGAGAATTGGTAGATATCTCTCTCTAGGGTCCATATCATTTAGCAGTACCCTAATTTGGTGAACAAGACCAATCTTGTCTTCCATACTAATGTCAAATATTTCCTTTATTTCTTCAACTTCCTGTGTCCCCACTCTTGAATCTGGAAGAGTGACCTCTGAGAACAATACTTCTTTTAGAGCAGCAGTTCTTAAATTTGGTGGCAGGTCCACAATTGGTTGCTTTGTTCTCACAATTTGTCTCTGGATGATTGGTGGTCCCCATTTTATCTTAGATTTTGCCCAGTTGATTGAATAATAAGCCTGAACTTCTTGGTCTTGCTGCTTCAGTAACAGATTGATCACCTTTATTACGCCTTCAGAAGGGTTAGGGCTGTTTTCTATCCACCAATCGATTGAGTCAAGTTTGGCCAACATCTTCCCATGCCTGTGGCTGTCTCTCCTCATCCCTGTTGATTCTTGGGGGAACAAATGTTTTGGCATTTGGTATCTCATTGCTTTTCTCTCATCTACCACAATAGGGTACTTTTTGTTTAACAAGCACATTGCAGTTGATAGAGGGTTTGGATCCTTTACACACTTTGAAGATCTCTCTATCAACTTTACATGGTGAAGTTTTCTTTTATGTACAATTTCAGCGCTTTCTTTGTTGAATTTTAAAATCTGGCTGACTGCTCTCATTCTTCTCATTCTTTTTGGAAAGGTGGAAGAAACTACTTATTCGGAAGATATTACCGTTATGCATCAACATATTGACATGGAAAATATGCTGAAATCTTTTTGGGAGGTAGAAGATGATAGTAAAATGAAACTAACAGAAGAAGAAGAAACCTGTGAGAAAATATACAAAGAAACATACAAGCGAACCGTTGAAGGAAGATTCGTGGTAAAATTACCACTAAAAACGGAAAAACCTAAGTCATGTGAAGGCAAAACTAGAGATATAGCATTGAGAAGATACATGCAACTTGAAAAACGCTTTGAGAATGATACTCAGTTGAGGGCGGAATACATAAAAGTGATGAAGGAGTATATTGATCTGAAACACATGGAAATAGTTCCAACAAATGAGATAGATAATTCAGCAGTGTACTTGCCACACCACCCAGTCCTGAAAGAAACAAGTGAAACAACGAAGGTTAGAGTTGTCTTTAATGCTTCGTCCAAAGGTTGCAATAATATATCTCTAAATGATGAACTACTGATAGGACCTCAGCTACAGGATGACATGAGATATTTAGTCATGAGGTGGAGAATGAAACCTATCTGTTTTGTGTCCGACATCGAAAAAATGTACAGACAGGTGTTGGTGACACAAGAAAACGCAGACTATCAGCGTATTCTTTGGCGTCAGCATGCAACTGAAACAATCCAAGATTATCGTCTGCTACGAGTCACATTCGGTACTGCTTCTGCCCCGTACCTTGCTGTGAAAACGCTGCAACAACTAGCAGAAGATGAAGGCAAAGATTATCCCATAGCAGCTGAAACCATCAAGCATGACTTCTTTATGGATGACCTAATGTCTGGACAGGATACAATAGAACAGGCTATAGAAGTAGCTAAAGATATTAGCCATATCCTACAAAGAGGAGGTTTCAAACTGCAAAAGTGGGCATCGAACAGTAGCAAATTTCTGAAACAATTTGAATAGACATGAAGTTGCATGGTACTGTCAGAACACTAGGTTTATCCTGGAATATGGGTGAAGACACTATTCATTATCATCTTGATTACGCCCTTATGACAGGAGTAGTAACCAAAAGGAAGATTTTGGGTGACGTTCACCGGCTTTTCGATCCATTGGGATGGCTGGCTCCGGCGATAGTACCTGCAAAAATATTAATCCAAAGTTTGTGGCTGAAGCACTCTGCCTGGGATGACGAAGTAGACCCTGAAACAGAAAAAGAATGGATTAGTATAAGAGAAAGCTTATCACATTTGAAGGTTGTTGAACTGCAGCGATGGTTACAATGCACAAGTGAAAGCATGAAGACCGCTTCTGTACACGGTTAATGTGATGCTTCTGAAAAAGCATATGGAGCTGTAGCTTACCTGAGGGTGCTGGGAGAAGACCAACAATACAAAACCGCTATAATCGCTGCCAAATCCAGAGTTGCGCCTGTAAAACCAATGTCACTACCGCGACTGGAGCTATGCGGCGCAGTATTACTTTCAAAATTATTAAAGCAAATAAGCGAAGCCATGCATATTCCTACTAATCAAATATTTTCATGGACAGACTCGACAATAGTTTTGTCATGGTTGCAAGGTGATCCTTCAAGATGGCAGACTTTTGTGAGGAACAGAGTCGTAACGATAATCGATAACATCGGCAATAAATGGTTTCACGTACGATCACAAGAAAACCCAGCAGATGTCGTATCCAGGGGCATGCTGCTATCAGAGTTGAAGAATTGTCAATTATGGTGGGAAGGACCGGACTGGCTGAAACAAAAGGAAATAATATTTACCAGCATAACCACTTCGACGGACCTAGAAATGAGAAGAGTTATAAACGTTAACATGGTGACAGAACAACAATCCGTCAAAGAGAAAACTTGGTCATCCCGCTTCGAGGTTTGTGATACACTCAAGGAGTTATTGCAAGCAGTGACATATTGCAGACAATTCTTGAACCTGAAAAAGGAAAAAACACAGATTAGTATAAACACTGAAGAATTAGAAAGATCATTACACAAATGTATACAAATAACACAAAAGGAATGTTTTGAAGAAGAAATTAAAGACCTGAAAGAGAAAGGTAAAGTTAAGAACAGGAGTGCATTGAAGTCACTCAATCCATATTTGGATCGAAATTATATCCTCAGGGTGGGCGGTAGAATTCGACACGCTAATCTAGACATGGATAGAAAACACCCCATCATCTTAGATAATAAATCATATTTAACAAGACTGATTGTGACTGATGCACATATGGTTACTTTGCATGGAAGTGTACAGTTAATGTTTAATTACATTCGATCTAAATACTGGATTGTGAAAGGAAAAAGTTTAATCAGGGCTGCAGTGCATAAATGTTTAATTTGTGCAAAACAGCGGGCTGAAATTAGAACCCAGTTTATGGGGGACTTACCCAAAGAACGAGTAACACCGGCCCGAGCATTTCTGAACTGTGGTGTTGATTTTGCAGGCCCGTACCAAATCCTAATGTCTAGAGGAAGAGGCGCTAAAACCAACAAAGGCTATATTTCATTGTTTGTATGTATGGCAACTAAGGCCATACATTTAGAACTTGTTGGCGACCTGACATCTGAAGCGTTTATCGGAGCGTTCAGAAGATTTGTGTCACGTAGAGGAAGATGCAATCACATGTGGAGTGACCAAGGCCGAAACTTTGTCGGAGCCAACAAAGAGCTTGTTGAAGCCTGGAACGCAGCAAAGTTAGAATTCGAAGGTGATGTAGTAAATACTTTGACCAAGGATGGGACGCAGTGGCATTTTATTCCGGGGTACAGTCCGAACCTCGGTGGGCTATGGGAAGCCGGAATAAAATCCACAAAATATCACCTCAAACGAGTCTTAAACAGTCACATGACGTTTGAAGAGATGACTACGCTTTTGTGCCAGATCGAGGCTTGTCTAAACTCGCGACCGTTGTGCCCCATCGATGATTCGGACAAAGATGACATGGAAGTACTCACTCCAGGACACTTCCTGATCGGGGAAGCACCAATCACCGTACCTTCACCAAACTTGAAAGACATACCAGTCAGCAAACTATCTCGATGGCAGCACACTCAAAAGCTCTTGAATGACTTTTGGCAGCAATGGCAGCAGGAGTATTTAGCCAGACTACAGCAACGGCCGAAGTGGTTAAAGACAGTTCCAGACTTAGAGATTGGTCAGATAGTGCTCGTAAAGACGGACAATACAGTTCCAGGGAAATGGCCACTTGGACGCATTGTGGATAAACACCCTGGCCAAGATGCAGTTACTAGAGTGTATAGTGTGAAAACTGGTAACCACATAGTTAAGCGATCAATTGGTAAATTATGTCTTCTACCTGTAGACACATAGTTTAATTTTAATATGCATACCGTACCGTAGGTTTAATTAATTGTTGCATGTACTGAAGTAAGATTGATTTACTGAGCATTCAATTTCATTAGTTTACAGTTGGTTATAGTTATGACTATCTACCATTTTGTTTCTCGTATTTGATTGTTATTGGCAATATGTAAATTAATTCAATGTTACAATTTTATTTAGTTTAAAAGAACTTAAAGCTCTTTGGTGGGCGGTATGTTGGGAAGATTTATACCTGTACGTAGTTATGTGTAATCGTTTAACTAGAAGCATGTCATATTAGAATAAGTATTTAGTTGAAAATAAAGCTTTGAAGCAAACACACGTCTTAATCACTCCAGTTTCTGTGCCAACCGAAAGTGAACCTTAACGCATTAAACAGCCACATCTACTCGACCTGCGGCACCGGCGGGTGCGGCACGGCGCCAGGCCTCCGTCACTCCATGTACTTGCGCGCTATAATTACCTACGCGCTCGAGCGAGCGCTCTCGGACCGCTTGCGGTCCAAATTGCGTGCTGTAGGATCGCGCGGTGCGAAGCAATCACAACTGTACGCTTGAGCATTTAGGCACATTTTAGCATGCAGTGGTTGCTGAGGCGACGGAGTAGGCTATTATCTCAATAGGTATTGGAAATTTTCTACTGAGTGAAGTATCTGTTACGTAGTAACTATTTAGTAATCTGTGACGGCGCGCACGCGCACGCGCACCCCGCGGCGCACGTAGAAGCCGACGCCGCCCCCGCGCCCGCCGCGCATGGAGCGCGCGCGCGGCATGTGCCGCAGCCGGTAGCCCGGCACTGTCGGCGCGCGACCCTCCTCTGCCTGTCTGAGCCTGGTCTCATTTATCGCCATGATGTCTACCGATAGGCTCTCCATAGCGACAAGAAACTCCTCATGGCGCGAACCGAGTGACCCCGCATTAAATAACCAACTTTTATATTTCTTGTCTTATTCATTGTTGTAAATATTGTTGTAATTAATAGTAATATATTTATAGTAGATAATATCGGATGTATTATGTAGTGTAAAGTTTAGCATAATAATACGAGGTCAAAAAGTACTGAAATACATGGTGTTAAGGGTAATTCGTAAAAATATAAAGTAAAGTATTGTAAATATTGCAGAAATATACGTAGTCCGCCAATAAATAAATAATAAATGTTTATTTCTTCATCTTATCTTAAATAACTTAAGCTAGTTACAATTGGGAGAATCCTTCGATTATCTTCGATTTTTTACTGTTAACATTGCTGCTACAAGCCCTGCATCGTCTGTAAGAGTCTAGTGGACCAGGGAGATGGGATCCAACGTCTGAAAGCCGTAGATCATCTGGAAGACCATACTTTGCCTTCTGTCGGCTATCAACTTTTGGTCTTTTGCATACAAAAGATGGTAAGTTCGATACCCTCTTCCTTCTGCTCGTAAAAGAGCCAATCAAGTTTCTTCCGAGAAGTGTACGAAACTGTAAAGTAGACATTGGGTAGCGCACTTTGTGAGCATACAAAATGTATGCATTCGTAATTGCTGCATCCACCATAAAATAAAATAGTCTCATCCACCACCTCCTGCTCCTCCTAGCTACAGGATAAGTGCCTCGCTTTTGATCAAAGCGATCGACACCCCCCATCCTTTTGGTGTACTCCACAACACCCAGAGGGCAAGGCACTTCTTGTTTCCTTCCGTCTTTTTGCGTTCTCATGCACGTTACTTTTTCCTTAGGATGAAAGGCGGTACTAAGAATGCTGACTAATTTTGTGTCCATCCATGTAAAGCATGCTACATTTTGGTTAACCCGCCACTTATATTGACCCCTAGAAAGTTTAGGTTTACCTTTCTTGGCCATTAGATGTTTTAGTGTCCGGGGTAAGTTAGTTCTATTGGATCTAACTGTTGCTGTAGAATATATATTTTTCTCATATAAGCTTTGCATTAGTTGGGTGGAAGCAAAGAAATTATCAAATGTTACATGTGCGTTTTCTATCTTTTCTTCAATAAGTACTTTGCAAAGGCTATTTACCACAGCTGCTCCTAAACCGAAGTCAGTATCGTTATCTTTTTTTCCCGTATACACCTCAAATTCAAATAAATAACCCGTGCTACTGTCACATCTCGCCCATATCTTGAAGCCTCTTTTTATCGGCTTATTTGGTAAATATTGCTTCAATGTACTGCGCCCTTTGAACTTTACCATACATTCGTCAATACTTTGGGATGACGAATTCCTAGCTCCCTTTTGAAAAGCAGTGTTCATTGCGGTTATTAGTGGCCGAATTTTATAGAGTTTATCATAATCAGGCTCTCCTCTTTGGGGCATTTTCGTGTTGTCGTTTAGATGTAGATTTTTCATTATCATTTTAAATCTTTTTACAGTCATTACGTCTGCTATTTCTCTCACACAAAAAAATGGATCTGTTGACCAATACAAATCAATATTGGGTAGAGGGTGCACCCCCATCAAAACCAACATTCCTAAAAAAGCTTGTATTTCCTTATTTGAGACATCTTCCCAGTTTTTTTGTTTGTTTTGGGCAGCATATAAATTTGTCTGCTCTGCAATTAGAGTTAAAACTTCGTCAGTAAAAAAAAAACGAAAATAAATATGGGGTCCACTTTTGTTGGGAATATTCTGGTGAGACTTTAGATGAATATCATCAAACTTGTTTCTTGGTACATCGTGAGGGAAAAGTACTTTCTTCCAATCTTCATCTTCAGAATCAGAAATGGATAACGACGCAGGACTATTGTTTATCGCCACATTGATGTTTGTACCATTGGCTGTTTCACTGACTGAAGGGAGTACGGAATCCTCTGGTTCAAAATTGGCGGCATTCCCGTTATTTGAAGACGACGGAGAATCTAAAATATCCTCAAGGTCCGATGAATTTGGTGGCAAGAATATGGCCTCACTTTCCCTTTCATCACTTTCGTGACCATCTTCAGACTCCTCGCCATCCGATAACGCAAAAAGACTCTAAAGTTTCCTCAATTTTGTCTAAAGGAATCACTTTTCTCTGTAACCAAAAAAAAAAATGTTTGACTCAGACGGGCTCTGGGCAATATATGGACGTCATAACCAACCTCCAAATTAGTATCAAAGAGATTCGTAATCGCAAAAATATACTGTATTACATCAAATTTAGAATAAATCTAACAAATTCTAATTCAAATCTTACCTGTCCACTCATTTTTTTCGAAGATTTTTGTAGATTTACGTAGCACTATTAAAATCGACACAATTTTGACGGATGACATCAATCATCTGTTTGTGAACTTGGCGCCATACTTTTTTTTTTCTACGTTCCGTTTCTCAAAACATTGAAGAATAAATCACTGCTAACGACAAACTGTGTTGCCAAATTATTTTTTAAGATATTTCGTCCAATGTATGATGTCCAATATATGGCCAGAGCCTTATAAAGGGTTAAGCAAATAGTATGCTTGTTTTAGGATTCTCCGCCCTTCCCCAGGTTTTGTAGTTGTTATAAAATTTGAAGTTATACAATTAAAAATTAAAAAGGTATAGAACAAATTAAAAGGAATAGAACGGTTTTTTAATGAAAATAACTAACGCGCTATGATGTGTGTAATGTGTGTAAGTGAGTGTATATGTGAGTAGTGTGTGTGTGTGTGTAGTAGTGGTGAGAGTTAGTGTGTGAGTCAGGGATTGAGATTGGGGGATGCACCCGCACCTTATACAGGTGGAAATTAATATCACCGGTAATTTAGGCAGTTTTTACAAGCTAACCCTTTTTTTTTTTTTTTTTTTTTTTACGGGGGGAAATCCTCATGGACTACCTCCGCCTGGGGAAAAGGCGGAGGGGCGTGCCGGACTCTTACCGGCTAAAACCACCCCGGTGTCTCCTCGCACGTGCGCGCGGGACCGCGGGAATCGAAATTCTTCCGCAGCCCCACACTGGTGCTGGCCCGGTCTGTCCGGGCCTCGTCTCCTGCACGGGGTAGTGAGGTGTTTAACTACCCCGTGCATCGCCTCAGAGGCGCACGCCGACACCCGCGCGCGCCTTCGCCTCGGGTCCATCAAATAGGGGGCGGGGACTTCCCCAAGTCCCACGCCCCAGGACCCATTCATGGGGGCCGGAAAAGGGCGTTGTCCGCCCTTCTCCTGCGCCCGGTGCGCCTTCTGCGGCCGGGGAAGGGAGTCGAGAACTCCCTCTCCCGTTCCGCAGTTTCCTTCTGCGACATCACGTCCTCGCAGAAGGACACCACCGCGTCCCACGACTCTGCGCTACCGACCATCCTCCGCACTACGGCCGGCAGCGACAGATCGCCTCCTACTTCATTTGTGAGGACACAGCGCTGCTCCTCCCAAGCTACACACTCGGCGAGCGTGTGTTGCGCCGTGTCCTCCCCGCAATGGACGCAATGGTGGCACCGAGCGTCCGGCTCCCTGCCTATGCGACACAGGTACTTGCCGAAGCAGCCGTGCCCCGACAGCACCTGCGTCACCCTAAACGACAGGGAGCCGTGCCTTCTCCCGAGCCAGTCGTCGAGTACTGGCCGGATCGCCTCGACGGTAGCGAGGCCGGCGGTAGGGCGCAGAAGCCTTAGCCGCCATTCCGCCACCAAGACCTGATGGAGCTCCTCTCGGCGCAGCGCGATCTGCCGCTGCACCGGCCTCGAGCCCCGTGCTCGCTCTTCCTCGCGCCATCGATATAATGACGCGAGTACTTTCGCCTCTAGGTCCCAGGGCGGGGATCCGGCCAGGACGCAAGCCGCCTCGTAGGAAATCGTGCGGTACCCGCGGACGAACTCTGACGGCCATCGCCCTCTGCGGTTTACGCAGAATGGCGAGAGTGCCGGCCGTCATGTCCATCGCCCACACAGGGGCCCCATACAGGGCCATGGACCGCACGATTCCCACGTACAACCGCCTACAGGCGGCGCTCGGGCCCCCCAAGTTAGGAAGCAACGTTGAAAGCGCGCCCGCTGCACCCATCAGCTTGGGCGCCAGCCGCCGGAAGTGGGGCCCGAATCCCCATCGGCTGTCGAGCACCAATCCCAGATACTTCATGGTGGACTCGACAGCTATCCGGGCCCCGCTGACCACGATGTGTGATCCCGGCGCCGGCGCACGTCGGGGGCCATGAAACACCATGGCCTCCGACTTGTTTAGGGCCACCTCCAGGCCCAGGCGCCGGGCTAACCCTACGACCGGCAAGCTAACCCTACGACAAGTCTTGGGATCGGAATTAATGAAGAGCATTCATTATCTTCCATTAGCGAGAGAAATATTCTGGCGTAATTTGTAATAAGAGTTACTCAAAGTATAAATTATATTACAGTCTCATTGATTGCACCATATTTTCCACTTCGTCATAGGTTTTTGACTTAATCCATTTAGACAAAGGGTTTTTGCATTCGCGGTAAGTTAGTGGGTATATGTCAAGTTCTTTATTAAGAAGATTGTATAAATTGGATGATTGCCTAGGGTATTGTCTTTTTGCGAATGTAGACTTTACTGACACATTTGGAGCAACCGTGTCTTTCCTTCTGCCTTTGGTCTTCTGTGGGTTGAACGATAGAGTTTTAAGCTTTGTCAGAATTATATTAATTATGTAAAGCTTTCTAACGGAAAGGACATCTGAAATATGGTAAAGGTTCTCGGTTGAAAAGCGGAAGGGTTTAAAAAGCATAACTTTTAGTAGGGACCTCTGAGCCCTCTCGAGATCTAGAAATTTGATTTTAGTGGCGTCTCCCCAGACGGGAAGGCAGGACGGACTGAGCCAGTGAAATGTAAATCTGTAGGAGAAGTTTTTTCGAGATGACATGACGTAATGTCTTGAAAGTCCAGATTAGCTTCCGTACACGCTTCATTATTAGTTCAGTGTGGTTATGCCAGGATAATCGTTGATCAACCATAATGCCCAGGTATTTGGTAGATTGAACTCTAGTAATTTCTGTGCAAGAACAGATTGTGTTAATAGGGAAATTGCATTTATGAATCTTAATTTTGAATACTGGAGAGGGTTGAGAGGAGTTGTACTTTGTGAAGCAGATGAAGTTGGTTTTGGTACTGTTTAGGGTTAAAAGGTTAAGGTCAAGCCAGGCCGTTACCTGTGCCAGTCCACGCTCGGCTGTTATCCGGACATTGTCCCAGGTATCACCACTGAACACTATGGCAGTGTCATCTGCGTATGATAGAATATGTCCATCCACCAGTCTCATGCTGCACAAGGTATTTATGTATATCAGGAACAATGTCGGTCCGAGCACACTACCCTGACCAACTCCGAATTGGACGACCTCTTCAGAGCTTATGGTATTGCCGATCTTAACCTTTTGCTTGCGTTCACTCAAGTATTCGTTAAACAGGGCGTGGGGAACACCTCTTACTCCAATGTGTGCAATGACTAGATATGCACATTTTATATGTATCTCACTTCCGCTCACTATTTTTACCCCTTCAATATTTCTAATTATATATTTATTTTTACGGACTTTATATACCAGCGGGTGTCCAGCGGAAAATTTTCATGTTCAATAGTGGATAAAAAAAAAACTACATTGTTATTCTCATCATAATTTATATAAACGGAATGGAGTTTGACGACGCGGATTTTATGTCTTAAAAACAATACCGTCTAAATGCCGCCCATTTCTCTCAAGACACTCTTGCAACCGGACTCTTAAATTTGCGAACACGCGTGAGCAAAGCGTTGGTTCAATGGCAGCAACTTCACAGCGGATATTTTCTTGTAGGGCCTGAATTGTTCGAGGTTTGCTACTGTAAACCCTCGACTTAAGGTATCCCCACAAAAAAAAATCACACGGTGGAAGGTCAGGTGATCGAGGTGCCCAGGGTATGTCTCCGTACTTGCTGATTAATTTATTGAGAAAAATTTCCCTCAGCTTCTCCATCGAAACTCTTAGCTGTGTGTGGAGTGGCCCCGTCTTGCTGAAATTGTGTTCTGTTGTTGAACCCGGGGAACAGCTGCAACTGCGGTACCAAAAACTCGTCGATCATCCGGTAATACACATTAGCAGTGACTGTCTCTCGCTGATAAAAAAAATAAGGGCCGATTATTCCTCGGGCAGAAATTGCACACCACACTGTCGTTTTTGGACAGTGCAAACGTTTTTGGTGGCGTTCCCTGGGGTTTTCGGAGCACCAGTATCTCATGTTCTGTTTATTAACAGAGCCATCGATATGAAAATGTGCTTCATCGGTAAACAATATGTTTCCAAGCGTTCGTGCTGTTCGAAAACGTTCCAGCATCGTTCTCGCTACAGTTTCTCGTAAAAAATAGTCATTTTCGTTGAGAAACTGCACAATCTGCATTTTGTATGGGTGAAACTGTAGTTTCTTTTTCAGAATAACGTGCACTGTTAAATTTTTTATTCCAGTGCAAGCTGCAATCTTCCTTATCGATTTACGTGGATTGCGAAGAATTTCACGTCGAACTTGAGCCACATGTTCTGATGTCGCTGCAGACGTTGATGGTCCCGGGGGAGTTTGGTTAACCATTGTCCCTTCTTGTCTGAACTTTTGGACCCACAACCAGATAAGTTGCGTGCTCGGTCCATCACTTACTCGTCGAATATTGTAGTGAGTACAAAAATCACGACGCGCACGGACCAACGAATCATCGCACTTCAAATATTGTTCAACCGCGAACGCGCGGTGCGCTCCCGACCAGCGACTCATTGTGACTAGTAAATCCGCAAATCGCGCGCGCTGAACGTTACCCCTCTCACTTACCTCACCCCGCTAGTTAAGGAGTGATTACAATTTAAACTTGAAAATTTTCCACTGGACACCCTTTAGTATATAAAGTCCGTAAAAATAAATATATAATTAGAAATATTGAAGGGGTAAAAATAGTAAGCGGAAGTGAGATACATATAAAATGTGCATATCTAGTCATCGGTCGAACAGCTGGGCCACTAGCAAAAACCAAGGTATACTGAGACAAAAAAATAGCCGGCCTCGCACAAGACAAGCCTAAACACTTAATTAGAAACAAAACAGACATAAAAAGGTTAAGTTTTGGAATACAATTGACTAAATCGTGGTGCTTTCCAGGAACCATCCCATTAGATTTCCTTTTCAGTAGGCATCTCGCAACCAAAAACACGCGCAAAGTCCTCCTCTGAACGGATGCAGTGGGTAGGCTTGCCGTCACCCTGCTTTGCCAGAATGCGGCCGAACTTCGTCTACGTATACCTCCACCCGAGACGGCTGCCAGCCTCACGCGGTAAAACAAATGTTTGTTTGCTTTGGCGAGCCTCTCGTTCAGAAAGAAACGACGCGGGGGCACAGGGAGTCCTAGGTCCTCGGTGGTGACTGCGCGCCGAACGCGCGCGCTCTGCAGCAGGTCATCGCGCAGTGCGCGCCGTGTCAGGCGCACTACGATGCGCCGCCCGCGCGCTGTCGCTGCCGCTGATCGCACTGGACTTGCGCCGCCCGCAGAGCTCGTCTGTACCTCTCGTTCAGCTCGCAGGCCCACTCGTTGCGCGAACACAATGTCCCGTTCGTCGAGAGTCACTCCAAGCTTTGTAGCCACCAGCCCGACGGTGTGCACAACATTCTCACCAGGAATCTCCGGGATGTTGGCGATCTCTAGATCTGCATGCTTACTCTTGAAATCAATCCCAATCTCGATCGTATTCCAATCCGATCCAGTTTCAATTCCAATCTTCAGAAAATTGGCACTCTTGAACGAAGTCGAGATTGAGATTGGAATCGACTGCACGTTCGACTATACTGATTGACATGGGGTTGCCATAGAAATCAAAACGTTAATTACTAAATTTAAAATTATTGAATAACTCGTTAAATTAATAAGTTAATTTGTTCTTATATTTATTTTAACATAGATTATCATTTAAGTGTTCTTTGCTTGCATTTATATGTATTTAAACACTAAATACTAAGACAGCAATGGCTCATTGTGTATGTCGTAGCCAACGTAACCAATATTTAAAAAAAAAAACGTCCGGTTCCCGCGCACTTGTCATCCACTTGAATAAAATAAAAACTGTGAATTATTAGTGTTATGATAAACAAAAGTTTCAAAGCGATGTTATCTAAAAGTTGTGAAGTGTTTAGTCCGGAATGTATTAAAGTACGTCTATATGCACAAGTTCAAGTTATTTGTACTCTAAGTATTCAACCGAGGAAGACGATAATATCAAGGTAAGGCCACAATTCTATTAAAATTGTAATTCCTTTGAATTTCTATATTAAACACTTTTGCATATTACAAACATTCATTGTTCTTACAGAATGAGTAGGCCAACACATCAACAGCTGGAGACTCTTGTAGATTTCCTGGTACAGAACCCCGAAATTGCCAAGGGGCTTTTGCGCTCTGCTCATGGTAAGCAGCAGACTAAGAGGAAATGGGAAGAGATATCAATATCCTTAAATGCACTAGGCGGTGCGCAGAAAGATGGCAAAGCCTGGGCTAAGGTACTGTCTACACAGTAATATTTTTTTTTTACTTAATTATTACTTGTATATGACTAAAGTTACAATAATTGGTACATTTATTTCCTTTTTAGTGTTGGGCTGACAAAAAGTTTACACTTAACCCGTCAAACGATGACCCCCCGTTTACCTAAACGCGGAAAATGCCAATCAAAATCTCAACCCTTTTTGATTTTTCGATAACCTTTCGGAAAAACGAAGAATTTGTCAATATGCAGCCAATAACACGGTATATGTTATACCTTCCTGGCTTCGTTATGAGTTTACCTAACTAGTTATACTATTCAATAAGCAAATAAAACTGACCTAATCTCGCAGTGATGTAATATGTTTTCATTTTGATAATTTTCACTCACTTAACCTTTAACCTTTATCACAAATACATCGAATTCACACACATAATCACCCAAAAGCACTTTATTACGATAACACAATATGTGTAGGAAATTATAAGTACGATAACACAACTCATTCCACTTTGAAACAATAACTACACCATAAAAAGTCATAAAAACCATTTGTTTACACAACGGAAATCTCCGGTGTCGAGTTACGGCCGCCCGCGTCGTTGTGGCTGTCGCAAAAAACTTTGGCGCCACTGGAAAATTAGTGCCGTCATCGCGTCAGAACAAAAAAACTGCGAACGAAATATTTATGTTGTAGTTTGCAAGTAGGAAGTTTATTCTGTTACGATAACTTATTATTATTTTGTCACTGTTTGTGTTCTAATAACCGCTCAAGGTCGGTCACGTTGACAGATTTACGACCCGTCGATAAGGACTTGTGGGTTGCGCACAAAAAATGGTCCACTCAAGCTACGCAGTCACGGTAGCGCTTTCTTATCGTATTCCAACAATGATTTCAAAAGTATTCCAAACTGTTTTGGGTCATGCCATAAAATGTAAACAATGCTCGTCTATCGAGATTTATTATTCTAAACAAATGATAAATAAAGAGAACTAGCTGAAAGTGTGTTTGTTCCTGTGTTATGTCGATTTCTGATAAAACTACTATATCAATATCGATGAAATTTTGCAGTTTACATTATGAATAGACAAGTTATCTAACAGCAGCGTTTTTTTGAGAGTCCTACCTTACTTTTTTATAATATTGAAACTCAAACTTCATACTGCACGACTTTGTACACGCTCATCTTAGTTATATTGAGTAGTTTCAATAAAAAAATGTTGCTAGGATACTAGTTAGACCTTTATTGACTGATAATTACCTATATGTTATAAAATGTATGCCACTTTGTATTGTAAAATGATAAGAATTTCTTGAAACCTAAGTAACTTTTTTTTTCTTGAAAACTAATTAGTTATGTGGTGGTAATTATTATGTTTATTCATCATGATAAAGTTTGCCGGTTAGAATTTATACCTCAATGTATCCTTATTAGTAATAAGGATACATTACAGGTAATAAGTTATTACCTGTTTATCTGTAACGCCTACTCAATTCTAGTTCGCAATTATGCACACGCACGTCTTATTGCATGAACGCTTAGTTGTAAGAATTGTATTTTAGTACCTACGTATAATATCATTTTTTCTTCTTCCTGTTGTCTTTGCACGGAATACAGCTCTTAAATCATCGGAAGCCTTTTATTTAAATAATTCTGGATATAAAACCCCAACAGTACCTAGTCGGTTTTTAGTATGTTTTATACCATTCAAGTGGAAACTGTTACTGCCTTCAATTCTCTTGAGGTGCTGTCAATGACCTCATATACTTACGGATAGTTATCCCATTTACATGTAAGAGAGAGTTTGGAAAAGTTTGAAATAAAATACATTTGGTTTTCAAGGAATATAATAAAATAAAAAAAATGTTTTGTATAAAATATAAAAATGATTTGCTCCTTTCAAGCTAAACGAAGTTTATACACAATAATAATGTAAATGTTTGCATGCTGAATGGTAAAATATTGCTGAGCTTTGATATGTCATAACTATTCTATATTAGCAAAATAACATTCAATTTTATTCTATACATGATAAATGGTTTTATTTCTGTAAATTGGTTTGTACAAACAGTTTTACATGTCTATTCTATTCTAATACTCAAACTCAAGCATTTATTTCAAATAAACCAATTACAGGGACTTTTGAATTGTCAAGTGGTTGGTCAGTCAGAAAGAGTAAGCTAGTTGCCCATTCCAAAGCGTGGTTGGTACCTATGGAGAAGAACGGGCAAGAAACTCCACAATCAAGATTCTTGTTGCTTCTATATTTATGTGAGAACAATGTAAAAAGAAAAGTAAATACTTAACCATTCAAAACATAAGATTAAAAATAAGCCATGAATAGATTACATGTGAGAACAATGTAAAAAGAAAAGTAAATAACAATTCAAAATATAAGATTAAAACTTCAACTTCAACTTCGGAGTTGGTGACGGTCACTCCAGGCGAGACGGTTGGCATGAGTGGTGGCCAGGAGTCGATTGGACGCTATCAGCAGGCCCCGGCAGATCCTGCACCCACTGCCTGACATGCCAGGGGGCCTCCTCCAGCAACTCCTCAGTTTTTTCTTCCATGTCCAATGCCTCCACCCTCTCGACTACATCGAAACTGCAAGCAAGTACAATATTGTAAATATATAACCTAAATATGAACAGTTACCAAAAACTTACTCTATGAAGGAGAACCAACTTACCAGAGAGGCACAGCGGGCTTGGTGACACATCGGATGCTACCACCAGGGGTCTGCACCACGGGCACAGCCTCGCCCTGAATGTTGATAGAACCACCTGGGGTAGCTATGACCGGGATAGCCTGGATGCAGCTAAAAAGATAATAAATACAAATTACTCCACAGAAATTAAATATAGTAATAAGCTATACAAAAAATACTTACCACGGCGGTGGGGATGGGGATAGCTCAGGATCGGGGCGAGCGTCAGCGTCCATAAGTCCCATAATAAGAGCGCGACGGGCGGCGCTCTGCCTTGGTGGCCCTCTTTCAGAGGGAGCGGGAGTCACGCTCCTCGAAATGAAACTACATGAAATAATAAAAATCCAATTAGCACAAAAATAGTATAAATATAATCAGTACCTAAACATGTTATTGCAGCTATTACGTTGTACTCCCGCCTACCATGACCGCTGTAACGTGTCATGGTACGCGGAAATATCGCCGAATTTTACTCTTTGAAATACGATTACGATAACATTACGCAATAAAATCAGAAGCTATTAGCCAAATTATGTTCGTAGATTAATAAGCTAGATACTTATGTGCATTTCAAACAATATACAAGAATATTTATCATAAAACATTAATAAATACGGCGGTCATCAGGGTCAAAATTAGTGCCATGTACAACTTTTGTTACTTTTTCACTGAAATATTTATCACTTTTCGATAAACTATCATTCAATACGAAATCTACACTTAGTTCCCAGTAATTCTGTATAAAATTATTCTAAGATTACTCACCATTTTCTTCTTGCGTTCATTTTTTGTTACACAAACAACACGGGCTTTCAAAAGAGTTTTGACCAATATGGCGACGTCGCGTCACACTACCACTGACACTTTTGTTTTATATTTTTTTTCGTTCGTTTTCTTGGTGTTCCCACTAAAATGTTACTAAAACTGGTCAAGTATGAATCGATTAGTCGACTCATACAGCCGGACCGTGTTGCACGTGCAAATAAACGTAAAAAATGATCGTCCAATGGCGACCGTGACCATGACAGTAGTTATGCACCTATGCGGTGCACTTGACATTTCGAGCACTTTCTCTTATGCACCTATGCGGTATCATGGGACGTTTCGGAGGTTAAAAAGGCTTGTGCCCAGCATGCACAGTCAATGAGGCGTACAGGTGGTGGATCTGCAGAGAATTTACCTGCACTAACACCCATCGAGCAACGCCTAGTAGCAGTGATGGGGGGCCTTCAATTTGCTGCAGGAGACAGCCATGTCGTTGCCAATCCATTCCCATCCACAGTAAGTCAGTTGAGATATATAATTTAATAGATAATTTTGTAAACTTGATAAAAAATTACACCTTATTGAAGTGAATAAACTATAATTTGTTAAATAATTACAGAGCCAAAGCCAGAATGACGTCCCTTTAGAAATTGTCATTCCAACCCAAGACAACAATATGGATGTGAATGAATTGGATTTCCATGCTTCTCCCATCCAAAATGTGGAGTCTGTAAGAGGTAATTTCTTTCAAACTATGTATGCCATATTTCATGTTGATGATAACTTACTTATATGTTATTTATTTTATTTGTCAGTTACACCACCAAGAGAACGCAGTCCTAGAAGGACCAGCCTACCCCCGGGACAGCATGTCCGATCAAGGACTATGTTGGATCAAGACCGGGAGAGATTTGCAGCTATAGAGAGGCAGAGGGTTGAAGCAGAAACTGTCACAGCGAGGGCCTTATCTCGAGCTGTAGAACAGATGGAGGGAGTCTCAACAGCCATAAGAGAAGGGTCTCAAACTGTGGCAAATGCCCTTAATAACATTGCTGATGCCCTGAGACAAAATAGGCAGTAATTAAATTTTAGATATTATTACTTTAAGGTTTTAAGTAGGTATTAGTAAAGTTATATTGTATTATTTACTATTGTTTAATAAATAATAAAAGAGTGTACTAGTTTTGGTTACATAATGTATTTACCTATCTAGGATATTAATAATAAGTATTTTAAGTAAAAAAGAAAGAAATTGATGAGAGAAAACATTGAATTAGTTTTTAATTACTTATATTAGTAATAAATTTGTTCTTACACAACAAATTAATAGTATGTTTAGTAAAAATTAATAATTGATTAATTTACAAAATGTGTTTTATTGAATCAGGTTTTTAATTATATACACACACATACAGTCATTACATACATACAGTCTCAGTAAAAAAAAATGTTCTTACACAAGAAATGAATAGTATGGTTAGTAAAGAACTAATAATTCATTAATTTACTTATAAGAGTTTCATTGAATTAGATTTTTAATTCAAAGTCAAAGCATTTATTTCAAATAGGCACATATAAGGCACTTCTGA
This sequence comes from Brachylomia viminalis, assembly GCA_937001585.2. Classification (NCBI taxonomy): domain Eukaryota; kingdom Metazoa; phylum Arthropoda; class Insecta; order Lepidoptera; family Noctuidae; genus Brachylomia; species Brachylomia viminalis. The sequence continues at coordinate 2,577,326 of OW443294.2, forward strand.
ACGTCAACATTTACATTTAAATAGAATTGATTCTAGTCGCCCCTTCCAAAAGGTAGTTTCGTATGGAGAAGAATGGGCAAGAAACTCCACCGTTACTCTTTTAAAATGTGTTACAATATTTTGTATACATTAATTATATAATTATATGTGAAGACGATGCAATGCACCTATAATAAAAATTACCCTACCAAAATAGATAAAAAGAATTTAATAAACGTAGCAATGATAAATAAGTTAATTAAGTGATAGATACATGGTGTTCACATATTTACAAACATTGTAAAAGTATATGATTTCCCAAATTATGTAAACAATTAATATGTCAGTGTGTGAGTTAAAGTAATCACAATGTAAATCAATGTCAATAAAATAATAAATTATACAATTAAAGTAGCAACAAGTTTAATTTTGTCTAGACCCTAGATTGTCCTATGGAGCTGGACCAGCATGTTTCCAAGCATTCTTATCTTGGATATAATCCTCTAATTTGTAATATAATTACAACATACAATGGGTCTTAATCAAAGTAATAATATTAATGAAGACGCCGAGCTGTCCACAGTTCTTGTACAAGCTGTGCACGAGCTTCGCGACCCCTGCGCAGCTCAATGGAGGCAGAACCTCGATCCAACTCTAACTCACTCTGTGTCAATTGCATTTCTCCCATGGGAGGTACGGCATCCTCAATATCATCCAGACCCAATCGTACTCGGTTACAAATGTTGTGTAAAACGCAGCAAGCATTTATAATTTTCGCAGCTGTGTCTGGATGATAATGAAGAACTCTATGGCCCAGAAGACACCTCCATCTATTTTTTAAAACCCCAATTGTGCGCTCAACAGTATTGCGAGCCACACAGTGCAGATTTGTGTAGTACTCTTCGGCTGAGCCTGGTGGTGCATCCACTATTGGGGTCATCATATATTCCCTTTGAGGATAACCGGAATCACCTATAATTATATAAAAATGATTAAGTAATTATTATGTATACAAAATATTTTGCAAACCTAGTACCTACATTAATTTCCAATTTTAACAACTGTATGAAATGCTTACCAAGTAAAAAAACTCTTTCTCGTGCATTTATTAAATTTGTTATGTGATTCTTAACAGGATGTTGGTTCCAGACAAAAGTATCATGTGAGGCACCACCAAATGAAGAATCTACACTCAGTATATTGAGATCTGCATCACAAATCTGTAAAACAAATAAACAGTTTATAGAAAGTTAAAGTTACTTTAATAGTTATTATCTAGATAAATAACCAACCTTACTCACAATTAAAACATTTCTCGAATGGTAACCTTTTCTGTTATAAAACCGCTCTTCATTTTGTGATGGTCTTACAATAGCCACATGAGTACCATCAATACATCCTGTGACTGCAGGAATTTTAAATTTTTCATAAAACCTGAAATTAATTTAATATTAGCTTATTAATCTTAGCAAATAAGTTGAAAATAAACATAACAAATTTCAAAACAACATAACAAAAGTATTGAATGATAAGTACTATTTAACATGAGGTAAAAAGAAGTACAATAAAATTTATACCTTTGTTTAATTAAGTCTCGTTGTCGGCGAGTCTGTGGAAACTTAAGCCATTTATTTAATATATAATTTGTATTAAGACCATTTGTGACTTCTCTTATTGCTCTTGAAACCGATTGTTGAGACATCATTGTACCTTGTGTGCCACCTACTAATCTTTGGTAGCTCCCTGTGGCGTAGAAGGAAAGAGCACTAAAACCTAAAGAATGAAATTAATATTAATTAGGTACCTTTCTAAAAAATACCATGTGAAAATGGAAATTGCTAGTTTACAAACCTTGTATTTTCTTGGTATGTCGCTGCGGCGAGTAGGCTGCGGCATCAAAGGTTCTAAATCCCTACAAATCACGTCGAAAAGCTCTTTACTAACTCGGTAATTTTTTTTAAATTCATCGTCAGTCATGGCAAACGCGTTATCTGCATAACGCGCCATTCGTCTCAAATTCCGCCTTTGTCTCATATCTAACTTATGAGCGTTGTCCAAAATATCACAAATAAGTTCTAAACGTGCCATTATTGACAATAAAAACTTCACAAATCACTCACAATATCAAACTCGATCCCGAAAAAGTAGCCTTTTTGTAATCGTTCAACTTTGACATAAACACGAATTCAAACTCGATATGTCAACGTCAAAATCTCGTCAAGAGTACCGAAAAAGTGCATTCGTTCGAGTAAAGTCGATTTCATTTAGTTCCATAAAAATCCGCCTAATACGATTCCAATCGTGAGCTAGTGTAACATTCAAGAGTGCCAAATGACAAAATCTCGATCCCAATTTCCAATTCCGATTGAGATCGAGTGTCGAGAGTAAGCCTGCTGATCCTAGTAAGTCCTGCTCGCGATCGTTGAGCTCGAGCTGCAAGAGCCGGCCCACTTTTCCGTCTGGCACTGCCGCGCTTTGCCTACATTCCAGAGCATCGATCCTGGCCTCCAGGCTGCCAACCCGCTCGGTACAGACTCCCATCGATGATTGCAAGCCAGCCATCTCACGACGAAATTCCCTCATTTAATCTCGAACCTCCCGCAGCTCAGATCGGAAGAGCCTAATTTCTTCACGGAGGGTCAGCTGAGTATCCGGCGAAGGCTCCCCATCAGTACCCTGTTCGCTCCCAGCCCGAGAAAGTACCTTAGCCACGGCAACGGTGGCCTTGTTCAGAGTGCCCTGACCCTGAGTCACCGCGACAGGTGACCTTAACATAGCGCCATGGACTACTGCAACTGGAGATGCTACCGCTGCCGACGCTGTTGCAACAGCGGCTGCCGCCGTTGCCGACGCTGCTGTTGGAATTGTAGGGGGACCACTACCCGAGTCCTTGACGGGTGTGGCGCTATTGTCTCCCCTGGGCACCTTTTTTTTGCACTTGGGGCACAGCCAATCGCCACTTATCTGTATTGTATCGGGCAGTAACAAGCAAGCGAGGTGATAGCGATTGTGGCACGCAGTGTTGCTACACGTGGCGCCCCCTTTTGCCGACAAAAATCTTCCGCAGGCTGCACACTTCACCATAATAGTACGGTTAGAAGCAACCAGATGGCGCCTGCTATGCTGGCTATGCATGAAATATCGACCGAAATGCACAGATCTGTGGTAAATTAATGTCAAGACGCTTGTCAACAGTTATAAAAGTCATAGATTAGGACAAAAGTCACACTTTTTGGAGGTACCAGTGGCATCAAAAACTTCCAAATAACTTAAAGTCTAAAAAGTTACAAATAAAATTCGATTTCTTTAACGGATTTACACTACCGAACTGCAGTATTTAAGCTTTGCAAATAATCACACTCGTAAGTAACACTACAGTGATAACACTGATAACGTAAACACGAAATTTTATGCGGAATGTAATAGCGTTATAACTTATTTTTACTGGAGACTAGAGATGTGCGTTGAATGAACGAACTGGTTTTTTAGACGGTTTATGCGATGTGAACTGTTCGACTAGTTTACTGACCACAGATAAACCAGTTTATTCGTGAACGACATTTTACGCATGCCACCGGCGGCGGCGGCAACTCGATTTCGCCGAACATGTAGTCGACGCTCGACGGAACGGAACGAGTGAACACGAACACGGCCGAAGACCGTATGTTATTGATTCTCTCTCTCTCATGCAGAAACTAACGTTCATCTCACTGAGCGAACGCTGTTAAATGAAAATAGACTCTATAACAAAGATATAAAAATCGATACTCTATATTCGTTATAATCTATATTCGTTGAATAATAATGTTTCTGAATTTTGTTTACGTATTATTATTTTTTAGTCCTGATTGAAATGCGTAATGCATCGCTTGTCGGTCAAGGCCAAATATTTGACACTTAAAAATACATGTTACAATATTACAAGCCAGTCATAGTAAAATAGCACACAAATGTATTTCCAATTGGAAATATTGTGAATAAATATTAGTATATACGCAATAAAAGTAAATATTGTGTATTGTGTAAGTGTATAAATTGCAAATAGTGTATTGTGTAAATAGTGTGTTTGTAAATATTAATTATGTCGGTTCGTAAAAATAGCAGTGTTATTTGGCACCACTTTGAAAAAGACAATACAACTTTTAAAGCAACTTGCAATGATTGCAAAGACATTTTAAGTTATAAATCGTCAACGGCAAATTTAAAAAGCCATTTACGAAGAAAACATCCATCTATTTATTTATCAGTGTTTGGAAGTGATGACCAGTCCAGTCTCTCATCACAAAGGGAACAGGCAACTCGACCTGAGACATTACAAGTGGATCCCATGCCAGGTACTTCTTCCTGTTCTTCGGTTGCATTACAACCGCCACTCGCGCCACCACCAGCTAAGCGGCAAAAAGTAATGGATCACTTTGTTAGTAAAAAAATCAGCATCGAGCAAAAAAAAAAGATCGACGAAGATTTACTAGATTTATGTATAGATTCATTCCATCCGTTTTCCATCGTTGAGGAACGAGCTTTTAAAAAGTTCTGTAGATGGATTCCCGGATATAAATTGCCGGCAAGGAAAACATTGTCCGTGTCTCTGTTAAAGGAATCTTATAACAAAGTCGAAAACGACATCAAGACTCGCGTAGCTGAAGAAGTAGAAACGATATGCATAACTACTGACCTTTGGACGTCAAGAGTAACGGAGAGTTACATTGCCGTCACGGGTCATTATATTACCCGAGAATTCGAATTCAAAACTGTGTTATTGGGTTGCTGCAGTTTTTCTGGGAGCCACACGGCATCGAACATCGCATCTGAATTAGAAGGGATTCTTAATAAATGGAATTTAAGAGACAAGGTAAATTTTGCAGTAACCGATAATGCCGCCAGTATGGTAAAGGCTACTAAAGAATGTCTTGGATTTAAGCATTTTGGGTGTTTTGCCCACTCACTTAATTTGATAGTGGATGACGCTCTCGAGGTACACCGAAGTCTAATAGAGAACATAAAGAAAATCGTAGCGCATTACAAACGAAGCGTGTTATCTTCAGAGAGACTTGCTAAATACCAAATACAACAAAATAAGGAGCCTAAGAGGCTCATCCAACAAGTCGAAACACGTTGGAATTCGACGTATTATATGTTGGAAAGAATGGTCGAACTTCAAGAAGCAGTGCGTTCAACAGCGGCACTTGTGGACAAGGATTTGCCACATCTTACCAATGAAGACTGGATAAATTGCGCTCAGATGTGTCAAGTTTTACGCCCATTTGAAGAAATGACTAGGGCAATGAGTGGCCAAAAATATTTGACAGGCAGTTCCGTTATTATTATGGTCCGCTGCCTCAAAGAAGCTTGTAAAAAAATTATAGAAAATTCTGGAATGTCCGAAAGCGTCCACGACCTTGCTTTACTATTAAAATCGGGCCTAAATGAACGATTCCGGGGAGTAGAGAAAAGTGGTTCGCTCTCTGTGAACTGTTTTTTGGATCCCCGTTTCAAAATGCAGGCATTTTCCGACACAAACGAAGCAACGACAACGAAGGAAAGAGTCAGGAGACTAGTCGCTGCTTTGATAGCGGAAAATGAGAAGACTACCGATACACCAACCGTGGTTGCAGATTCACAGAACGATGGTTGCAGCGCTTGGGATATATTTGACAATTTAATAAAACAAAATACATCTGTTGGCACTCCTGTTTCCAAAGCCATAAAAGAGGTAGATATGTATTTAGCAGACGAGATGCTGCCTCGAAAAAATAATAATGGAGAGTGGAACAGCCCACTCGAATGGTGGAAAAACCACCAACATGTCTACCCCAACCTTGTTAAACTGTATATCAAGAACTGCAACATAGTCGCAACATCCGTTCCTTGCGAACGGATGTTTTCAAAATCGGGGTTAATACTTAACCAAAGAAGAACGAGATTAACGACGGATAAAGTAGAGCAGTTAATGTTTTTAAATGTAAACCTGGACGAACAGAGATTTCAAAATTATATGTAAATATTAAAATTATGTCATGTAATTGTAAAAAAAAAAAAAAAAAACAAAAAAAAAAAAAATTATGTACATATATAATTGTAAATACCTGAAGTTGATTATGTACATGAAATCAATTGAACTTTTAAATACGCCAGGCGAATAGGTACGGTATTTACATATCTTCGTACGATATAGTTTATCACATAAAAGTTTATTAGTCAGCCTGCCAGTCCTAAGCCTGGAAAAAGTATGAAGGGAAGTTCATTTCGATTCGCAATCGCAAGTACAGTTCGTTTATCTGTCGATTAGTAAACAAGTTGCAACTAAACAATCTAATCTGATCGTAAACTAAACGGTGGATAAAATCTGTAAACATTACATTCGTATAAACGCTTTTCAGTCTATTAAGTAAACTAGTCGAAAAATAAACTGTTTTATGAACTAGTTTATTGTAGACGGTAAACCAGTTTCGTTTCGTCGACGTCAAATACGTGAACGACCCACTCCTACTGGAGACATGAACAGCTTACGTCGACATCCGTTTGATTCAATGTGGTCTGTGGTTTGATTGGTAAAAAAAAGTTGCCAGGTATCAAAGAATTAAATAACTAATGCCATCTTTTAATCAATTGAGTAATCGATATAAAAATAAAACGATTAAATAATAAAAAACAATTATTTTATGTTATTACGTGTGTATTTTTGTGTTCTTCACATTGAGAAGGAAACGCGACAAACATGTCAACAAACATTATTATATTATTCCGTAATTTTTGTTTTGGAACATTATTTTTTAATATTGATTCAGTTATATTTTGGATTTCTGCAAATAAATTCGTCACCTATATCGAGGGATATATAAGTGATTTTTTATTGTAATTATTTTCTTTTGCTCTAATTAAAGCATTGCTTTCCAAATTACTTTGGTCAAGAAAATCTTTTTACAAGTTTTACAAACATATTTTAAACACTTTGTGATTACCCATCCACAAACATACCCTCTTTGCCCAGCTCCTTCCATAGGCTGTACATTTAAAGTACCCAACAGTAACTCTTCATTTAGAACAATTTCTACATTTGGAAAATGCTGCTCTTCATAATTTTTTTAATCAATCATGAAATCTAGGGACTGGAAGTATGCTCCCATGTCGTCCTCACAATTCGATTTTATGGAGTGCGAGGACGAAAAATTATGTAGCAAAAGTGCTTTAGAGGCACCTTCGAAGCAAATGCTGTTAGAGGACACATTTCGGGCGCCAACACCTCTTATTCTGCCAAAAAAGTTTTCTATAGGATCTTGATTGAAATTTCTACACAACATGACATAAAAACCGTATTTTATGTTTAAAACCTTCCAAATGGCCTGCATACCCTCTATTGTTTTAATACAATTTTTAACTGACGGAATATTTTTTCTCTCAACATTCTTGCCATCTACTTTTTTTTCAAAAAAAATTTTTTTTTTTTAAATCGGATTGCTTCTGTCCACAGCCTATGGTGTGGTGAATTTTGTTTCACACCTGCCCTATATATTTTTCCATCGACCTCGCAAAAATTGTGACAATTTAGGGAGTCAAAAAGGTTGTCAAACATTTTTTCAAAAGGTATGACTTGGCGACACGCAGGGTCCACTTGCCCAGTGGTTTGCTGCAACAGCAACACTGGTGCTTAATAACTGCGTAGCTATTTTCACTTTCATTTTGTTCATTTTCTCAACATAAACATGTTCCTCAGTAAATCTGTGTAAAACTTTTAACTCGCCATCAATTTTGTCGGCTTCGTAAATATTTTGGAAATATTCCCATTTCACTACTTTTTCTTTGTCACTGTCATTAAAATCTACATAGGTCACGTCTTTATTTAGTAAATTATTTCTTATTCCCTTTATAAGATGCGGTACATCAAAAATTGGTACAATAGTGACACTATCCACAATGAAAATATCATATCGCCATTCTTTACCCTTTCGTAAATATGATTTTTTGGCACCCCCCACTAAACTGTCAATTACAGAAACATTTACCCGGCTTTGATCACAAACTGTTGCTAATTTTTTTAGATATGCGGAATTCATTTCATGCACTACTTCTTTTATAGCCGGTTTAAGTTGAATTGCATTTAAGCAATTCGTGATTGTAAACGTGATTGTAAAATTCGTGATTCGTAATTGTGAAATAATAGGCTACAGGTTGCTTATTATTATTTTTAATGGTTTTAACCATAAAGCTTAGTGCATGATCAGCAAATTTTCGGTTATTGAATGAATCAATACCTTTTATTTTATCCTCCCTTTCATAATAATGGACTTGTGGATTAATATACATTTCGTCAAACATTCAAATGCACAACCTTTCGTAATTTGGACGATCTTTCACATTTGACGCTAATTTATTAAATATGATAGGATTAACCCCTTCTTTAATCACTATTTTGGCAAGAAGATTTTAAAGATTTTGCTGGTGGCAATGTAAAACACTTACGACAGTAAGGCATAACATTTCGTGCTTCTTTTATATAAAGAAAGTGCCAATACTTTTTCTGCCTTGAGAAATCGGCGTCCTTTCGGTTTTTTACCGCATTCCCTAAACTGCAAGACAGTGAAAATTTTTGCTGGTAAAGACATTTTCTTTGTTCATGTTTGCAACACAACTTTTTTAGACAACTTTTCAGCTTTTTGCAGACTTTCCTTAAAATGTTTTCCCCCTTTCCGTAGCCGACATATTTCGCTTCTGAGGTTTTGCAGCTGTTTTCGAGTATTTTGATAAAACTCCTCTCGCACCGACGCGACGATAGTGTGGTTCTTGAACCTGGAAAATTTAAAAATACACCATTAAACAGTAATATGGGTAATTGAGGTAAAGTTTTTAGAGAGTAATCTCTGGAGCTACTGAGCTGATTTTCAAAATTCTTTTAGTGACAGCGAGCTGTACTTTAATTTCTCAGTGCTATGATTTATTTGTATGATATGTAGAAGTACCGATACATTTTGATACCATCACTTCCTGGGTAAGTATCGAAATCTACGTGGACGCTAAAGCTTTTGCCTATTATTTATTAACTAGCTTTTACCCGCATCTCCGGGTAAAAGCTAGTTAATAAATAATAGGCAAAAGCTTTTTCACTAGTTTGATTCCATTTTTCATGTGAAACATCTAATGCGGGCGGTCAAACCGGCAGTTGGCGACGCGACGCGGCTTAAAGCCAACATCCAAACGAAATTTAAATCATCATCATCATCTTCCTGCCCTTATCCCATTTTACTTGGGGTCGGCGCAACACGTTTTCTTCTTCCATTCTCCCCTGTTAGACGTCAAGGCATCATCTACTCCCTTTTCACTCATATCATTTCTCACACAATCCATCCATCTTTTCTTTGGCCGTCCTCTTCCTCTCCCTCCATCAACATTCATACCCATCACTCTCTTAGTCACATGAGTGTCATCCCTCCTCATCACATGTCCATACCAAGACAGTCGATTCCCTTTCACTTTTTCTGTCACAGGCGCTACTTTCAAACTTCCTCTTATATACTCATTCCTTACTTTATCCATTCTTGTCACTCCACACATCCATCTCAACATCCTCATCTCCGCTACATGTAATCGTTTTTCATCCATCTTCTTCACAGCCCAGCATTCCGATCCATACAATACGACAGGTCTAATCACAGATTTGTATATTTTCCCCTTTAACTTGAGGGGCATCTGTGGGTCACAAGTTATTCCAGTGACCTGTCGCCATTTCATCCATCCTGAGTTGATCCGGTGTGTTATGTCCCGGTCTACATCGCCATCTCCTTGGACAAGCGACCCGAGGTACCGGAAGTCGGAACAGATTGGTATGGGCGTTCCAGCAAGAGTAACAGGCACAGGACTGGAGAGACCGCCGAAATCGCAGAACAAGTACTCTGTTTTGGTTCTGCTAAGTTTCAGGCCAACATTCTCCAGTCTTTGCCACCACATCTCCAATCTGTTCTGGACCTCTAGACCGCTCTCGGCAATCAGCACAATGTCATCAGCAAACAGCATGCACCAGGGAGCCTCTTCCTGTATGTCCGATGTCAGAGCGTCCATTACCATCAGGAAGAGGTAAGGGCTGAGAGCCGACCCTTGGTGCAAGCCGACAGCCACATTGAAGCTGCCGGTAGTGCCCGCTGTAGACCGGACTTGGGTAGTGCATCGATTGTACATTGCACGGATCAACTTGACATACTTCCCTGGCACACTTTTCTCCTTTAGGGCCCACCACAGAACCTCACGGGGCACTCGGTCGTATGCCTTTTCGAGGTCAATGAACACCATGTGCAAGTTTTTGTGCGCACCTCTGTATTTCTCGCATAGCTGGCGGATAGCAAAGATGGCATCCGTCGTACCCCGGCCAGGCATAAAACCGAACTGGTTCTGTGAAATTTCGGTCTCTTCTCTCAGTCGCCTTTCAACAACTTTCTCCCAAACTTTCATGCTGTGTGACATTAGCTTTATTCCTCTATAATTATTGCACTCCAGCACATCACCTTTGTTTTTAAAAATGGGCACCAGCGAACTATTACACCATTCGTCAGGTATGGCTTCTTCCAGCAACAGCTTATTGAAGAATAACGCTAACCACGTCCAACCGGCCATCCGCAATATTTTCCATACTTCAACAGGTATTCCGTCCGGTCCTAATGCTTTACCATTCTTCATTCCGCTTACAGCAATCCTCAGTTCATCCACACTGACTTCTCTTACTAATCCCTCATTTTCTGGTTTATTATCAAGCATACCACTCCAGTCATTCTCCTCATTCATCAGTCTTTCAAAGTAAACTTTCCACCTATTCTTAATTTTCTCATCTTCCGACAATATCATTCCAGCTTCGTCTTTTACGCATTTTACCTGGACCACATCCTTCGCCTTTCCCTCCCTAGCTCTAGCAAGCCGGTATAGATGTTTTTGGCCTGCCGAAGTTTCCAACATGTCATAAAGCTTTTCGTGAGCACTAGCTTTCGCTATAGCCACAGCTCTTTTGGCTTTTTTCTTGAGAGCATCATACTCACTCTTTCTTTCGGCTCTCAGACTAGAACGCTAATTTCCAATGCTCTGCCATTCCTTAAATTTCTTCTTTTTCTCTCGCAGCACATTCTGAATCTCTGTCGACCACCACCACGTATCCCTATCTATCGTGCCCCTTCCTTTCGTCTCTCCCAAAATACCTTTTGCTGCACTCCTAATATACTGAGCCATTTCATTCCAACATTCATTTACGCTTCGGTCATTCATTTCACCCATCTCTATCATTTTATCTACCACTCGGTCTCTTAATTTCGTCGCACAGTCAGTCTTCTCTAACATATGCCATTTTATTTTAGGAGGGGGGCGTTCTCTATGTTTTACAAGCCTTATTTGTAAGACTACTTCCATAACCAGGAGTCTGTGTTGTGAGACCAGATCTTCTCCCGGTAGCACTTTGCAGTCCTTGACGTGCTTTAAGTTGTTGCGTCTGACAAGAAAGTAGTCTATTTGTGTATTATGTGCTCCACTCTTGTATGTTACTAGGTGTCCATCGGCTTTTTGGAACCAAGTGTTGGCTACTGCTAGATCGAATGCAGTAGCAGATTGCAACATAGTTTCCCCCTCATTGTTTAAACGACCATATCCCCATCCCCCGTGCACTCTTTCGTAACTTCCTCTCATTCTTCCCACATGCCCATTAAAATCACCTCCTATTATCAGTTCCTCATGCACCGGGATGGTCATTAAAACTGCATCAAAATCCTCCCAAAACTTCTCTTTCACCCTTTCTTCACTTCCTACCTGAGGAGCATACACACTAATCACGTTCAGTATAACATTCTCTAACATGACTTTCACAACTATAACTCTGTCATTAATTCTTTTTACATCCATCACACTTTCTTTCAAATTACTATCTAATACTATTCCCACGCCATTCCTTTTTCCGTCACTTCCACAGTAAAAGAACTTGTATCCCTCACCAATTTCTCTCGCTTTTGTACCTTTCCATTTAGTTTCTTGCAAACACGCTACATTTATTCTTCTTCTTTTCAACACATCTGCTAACTCTCTTGCTCTTCCAGTCATTGTCCCAACATTCCAACTAGCATACCTCAATCTCACTTCCCGAGCTCGCTTCTTACGTCGCACCCGCCCGGGGTGGTGCAACAACCCTTGTCCATTTCCCGCAGGGGCCGGGTGCTGCTCCTGCGCGTCGCCTGCGGGGTACGCCCTAACCCTATCGCGCAAACCATTTTCACTGTCCATGTTACATAGGGATTTGGCTTAGATTTTATAGCCGGCCGCCTGCCTGACACTAACCCTCTTTGGGAATGCATTTGTTGGTGGTTTATTTACCCGCCACCATTCGGGTGACCCAAGGTGCTTGATATCATGCACTGGGTCGTAAGCTCCATTAGTCGCCTTTTACGACACCCATTGGAAGATATGGGGTGGTGCTATTCTTTGTGTCTATTCCAAACGAAATTTAAATAAAGAATACTTAATTTTTTTCTTTAAAAAAAATCTGAATCTTAAACCACATTTAAGAAATAAAATAACATGAATTTTATGAGTCTTATGAGTGGTATGAAGTTGTGGGTGTATAACTATGTATAGTATATCATAATGATAAAGTACTTACCTACTGGGTGTTGCATTTGGTAGTTTTCCAAATGTAGATCTCTTTTGAGACTGGGTATGTAACAGTTTCTGGCTCGTGGATGGCACTGCTGCAGGCAAAAGATCTGAAATGATATGTCATATTATGATTTGAAAATAGTTTGGGAACCACCTGATATTCAATCAAGGTTTAATAATTGTTTCATTTTTAATAATAAAAGTATCTTAATTTTTTCTTATTTAAAATAAAATTGGGTAAATATTTTAAATGACAGGCTTTATTATTAATGACAGTCAAAAACATCGAACCTGTGTGTTAGTGACCACCACTCATTCGCAATAAATCTCTCTGTTATTTACTTCTTTAGAATGATACTGGGACAATATCTAATTAAAAGATTTGGTAATTTTATATAGAATGCTTACTATTTTGAGACTGCTCCATAAGGTTATGTCTTGATTGCTGGCTCGTGGATGGCACTGCTTCAGGCAAAGGATCTGAAATGATATGTCATATGATTTGAAAATAGTTGTAGAACCACCTGCAGGCTTAGCCAAGTTGACAATCTACAATCGATAACGCTATTAGAAAACTAGTCAAATGTATGGGAATGACATCATCTCAACGTTAAGTCACGTAGTCAGAACAAACGAATAGAAAATTCGTAAATAAGTTACAATCGTTCAAAATGTTTGTCGAAGTTATTGAACGACAGCTATGCGATCGCCGAGACCCAATAGTAAACGATAAAAAAATGGCGTCTATTATGATACAGCTGTGTTGAGACCGAGAAGTGTTTTGTTTATTTACCATAATTTTGAACTATACATATTTACCATTTAGCATTTAAAATGCATACTTTAAATATGTTGTGGTGCGCTCATAATGAAGAAGTTTTGCTTAGACGCCGAAAAAGAGACGTAAATCGTCAGTGCATGGAGACAATACGCGAAATGACGGAAACTTTATTTGTGCAGCAATTTCGCCTAGACAAAACTACTTTCCAAGCCCTTTGTCAAGAACTCCGCCAAAATACATCGTAGAAAGGAACACAACGAGATTCCCCTAAAAGTTAAGGTAAGTGCATTAAGCTGACTGACGTATAGTATTGGCAATTTTCTTATTACGCTATCATTATTTTTTTTTTTTTTTTGTTTTTGATAGGTGTTTTGCGCTCTTAGTTTCCTAGCCACAGGATCCTATCAGCGTATTGTCGGCGTCACTCAGCATCTTGCCCAACGCACAGCTAGTCGGTGCATCAGACAAGTTGTTGATGCGTTGAACCATCCTGCTGTCATGGCAAAATGGATTGTATTTCCGAAAACACGACAAGACAGAGCATTTCTAAAACAAGAGTGAGTAGGTACTTAACAAATGATTTAACAATATTTAAATTATTAAGTGCATGTAATGTATTTCAAATTAACCATTATTGTTTCAGGTTCCCAAGAAGATTTGGCCTGCCTGGTGTAATTGGGTGCATAGATTGTACCCACATAGCTTTGGTAAAGCCCAATGATGAAGAGCATCTTTTTTATAATAGAAAAGGGTATCATTCATTAAATTTTCAAATGGTAGATATTATACAGGGTGAAATTGAATAGACGCGACAAATTTAAATATACAATAATACGTGTTGTCAAGAAAATTTAGAACATATCAAATGTAAAATAAAATAAAAAAATATCAGTGTTACGAAAAACGTTAAAATAATTAAAAGTATCAAAGAATTTCGCGTACTACCGTTTTCGTGTAGTGGGTACTACCCGTGCGCGATAAGTTGGGACCTTCTTGGAATGCCACTCCCCGCCCGCTTCCCCTGCACTTCCCCGATGGCGATGGCGCCCGTATTGTACCGCTTTTTTGCGGGCGGTACAAATATGCCACTGATGATGATGGATGTTGATGGCCGTGCGGATAAGTTGGGACCTCCCAACTTATCCACACGGGTTAGTACATTCTCGCTATGAACAAATCGCGCCGCGCGCCCCCGTCCACCCGGCCGCCCGCGCATCTCTTTCCCGCGCGCGCGCACGATTAATAAAAATTTTGTGAAACCAAATTTCCCTTCATACTTTTGTCGGCTTAGGACGATCAAAAATACAATAAAAGTAAAATAGTAAAACAATGTTTTAGTATGAGGTATAACCTGAATAATGTTTGTTACAACAACAAATTGTATGTATTGTATTTTTGGCGTATTTAAAAAGTTGGAATCACAGTATTTACAATAAATCAAATCGGTACACTTACGTGTATTTTATTAATTGTTCAAAATGTCCACCTCCGTTTTGTAAACACAATTGAGCACGGCGCCGCAAATTGTCCTTAAGTTTTATTAATACAAAAGTTTGTGATTTTACAGTTTCGAATGCACTCCTGATTTTGTTTTTTAGCTCGTCTAAAGTTTCGGACTCGCGTTCGTAAACGAGTCTTTTTATTTCTCCCCACAAATAAAAGTCTAACGGTGTTAGGTCAGGTGACCGTGCCGGCCATGCTACGGGTCCGCCGCGACCTATCCACCTATCACCGTATTCACTTCGGAGATAAGCCCGCACTTCACTGAAATAATGACCCGGAGCTCCGTCCTGTTGGTAGTACATACCGGCAAGATAAGAACAGTCCAATTCTTGTGAAGGTGGCTTCGTCACTCCATCAAATGTTGTGATGGAGATTTTCTAACAACCATTCACAAAATTGTCTCCGCGGACGATAGTCGGCGAGCACGATATCTTGCACGGGCTGAAAATGATAAGGATACATCCCAGACGTGTTTAGTAACTTCCATATGAAGTACTGGCTCACATTGAACCGCCTGGCTGCCTGTCGGGTGCTGGACTAAGGATTTTCTTGAAAAAATCGCTGTACCATGCGGTACATGCGCCTTGGGTGTACCGGCGGTCTTCCACCACCCCGGGCGTGTGCGGCACGTGTACACTTCCGAAGTCCAGCATGTTCTGAGTTATTCTTAGAATTCTTCCCAATGAAGGTGGAATTACATTGGGATATTTTAGCCGAAATCTTCGCGTTCTTCACGTAGATTTCTTACGGTGTTGTACCACACGACAATATCGAGATACTGTACTGTTACCGGGCAGGTCCAAAGACACTTTTAAAAACTATTTTAACGCTAGAATAAAACGTTTATTGGGAATTAATTAATTACTTTAAAATTGGAATGTGTCCGCCGCGAAGTTCGAAGTATGACTGCCGAAAGGGTGTCTTTTTACTCATCAAAACAACAATTACATGGAAACGTATTATGTCGCCCCTGCAGCGTCAGCGTTTATATTTTATATGTTGAGGGCTGTCACACAATTCATAACAACCCCCCCGATAAGATGGATCATTACATTTTTAAGTATCTAATGAGAAATCTAAGATGAATCTTGAACTTCGTTTTGGTCATAAACTAGAAACTTAATTAACATAGTTATCTATAAAATAGTAAGTGATAACTATTGATAGGATTAAAAATTGAAATTAGTATAGGAAACAGTGTGAATATAAATCTAGTTATTTAAACAATACATTTAATTATTTGCTTATAATAACGAATACATTAGCACATTATAAATCTAAGGTATAACATTACGCCTTAGAGGAATAGGCAAGGATTTACAGGATCCTTGGACATCTTCGTCAGAGGATTCGGTAAAACAGTTATTTACTGACTGAACAGACTGAACTGTTTGCTTCTTTTTCGTGTTACATTGGTTAAACACTTGAATACAAAATTGAGGTTTAGTAGTACATAATAACTTCCTAGACTTAAACAAGAAATAGGTAAGCATAACGATAGACACAACATATGTTAACGACATGTAATGAGTACTATACCTTTGCAAGTGAGATGCTGTTCAATTTTATCCAATTCTTTCTCAAATTCATTTAAATGCACACTTGCTTGCAACAAAGAGTTAAAATCATTAACATTAGACAATTTGACGAAAGGAAGATGCAGTATAGTCTTATTTAACCTCTGGTTGTCACAGCAATCGTCTTTGACAATATTAAAATTAGATATAAGATTAGTAACATTAGTCATAACATAATCACTAGGCGTAAACTTTATCAGGCTTTTAAGTGATAATAAAACAATTCGTTTTTTGTCTTAATTATTGTATTTGAAAAAAAAAAAAAACTTGTTTTAGATATACTGTTATTAACTGCTGCTGAAAGTAACCTAGCAATAAAATTTGACAAATCATGATACGTTTAGTGTATGAAATTGACATTTTGTTTAAATCGAACTTCTTTCTTACAATTAAGCGCAGGCCACACCGCCAGCTAGCGAGCGAGCGAGCGAGCTAGCTGCATCGTCGTATATTTCGTTCGCAGCATTTGTTTCGCTGACGTAGCTTATCTCTGTAGTTTGCGGTGTGAACCGAAGGATGAAAAGGGGTGAACCGATGCCCGCTCGGCTTGCTCGCTCGGTCGTTAGCTGGCAGTGTGGCCTGCGCTTGATCTCATAATCAAAATAACGTTTCTTAATTTTACTTAATTGAATCAGTCTTTTCAGTAAAAAATGGCACAACTAAGAATTTAGTTTTCTTACATTAATCACCCAACTCAAGTTAACTTATGTATTATTCAGTCTTCTCAATACTAATTATTTTAGAATCACAGATGCTATTATAAGGCAAAAAGAATTATCTAAAGTAGCTTTACATTTCAAATAAACTATAAATCCTTTCTTCAGTATCAAATCAAAACTTAAGATTTATCTAACAACACTTATGGATCTTATAGATACTTAAGCCGTAAATAACAAAACTTATAACCATTTAGGATAAAAAATAAAACTTTCTTCTTTAACATTGAAACTAAATTAAAATATTCAATGAATTAGGAATCAACTCAGTCCTACAAAAACAAGAAGACGAGAACTAATCGTCAAATTCCTTGGAAAGATTCAAGGATGCATCGTCAACTGGCAAGTCAAACCAGAATTGCCTTCGGCTGGGTAACATCAAGGGAACGAGATCTTTGACAATTCTCTGCTTTCGTGAAGAGGCGATACCCCTTGGTGAACCTCTCTGTTCAGTACAAGGGAATTGTTTGTTTTTTAAAATTTTGGCTTTTAAAAAGTTTAAGGTCCTGAATTCCTCATCAGCGTGAGATTTTTTGTACAACAAATTGTACTCTCCACGGACAACTTTGACCACAGTGAAATTCTTAACGTATTCCCGGTCTTTCAATGCACGCATTTTCTGTTCAGAATGAAAGTCACAAAATTTGTAAAAATCATGGACATCCATTAATTTTAGAATATTTAATCCTGAGTTAGAGGTTCGAACGGCTTCTACATAGTCATTAAAGTCGCAAACATTTTTCATTTTTTGGAGAGATTGCTCAACTTGGTGGTGGAAGCTGTCAGCTGAATTGAATGTATTTATTTATTTATTTATTTATTTAACACTTTAAGCACACAAATGTACAGAGGCGGACTTAATGCCATAGGCATTTTCTACCAGTCAACCTTTGGGTGATGCAGAGACAAACAGTGGTAGGTGCAATTTATAATGATAATTTAGGATTAAATAATTTTAAATATATAGACACGTATATACTTGTTTAGTCTATAAATACATATAATATATATACCTAATTATATATAAATATAAGCACAAATAAATGTACATAAATACACGAGTATGTTAAAAACAAATAGGACACACAATGAGAAAACATTACCGCTGTGATGATACTGCCAGCTTCTTACGAATGTGCTCGCGAACTTTAGTTTTAAAGGATAATCGGTTGGTTGCCATCCTGATTTCCTGGGGGAGTGCATTCCACAGAGAGATAGATTGAACAAAGAAGGAAGAGTGAATGAAGTCTGTGCGGTGAGTGGGACATTGAAGAAGACGATTGTGTGAAGAACGTAGATTTCTATTGTGGTTGGCGCAAATGTACTGAAAGTGGGGGGCTAGATAACCAGGGGAAGAGGGAGAATCAAGAAATGAAAACAAGGTAGTCAGCGCCCTTTGCTCTCTGCGCTGACGTATGGGCAACCACTTTAGAAGCGACCGATGGGCAGAGACGTGATCATATTTACGCAGATTGAAAACGAATCGAATGCAGTTATTCAGAAGACGGTCAAGTTTGTCGAGGAGATCTGCATTCAGGTCATAGTAGCACACATCACCATAATCGATGATAGGGAAGATTAAGGATTGCACAAGCATTGTCTTCGTACTTGATGGTAATAAATTTTTCAGTCTGTACAGAGCCCGCAGCGTGCCGGTAACCTTCTGGCTTACCCTAGCGACTTGAGTACGCCAGTTCAGGGTACTATCAATGTGCAAGCCTAGGTTCTTTACGTCAGTGCTAAAAGGAACGATCTGTTATACCTTTCCAATGCTAGAGGAATGGCTGACCGCCATCCGGGCTTGCCTAGTCAGCATTTCATGACTTAGAAGCATCTCTTATTCAGTTTCGCAGGCAGTTGAGCTTGAAACACGGTACGGGTCGGAGGTCCTAAATCTTACTATTTTCTATTTTCAATATATTCTAATTCTAAGTCCAAGTTCAAGTTCTCTAATTCAATAAACTATTTTCAGTTAATCTATAATTGTTTTTTTTAAAAACAAGACTTCCAAATCTCGTATAATATTTGGTGGCAGCGGTGGGATACGAAAATCCCCTACCCGAATACGTCTCTGAAATAAATACCAAAACCTGAAAAGTGTCAGTGAAACTTAACCGTTATACAGTGCGAAAAATTAAGTGACGTGTTTACTAAATCACAATAAAATTATGCTGTGTACAAAGACATTAAATTACACGTTGTGTATACGAGTATACCAAAGTGCCTGATCGACACCCTGTCTTGTGTGCCTTGTAACCGAGACCGGATTTCATCCTCTGCTGGTGCAGAGGTCTGCTACTACTGCTGTTCTGCTGGTTACCGCTGGAGGAGCGGTCACGATGATCCTGAGTATCCTCATGATGACGGCGTTCTTGTGAGTGATCTAAGAAATACTTCAGCTACTATATCCTAGGGCGAATACCAGAATTAACTCAGAGCCAACCTTTTACATATTTCACTTCTAATGTACTCATTCCTATTGTTCATTATTTCTAGTTCTAATACATTGTAACTGATAAGGACCTTACTGTATGGCTACTGTACATTTTGTTTAGACTACGCGTTTCGATTACGCATCCATATCACTGAGTCACTTGTACCAAGTAGCTTAAGGTGCAGACGATTTCTTATAATTAATTAGGTTATAATTAAACATTTTAATTTGTAAAATAGAATCATGACTTCTAAATCCGACACAAAGGAGGAAAGTTCCAGTAGCTCTAAGGGTACAAAGGTGGAAATAGAAGAAAAAATAGAACTTGGCATTTTATTCAAATTCATTAAGCCATTCGATGGCTCAAGGGAAAAACTAAATCCCTTCATCGCAAATTGCCAGAGCGCTTTTAATACAGCTACGAAAACTCAGAAACCTATTTTATTTAAATTCATTTTAAGCCAATTAGCAGATAAAGCTGAAACTACATGCAGTGTCAAAGAGTTCGAATCCTTTGAGCAATTTATCGAGTTCTTAAAGCAACAATTTGGGGAAAGGAAGCATTACGCACACCTACTCACTGAACTTCAAGACTGTAAGCAGAGCCCCGCTGAAACAGTTAACCAGTTTGCACTAAAAATAGAAACATGCTTAGCGAAACTACTTACGGAAATAAATATTTCCATCCCGACGAAGAAGAAAACGGAATTAGCAGGACGTGTAGCTGCGATGCAAGATCTTGCACTTCATACTTTTATAATAGGACTCTTACCACGGATATCACAAGTCGTTAGATGTCGCAATCCAGACTCGTTAAACTCTGCTATAAGCTTCGCAGTCGAAGAAGAGAAAATTATCTCCAGTATTTATAAAAGATCCAATACTTACTCCAACAACGATAAGTCCAAAGTCATGAACTCTCGCCGTGACTTCCAACCGTCACGTTTTCCGATTCCGCGTATTCAGCAACCCGATCATTTAAAAGCAGTAAATACCAACGACATGATATGCCGCTACTGCAAAAACATAGGTCACACTATTGAAAATTGTCGCAAAAGGCAATACAACAATAGCAGGAATCAATCTGCTGCTTCTACTTCAGATGGTCGTCAATCTAACACTACACAAACTCCAAGCTTTAAGCCAACCCGCAAGGTGTTTACTTTAAGTCAGGACAAGGAAGATAAAACCGACGAAGTCGACCAAAGCTATTTAAACGAGTAAAATTTCCCCATCGGTGTCGCGCGGGAAATTCGTCCTACTATATCAAAGCCGATGCCTCTATTCTCACTGTATCCCCTGAATCGCGTACTAAACCCACTGTTTCCTCTGAATCGCGCACTAAATCTGCTGTTTCTACGAAACTAATTACTAATTCCTCTGAATCACGTACTAAGCCCACTGTTTCCTCTGAATCACGTACTAAGCCCACTGAACCCTCTGTTCCTCGTACTAAATCCACTGTTTCCTCTGAATCACGTACTAAATCTGCTGTTTCTATGAAACCAATTACTAAATCCACTGAATCCGCTGTTTCTGCAAAATCTCCTAAACCCTGTAAATTACTAAAGTCTAAAACAGAATCCACCGACTCTATTTTCATTACAAATCCCCACAATCCATCTTCAGATAACTTGCCAAACCTGAAACAAAACACAAATGTGAAAATCTATAAAATAAATAAAAATACAGAAAAAAGATACTTACCTCACGTATTAATCCATACTTCCGTCGCCGACAGGCCTTTGTCCTTCCTAATTGACACAGGTTCCTGCATAAGCCTGCTGAAATTACATTCCATGTCCAAAGTCCCAAAGTTAAGTGATAATATAATAATCCTCAAAGGAATTGATCCTGGAAGTGAAACAACCCCAACTTTAGGCAGCTTCCAAATGCAAATATTCAAAAAGGATGACAAACCTTATGCCCACGAATTTCACGTTGTTGAAGATATTAGCCTATGTTTCGATGGCATCATAGGCAACGACCTCTTGAAAAACCTAGGTTGTCAAATCGACTACTGTCAGGAAACCTTACAGATAGACGAAGACTACATGAAATTAAAATTCGCTGAACCATTATATAACATTCCACCTCGCTCGGAAACTGTAATCGAATGCACAGTAAGTAATCCAAATGTAAGAGAAGGCACGATAATAGACCAACACATCTCTGATTCAATATTAGTTGCCAATTGCATCGTTAACGTGAAAGAAAATAATCGTATCAATATTACAGTTGTCAATGTCTCTGAAGAGTCCGTCATACTCCAATCCAACCTTAATCTAACACTAGAACCTCTAGACACTCAAGCTTGTTTAAATCCTCACGCACTATTGCCTCTTACTAATACATCTACAAGAACTAGCGAAGTTCTCAAGCTGCTTAGGATTTCTCACCTAAATGAAGAAGAATCCGATGCCCTATTACAGGTCTGCACTGACTTTTCCGACATCTTCCATCTTCCAGATGATCAGCTCACATATACTACAACTACCAAACATAATATCAGAACAAGTACAGATACACCTATTCAAACTAAATCCTATAGATTCCCTGAATGTCACAAAAAGGAAGTCGAAAATCAAATTAACAAAATGCTAGAACAAAACATAATAACACCTTCAAATTCACCATGGTCCTCACCCATTTGGGTTGTACCCAAAAAGCTGGATGCTTCGGGACAACGGAAATGGAGAGTCGTCATTGACTATAGAAAACTCAATGATGTTACTGTTGGAGAAACATATCCTATTCCACAGATAACAGAAATTCTAGACCAATTAGGGAAAAGCCAATATTTCACAACTTTAGATTTGGCTTCAGGCTTCCATCAAATTCCGATCTCCGAGCAAGACGCTCCTAAAACCGCCTTTTCTATACCTCAGGGTCATTTTCAATTTACGAGAATGCCTTTTGGCTTAAAAAATGCCCCTTCAACCTTCCAAAAACTAATGAACACATGTTTATGTGGACTTCAAGGCTCACGTTGCTTTGTTTATTTAGATGACATTGTAGTGTACTCCCCTGACTTATCAAGTCACATTCAAAACCTATCCGCTGTTTTCAATAGGCTCAGGAATTATAACCTTAAACTCCAGCCAGATAAATGTGAGTTTCTATGTAAAGAAGTCGCTTATCTTGGTCACCTCATCAACAAAAATGGTGTACAACCAAATCCTAGAAAAGTCAAATGTATCACTGAATTCCCAATACCAAAATGTCCAAAAGATGTGAAATCTTTTCTTGGACTCGTATCTTACTACAGACGTTTCATACCTGACTTTTCCAAACTCGCAAAACCATTAACATCCCTTCTGAAAAAAGATACACCATTCAATTGGAACAATGAACAGCAACTAGCCTTTGAAAACTTAAAAAATAAGTTAGTAACGTCACCAGTGCTAGCATATCCTGATTTTACTAAACCCTTCATTCTTACCTGCGACGCTTCTAATTTCGCTGTTTCTGCTATACTATCGCAGGGTCCGATAGGAAAGGACCGCCCAATTGCTTACGCGTCTAGAACACTCAACAAGGCTGAATGTAACTATAGCGTTACTGAAAAAGAATGCTTAGCAATTATCTTTGGAACTAAAGCCTTTCGCCCCTATCTTTACGGAAACCGATTCACTATAGTCACAGATCACAAACCCTTGCAATGGTTATTTAACTGTAAGGATCCTGGTTCCAGATTAGTACGCTGGCGACTCAAATTAGAGGAATTTGACTACGATATCATATATAAGAAAGGAAAAATTAATACTAACGCAGACGCATTGTCTCGATTTCCAGTAAACCCTATTCAGGATAAACCTCCGACAACCTCTGACCCTCTACTACTAGATCTTGACACTGAATTCGATGACCTCTTGGAGGACCCTCTTATAATTCTACCATCTCCCATTCCTTTCTCCTTCGAAGATAACGACCTATTAAACCAAGAAACAAACACCGACTCTAATATATTACGAAATCCTATACCACAAGCTGAACCAACACTATCTCCAGAGCTCATAGATCTAGGGCCGAACTTACCTTATCTTGATACTAGCCCTAACAGTGCCGACCTCAACCTTGACTTTGACTCATTACAAATCCCTTCGCCAAATGAGCAATTAAATTCAAACGACGATAATTATTCTCAATTTCTAAAATCAATTCAAAATAAAGAAAAGATCTGCAACACGATTCTAAGAGAACACAACGAAAATCTCCTAAAAACAACCTGCAAAATAATATTAATTCCTACATCTATAGACTTAGACGAGTCAAATCCCTATATCTCCGAAATCCTCCTAAATTCTGCCAACCGAGACGAAATCCTTAATTCCGAAAAACAATTACACCACTTTCTAAAAACTGAGTATGACAACAAGACTATCTACTTCATCTTCACAAAAGTTCACTACTTTGACGAATCATCTTATCCCGCTATCTATGACACCCTGAAACAAGTAAGAAACGAAATCCTGAATTCTGAACAAACAACAGACATTGCTATCTCCGATTTCAAAAGCCCATTTGACCATCACTCATATACAAAAATTTACAATATCCTAACTCACATTTTTAACAATACAAAAATTCAAATCCATGTTTACCTAAATAAAACAATCTACCCTACTCTGAGCGAGAGACCTAAAATCATGCGTGAAAACCATGACATTCCTACAGCCGGGCACTTAGGGTCAACACGAATGTACAACAGAATCCGAGAACAATTCTATTGGAAAGGCATGCGAAGTGATATAGAAGACTATGTCAAGAAATGTAAATTATGTCAGGAAAATAAAGCACTGAGAAAATTAAATAAAGCTCCAATGGAAATCACTACTACATCCACAGCTCCGTTTCAGAGGGTGGCATTAGATATAGTAGGACCCTTACCCGAATCCGGCTCCGCCAACCTAAAGTATATTCTCACCTTACAAGATGATTTAACTAAATATTCTATTGCTTATCCTATACGTAGTACAACCGCCGAAGAATCTAGCTACTGTCTTATCCATTTTATATCCCTCTTTGGAATTCCCAAATCTATTCTAACTGATCAAGGTACTAACTTCACGTCTGAACTTTTTAAAACTACTTGCCAATTTCTTAAAATCAAACAATTATGGTCATCACCTTATCATCCTCAGACGCAAGGAGCCTTAGAACGCAGTCATTCAACTCTCAAAGAATATTTAAAATCCTTCGTAAACGAAAACCAAGATAATTGGCCTACTTATGTGTATACAGCTATGCTAACCTACAATACAACAGAACATTCAACTACAAAATTTACTCCTTATGAGTTAATATTCGGTCACAAACCTTTTATTCCTAATTCTATTTATGAAAATGAACTAAGTACAACATATTCAGATTATATTAAAATGTTACAACATAAATTTAAATATACCAGAGAAAAAGCTCTGGAAAATATACTAAAATCCAAAGAATCTTCTAAATCCTATTATGACTCACACACCAAACCACCACCACATTACAAAGCTGGTGACTACGTCTATCTTAAGGCCCACCTGAGGCTCAAAAAGGCACTATCGCCTATCTGGAAAGGACCATACAAAATCATCAAGGTCCACGATAATAACACAGCTACACTCCTTATCAACAGACGTCATGTGACTCATCATTTCGATCAAATGAAACCTGCGGTAGCTAAAGACACTCTATTACTGTTAGAAGCCGATTAAAGTAAAATATAGTTAATTATTAGCATGTAAGTACTAGTTGGTAGTATATATAGTAATAAGTGTTTAGCGTAGTTTAACTGATCACATTCATTCTATTTCAGCGCCTCGGTCAATGCAAATCAAGACCTTATCAAGCCACTTCCTTCTAGTTCCGGCATATACTTCGATAGCCTAGGAAAACTTAAAGCAATCAAAGGAAAGTTAAATATTATTAGTCATGTAAACATTTCCCTTATAAATCCTCATCTTACTAACCTCAACGATATCTTAGGCATAGTTAGGAAAACATGTCAAAAATCAAGCAACCTTCAATGCGAAAACATACTTTCTCCACTCACAGTTCGATACAACGACATTAAACGCGAATTCGACTCTATCTCACATTTAATGTCAAAACGTAGTAAACGCTCAGTTTGGTTCGGTGGAATAGGCGCCGTTTTCAAACACGTTTTTGGCACTCTAGACGAAGATGACGCATTAAAATATGATTCCGCAATTGAATCCATCCAAAACCACGAGAAAAAGCTCGCGGAACTAATGAAAGAAAACATCTTAATTACTACTTCTACTCTGGAATCTTATAAACAAACAATTAATAAATTAAAAGATAATGAAATTTCACTTAAAAGTACCTTAAGTCAACTTACATTACAATTAAATAATATCACTGGAACTTCTGAAATTCTAATATCTGAAACAAAAATCTATTCCATTATTGCTAACCTTGAAAGCTCCCTACTAGCATTGTCGTTTCAGCTTGAAGACATAACAAATGCTATCGTGTTAAGCAGTCAAAACATCCTGCATCCAAACATAATAAGTCCGGCGCAACTATATAACGAACTCGTTGATAACGACCGGTACCTGCCTAGAGATACTGGAATTCCTATAACGTTAAGTTTAGATAATATTCATTTAATATTAAGCATATCTGAAGTTGCATGTTACTATTATAAGAACAAACTTGTATTTGTCTTACAAATTCCTTTAGTTACTAATGATGAATTTAACTTGTATCATAATTTAGCATTACCGACCCCTCACGGGTCAGATAATCCAAATACTTTTAGTTTAATTTTACCTTCTAGTTCATATATTGCTATTTCTAAAGATAAGATAAACTTTTGTAATCTAGATAACCTAGATAAATGTAAAACAATAAGCTCTGAGTTCTTTCTGTGTGATATACCTACGGTGCTGTTGACAAGCAGCAATCCTACGTGTGAAAGTGAACTGTTAACAAAAACGATTAGTGCTATCCCCACGCAATGTGAAACTAAAACTATTGTTGGCGAATTGGACATTTGGAAATCACTCATGAACAATCAGTGGATTTTCGTGCAATCTCGTTCAAGTAAAGTGTCAATGGACTGTGATAACTCCGAATTACGTGAAATCATAGTGTCCGGAACCGGTATATTACGAATCCCGAACCAGTGTACATTATACACAAAAAGTGCGAGACTTATATCGTCTAAGAACGAAATTAATATAGACATTCCTATTCCTAGTTTAGACTTTAGCATTATAAATGATTCTTGTTGTAAGATAGGTACTAAGACTTCTAGTTTAAATAATAATATATCCCCTATTTTACTACAAAACATTAACTTAGATGATCTAACTATAGATAAACAAAATAAAAAGATATTTTCGGATTTAAACCAAATTATCGATGAAAAACCTATTCTAGTAAAATACGGGACACATTACTCTGTATTAACCTTGTGCATTTTAATTATAGTCATATCTTTTATAGCATTTAAGTTATATAACATCATTTCTAAGCATAGATCTAAGTTCTATATCTCCTGTATCAAACCGACGACCCATACCGATGACAGTGACCACGATATAAATACTGACCCCGAAAACTCTGCAATTCCATTACCTAGATTACGAGAAATTGTATGAATTCCTGAATTTCGGCTTTTCTCCCCGAATTTCAGTCTTTTGGGGGGGGGCTGTTATACCTTTCCAATGCTAGAGGAATGGCTGACCGCCATCCGGGCTTGCCTAGTCAGCATTTCATGACTTAGAAGCATCTCTTATTCAGTTTCGCAGGCAGTTGAGCTTGAAACACGGTACGGGTCGGAGGTCCTAAATCTTACTATTTTCTATTTTCAATATATTCTAATTCTAAGTCCAAGTTCAAGTTCTCTAATTCAATAAACTATTTTCAGTTAATCTATAATTGTTTTTTTTAAAAACAAGACTTCCAAATCTCGTATAATAGATCGTACCATTGAAGAGGACCGGTGGCAAGGTTGTACCATCCACCTTGCTAATACTACGAGAACTACCAATGATGATCGCCTGACACTTCGTAGGATTTACAGCTACACCAAATCTGTCAGCCCAGGTTGACAGTTGAGGTGAGGTTGGGGTGAGGTTGAGGTTGAATGTATGTCCTGGTTCTAGATATTTTATAGTGATAGAGAGTGCTTCAATTAAATCACTGTTGACAACATTCACAAGAAACGAAAAGCGTGTCCAGTTCTTGTTTTGTGACGAACAATTATCTGCCCAAATCACTAAATGACTTTTGTTTCGGTGGTGTATTAAAAAAACTCTAAATGTTGAAACAATGTCATGACCATTTCGGCCTGAAATGGCTTCGTGCCATAACACAGCGTAAGGAGTATTTTCTTTAGTAGATTTACCTAAAGGAGCAAAAGTCTCGTTGAATGCGATAATTCGAGGACAGAATATTGCTACTTTGTAGCTGTCCATGCGAGGCAGCATTACCACCTTTTGAAGATCCACACAAACATAAACGGTGTCATTATCTTTATGTTCTTCTACGTTTTTCTTGTCTAATTTGTACGCCTTCCTGCTGTCTGTATAGCGTTGGCGATGTTCAACATGATTCTTACATGTTGCACAAGTTGTATTAGGAGCTTTATTGAATTCGCAAGCATGTATGTCGTATACAGCACAAAGTTCACACTCTTCATTGCCCAGTACGGCGAAGGAAATGTTGTGGCTCTTTACGACTCTTTGGTAAACTTCGTAAGAGCATGCAGAGTCTGGGTATAATTTGTTAAAATCGGCATGCATCCTTGTGACAGTGATATCGCTGGGTAAATACAAACGATGCGGGGCGTGTTCACGGCGGTAATGCGATATTGCAGGGTTATAAGTCATTATGTGTGAAGTTATCAAGGTTTTATCCTTTGACAGCGACGACCTGTCATAGTGTCCACGTTTGTCATTGAGGTCATCGTTTTCACTTGTATGAAGAACTCGAAAAACTTTTGTGTCATTCTTAGGATTGTAACCTAATGTCGCTAAAAAAAACGTCTTGCATACCTGCACTGGACTTTCATGACCACGAACAGTAAAAAAGTAATTAAAGGTTTGGTTTCGTTTTGGCTCTTTATTTATATTTTTCCGAGATTTGACATTCGCGACGCTGACATTGTTTTTGATGAACATGCCGGTTGGGGTCAACTTCAATAATTAGTCTCGAAGTAGGTTTGAGCGTTTACTCTTGACATGAGTTACAGTTACAGAATTATTAGAAAGAGAATAGAATTAAATTAGCGCTACATGCAGTCATGCGCGTCTTGTCTTTTTGAAGAGAGCACACAATCAGCAAAAGATGGCCGTCGCCGGCGCAGAACTTCCCGTCGCGTTTCATCCGCGACGCATCGACGAGCTTCAGCATCGGCGCGTTCCAGCTCCGTTGCGAACATCCTCCCCCCCCCCCCCTTGGGGACACGTTCCCCAAGGAGCTCTTGGGAATCTAGTAAAGATAATTTTGAGACGGGCCTATGAATGACGCCGTTCTCAGTCTTCACATCAACTACTCTGCATACGCCGTCAGCTCCCGGGTACAGCTTGATGATGCGGTCCATGAGCCACTTCATAGGTGGCAGATGATCGTCTAGGATGAGGACCAGGTCGCCAGCACGAACATGGTCTTGTGCACGCTGCCACTTGACGCGTTGCTGTAGAGTGGATAAGTAGTCCTTTGTCCATCGTGACCAGAAGTGGTGTCTCAAGCGTTCAATGAGCTGGTATCGATTGATGCTGGCTTTTTGGATAACGGGTGAAGGTAGTGAGGTCAATGGTCGGCCCACAAGGAAGTGTCCCGGTGTAAGTGCTGACAGATCAGAAGGATCAGCAGACATAGAAGTAATGGGCCGTGAATTTATAATGGCCTCAATCTGTGCAAACAGAGTGTATAATTCTTCAAAGGTTAAACTAGAGTTACTCGCTATCCGTTTTAGATGATATTTAGCAGTCTTGACTCCTGCTTCCCAGATACCGCCGAAATGCGGTGCATACGCGGGAGAAAACTTAAAAGTTATACCCTCCTTGCTTGCGAAGTCGCTAACTGAACGTTCATTTTTCTTGAGCAGTCTGTTCAGTTCATTACAAGCTCCTACAAAGTTTTTTCCATTGTCACAGTATATGGTGTGAGGTTTACCTCTTCGTGCTATGAATCTACGCAAGCATAAAATGAAGGCATCACTACTCAGGTCGCTCACGACCTCCAAGTGTACAGCTTTCGTGCTAAAACATACAAATATGCATAAATAGCACTTGGAGCTCTTGGCACCGCGACCCTTTCTATTTAGAATTAAAAAGGGTCCAGCAAAATCAGTGCCACATGTCGCAAATGGTGGAGCAGGAGTTACACGAGATTCCGGTAGATTACCCATTATGGGTTCTAAAAGCTTAGCTCTAAATCTTTGACAACGAACACACTTTCTGACAGTAGTCGCAGCTAATACTTTCCCACCTGTAGGCCAAAATTGCTCACGAATAGTATTTAACAGTTGCTGAGGGCCACAGTGTAGGAGACGAAGATGTTCTTGCTCAAATAAAAGTTTTGAGAAAGTGTGTTTGGGGTCTAGCAGTATGGGGTGCCTTTTTTCATAGGGACAGTGAGATGCATTGTCGATCCTTCCACCGACACGTAAGACACCGTGTCGATCCAAAAAAGGGTTCAAAGACAGAACTCGTGACTTAGAGTTAAATTTTTCCAAAGTTTCAAGTGAGTGAATTTCCTTTGAAAAGCATTCTCTCTGTGACGCCTTAGCTAGGAGTAACAGTGAGTTATTTAACTCAGAACAGGTAAGTTCACCATTTAATTTAGTATTA
Source organism: Brachylomia viminalis (assembly GCA_937001585.2). Classification (NCBI taxonomy): domain Eukaryota; kingdom Metazoa; phylum Arthropoda; class Insecta; order Lepidoptera; family Noctuidae; genus Brachylomia; species Brachylomia viminalis. The sequence goes on from OW443294.2 coordinate 2,607,745, forward strand.
GATTTTTTAATGTTATTCATAAATCTCAGTATGTAAGCAAATATTCTTTGTAGTTTGTATAGTTTAGAATATTTTTCAAAGGGTATGACGTCACTAGACATATTTTTAACATTTAAACTTATTTTTATTTCAGGTAAAGTAGAAGGAGAAGATTTAGATTGGGGCCATTCATGTTCACACTTGGTCAGAAAGACAGGACCATGCCACCAAAGAATGTTATCATTAAGAAGACGTGGTTGAATGCCCCTGGAAGCCATGTCAGCGGGATTATGTTCAGAAGGTACATGACGCCATGTAGTTATGTCAGTTAATTCTCGAATCTGTTCAATCCGATTGCTTACATAAGTTTTAAGAGTCTTAGGTGGAGTGTGTAACCACCCTAGGACTATTCCTAGGGTGGTTACACACTCCACCTAAGACTCTTGCACGCTCAGTATTTTGGACGGACTCAACCATAGGGTTGAGTCCGTCCAAAATACTGAGCGTGCAATCTTAATTTGTAAAGAGTGACATACTTTGGAGTATAGTTTTGTACCAAGTAAAGCGCCTAACAATTCCAGACGGGGAATTGTTTCCGATTTCAAAGGAGAAACCTTAGCTTTAGCACATAATAAGTTACAGTTAACTTCGCCTAAACTATTAGTCGATTTGAGATAAACACATGCAGCATGGGCATTTTGCGAGGCATCAGTAAAGCAGTGAGCCTCCATGCAAATAGGAGAACTACAGAAAATGTATCTAGGTATCTGAATGTGCGCAAAATGTTGCGTTTCATTATGGAATTCTATCCACGAGTTTTGAATTTCTTTTGGGACTTCGTCATCCCAATCTAATTTAAGTAACCAGAGCCTTTGTAGTAAGATTTTATGAAAAATAGTGCAGGCAGATAAGAGACCTAAGGGATCAAATATTTGACACGAGTTCGACAATATAGAGCGTTTCGTAACTTTAGGAATCGATTTATTTTCGACTGAGTAGTTTAAAGTGTCAGAGATAGGTGACCATTTTAATCCTAAGACAGAAGATTGTTTACTAAAGTCTTGAGATTGGTCAGTTGTAAGTATGCTATCAAAAATATCGGGAGAATTTGTTCTAAATTTACGCAAAGGGAAGCAGCCTTCAGCAAGTTTGGCAATCACTCCTGAAATTTTAGCCTTTAATAGAGATTTTGAGTCTGAACCAGTGTTCAGGTCGTCAACATAGAAGTCATGTCTTATAGTATTGGCAACAGCTTCATCACTACACTCCGCTGCGAGTTGGACAAGACACCTAGTACTCAGATAGGGAGCTGAAGCTGTCCCATAAGTGACAGTATTGAGTTGCAAGGTTTTGAGTGGTTGAGTTTCGTCTTCCCTCCAAAGAATAAGCTGTAAATGACGCTGTGATTCATTTACCATAACCTGCCTATACATTTTTTTAATGTCTCCCGTCACCACATAGGCATACTGACGGAACCTGAGCAGGATTGCCATTAAATCGTCCTGAACTACTGGTCCAACAAATTGGATATCATTCAGTGACTTATTAGTAGAAGTTTTACAAGAAGCATCAAAGACTACTCTTAACCGAGTGGTTTCACTGCTATCGCGAATTACTGCATGGTGAGGAATGTAATATCCAAAGCTAGGACGGCTTACTTCAGATAAATGCCCTAATCTGCGATATTCGTTTATAAAATCAGTATATTCATTTTTTATTTTTTATTTATTTAGTTTCTTTTCTAAGTTAAAGAAGCGCCTTTTAGCAATAAGATAAGAGTCCCCTAAAGCCTTACTGGGAACCTCACGCAATGGAAGTTTTACACAAAATCTCCCATCACTCAGGCGGACAGTGTTTTCAGTAAAATGGTTTTCACAATATTGTTCCTCATTGGAAAACTTAGTATTTTCATTTGGCAGAGCAGGAATATCTTCAACTTCCCAGAATCTAGCCAGAGAGTCCCTAATTTCCTGAGAAAAGTTCGAATTAGTAGTAGTAGTAGGGCTCCCACCGGTAGGGCCTGACATGAGCCAACCCAGTTTAGATTTTATTAGTGTAGGTTTATTTTTCCCTAACTTAATTTGTTCAGAATCTACAATTTCCCAATAAATGTCAGCTCCTAGCAGTAAGTCAATTTCAGAGGGCAGATAGTAGGTAGGATCTGCTAGTTCTATAGATTTGGGAAGATTCCATTCAGAAGTGTTAACCCTTGAGCTGGGCAACATGCCAGTAATATCAGGCACTAAAAGACATAAAACATTAGCATGGAATAGGTTAATCCGAGATTTAAGTTTTATGTTACACCTTTAAGGGCTAAATTCACCAACCAAATAAAACGCGATTAAGTGAACTTAAACGGCGTTTTAGTTTTAATCTAAGTTTAAGGTTTAGTTTGGCATTTCACCAACAATATTTAAACTAGTTTAGTGCTAAACGCAGTTACTATGCTGAACGCCCAATTTTGACCGTTTACCGATCCTAAACGCGATTAGGTGCTTGCTTGACTGATGACAAGACAAAGACATCTAGGTACCGACGCGCTTCTGCCGTATTGTGTTAAAGTGACTGTTGTGATATTATTACCTGTTTTGAATCACATATAATTACAAATATTTTAAAGAATGAGAAGAGTTTACTCATTGGCCTTTGAAGAAGATGAGGATGACTTTGTGGTGCGACGACCAAGGTGGATTCGCGAAAGAGAGGAGCACTTTGATACTCTAGACGATTATGACTTTGTGACAAGATTTCGACTTACAAAACCGACGGTCCTCTCTCTATTGGAAGCTATTGAAGATAAACTAGAATTTCCTACAAACATGTAAGTAGATCTATACCTCATTAGGTAGGTACATACAAAGTAAGTACCTACTTAACATGTTATTCCTTCAGTTTGGTTAGGTAGGTCTACCTACATCAAGATGGTTACCTAAACCTTATTTAAGGACGTTATGTAGAAATTATATTAAAAGTAGTACCTACCTGGATACCGCTTAAAGGTATACCTTTCCACATTGAATAATCAAAGGCTTACCTATACCTATATTATATAGTTACTATCGTAGTACTTACGGATTCTTTTTTATTTCAGGAATCACTGCATATCACCCATTAACCAGTTGTTATGTGCTCTTCGCTTCTATGCAACTGGGTGCTACCAAATAACTGCTGCTGATTTATGTGGATTTAGTCAATCTACTGCACACAGAATTGTGCATAGAGTCAGTTGTGCTATTGCTGCTCTACGACCTCAAATCATTGTATTTCCTAGCACAGAAAGTGAAATACTTCAGACACAAACTGAGTTTTACAAAAAAGCTCGATTTCCTTTTGTTATCGGGGCTATAGATTGTACTCACATCAAGTATATTAGGTCTCCGGGAGGAGAAAATCCAGAGTCTTTTCGCAACAGAAAAGGATACTTTTCACTGAACGTTCAGGCTATTTGCAATGCCAAATTAGAATTTACTGATATTGTTGCAAGATGGCCAGGTAGCTCACATGACTCTCACATCTTTAATAACTGTTATCGAAGAGCTGTGTTTGAACAAGGAACATATGAAGATGCTGTACTTGTCGGAGATGGAGGCTATGCTTGTAAAAGCTACATGATGACACCGCTTGAACAGTGTAACACAATTGCAGAGAATTTGTACAATGAGTCACAAATACGAACCAGAAATTCTATTGAACGATTGTTTGGAGTGTGGAAAAGGCGCTTCCCAGCAATGGCTGTTGGTTTAGGAGTTAGCCTACAAAATTATTTCCCTATAATTGTTGCCACAGCTGTTTTACATAACATGGCAAGGCAATCTGGTGAAAGTCTTCCTCCTGATGATTATCAAGTTGTACCGCCTGCTTCTTGGGATGCTCTATTAGCTCAAGGCAATATTAATGAAGGAAACATGACTCGGTCGTCTAGTAGAACATTGAGAGAAAACCCTAACTATAGAAAAAGTAAAGATATTATTAACAATTATTTTTCTACATTAGCAAGGCAATGAGGTACTTAATGAGTGACAGTGAAGTGTTAACTTTTGAAATTGACTGCGTCACATAATAATTATAATATGAAAGTAAATAAAAATCAAAAATTATTTAAGTACTAACTAATTTGTTTTATTAATAAAATTGAGTCACAATCATTTTCATCGTTCTAAACAAATCTTCAAAACTTCTTGAGCTCTTCTTTTAATATTAAAATACGGAGCTGCTCTTGCTCAGTCCGTAGTCTCTCTTGTTTGAGCAATTCACTCTCCCTCTCCTCTTGCAATTTTAAAATCCGCATTTGAGCCTCATGCTGTTCCTTAGCTTGCTGAGAAGCTGACAGTAAAGAATCAACTCGTTGTTGAGTCAAAGTTTGGCTCTGGTTTAGGACAGGTCTTCTACGGCTTACAGATTGAGTTTGTATTCTGAAAAAAAAAATATATATATATAAGTACCCATCATTATGAATGTACTGTTAAATCTTTTCTCCAAATAATTAATATTTACACCAATTGTTTACCTTACTGGTGTAGCTTCATAGGATGACTGCACATTACTACAACTTGGTACAGGTTCAACATTTTCAGTAATTGAATTTTGTTCCATTTGGTTACCAGATCTCAATATTTCTCTAATAGGTGCCCGTAGCATTGCTGGAGAGTGATTAGACCAGTCCTACAAACAATCAAACAGAGTTACAAAATTATTTTAACAACACAATGAAATACCATGTGGTAATTTATAAAAAATATAAATATTGCAGTTTTACCTTTGAGTTGTCAATGGGTCTATCTACAAGTTCAACTTGTTTCTCCGGTGACTCATGGCGTTCATTTGCTGAAAGACATATTACATTTTAGAACTTACTTTGCTTACATAATTTTGTTAGTATATCAATAGCAAAATGATGTAAGTATACCACATTTTAAGACAATAATGGGCCTAATATTTAATACATACAATGTAATACTATTTCCGAGTAAATATCTTCCTGTTCCAGTTTCTGCGAGTTTATATTATAATATGTAGGTTGTACTTCACTGTCCGCAGTGCTCCCTGAAACTGAAATAAATATTATGAACTTAGGTTGATACATTAAAACAACTAAATAAACATATGTAAAGATACATACCTAGCACTAAGGTTCCATCTCCGTCAAATTCATTCGTAAACCCAGTGACAGTGGGTTTTATTAAATTAGTCACCCTTTCCATAACAGGGTCTACAGGAAAAGACTTTGGAGGGCCCCCACCTACAAAAGATATAGGTACTTATTTAAATATAAATCATAATAATCTGCATTTCTACTCTGAAATATTTATTTTTATTATTAAATACCTGATGTCAGAAAACATACCTGTGGCCAGAAAGCTCTGATTTGCTTTGGTAATTAGGCCTTTAGCCTTTTTTTTTAAATTTTCCCAGCAAATTTTCAAAACCTGCCAATCTCTGGTATTTAAACCAGACGTAGCATTAAATTCCATGCTGATTTTGCGCCACTCGTCATTCTTTTCCCGAACACTCACAGCATCAGTTTTTTTAGACTCTACTATTAAATAATGTTTTTCGACCAACTCTACCAATAGCACCTTTTCACTTGGTTGAAATGATGGGTCTCTTTTTCTTTTAGACATTCTCAGTTTTTATAAGAAAAATCGACAAATTGACACGTGCACACACAATAATAACTAGGTACCCAAAACGAACTGTTGTTTGGACTAACTAACCTCAATCACTAAACTTTACCAAGTTGACAATTGACTTGACATTGACAACTGAAGGACGTTTTGTTACATGTATTTTTACACAAATATTGCAATACTTTTGTCAAGTTTCGGTGCAAGGACAAAACGCAACGCAATGTTGCCGTTCTAAAATGCCATATCTCGGTTTTCATAAACGCGATCAACGATCGTGGCGTTTTGCTCTGTGAAATGCAATCGATGTTAAACGAGATCAAATCTTGTTATTAATCGCAATTAGTGTAAACGTAGTTTTACTGAACGCAGTTTTGGAGAGGATCGGTGAATTTAGCCCTTAGTAGTATTGGTTAACTTATTGTTTATACCAGCAATTGAAATATTAGTATTAGAAAAGGGTAGATTCAATTTTCTTTGCATTCTTTCAGTTATAAATGAAGACTGGCTTCCATTATCTAGTAATGCTCTCACAGTGTGTGTTTCCGAAGATCGGCTATTAATTAATTCCACTTGAGCAGTGCATAAAAGTATCTGCCTGGGCATTGCCACAGAGAGTGATACAGGATTAAACATGGCAATAGTAGATGTCTGAGAGGGACTTGCTTCTTGAGGAACTGATGTCGCAGCAGAAGTATCAACAGGTGAGTTTGTCTTATCTTTATTTGACTGTGGTTTATGTAGCAGTAAATTGTGTCTTTTGTTACAGATTTTACAATAATTATGTTTGCAGTGAGCAGAGTAATGACCAGGACGCAAACAGTTGTGACAGAGCTTATGCTTATTAACTTCCATAAATCGAGCATCCAATGACATGTCTTTAAATTTATCACACTTATATAGTAAATGATCTTGTGAACATACAACACAGCCCTTTTCATTAGTGTTTGAAGAAACAAATGATTTAGTTTGTTTATTGTCTTTAGAGTGAGTACGTTTTTCAGTTTTAGTAACAACATCGTTTTTGCTGTACTGTAAGGTCTCTAAAACGTCAGCACGATTTCTCAAGAAATTATAGAATTCTTCTATTGTTGGCGAAGCAGCAATAGTACTCCTGTGTTCCTCCCATATGCGACCTGTGGCGCCATCTAGTTTGGACACCATAATATACACAAGTATCCCAGCGGGATTCAGGATCATTCAAAGAAGATAGGGCTCGAATATTTTTAGAATAGTAATCTATCATAGTACGAAGTGACTTGTAATTTTCTTTAGATATTGTGTCAAAATTCAAGATAGCTTTTAAATGATTATTAGTAAGTATCCGGTTGTTATCAAAGCGTTCAGTAAGTAACTTCCAAGCTAATTTATAATTGGCAGCAGTAAACTCAATTGACTTAATTATATCAGATGCTCCTTCCTTCAATGAAGAGCGAAGGTAATGAAACTTGTTAATTTCTGGAATAGTATCATTGTTGTTGATTAGAGAATCGAAAGTGTCTCGAAATTCCATCCAATTTAAATAGTTTCCATTAAAAGAAGGCAGCTGAATCGTAGGCAACTTAATGTTATAGTTACGACTATCTTGATTGATATGCTGACAGGTAGACATTGAATTACAGTTCCTATTTTCAGGTATTAAATCACTACGGGCAAGACTTTCAATTATCAGTTGAGCTTTAGCTATGTTAGAGCAAAATTCACTTTCAATCATGTCATTTTCTTCCAACTGATCAGGATCTAAACCCTCAATTTTAGTTTTTAAATCGTCAAACTGTGCCAACAATTCTTTGAATCTTGATAGTTTTAATTCAGTTTCAACGATTATTTGTTTAGGAATACTGTCAGCCTCTATTAGTTTTATAGTATTTATGTATTTAGTAAATATAGTTACTCTAGCCTTTATCGTACCACGTTGTTGAACAAGAGATTTCAATTCAGCGGACATGGTGAACACTTATAAGAACTGAACAGACCGTCAAGAAATTAGCTATGCTGGTATTAAATACCACATGTAAAATTAAGAAAATAAAGCCAAACCGTATATGTCGCGCAATGGCTACGACAACAGCTCGTGCAGTCAGCGACTCACACACAAGCAAGGCAGGTTACACAGTGCAGGATGCAAGCAGTAGCAGAGATGTGTAGGTAAGTTTAAAGCAGCGCATTCCAACGGGACCCAAGAAGCAGGCAGCACAGCAAGTCTGGAAAATGCCAGGGTGATCCCGTAAGCAAAGTGAAAGAGAAAGTAAGTAGTTACTAGTAAGGCAGGTATGCTTGTCAGTTAATTAGTAATTAGTACCTCCTCACTAAGCAACTAGTCGTTTAATCTGACTCCATGGTGCGAGTAAAGTAAATAGTTAGGTGGGCAGTTGTCATTTAAGTAGAATTTTAGACCTAACTATTAAAATCATCATTTGCAAGTAGTTATTTACGTAAGTACCTAGGTGTCATTCAGTATAAAGTAGGTAGGTACCTACATAGGAAATTATCAGTAATTAGATACAATAAGGAATGTCTGGTGCACAGAAATCGGCTGATTATGAATGTCGGACCTGTAGATTAAGTTAAGCATGTTAAGTACTAAAATTGGGCGTACTTCCCTGTGAACCGACCAAATCACTCACTACGTAGGATTGCAGGGACAGGTGGGTCATCAGCACGCACACGCGGTCATCTAGGATTCTCAGAATCAGCAGCTCAGCTCGTTGTAGTTTCATGGCACCACACCACGCCACGCGGTCGCCTCTTCCTTCAGTTGATCACGTCGTGGTCTCCATATGTTGGGGTCAACTTCAATAATTAGTCTCGAAGTAGGTTTGAGCGTTTACTCTTGACATGAGTTACAGTTACAGAATTATTAGAAAGAGAATAGAATTAAATTAGCGCTACATGCAGTCATGCGCGTCTTGTCTTTTTGAAGAGAGCACACAATCAGCAAAAGATGGCCGTCGCCGGCGCAGAACTTCCCGTCGCGTTTCATCCGCGACGCATCGACGAGCTTCAGCATCGGCGCGTTCCAGCTCCGTTGCGAACATGCCTTTTCCTGCTGCATCTAGGGCCGAGTAACTTGAATTAATCACCTGACGTTGTTCCATACTAATGTTTTTGGTACAGAGCTTCTTACATGTAGGTTTACAGGGTTCTTTCAGGGAAAGTTTTTCTATCATACCTTTTTTTTTATTTTCCGCTCTTTCCGCAGGCGATTCCTCTATTATTTTCCTTTTACGTATAGTACCTCTCTTAGTCAAAGTAGTCTTCGCAGCTTCAATGACTGTATCCTCGCTTTGAATTATTGAAGTAGCTTGTCTATCTTCGTTGTTTGTTATTTTATTGTCTGTTTCTTGAACGATTTCCTTTTCAGTAATAGCTTGTTGTGAACCACTTGTAACTGTCTCCGTTTCAATTCTATTTTCCTGGGTGTTTGTTTGTTGGTATATTTGATCTTCGGGATCTTGGATGTTTCCTTCAGCCTCAGCACGTTTATCACATTTTCTTTGGTTATGTAACTTTATGTTGCTCTTATTAGTTTTACGTTTTTTTATAACATCGTTTTCTTCAAAGGAAGTATCTAAATCAGTAGAGTCAAGTTCTTCAGTAACACAATAGTTTTTGTCTTTTACACTGTCATCGGAATCGAAATCTTTGGGCAAATAAACATCCTCATTATCAGAAAAATAATCAGTTGTATGTGAAGTTGATGGTTTGTTACATGATTTTCTCGGTGAAATACGCCTTTCAGTTGTCATTACAGGCGTAATTTTTGTAGTAGATGAATATGGTGAGCTGGCTCTTTCAATAATAATAGAAGTTTCATGAATGGATTCGACTTCGACGGTCTTTTTGCGACATAGTTTTAAAAAACTATCATTTCTAAAATCATCTTCACTAAAATCTGAATTCTCCACAAATGAGTAGCTAGAATTAGGTGATATCGGCATTACCTCAGTGCATAGTAAATTAGGTACAGTTCCTGGATACTGAGAATCTTCCACCACTTGCCGCACTCTAGACATTATTATATCTCGTCGAGAACTCATTGTTCCTCTGAAACAAAATAAATAATTTGCTTGCAGTTTGTTTGTTGGTAATACTAACAACGGTGGCCGAGCACTGTTTCCAGCCTTAGGATAAGGAAATATTTAAGTTGTAACTATTAAGCACTTACCTCGATTTGCATTTAGTTCAAGGCTTGTAAAATAACGATGCAGGCATAGGTATAAGTCTCCGGAAAGTTGTTGTTTTGTCTGAAGTATATAGTGTGGTGCAGAGGTGAATACTGGGACATTACAATAAGTTTCTATTTAAAACCCCTGACACACATCTAATACGTACCCAACACAAGTTTAAGCATCCCGACCACATCAGATAATCAAAGAAAGAACTTATCAAAATTGGTTTATTCATTTATAGTCCGTTTGAAATAAGATTAGACATTTAAATAAACCTTTTTTACAGTCCGTTTAACCGATTTTGACTTGTATTTCGTAGGCATAAAGATGGCATTAAAAGCAAAAAAGTGGTTACAATACCAACTTTTTACTGCATGCCACCAACGCAATAGAAGTCAAAATCGGTTGGAACGGACTGTAAAAAAGGTTTATTTAAATGTCTAACCTTATTCCAAATGGAGTATAAAAGCTACGTGACTTATTACTACTTACTTGTTAACTTCCCTAACCAAGTAAACAAGAACAAAATATACAACGTGGTGACAACCGGGCGTGCACTCTACGCTAAAACTAAGGAGCGACTGTCTGCCCCTCAGTCAAGTGCCCCTGCCCCGCCTTCCCGTAAACTCCCCCCCCCCCCCCGGGGGGGCGCGCCGCACACTGCTGCAAATCGTGTAGCATAAGTAGGTAGTCGACAATTTTACGTAGATATTCGAGGAACAGACATAATTACCTCTAAGTTACTGCTTGTATTATAAGACAAATTGAATGACTTTTAGTTACAATGACTTATTATGTTCACAGTGAAGCAACTTTACTGCACTGTATTTATGATGTAGCATTATATGGCAGCAACTTAGATATGCAGTAAAAACGACTTACAATTCTTATAATAAGTTATAACATCATATTATACGTACGTACATCTTAAACATGAGTACAGTATAGCTAATTTACTGCTCCCATGGTAAGTACACCTGACCGTTATTGCTACAACTGCTGTCTAAACATGAACACAGGATGGCTACATGCTCTCAGTATAATAAGTAACCTTATGTAAGATCTGATTACGTTACTTAACATAAACGCAATATCGCATCGAACTGTCTTTGTGGTAAGTAATCTGGAAGCTACGCTTAGGATCGTTACTAAGCATACATGCAGTATCGCAGCATACTGTTTTTAAGACTAGATCACTCATTTAGTAAATATTGGGAAACTGCTTAGGATTAAAACAGTACATCTTCTTAATGTCTATTTGCTAGGCTTATATCCAATTTTTATACAGTAAATGACTTAACATATTAGTGGTACAGATGTCATACTGTACTTTGGCCGAGAGACTCTGAATAAGAACTTCTGCAGTAAGTGTACCCACTGTAATCATGCTTTGTGATGTAAAAAAAAATGCTCGACTTACTGCAAATTTTTAATTGTTAAATTTGGTTTAAAAAGCGATTCAAACGAATGGGTAAGATAAAAATGTAGATCTCGGTATCGTGATCACGGCTGTATATCTAACTAATTTTTTGACAAAATCCGACTTACTGTAACTATGCTATTGAGGGCAGTATGAGTATGTAAGTGTCAGGTTTAGTGACGTCATAAGGGACTGGAAGTGGAACGGTGTGATAGAGATTGTATGTCTGTGGAAGGACGAGCGGAATTTTGGTGATAATAATAATCTTGTTAAGATGATAATAACAGACTAAATCAGATATATCAATAATTGTATGTATATTTTCTAAAGATAAACTCGTAGGAAGCTCACAGTGTTTTGGTAGCTTATCTTTATGTAGGTCAAGTTCCTGGAATAGTTGATAGGGACTAAGTACAGTTGGATGAAGAACGTTGAGTTTGCTAAATAGAATGGCATTGTTGACGTCATCAATGTCAAAGGACAAGGCTATAGTAATGCTTTCTAAAGAGTTTAGTAACATTATCAGGTGGGTTTTTATTTCAAGCTTATCGGTCGTATTAGATAACTGCATTTGTTCCCAACGAGTAACACCCTCAAATGTCACACTGTTACTCGATGGGATTTTTTTCTGAAAAAATTCCCAACCGGTCACACTACCAGTCACACTGTTACTCGATGGGAATTTCTTCAGAAAAAAATCCCAACCAGTCACACTGTTACACCGCACACACACACTGTTACAGAACTTAATGAAAATAAGAATTAAATCGGTTTTTTAAATTTTTATTAAAATCAACAAAATAACAACATTGGTAAATACAGTTACTTAATTACGGACGTTAAACGTTAACATTCGTCATATTGCTAGTAATTCTCATTTTAATGTTTTAGTCATAGTAACAATATCTAAACACAATCGGCCTTATATAATATAACAGAGTAAATCATCACATTTTACAATAATTAACAGTCCTTATTTCTAATATTAATTTGAACCTTTAAAGAAGAATTTTCTAAATATAATCAGCCTTATGTTTGTACCTATATGATAATCAGCCTTATGTTTGTACCTATATGCATGTATCAATTAACAGTTATTAATTCTAATGTTAATTTGAACTTTAAAGAACAATTTTCTAAATATAATCAGCCTTATGTTTGTACCTATATGCATGTATCAATTAACAGTTATTAATTCTAATGTTAATTTGAACTTTAAAGAACAATTTTCTAAATATAATCAGCCTTATGTTTGTACCTATATGCATGTATCACAGTAAATCATCACATTTTACAACAATTAACAGTTATTAATTCTAATGTTAATTTGAACTTTAAAGAACAATTTTCTAAATATAATCAACCTTATGTTTGTACCTATATGTATGTATCACAGTAAATCACCACATTTTACAATAAGTATCAGTTCTTAATTCTAGTGTCGTAAAATCTCCAAAGCATGGCCAACTGAAATAAGACCTTGTGTTAATTCCAGCTGCACTTCCTGAATAAACTCGTCTCTTGATATAGATTTCTTACCCCGTTTTCTTTTTGACGGTTTGCCTTGTTGTTTCAGAACATTTCTGACAGTATTCTGAGAAGAATCTTCTTCAATTGTGTGCAAGAAATGCATAATATTCGGGTGTTTTGTTCCAATGGTCTTATTTAGTTTATTATGCCAAGATTCGAGTGCATTTGTTGTGCGATGGGCGTCACCAAAAACGCACCACACTTTTAAATATTCCTCACGGAGCCACTGTTTTTCCATGTAGTTAATGAATTTTTTTGTGCCTGTACCTTCACTATCTCCGTATCTAGCAATTATGTAAACCCATCCATTAATTATCTCGTTTTCGGGCAATAATGGAAGAATCGCACTAAGTTCAATTATTCGCACCTCCTTCAAATCTTGTGACGTTCGTGAGGTCATATTCAGGCTTTTTCCTTTTTTTAAAATGGCTTTGTTGTAATGATAATAACAACCTTTTATTATGACTGTTGGAAAGACTTTGATAATGGCATTCATTGCAGCCTTTTCATAATCAAGTTTAAATTTTGTTGGATTCCAATCTGGCAACTGCGACTTAATCATTTGAAACAGAATTAAGTAGCTCTGCATTGTTTTGTTGGTCATTAAAGCATATATCACAGGGGTTATATTTGTGTGGTTTATTGTACTACCAGTATCTACATGAATTGTATACAATTGCACGAATGGAGAAGGGCAGCTTCTGAATGTGCCATCGCCATAAAATTCTTTTGATTCACATGTAATTTGCCTTGCTTCCACCGAGGAAAATACTATTATTCGTGTATTATTAGTTTTATTTGAGTAGTCTGCTAACAAAAAGTTATTATATCTTGGTGGCACTTCGACTTCAAGAGCGTTTTTAAATAACATCTTTGAAACTCCAGCTTCTTTGTTCCGTTGTCTATACAGTGTACTTTTAACGCTAGTAAATTTTGGTATGTTGGATACAATATTTATATCGGCATCTTTAAGGTTGCCTATCATGGAATTGTATTTTTGTGGAATGTTAGGAAAGTCCGGTTTGTACAATTCAGTCTTTAATTTATGGATTGATTCATCAATTTCGTTCTTCGCAAAGTCTGGAGCATGGCTATGAGCAGTCTCGTCTAGTATTCGTTGATCCTATAAATAGAAAATAGCAACAATAATAACAGGAGTCAAAGCTGTCGTATTAGTAATATTCGTCATATTGTTTAACCCTGCGTATGATTAAAACAAGTTGTTTTAAAACACGTGTTTATAACAGTTCCAAATAAATCGATTAAGTGTTTATGCCGCGTTTGTGTATGACGCATCTACTACTACTTAGCATACATGTTGAACGTCACTTGTCGCGCGCCTAATGTTGTCTTATAGTGTAAACTCGGCTTTATTAATAATACATTTTGAAACAAGTTTTAAGCAATTTTAAAAGCCTTAAGAAAAAATGTTTTAAGCCGCTTTTAATAATAGCGTATGCTTGGAAGAAATGAAAACGAATAAGTATTTAGGACTTTAAGTAGCTTGAAATAAAACAAATCTATAGTTTTATGAAAATAATGCAAAGCATTCATTCACAAATAAACGTATTGATTAACAAACAAACCATAGGTTTATCAGTAAACTTTATTATATAGGTACTTACTTTTATTCTCAAGATTCCTTTGCAAATGTTTCGTTTTGTGCACGCCCACACTATTAATCCGCTACTATGCTTTCGTCTAGCATAAAATTGATGTCCACTTCGTAGCAAAATTGTCCCACCATTCCTTTTAATTAAATTTAATGGCACTTGACCGGACGAACTAGATGCGGTGGGCTCTGACATTGTCGACAACGTGCACTTTGCTTCGTTGCACTGCTCTGACTAATTCATTTTGCGTCCCTCTCCCCCACTTACGACACGTGGCCGCCGCCGCCGGGGCCGCGGGAAGAGGGATGCAAAAGTATTTTTACATTAAATGTGCATAGAAAATAACCGCCATTACACACTCGCGATAACTGATGTTGCCGGCTTATCATAACTTTATTTTGCTATACATAATTTTAATTGTCACAACATACTTATGGCTAATTATATGTATTTGGAAAATTGTTTAAAGTTCAAATTAACATTAGAAATTAGAACTGATAATTGTTGTAAAATGTGATGATTTACTCTGATATATTATATAAAGCTGATTGTATTTAGGTACCTCCCCCCCCTTATTACGTGGGACTTAAATATAGATGGCGAGATGTGGGTGTAATATTACACCTCTGCCTACCCCTTCGGGGATACAGGCGTGAGTCTATGTATGTATGTATGTATTTAGGTATTGTAATTTTATTTAATTATTTAAGAATAAAACGTTCAAAGGAGAATCACCAGCAATATGACGAATAAATGTTTTTAAAGTAAAAACCGATTTAATTCTTCTTTTCATTAACTACTGTAATATTGTGACTGGTTGGGAAATTACTAATAAGAAGTTCCCATCGAGTAACAGTGGGAATTTTTTCTTAAAAACATTCCCATCGAGTAACAGTGTGACATTTGAGGGTGTTACTCGTTGGGAACAAATGGTTCAACCTACGTTCAAGGAGGTAACTTCAAGATCTTTTTTTATTATGTTGGCCAAACCTTACGTCAATTCAGTATTGCTATTTCAAAAAAAAAAATACTACAGTTTTAAAAAAATATAAATTTCAGAACTTTTTTCTTCCAAAATGTTTGGCTATTTTCTGTAGAAAAACATTTTTGGTTTTGTGTCTATTCACCCCTGCGTTTTTATTGACCCCGTTTTACGGTACATAATAATAAATCAAATCTATTCAGGAACTATGCAGGTCGCAACTTGTCGACAAGGAGTTGAGAACCATACGTGTGCAGCGCTGTTCCGCCGCATTCAGCGTCGAACGCGGCGGAACAGCGCTGAACGTGGCAGAACAGCGCTGAACGTGGCAGAACAGCACTGAACTCTATCTAAAGCACTCGCAAGATAAAAACACATTTGTTCTCATTTCATACTCGTTTGCCGCGAAAGCTGAATAGACGCGGAAAGCTGAACGGATTCGTACGCGTCTTCATACAAAATCGTTGTTTTCTATGGGCAAAAGCTGAATAGAGCTGAATAAGTGTGTGTAGTCCCTTAACCGTAGATTTTCACGGCGAGAAACCGTGTAATGGAAAAGAGGCCTAAGCGCTCCTGCACACGATGCCGCCACCGCGCCGTCGCCGCGCCGACGCCGCACAACTACACTGTACATACGAGTCGCGCGAAGACCGCCACCGCGCCGCCGCCGCGCCGCCACCGCGCGCGGTCCTCGTCTCGCCACCGCGCATCTATTTGATTCATTCCATTACCGGCCGCGTACGAACGT
The DNA here is from genome assembly GCA_937001585.2 of Brachylomia viminalis. NCBI lineage: Eukaryota > Metazoa > Arthropoda > Insecta > Lepidoptera > Noctuidae > Brachylomia > Brachylomia viminalis. The sequence goes on from OW443294.2 coordinate 2,623,813, forward strand.
GCACGCCGCGAGATCGCACGTGACACAAGTATGTCTAATTTAGTGAAAAAAAAGAAGTTTGTGCTTGCTTACTACATGTATAGAAAATGGCAAAAAGAACGTCGAGTCGGAAAGTTGTGGGTACATCCTATGCTGTCAGCACGGGAGCAATATGGTGAATTTCATACACTTTACGAAGATCTCCGAAAAGACGAGGCCAAGTTTTGTGATTATTTTCGAATGAATTACAAGACATTTGATAAATTATTAGATTTATTAAAGAACAAACTGCAACACACAAATACAAATATGCGAGCAACTATATCTGCTAAGGAGAGATTGGTTGTTACATTGAGGTAAAGTATTTAATTAATTATTCTGATTTAATGTAGAAAAATCAAAATCAATCAAGCTTGATGTAGATGGACTTGGGATGCTTTGTAATGAATCGTTTTCAATGCTATAATTCGAAGCCTGTGATTGAACTCTCGTACTGGGTCCAGCAGCAGTATTGTAACCATAGTGTGCCGGGGAGTCCATTGCATCTGTTGTGCGTGAATGATGTGGAGCGCTATAACTATTTTTATATTGAATATTTCTTATAATATTCAATACTTGATACTGGAATTCAACAATGTCTTCGTCTTTGAAGCGTTCCACGGTAGGAGCTATACCTTTAAAAAAAGACATCATTCTACTATCGTCATCTTTTTCTAACGTTTCCATAAACTTAATCATTTTCTTATCTACAGGATTTATTTCTTCGTTTTTCTTTCTTTTGTTGATATTAGTAACTTCAGTTTTTTTTTCTTCCGGCATGTTTGATCCAGATTGGGGTGGCCGTGGGGTAATTTTTTTCAAAAATTGTAAATTATCATAATATTGATATTTATGTATTGGTTTTGCACCTGATCCAGATTTTGATTCACGTATCTTTTTGTCGCATTTCATCCACGCGTCTCTTATATTTTTCCATTTCTGAGATAATATTTTACCTGAAATAATTAATATTAATAATCCATTATATTTTTATAATGGTTTTTTTTCAATTGCAGATATTTAGCAACCGGAACTTCATTAGCCGATCTTGAATATCGATTTAGAATTGGAAAATCAACTTTAAGCGTAATCATACGAGAAGTATGTTCTCTAATATGGTCTGAACTTTACCCAAAATATATGAAAATGCCATGTAGGAACGATTGGCTAGCAATAGCAAATAAAGGAGATTGGGCATATTTGTATGACGGTTTGCCCAACCATTGTAGCAATAAAGGCTATATGGTTATATCTTGTACTACTTGCCCTCATCACATAAATGTATTTTTTTTTACTTTCAGCGACGTCTAAGTATTTTTTTTGAATATTTAAAAAATTGCATCCTTAGCAAATAACCTACTTGTTTGTTTAGTGTGTTATTGTCTGATATTTTAATTTTTACGGATATTTTATATTCACTATCATAATATTATATATATGTATGGTGTATGTATGTAGCCTACTGCTGCATGCTATTTTATTTGAAAGTGGCGAGTGAAGTTCAAAAGGGGATAAAAAATAAAAATAAAAGTGCATTGATCGCTATTTTTATTTGAAACAACAATATATCAGAAAAAAACAACTAAGTATAAGATTAAGACTTAAGTACACTTTTATCATGTACAATAGAAATATATTATATATATATATATAAAATATATATATTTATATTTTCCGTTATTATTAATCATTCTCATCATTTAAAATAATATGATCTAGAAAACTTGCCGGGATTTGAAAATCATTTTGATGTCTTGCAAATCCCAAGTACCAAACTATACTCATAATGTGGGCACAAGTTCCGATAGTACGACTTCCGGTTAAGCACGAACAATAAAGGTGTGGTAAAGCCTCTCTACCTGTCATATTGGTCTTAACTAAAATATACGAGTAATAGGTTTTTCTCAACGTATGTCGTGAATGAATCTGTCCTCGTAATAACGCACAGTTACTTGCATCTATTTCATAATCCGTTAGGTTTGGACTTATTTCGTGGCACACTTCTATAGTATATATACCACCCCTTAAATGTTCACCGACATACGATTTGGCCAGTTTTATTTGATAAGTTCCAAGAGCAATCAATATCAAATCTTCTTCGCTTAAAATAGGAAAAGGAATATTCAGTGTGTCACTATTTATTTGGATAAATTGCGCCCTTCGCCTGTTTATATTATTTTCTGTTACGAAATTACCAAGACGATTTGGTACATCTATTCTCTCATTAATAATATTAATAATCTCGCTAGCGTGGGCATTATTTTCTAAAGGCGCTCTAAATGCGTTAAGAAGAGCAGCGGCTATTCGTATGTCAGTAAACATATGGGTCATGGCTCTATTAAAATAGTCCTGACGGAATAACTTAAAGTCTCGTTTGATGCGCCCATTAATAACTTCTACTACCCAACGGACTATTGTTACAAGCCGGGATTCATTTGCTTGGTGAGTGGTAAGTTGCGTAGCGTTACGGTCTTTTGACGGTGGCATATGCCATTCATAGCCGAAGCTTTCAAGAACAGGTATTGCATCCCTAAATCCACGGTCAAGCACGAACGTATCTCCTTCATGAAGAAGGTAATGTAAAGGTGCATCTTCCTCATTGCAAATACGGGACATTATAGTTGCATCAGAAGTCCTGGCTGAGTATGGGCCAAACACTTCTAAAATATAGCCGTCTGGACAAACTACAACAAATGGCTTTAATAGATTTCGGAACTTGTGCAAGCTATATGAAACCTTTTGAAATAAAAAGTTACTACTCTTCTGAATATATATATAAGTGCCATCCAAGATTATTATTGCCTTTGGCGGATTATTTTCACTACTTCCGTATATGGCATTTGGGATTTGCAGGCTGTGTGATATGATTTCATCTCGGGTCATATGATCTAAGCCAAGGTGTCGCGGTACAAACTGAGATGAAAGGCAGTCGCGGGCAACATTCATGTATCGCTCAAGTGCTCGTCTGCTCATTGACAAGCGACTCGCGAGTCTTTCGTTAGATTCTCCCGTGCGAAGCTTCATCAAATAAATGCCCAGTGCGGTTTTTGGACGATTACAACAGTCTGTCAAAGAAGGTATTTCCAACAGTAAATTGTTGAACTGCACAAGCGTTAAGCCAGTGCAAAAATATAATTCATCTGCGTCTATATTTTCAACAGTGTCAAAATCGAATATTTTTTTTTCCACATATGCTTTGCGTTGAGTTTCCAGCACATCTGTTAATTGGCTCACAGAAAAAGACTCAACAGTTCTTAATAAGTCATCATTGTCTAAATCGGCCCATATATTGGATCGCAAATGACGTTGACATACGCGTGCACTGCCTGGAGTGTATATTTTTAAATGCATTAATAAATATATAATTATGTTCTTAGGAATCGTCATTCGTTCTACCTCAAAACAATTCCTAAACATACAGCGATTTGACGTATTCGACAATCTTTTATAGCCGGATAAAACCACGGACTGATCTTGTACGTTCACATTTATAGCATTTGCTTGGTCATCTGGTTGATCTGCTACAGCCTGCTCACTCTGCCGATTCATTCGGTCTTCATGACGCCTTGCAGCCACCAAACAGCGATAGCATATCATCATTCGGTCATTTGCAATCGCCTACAACAACGAAAAAACTCAACTTTTATATTGTTATTAGTCGTATCCGCCACTTTCGTGGAATATTAATAATATAATAATATACATATAAGTAAATATAACGGATACTAGGTAGTCCAATACTCCGAGACATCAGTATATTAGCGAATATTACTGTACATATTACATTCGTTTTCGTATGGGGCCTCGTACACAGGGACGCGTTGCCGCCATTTTGTTATGCGTCGGCGACGTGTGCTTGTGTACGAAACCCCATACAAATAAACTGCGATAGTCGTCGGGATACTAAGGTCGTGGAATACCGGTAAGTACTTGCTTCTTGTGTAAAAATACGGACAAAAATATTGTTTCTTTATTTCCAATGATAATAGTCTTAATCTTTAGTTAGTTTGTATTGTTTGTTTGCATTATATCAACATTGCACCTGTGAAGTGAATTACCTGATGTATGTTGATATTATTTTGTAGAACATATTCAGCAAATCCAGGTCTTTCTTCAAGCTCGCCTCGAGTTAAAATATGTCGCGACCTGTCTAGTCGCACACTCCGACCACAAGTCACACATTGTTCTCTATGTGGTTCCATTTTCACCAAAATCCGGTAACTTGGAGTAATCAAAGTCCGTTTAGAATAACCGAATCGTAGGTAATAACAGAAACAATGTCCAAATACAGCCGAGTCGTCAGTAAAGAAATCAAACCATAAAAATGTCCAAACACAGCCGAGTCGTTAGTAAGTACAGGAATCAAATCACTCTGAACGCACGTTAGCACCAGAACAGTATTCACGAATGAATGGCGACATGGGGATGAATAGTTTGTCTGTTTGTTGTTCGTTTTGTTTTAGGTTTGCATACTATCTCGCTCACTCGCACTTAGTATTAGTGAGAGCGAAAGCAAGCCTTAACAACAGTAGCTACCTTTCTCGCTCCCTCACTCGTTGTGTGACTCACTCACGCGCACTTGGTGAGAGCGCTTGTAGTGACGCCATTTTGATTTGTATTATTACACGTGGTAGTTTAAGGGTGTTACTACACAAATCGGACATCGATCGATTCGACATTGATCGATTGGTGTGGCTTTGTCTGATCGATGGATACCGTTAGAATAACCTAGATCGATTGCCGGTCGATGGCATCGGTCGACGTTGATCGATTAACCCCGGCTATAATCCATCAGTTGCTATTCGTTCACCTCGTTAGCGTAGCTTAGCTCTGTAGTTCGCGGTGTGAACCAAAGTATGAAAAAGAGGTGAAATGATGCTCGCTCGGCTCGCCCGTTTTCGTTTTGACAATACTCTCATCGGCTCCTCTCCCCGCTCCCCTCCCTCCCCTCGCTCTCCCGCCCGCTCGCTAACCCTCCCCTGCACTCCTCCACCCTCCCCCTCGCTCTCCCACCCCGTCGCTCCCCCACCCCTAGCTCCCCTCGCTTTTCCGACCGCCCGCTCGCCGTCCATCCGTAGTTTTTGACGTGAACCCACATCAACAAACAAAGCTTCGCTTAGTTTATATAGTTTCCCTCGCCTCACTTCGCCCGCCAGCTTGCTCGCTCGCTCGCTAGCTGGCAGTGTGGCCGGCCCTTCAGCGCGTGGGCTGCAGGCGGGTGATAACGGGGAGCGGACGGCGCGCGGCGCGGCTCTTGCAGATCGCTCGACATCGACTAATCTGTTCTACCATCGATCGACGTCGACTAATTCATTCTACCATTGATCGATCGGTCTGGAAGAAACTATCGATGGACGTCGACTAATCGATGTTACCATCGATCGATGCCGTCAATCGACGATCGATCGATTGGTGTAGTAACACCCTTACGTATCTCGGTATGATATGTCAACTTCTTGTAGAATTGCTGACAAATACGTTAAACAGATGTAAACAATTTAATGTGATGTAAAGGAACTTTAAGCTCCTGTAACTTTTTACTGATGTAGATTTCAGCATCGCTGTCATACAACAAATTGTTTGTCTAAGTTATATCTTTGTAATGATATATTACTCAAAGTGCTACAATACTTGGGCAAATCTGCCCAATCTCCTTTGAAGTTTCTGCTAATTTCCCTCATTGTGTCGGTGCTGTAGATGGAAAGCACATCAGAGTAATTAAACCAAATAAAAGTGGATCGATGTTTTTGAACTACAAACATTACTTCTCGATTGTATTGATGGCAGTCGCCGATAGTGACTACAACTTTATTTATATCAACGTCGGTGCTTATGGAAAGGATTGTGATTCAGGTGTTTTAAAAGATACAGCTTTCTGGCACAACATGATCAACAATACTTTGAACTTGCCAGAACCTGCTTCCTTACCTAATACTAACATTGTCTTGCCATATGTATTCGTAGGCGATGAAGCATTTGCACTACATCAGAATTTACTGCGCCCATATAATGGTCAACAGCTTGATACAGAAAAATCCGTTTTTAATTATCGGTTAACAAGAGCGAGACGATATGTAGAATGTACCTTTGGGATACTGGCCAATAAGTGGCGAATTTTTCATCGACCTTTAAATGTGTCATTGGATTTGGCTGTTGATGTTGTGAAAGCTTGTTGTTTACTGCAGAATTTTATACACAAAGAGGAGGGCGTAAAAGGGATGCAAGAATCTCTAAGCGGGTGTGGATTAGAGGAGTTTTTGCCATTTGATTCAACAGAAATAGTTCCTTCAACAGCTAATGATATACGTGACAAATATAAGGAGTATTTTATTTCTGAATATGGCAATGTACCATGGCAAAATAACTATTGTTAATATGTCGTTTTACTTTATTAAAAAAAACCCAAACAAAATTATATAAACAATATTTAAACCTTTTAACACGTTCACTGCCACCACATTTTTCTTTAAGTTCATAGCGATGCCGCCCTATAAAATCACGCGGACACGCCAGGCGTGTCGGCGGCACTGCATCTCGTTAAACTTGGACACGCTAGGCGTGTCCAGTGGCACTTCGATAGAGTTAAATTCTAAATCTGTCTTTTTTTCGGTTTAGCGATGAGTATTAGTTAGTTTGCCATTCGCTGAGCAAGAATAAAGGTGATTCAAATACGGTCGTGAGATTTAACCTGGAGTTATGGCTGAAAATAGTTTTTTAGGTAAGTAATTATCGTAATTTTGTAAGAGATCATAAACATTTTGTGCTTATTTTGAAATATTTCATAATATTAACTTAGATAACTCAATTATTGCAATTTTAAGGAACGATAGGTTAGGTACCTATTATATTTTAGTTGAAGATAGCGTATTTATTTAATTTATTGTTTTCTATAATTTTAATTTTGTAAGAAATCATAAACATTTTGTGGTTATTTTGAAATATTTCATAATATTAACTTAGATAACTCAATTATTGCAATTTTAAGGAACGATAGGTTAGGTACCTATTATATTTTAGTTGAAGATAGCGTATTTATTTAATTTATTGTTTTCTATAATTTTCTCACATAGGATATATTTTTTTTATATTAATTGCCTAAAATAGGGGTAAGGGAGGCATAAATACGCAACTATGCAGCCGTGTGCATGGCTGCGAATAACAGAATAAATGATAATAGCAAATAAATATTATGAGCGGGGACGATTATGGAAAACAGTATTAGTACAAATTATGTTACGGCAAACAAAACATTAGGTACCCTCCTAAATGATAATTTATTTAATAAAACGATTTTTATAAACGGTATAACTCGCGTATATTAATCATTTATATATTCTTGACGTTTCAGCGTTCGTGGTCGCAGGCAGACCACGAACCACGAACGCTGAAAAGCTTTCGAAACGTTTTTTATGTCTAGTGCTCGCGCAAACCTAAGACTTTATTATGCTAATTTGTTTACTTAATTGTAAGTAATAGTATTTATTTGTTTTACTGCAGATAATCAGGAAGAATGCTCTGATAACTATCCTGAATGTAGTCAGTCAATATTACAAAACTTTCCATTGAAAAGGAAATTTGATGGTTCACGTACTTGTGACACAGAATCAACAGACGGTAGCCTAGATGAAATTACTGATTCTGATGAATGTGTTGCAAAGAAATTGAAAACAGATAAATTGCCAATGACAGAAAATAATGATTCTTTAGGTGAAACCAAAACAAGTCCTGCATGTTGTGCCGCCAAAAAATATTTTAACGCATTATTTGCAAAAGATTTAAAAGCCGAACTGAATACAGAAAACGTAACTACCTCCAATTTACGCCCAGTTCGAGCATGATTTGGGTATAATGCTTGCTTTTAGACTTAGAAATGTGCCCGCAAACAGGCGATTGGAATGCTATGAAAAATTAATTCGCACAATAAGACAGTATGAAGATTGAAATAAAAGACAAAGATTAAGACAAAAAGATTTTTATTGATTACAAAAAAAGGAGAACGGACAATCAGATTTGGAAATATAAGCTGTGATTAAGAGTATACCTAATAATTATATATTAAGTATTTTTTATTTAGGAATTAAGTACCTACCTAATCATATTTTGTAATAACTTTGTTATATGTAATAGCAATCAAGACATACTGAAACCATGAAAACCTGGACAATCTGGGCTATCAGATAGAACATCCTCTCTGTTTTTATAAACAATGTTACAGTGTCGATAATAGGCTGTGATTAGAATATAATACTGATACATATGTCATATATGTATATATTTTTTTCAAAACATTAATAAATAATCATATATTGTGGTCCACTACATAATAATGAGACTGATTTACGTAGTAAAAAAAAAATTAAAACTTTAACTGGTCTTTCATTTAGCTTAAGTACTTCGAAATTATAACTGAATAATTAATATTTGTGATATGGTTTGAAGCATTCTATGCACAAGCCTGGCTGTTGGGGACATTTCTCGCAAGCAAACAATGTTGCTACCCTTTTTTTTTTCGTTGTCCAGCAGTGGGCGCATCTTCTTCGCTTAGTTTTGCCTTTTGTGTCTTTTTCTAATTTCATAATGCAATGAACATTTGTCCCCAATGGAAGTCGCAAATCCGGTATTAAATGAGGCTCGATAATAGATTTTATTACATTTAATCTAAAATCATATAAAGATATCTTGTTATTCGCTGAGTACTTATTGTACAGGAAGAAAGAATTTATTAATATTATTTGCATAATGTGGATTATAACTTTTTTATACCACCTAAGACTCTTGTGTTCACATGAGTAATACGATAGCATTTGGTCATGTCGATCAATGGCACTCATATTTTCATTGTAATATTTAATTATTTGGGGTTTAAGTTTAATTTGCCCCCTGCGATTTCTGGTACTATCTAAATTACCATTGTATTTTGTTGAGATAGCCAATACCTCCCGTTGATCCATCCATTTAATTATGCAAATGTTATTTTTATGTAATATGCATAACTCACCCTTTTTTAATTTTGTTTTTAATAATGTTTTAGGATTGCCTTGCCTCATTTTTCTCAGAGTTCCTGTACAATAAGTATGTTTATTATATAATTCATCCACCAGACCCACGCTTGTATAAAAATTATCTATGAACAAATGGTGTCCCACATTTATATATGCATCCATTAAATGTTTAACGACTTTTTTAACGTGGTTTGTTCCACCAACAAGCATATCAGAGGCACCCCCATACAGATGCAATTTTAGCACAACCCCTAGCTGATCGGCAAGTGCATAAAACTTCAGACCATACTTATTTTTCTTTCCTTTCATATATTGTCGACATTTTAATCTTCCTCTCCATAACATCATTGATTCGTCAATCACTATATTTTTAGTGGGATAATAAATTTCTAACATTCTTCTATTGAAATAATCAATTATTGGTTTTATTTTACAATTGCTTGTAGTTCCTCCTGTATTGACGCACAACATTCTTAAAATTAATAAAAAAGTATTACGCGACATTGCTTTAGAAAATACTGGTTGGTTAAAATATGAATCGGTTTTCCAATAATCTGATAGTCGATTTATTTTTATGAAGCCCATGTGGAATAATAATCCAAAGAATAATTTTATATCGCTGCAACTTATGGGTTTCCAAAACTTAGCTCTGCTTTGTGCACTTCTGCTTGCAGCTCTTTCCTTTTCCCCGTACTCGTTGGTAGAGCGAGTTAATAAATTAAGCAGTTCTTCATTGCATAAAGCGTTAAAATAGCTGATTGGTGTTTCAGCTATGTTTTCTTGGAGACCGGTTGTCTTGGTGAAAGGAATTTCGTTATATTGACCAGGATTCCCTGGTTGCCATTCATCGTTAAATGTATCAAGAGGTAAAGTTTCTTCTAGCTCATTTAAATCTATTTGGCAGTCGTCGTCATCTGTATCTATCTCATCTAAAACATTTTCAGAGAGGATCCCTAAGAGCTCAGAGTCAGTTAAAGCTGAAGGTGGCTGGTTCAAGGGCGGAGTTGAATTCGAAGATTCCATGGCTCCTACAGTGTCTTCGATCCAAGGGAAATCCCAATTAGGGCTTTCCCAAGAGCAGGATGGTAGTGGATTCTCGAAGGGGTCCATAACCTAAAAAAAAACAACAAGAATAAAAAATATGACGAAACGGTTAGCGCATTGGCTGAGCGATTGACTGCTGCGCTGCGTGTCGCGGGTTCGATTCCCGCACGGAGCAATTATTTGTATGGCCTACAGGTAGTTGTTTCGAGTCTGGCTGTTTGTGTACGTGAATTTAAATGTTTGTAAACGCACCCACGATACAGGTGAAATTCCTAGTGTGGGGCAACTTAAAAAATATATATCCTGGGAGAACTTACACATTTTTTTAAAATGTGATCGCATTGGAATAGTAATATTTTGTTAATATATATATATTAATATAATATGTTGTTAATATTTATAAGTATTTTTGGTGAGTTTCTCCACAATGGCTGCGTGCACATTTTTTTTTTAAATATAGGTACACAATTATACGACGTCATACACTAAATATCTGCATAATTAAAATCTTTAAATTCAACAACATTCCGCTGCGCGAACGCACACGATTAAGGCCTTCGCCACACTAGACGGAAATTTCGTCGCCGAACTTCCGCGGCGGTCAATCCGTTCTATACGGTACCAGCCACACTGAATATTCAGTGGCAGATCATCAGTCGGCTGCCTGCGCTTATACGGTGTGGTCGTGAATTCGTGATGGATCCGATAGAAGTGATAGCTATTTATGAAGCATTAGAAGAAGAAAGAAGAAGAAAGCGTAAATATTGGGTTCATCCCTTAAATACTCTTCGACTAGAAATTGGGCAATTTCATACCCTGTATATGCAACTAAGACTTAATCCAGATAAATCATTCGAATATTATCGTATGTCCATACAATCTTTTGATGTATTGCTGAATTTAACTAAGGACTATATTACCAAGCAAAATACAAAACTTAGAACAGCTATACCTCCCGAAGAAAGGCTGACCGTTACATTAAGGTAAGATAAATATTATTTATATGTATATGAAATAAAACAAATTATTGATTAATTACTTAAGTATATTAACTTTTTATTGAATTAAATTGCTGCAACATTTCCACTATTATCTCAATTAAGTGGACCTATTTTGAAATATTTCGTCTATTTCCTCAATTGAGTGTGCTGTTTCAGTTTCAGCTGATTGAATTGGACGTACTTGAGTTTCAATAGATTCGGGTGACTGTATGGTCGAATAGGAGATTGCACTGTTTGAATTCGTAGTATATCCTTGGTACACCGGCGGTGACACATCTCCTGTAGGTATACTATATGTTGTAGGTGATTGTTCGTATGTACTATAGCCAGGATGGTTGTAAGAATACGTTTGATTATGTGACATGTTAAATGAGTTACGATATTTGAGTTTATAAATCAAATTCATCACTTCCATTCTGAACTCACAATTTTGTCTTTCATTTAGGCTCTTAATTTGAGGAAGTAAAGAAAGTAAAAATTTCGTGTCGGCATCTTCTTCGGCTGCTTTAGGTGATTGTTGCTTTTTATTCATTGCTGTAATTAAACTCTGTTGAAAGGCTGTCATTTTAGGTTTTTTTTTCATTTGGGAGGTCCCTGAAACTTCTTCAGTTTGAGGTGGAATAAAATTCTCAGTTACAGTTTCTTGTGCGTTTGCATTTCTTGGTTGAGTGTTTGTATTAGTTGATATTTCATCACAAGAATTTTCATTTTGGTCATTATCACCTGCCGGAGCGCTTATGTTCCCCGATGAGACCCGAGACTCTTTCACCACATCCAAGAATCGAAGCAATTCAATGTACGAGTTTTTACGTTTCTTAGGTGCAGCACTTCCACTTCTTGTATTATCTTGTTTTTTTTCTTTTACGTAATAATCTCTTAAGTGCTTCCATTTCTTTTGAAGTTCATCCACTGTAAAATTAAATAATATAAGTATCAACAAAATGTCGAAATAACTTAGCTTAGGGTGATATAGCTCCGATAGTGGCGCCCCCAATAGAAAATAATTAATTATAAGTACAATTACTATAATTTATCTATACCACATATGGAAAATCCGCTTCGTTGACCCTCTCAAGACTACATTTAACTATGTTTTCACATAGTGTATTAGCGATGCGAACTCTTAACTTCGAATTTTGAAGGCAAAGGTGCCACTTTTCTGTTTATACGCCGAAGGTGAGAGTTGGCATCACTAGTAAATTATGTGAATCGATGCGAAACATTGTTAAATGTAGTCTTGAGGGATTGACCGAAGCAGATTTTTCATAAGTTCGTTTATAAATGTTTAATTAATTATTTTAGATTGGGGGAGCCACTGGCGGGAAAACGTGATGATGCTGAACGTTGTTTTTGTTTCAGGTATTTGTCTACCGGAATGCATTTTGTAAGTTTATCTCACGATTTTTTGATAGGACGATCGACTGTTGCAGAAATAATAAAAGAAACTTGTGAAGTAATTTGGAAAGTACTGCAACCACTTGAAATGCCCGAGCCAAATAAGGAATCGTTTTTAAAAGTGGCAGAAGAATTCTATAAATACGCAAATTTTCCAAACTGTTTAGGAGCTGTGGATGGTAAACATATAAGAATAATTAATCCTGACTACAGCGGATCTAACTTTTTTAACTATAAAAAGTTTTTTTCAATTGTTCTTATGGCAGCCGCAGATTCTAATTATTGCTTCATTATTATCGATGTTGGATCTTTTGGAAAAGAAGCTGATAGTAATGTATTTAGAAGTTCAAATTTCGGACAGAAACTTTACCATGACATGTTAGACCTACCCGAGGATAAAATACTCCCCGGTACTACCGGCCCAGCACTACCATATGTACTGGTAGCTGACGAGGCTTTCGCTTTACATAAACATGTTATGCGACCCTACCCCAATAAAACATTAGACATAGAAAAACGTACGTTTAACTACCGCCTATCTCGTGCAAGGCGTTATGTGGAATGTACTTTCGGCATATTGAGCAACAAGTGGAGAGTTCTTCATACGGCCATACTTGTTAACCCGGATTTTGCTACAGAGATAGTAAAAACAACATGTGTTCTTCATAACTTTGTACGGAGACGAGACGGTTTGAACTGCAACGACGAATTGTTAACTTCTGATCTACCTACATTACCAAACTGTAATACATCTAGACCCTCTAATGCCATAAATACGAGAGATTTATTTAAAAAATATTTTATGGAAGAAGGTAAACTAGAGTGGCAACACAACTTCATTTAGGTAAGGTGACTGATATAATCGTTGTTATGTAGGTTTATATGAATGATAGTTTCAATTAGTACCTACATGCATACGAGTACTTATAATTAGATATACCTAGGTATAGAAAATTAATAAAGTGATAAACTCACCAAGTTCTCGCTGTTTTGTTTCTATTTCACTATCCCAATTGTCGTACAATATTTTCGCTATCTCTTCCCATGCTCGTTTCTTTGCAGTTCTATCCGGCTTTTCCCTAGAGTCCCAAAGGCAAACTCTATTTTGCACTTCGATAATAAATCGTTCAGTGTCAAACATCCTGTGCGTGCGTCGTCACTGCGAGTTATCCGCTGAATGTGGCGCGATGCATAAAAATACATGTAATGCGACGTTGCCGATCTTACGCTGACGGAAGATCGGTGCGCGGACGACCGAGCAGACGCGGGCGAGTGACGGTCCGCGCCGAGCGCGGGATTGTCCGCGACGGAACGACCGATCTTCGGCGTAGTGTGCCCGTTATTTGTATTTTATATGCAATAACATGTATTGGCGTTCCGCCGCGGAAGTTCGGCGACGGAATTTCGGTCTAGTGTGGCGAAGGCCTATGTGTGTGATTATTTCACACATTGTTATGTTTGAAATAAATTGTACTCACCAATTTTGTAGACAGGTATATCAGTTCACTGAAAGTAGACTAAGTTGAAGTTGTTGGCAGCAGTCCCGAAACAGTAGCCGATGTCTTCGTGAGAGCAATCAAACAGTCCCGAAACAGTAGCCGATGTCTTCGTGAGAGCAATCAAACAGTCCCGAAACACTAGCCGATGTCTTCGTGAGAGCAATCAAACAGTCCCGAAACACTAGCCGATGTCGTCGTGAGAGCAATCAAACAGTCCAAAAATATAAGCCGAAGTCGTCGATAGAGCGATCAAACAATATTCAGTAAACGTAAGTTACGGAAGGAACCGTCACACATGTGCTATGTCGAAAGCTTCGAACACTGCACTAAACAAGTTTAACTGCCGGCGTGAGAAAATATTTGTCAACAAAAGCTTTAACACAAATAAAATTACAAAAATCTTACTTAACGGGCTTATTTTAAAGTTCAAATTCAAAAACCCAAGTCAAAGCTAAGTTAACAATAACAAACAACACGTGCGCGATCTTGCCGTTTTGTTCAATCTTTTGATTCTTTCTAACGCTCTTAACAAGCGTATCTCGCGTACTCGCTCTAAGCTATCCCTGGCCGCCGTCCGGCTGGACCGGTTTGGTGGGAACTTGGACGCGCCCCGAGTGTCGATTTTATGTAGGTAATTTGCAAAGGTATCTATTTCAAACTACGTCAAAGTTGGAAAAATATATGCGAACAGTAGAACTTATTTTAGAAACTTAAACGGTAGGTATTTAGTTTTATACAATCATTTTATCTAGGTAAGTACGTTACCTAGATAAAATAATATTGTATAATAAAATAAGATACATCTTTTTATGGTTTTCATTGCTCAAAATACCACCGGTCCTAAAAACAGTAAGTATTTTGATTTTTTTTCACATAGAACATACACACGTACCTAGTAGAAATTATTAACGAGCGAATAACAGTGAAATACCTACTGTTTTAACAGTACGGTTGTCAATCCAACCAGTTGTTTATTTAGGAGATCTTACCTACTTACCGTAAATTATTTTGTACAAATTGGTCTGACCGAGGCAACGGGAGTTCACACAGTAGGTAGTTATCTTTCAGTCCTACTCGCCTTCTTATTTCTTGGGCTTCTACCTACTTGACATTCAATAAATTATCTTCATATTAATTGATTTTTGTAAATACGTACATTATTTTAGCTATATTATACGTCTTAGTACAAAGGTTGAAAATCTCTGATTAACTTGTTTAGGTGGACACGCCTGGCGGGTTCTCGGCGTCACATAATCACTTAAAAAAAAAAAAACTAATTAAGAGATTTTTCCGGGGGCCACCTCAAAAATCCTTAGGATATAGCTAAAGGATTATGTACTGAGTATTTCAAAAGGCAATTTTGGCTAATTTTCGAAATATCACTGAAACATTTAGGACACGCCTGGCGTGTTCGAGGCGTAGTTATAGAAATTCGCAAGAACACGCTAGGCATTGAACGTGTTAACCGTGTTTTTAAAATAGTTTTTAAACATAAGACAAAATGTGCTTATAAGTACATTCTTAGGTTCATTCATTTTAGTTCATTCTAACACCACCTCACAATCGTTTTTTTTATCAAAACTTGTTAACTTACTGAATAAAATTAAAAGTCGGGGTATGGCAGCAAGTGATTGCTTGTTTAATTTAGGTATCTATCACTCTAAACTGCTCACGAGATATACTATCCAGAGTAGTGTGTGGATAGTATATCTCGTGAGCAGTTTCGTAAGTAAAACAAAAGTAAAATGACGGATGAATTTGTAATGTTGTTTAATATAGGTACCTACGTATCTACATTAAACAAGCAATCACTTGCTACCATACCCCGACTTTTAATTTTATTCAGTAAGTTAACAAGTTTTGATAAAAAAAACGATTGTGAGGTGGTGTTAGAATGAACTAAAATGAATGAACCTAAGAATGTACTTATAAGCACATTTTACCCTCTGTTGCATTACAATTTAATTAAAAACAAAATTATTCATATCTTGTCCCAAAGTTCCTTTAAGTCAGAGCCTACTTATATATTTTGTCAATTGGCCCCACTAGATAGAAACACATTAACAAGAATTAATAAAATTTTGTAATAAGATACTTACCGTATTTACTTTTCTCCGTATCAGGTAGTTCTGCAAAGTTCTCATTCATTATATGGCAGATATCAAACCAAGCTTTTAAACTTTTACGCTTGTCTTTATATACTTCCAAAGTTTTGTCCCATAAAACTTCTCTGTCCTCCACTAAACTTATAAACGTTTCGTAATCAAAACTTTCCATGATAATTTCTTAAAAAGTTATGCACGTGCATGTTCATACGCGGCCGGCAATGGAATGAATCAGGATAATGAAATAACTGGGAACGCGCGCGGTGGCGGCGCGGCGGCGGCGCGGTGGCGGTCTTCGCGCGACTCGTATGTACAGTGTAGTTGTGCGGCGTCGGCGCGGCGACGGCGCGGTGGCGGCATCGTGTGCAGGAGCGCTTATACACTGTTTAAATAACCATTTTGATGTATTTAGGCCGGGACTCCCACCAAAGCGGAGATGTGTGCGGTGTGCTGTGTGCTGTGCGAGAAGAGATGTTTTTCAGCTCGCGGGACTCCACCAAAGCGGAGATGTGTGCGGTGTGCTGTGTGCTGTGCGAGAAGAGATGTTTTTCAGCTCGGGTGCGAGGCGTTGAGTGCTCAGTACGCATTCTGACACGAAAGGTAGACGATGTCGCTATTATTACAAAAAAAGTATCTTCTTTTACTTGAAGAAGAACTACAGTCTGAAGAAGCAGAATTGATAGCTTTATACTACCTAAACAAAAGAAAACATCGGTTTTGGAAAAGAAGTCACTTGTATTACCATACCAGTCATGGAGAATTTTTTACTCTGTTTAATGAGTTAGATGATGAAAGTTTTACCAAGTCCTACAGACTACCGAGGAATATATTCTATGAACTACATAACTTAATTAAACCGCATATATTTAAGCAAGATACTAACTACAGGAGATCTATCTGCACCCAAGAGCGGCTAGCAGTATGTTTGAAGTAAGTACCTACCTAATTATTTTTTTGTTAATGTGTGTTTGTGTTTATGTGTGTTATCTGCGTTTGAATGTGATCAGTCTTTTTTGAGTGTTTGTTTTTTTTTGTGTAAAAGGGCTAAGTGAGAAGTACTCAAAACGAGAATCAAGAAGTACGAGAATACATGAAAAATATTATGTAAACTGAGGTATGTAAGGATTACGAGAAATCGAGATCCGTTGTCTCTTTCTACCCCTCCGGGAGACTGGAGTGATGCATATTATGTAAAAACCAAATATATTTTTATATTATCTTATTTATTCATAAAGAAAACAAAAAAATCAACTGCCGTTCTGGGAGTAGCAAAAAAAACGTAAGGTTATATTAGAAACATAACGTACAAAAAAATTATAACAGTAAATCACATGAGACATATTGCTTTCTTTTCCATATAGTTACAAATTATCATTTATGTGTCTTCTTCGTTTCTGAATGCTTCTTCTATCTGTTCATCGGTCATGTGCGTATCTTCCAAGCTTGGAACAGGTGCCTGTGTCGAACTTGGACCCGGTGTTTTTGTTGAGCTAGGAACCGGTGCCTGTGTTGAGTTAGGACCACCGGCCTGTGTTGATGTAAGAACCGGTGCCTGTGTTGAGCTAGGACCCGGTGTCGAACTTGGACCCGGTGCTGAAGTGTAACCGGGGGAATACCAATTATTTTCATTTGTGTTATACCATGTGTTTTGTAGCTCAAGTTCTTCCAATTCTAAAAGAACATTGAAAATTTTACGTTTAGCCTGAAGCTGCATATATTGAGAAAGTTTTTTTACACTTATTGATATCGACAGAAAAAAAGTGTCCATTTCGTCAAGGGTATTATTTTTCTCTATCAATGATTGTATTTCTAGTTTTTCTTGGCGTATTCTTTCACGGTTTGCATGGTGCTGTATAAGTAAATTACTTATTTCATCCGATTTTCTTGTTGCATTTCTGCATGTCGAGGCTGAGACGCTTGATGTCGGTGACGGCGAATGTTGTACAGATGGACGATCTTCTGGAGTGCTTCTTGTATGATTGCTTGATGTTTCAAAAAACTCATCGGTTACATTACTTTCCAATGAATTTGTTTCCTGTTCATTTATATTTGTTTGTGAGGTATAATTTGTAGTCCTGTTTCTATTCGTCATATATGGTATCAAAAATTCCATTACTCTCTCATATTTCCATTCACGAATTTGTTTACCACTCTGTCCACTTCTAGTGGCATTCTTCCTTTTTAATGCGTCCCGGTGGCTGTCTTTCAACTTTTTCCACTTAGATTTAGCCGTTTTTACTGAAATAAAAATAATTGAAATCATTATAAATATTAAATGTTGACATTGCCATAGTCAAAATATACTTACCGCATTATCACTCATGCAGAATTTATAACCATTATAAATATTTAAAAAATACCAGAGTTTCAAGGGAAACCAATTTATAAATAAAAATATCTGAAATCAAACATACAAAACGGATTGTATCTCTCGTACGTGGTCGCGGCAGACGGCGGCGTCGAAATTTGAAATGTTAATAAATAACGAGTGATAAATCCATTTTATTTGTTTGATTTCAATGTGTTGTGCTCGTGTGAATCTTAGACTTTTAATTGTTTATTTTCTATTATTTAAAAATGGCTATAACTTTTGAACGAGTGAAAATTCTGTAAATACATAATTTCAGTAATGCCTAATCTTTTATAGTTCCGGAAACAACACGACACTGATTAAGATATTATTTTGAAATGACCCTTCTATTCTAACTGAAACCACGACACAAATATAAATCTATATTATAATTATCACAGGTATTTGGCGACTGGTTCAAAATTTTCACAAATAGCTGAAAATTTTAGGATTGGAAAATCGACTGTTCCAAGAATTATAGAAGATGTCTGCGATGCCTTGTGGACAGTATTACAACCTTTGGTTATGCCAGAACTTAATGAAAATGATTGGAAAAAAATTTCAAAGCAATTTGAAGAAATCTGGCAATTCAAAAACTGCGTCGGGGCCATTGATGGCAAGCATGTGTACATGTTTGCACCCCCAAAATCTGGGTCCTCATATTACTGTTATAAACACAGGTTTTCAACTGTAATGATGTGCGTAGCCGACGCTACCCGAAGAATAATTATGGTAGATATAGGTTCAATGGGAAGGTTCAGCGATGGTGGTATTTTTGCTGATAGTATATTCGGAATTCGTTTGAGAGAAAACAGACTAAATCTACCACAGCCACAACCCTTGTACCAAAATGGAGAACCTGTACCGTTTGTTTTTATTGGAGACGAAGCATTCCCTTTGATGCCTAACTTAATGAGACCATATCCACGCGATAATTTAAATAACGAAAAACGAACATACAATTATAGACTTTCAAGAGCTCGTCGTATTGTGGAAGCTACATTTGGTGTATTATCACGGAAATGGTACGTATACCGTAAAGAATTTGAATGTAAAATAGAAACAGTGGAAAAAGTGATAAAAGCAACGTGTGTTCTACACAACTTTTTAATTGACAAGATGCCTGGCTATCTAGATAATAATGAAACGGGTTTGGCCACGACTATGTTTAACGACACAAACGTGGAAAATCTATTATCGAATGACAATATGGATGCCTATCAAGTTCGAGAAAAATTCTTTAGTTATTTCAACAACGAGGGCGCCGTTCCATGGCAAGACACTCGTATTACAATATTACTTGAACGAAATACTTAGTATAATAAATTGCACTTACCGTCAGATAATTGAGTTTCTTTCAAAACGTTCTCCCAAGCTGCATCTTTGACGTCAGTAAGTTTATAGGTATCTATTGATGTGTTCCATAGACATGGATATTTTTTTACTGATTCAATAAATTGTTCATCCATTACGTTTTATTTAAATTAACTAATTGTTTACGTTGAAAAATACAAACTGCACGAATTATTCACGATAAAAGCGTGTGCTCGCGTGCACGGTACTAGCAAGATGGCCGGCCGGCCGGCGCGCGCGCGGGGTTCTGCGGGTTGCTAGCGGGCGAGAGGGGGGAGGGTGACATCGCTCACTGCACGCCGCTCACATCTCTCGTCTCCACTGCGCGTCGTCCGCGCACAGCTCACATCTCCGCTTCCATCGCGACATACAAATATTACACATCTCCGCACAGCGATCTCCACTGAAGCTGAGCGGAGAGGAGACGTGTCAATAACTCAATTCTATTGGTTGTTTAAAAAACATCTCCTCTCCGCTCGTCTCGTCTCCGCTTTGGTGGAGTCCCGGCCTTAGATTTACGTTTGCTTGTCTCAGACTTGTCAAATCCTAAAGGCGGGTCCAGACATGTATCATTTGCCCGATCCGATCACCGTATCCGTATCTGCGTATTGTATCAAGCCCCGTATCAAGTTTTGGACGCCTCCGATTTGCTCCGTATCCGTATCTTCACAATAGTCATGATCGCGTATCAAATTGCCCAGTTCAGTTTCTGCTCTCGATCAAACATGTCGTCGCAGTTGGTTGAAGTGTACGAGAATTTAGCAATTTCATGTGCCTGTTTTATTGTCATTCACAATATTCTAACTTCAAAACCAAAACAGAGACGATGGTGGCAAACGGAATTATTTAGAAACAGATACAGACTTGGAGGAAGAGCTTTGATGAGAGACCTAAGATTTCAACACATAAGTGGTAAATACAAAAACTTCACCCGTATGGCACCTAGTGACTTCGAATATTTGATAAATTTGATTGGCCACAAAATTAAAAAAACGGATACTACATACAGGAAAGCAATTTCTGTTGAAGAAAGATTAAGTATCACTTTGAGATTTTTAGTCAGCGGAGATTCCTATACAAGCCTACAATATTTATTCAGAGTTTCGAAACAATCGATAAGTGTTATAGTGCCAGAGACCTGTCAAGCTATCGTGGAGGCATTAAAAGACAACATCAAGGTAGGATATTTTTTATTATAGAAATAATTATTGATCCATGCCATCAATTATTTATAATTTTATAAACAATTATTGTTTATTACTAATAATTGATGTCATGGATCAAATCACGAAAAGAATCTTCGGAATCCATCGACGAATCATCCACTTGAGTCACTGGACAATGTGCTTGATTTTCAGTCATGTGCGGGGCTAAACTTTGTGCTCTGTTTGAATAAGAAGAATTGACAGACATTTGTGGAGTTGTAGTCTCAGCCATGGGATACGTAGATGACGGAGTGGAGTACCCGCGCTGATATTCATATTGTCCACAATCAGCGTTATATAGGATGTTGTTTATTTGATGTTCCACAGTCATGTAGGTTTGCTTGGAATAACCCCTAAATTTGCTTGCCAAATAATTAGCGTATAGCTGATACTGGTCTAATCCAGAAGCGGGTGCAGTCGAAGCAGTAGCTACCGCTTTAGCAGCCGAAGCTGATGATTTCAGCAAATCAAATGCCGATTGCAACATTGGGTTCTGGTTCGCGACGTATTTTCTCTTTTTCGGAAGTGGAGATTTGAATTGCGATTTTGATGAATTCTTTGCATTATCGGTTGTTTGGTCCGATTCAGTGCTCGCGGTGGAACGGGGTTGTTTATCTTGTGACTGATCATGATCTTCACCTATGTCGTCATTTTCCTCATTTTCAGATGTATTATCCTTCAAAGCGCGGTCTTGGTCTTCCTGCAAGCAAAATAAAATAATTAATATTTTTGTTACAGATGCCTACATCGCATCAAGAATGGGAGAAAATTAGTTCCGAGTTTCAAAACTGTTGGGACCTTCCACACGTGGTTGGTGCTATGGACGGGAAACACATCATGTTGCAGGCACCTTTCAATAGCGGGTCGGAGTTTTATAATTATAAACAATTTTTTAGTATTGTTATGTTCGCTTTAGTTGATGCTTCATATAAATTTGTATTTGTCGATGTAGGGTGTCAAGGGAGAATTTCCGATGGAGGTGTATTTAATGATTCCATTCTCAAGGAAAAAATTTCAAACAACTCATTAAATTTTCCATCTCCGAAACTATTAGAAGGAACGAATAGCATTATACCATACTATTTTGTAGCAGACAGTGCATTCCCGTTAGGTATCCATATGATGAAGCCATATCCAGGTGTACATCCTAAAGGATCATTAAAAAAAACATTTAATTATCGATTATCAAGAGTTCGACGAGTGGTTGAAAATGCTTTTGGCATTTCAGCTAGTGTTTTTAGAGTACTACGAAAGCCAATTCTACTCCAACCTGAAACGGCACAACTGATTGTGATGACAATATGTCATCTTCACAACTTCTTAATAAAAAGTACTAATTCTGCTAAAATTTATGCACCACCAGGTAGTATTGATAGAGAAGTAGAAGGGTCAGTAACAATGGGAAGATGGCGTCTCGAAAATAACGATATAACTTCATTATTGCCTATCACGAATACCCCACGCAGACCTTCTTTGTCGGCCCAGGTAATGAGGGATAAAATTGCTGAATATTGCTGTACAGTCGGAAAATTATCATGGCAAGATCATATGAATTAGACTTAAAGGCCGTAGCATATGCCGCCGCGGCAACCACATGGTGTCTCCTAATAAAAAAATTGTTTTAAAAAAAATCAAAGTCAAAATAATTAAAGTTAAACGTAATAATGTGGTTGTGCTGAAGATACTCACAGTATTAATTCTCGGGCGAGGCTTGTTTCTGTCCATCAGAAATTGCAAAAATTTGAAAGCGAACCAAGAAGACTGGTATACTTCATCAGCTCCTATAATTTAAAATTATGCAATGATTACTACTACGATATAGAAATAAGTATAACTATTCTAATCCCATCACATTCAGAGTAAAGTTTTTAATTTCTGGCTTTTTCTGGTACCTATTAGTGTGTAGTTAAATTAAAAATAATAATAACATTTTTTTTATAATGTGTTTATGTTTTGTAATTTCATTTAATATGTATTTTACTTTTATATCCATATTGTAAAAAACTTAATCTAAGATTAAAGATAAATAAAGAGGAATAATAATAAAATAATAATTATAAAATATCAATTGAGTTTTCATGAACGGGTACGAGTAGAGTGCGTGCAAAATAATGCCACTCTGTTCGTCGACCGGGGAGGGGAGGGCGGGCGACTTGTGCGAACTTCACAAACCAGCATAGATTTTGCACGCACTATATAGCAGTATCTACTTACCTTTTCCTGTTGTGCTGGTTTTAGCGATTTTTGATTTTTCACGGCGAAGGGCAGCCAACAAATAATCCATCTTTTTCTTCAATTCGCCAACTGGACACTCCATTTCGACGGAGAGTTCATCCCAGGCCTCCTGCTTCAGATTCCTGTTGTAATAGCTTTTGTGGCTGGGGTCCCATAATACTTGCTTTTCTTTATAGGCCTCGATAAATTTAATAACATTTTCATTGTTCCAATTCATTGTTTTTACTTCACGGCAAGGACTGAAAATGACGCGCACGTGCAACCGACCGAGCGTCGCGAGTGACGCGTCCAGACTGACCCACGTCCGTATCTGTATCACCTTTGATGATCGGACAAAAACCGACATGACATGGGACGGGCCGTATCATAACGGCGTATCGAGATCGCGTATCATGATACGCGTATCATTACCCGTCCACATATGCGATCATGATACGCGTCGACGATACGGATACGGTGATCGGATCGGGCAAATGATACATGTCTGGACCCGCCTTAGTGTCGCCGCACACGAGCCACTCGCCACAGCCACAAATGCCGCCACTAGAAGCTAGAAGCGGCTACAAAGGTAGCTGAAGCGCGCGACAGCCACTTGTGGCCGGTGGTCGACACTTGCGGTCGGTGGCTGCTACTTTTTTTTAACCTTTGCGTGCAGTATCATAATGGACTCTGACGAAGAAGGTTTAATTGCGCTACTTTTGATAAAAAGACGTCGTCGTAGAAGACGAAACCGTAGTTATTGGATACATCCAATTTTAACGAATGTAAACAAATGCAACGAACATTTCGATAATCTTCTAAACCATCCTAAAAAGTTTTTCAAACATTTTCGTTTAAGCATAGGTACGTTTTGGGAACTACATGCTCTATTATATGCTGGATTAAAGCACCACGATACCAACATGCGGAAAAGCATCGCACCTGCGGAAAGACTAGCTATCACATTAAGGTAAGCGGAAATAATCACTAGCATAAAACTCCACAGAACAATATGATAAAATAATCTATACTTTATTTATAATAGAGAATAGCTAGTTAACAAATAAAACACGTAGGTATTTGTATTTAGTTATTATGTCTTTATTATAATTTGGTATCACTCGTCATCATCACGGAACATGTTTTCGATAACAGAACTGTTGTCCATAGACTGGTCAGAATAATATGAATGAGTTGGAGAAGGCTGAATTATAGGTGAAGACGGGATAGATGTAGAAGCGTTTTGTGTAGAGTATGACATGTCAGGCATAGACTTGTCGGAATAATGTGAATGAGTTGGAGAAGGCTGAATTATAGGTGAAGACGGGATAGATGTAGAAGCGTTTTGTGTAGAGTATGACATGTCAGGCATAGACTTGTCGGAATAATGTGAATGAAGTGGAGAAGGCTGAACAGATGTAGAAGCTTTTTGTGTCGAGTGTATGTTGGCATTTCCTGAAGAATAACCATAATATTGTACTGAATAGGTTTCATAATTTTGATTATGCGTGTACTTTCTAATTAACTGTAATATTTCTGATTGAAAATCAAGTTTACAATTTTCGTCAATTTTTTTTACATGTGGAAGCAGCGACATCAGAAATTGCTTATCGGGGTCATTTTGGTCGCTTAGTTGATCATGTTTACGTTTTAAATTTTCCGAAAGTGTTCTGAGAATTTCATTTTCTGATTTTTCGGCCCTTTTTATATTAATGTTTCTGTTTATTTTCGGGCGAGATGTTTCCGCATCATCAGTTGCATTAGTAACATCGGTTGGCGGTCTCACTTCTTTTAAGGAATTCAAGAACGATAGATGATTGAAATAAATGTACTGTTTACTGCTTGTTGCTGCCGAACCACTCGCAACGTTCTTGTTTTTTGCATTTTCTCTATTAAAACTGTCACGAAGACTCTTCCACTTCCTCTGTAATTTAGTTACTGTAACAACAAAAAATATAATTTTAATTTATTTTTTAAAAAATATAATTTGTTTCAGGTATCTAGGAACTGGATGCTCGTTTGAGGATTTTGAACTCTCTTACCACCGTGGGGCCTCTACAGCAAGGAAAATAGTACAAGAAACATGTCAACTAATTTGGAACTATTTAAAAGCCGTTTGTATTCCAGAACCGACCCAAGACATGTGGAAAGAAATTGCCAGCGGATTTCTTCAAAATACTAATTTTCCTAATTGTTTAGGCGCCATAGATGGGAAACATATAAGAATTATTCATCCATTCGATACCGGCTCCTTGTACTTTAACTATAAAAAATTTTTTTCAATAGTACTTCTAGCAAGTTGCGACTCGAATTTACTTTTTACGTTCGTGGATGTTGGGGCATACGGTAAAGCATCCGATTCTACAATATTTAGAGAAAGTGAACTGTGTAATAAAATACACAGAAAGACATTAAATATCCCCTCACCACGACAGGTCGGTAATCGACAACCATTGAACTACACATTTGTTGGTGATGAAGCATTTGGCCTCAGTGAAAATATGATGAGGCCATTTATGCTGGAAAATATTTGGACTTAGACAAAAAAGTTTTCAATTATAGGTTAAGCCGTGCCAGACGTTGCATTGAGTGTACCTTCGGCGTACTAGCAAACAAATGGAGAATATTACATCGCCCATTAAACACTTCTGTTCATTTCTCAGAAGACATTGTGAAAGCTTGTTGCATTTTGCACAACTTTATTCGCAAAAGGGATGGCTTCAATTTTCGGCATACTTTGAAAATAGTGGGACTCGAAAATATACAAAATACAGGCTGGCCAGTAACACGAGCGTCTACGGCAAGAGATACGTTAAAAGATTATTTTATGAATGAAGGAGCAATACCGTGGCAAGAAAATAGAATATAAATATATGGTTTTATATTATTTTATTAAACTTACCTTCAATGTTCTTTTCTTTGGCAGTTTTATTCGAAAAATCTCCCACAAACAATTCGCAGATTTCTTCCCAGGCCTTCACTTTTTCTCCTCTATTACTATAACTATCACTTTTTGAATCCCAAATCGCAGGACGGGATTGTATCTCTGATATAAATAATTCTATATCCATATTTATCTACCTATATGAACTACAGACTACGTGCGTGCGTTACCGTCGACTTACACAGGTTAACTGAGGCAAGGGAGAGAGGGGCGCGGAATCGCGCGAGTGGCGTGTGGCGGCTTTTTGTGTCGGCGTTTAGGGTGTTTTTAATATCGTGCGGATTTCGTCACGCGTGCGGTATTGCCCCGCATGCAGAAAATTTCACGCAGCGTGAAACCCGATAGTCTATAATCTAGTTTGATGCGGGCTGCTATGCGTTGTGGTTGTGTACAATGGACGACAAACTCAGAAAGTTGTTAATCATTTACTTAATTTACAAAAGACGGAATAAGAAAACAAGATCACAATATGGCCTATTATTTGAAAGGAGGATTCTTGCTGGAACGTTTGTCACGCACTATGGCAATTTACGAATGAATGAACGGAAGTTTACGAGTTATTTTCGAATGTCCATTCGTACTTTTGATGAATTGTTTGGAAGAATTGAACACAGACTACAAAAATACAATTCAAGAAAAATTTCCATCCACCCAACAGAACGTCTAGCTGTCGCTTTGAGGTAAGTAAATTCCTAAAATGTTTTTAGAGTATTCATTTGTTTGTCAGGATCAGTGCCAGATTAAGCCATCGCGGGGCTTGTAGTAAATTCTGTCAAGGGGCCCTTGGTTTGCTTTTGGTTCTTCGGAAGTTCAGGGTATTAAATAAAACAAAACTTTTACAAATAAACTTTTCTGGATTTAATATGGGCAAAATTAGAGATAATCCTTTCAACATGCGTTGGAGTGCAGCGGGGCCCGTAGCATTCACTCTTGCTATATGGCTAATCTGGCAATGGTCAGGATCGCGGGTGTACTTTTTCAATTTTTTTTTATGTTGAATTTAATTTTAACTCGTTCTATACCTTGCAATCACAATATGAAAGTGAGACCTTTTACTATTAATACCTCACTAGGTAGACTCAGGCTCAGTGCTTGATAGCACTATAGACTCACTAGTCTATAGTGATTTACTATTAAAAATTTGAAATTATTCAAAATCACAAATTCTTTATTAAAAATCACAAATTCTGTATTCAAAATCACAGTTTCCTTATTCAAAATCACAAATCCTTTATTTAAAATCACTGTTTCCTTATTAAAAATCACAAATTCTTTATTTAAAATCACTGTTTCCTTATTAAAAATCACAAATTCTTTATTTAAAATCACAGATTCCTTATTCAAAATCACAAATTATTTATTTAAAATCACAGATTCCTTATTCAAAATCACAAATTATTTATTTAAAATCACAGTTTCCTTATTCTAAATCACAAATTATTTATTTAAAATCACAGTTTCCTTATTCTAAATCACAAATTATTTATTTAAAATCACAGTTTCCTTATTCAAAATCACAAAATCTTTATTTAAAATCACAATTTTTTTATTCAAAATCACAAATTCAACAATCATTTCACAGCAAAGTTTTTAATCAATATTCGAATTATGTTGCAGACTATCAGTTCCACTAGTAGTAGTATCCACTATGTCCTGATTTACTAAAGCAGAGACTATGATATTTTCGTCGCCTTCTGAAGTATTGTGAAGTGTTTGGTTCAAATCACCAAATGGCGACATACTATCATAGTTACTCTCATTATTGGTACCTATCGACTCCTGCTGATAAAAGTTGTTCAATGATTGAATTTGGTGTTCCATTTCCATGAGCAAGTTTAACACTTTTGTTCTAAACATAAGTTTCTGATACGAATTAAAACGGTTTAATGCCGGTTGTATCGACTTGTAAAAAGCTAAATCGTCTGGTGCTATCTCCAATTCACTTGATTTTAATAATTTCAGTAATTCTGCTTCGAATTCGGAATTGGCTCTTTTTGGTTTCTTTTTTGCATTTCCTGTCCGTTCATTAATTCCCTGAAGTCCTGAAGTACTTGGTTGTGTTTCCGTAGAAGATTGCTCTTGAACTAGTTCGATGGTTGAACTTGGCTGATGCTTGTTTGCGCTTGTTTGTGAGTCTGTATTACCTGATTGTAAACTACTGTCTTGAGTATGTTCTTCAGATAGCGTCTCATCTACATCTATATCTGTTGTTTTATCAAGAAAAGTCAACATATCATAGAAACTGTATTTTTTTTTCTTTTGGCTGGCTGAGCCAGACGGCTGCTTCTTATCGGAAGACTTCTCTTTACTATAAGTGTCTCTGGCTGTACGCCAGCGCTGTTGAATTTTCTTATCTGAAATAATAACAATATTGTTTTAAATTAATAATAGGTAATCATGACATATAGGTTCATACATTAATATACTAATTATTAATGAAAAAAATATAGGATGGAATCTATTCTAGAAATACTCATGGAAAACAAAGCTTTTACTTGTTCTTATTAAAAGAGAAACACTTTTAATAGAACTCTTATAAAAAGAGTTATAATGTATATTAATAAAATAATTCGATTCAGTAAAATGACAAATTTGTCCATATATTTTTGAAATTTTTATATGCATAAATCTACCATTTTACAGAATCATATTATTTGTCAAGGTTTACATTTTTTTTTTCAGATATTTGGCGACTGGGAACACATTTACTGATCTACATTTTTCCTACTTTATAGGAATAGCCACGATAAGCCAAATAGTAAGACAAGTTTTTAGTGCTATTGTCATTGATTTGAAATATGAATGCATCCCAACACCTAGTGAGAGCAAATGGAAAGAAATCGCACAAGGATTTTTCACCAATGCAAATTTCCCAAACTGCCTAGGTGCAGTTGATGGGAAGCACATACGAATAATTTGTCCACCGCAAAGTGGGTCAGTAAATTTTAATTATAAGAAATATTTTTCTATAGTACTCTTTGCGATGTGTGACGCTGATTATAATTTTACATACATCAATGTTGGTGCGAGCGGAAGTAATTCCGATGCAGCTATTTTCAAAAAGAGTCAACTATATGCCAGACTTGAGAATGAAACTTTATGTGTACCCGATCCTCAAGAGTTACCTATTATTTGTGCAGATGAAGCCAATCAGTCTAATGTGAGACCTAAGTTACCATTTGTTATAGTGGGAGACGAGGCGTTTGGTTTATCATCGCATGTGATGCGACCGTATTCTCGTGATAACTCATCATATAGACAGAAAATATTTAATTATCGTCTCTCTAGGGCTAGACGTTACATAGAATGCACATTTGGAATGATGTCTAATAAGTTTAGGCTATTTCACAGACCCATTAACGTTAAAATGGATCTTGCACAGATAATACTCAAGGCGGCATGTCTACTTCATAATTTCATAAGAAAACGCGATGGTTACAGAGACAGAGATACATTAGTAATTAATGGTTTCTCGGGTTCATTACCTAGGCAGCAGACTGAACGAAATATTAGACAGGCAAGTAATACCAGGGATTTATTTGCTGATTATTTTATAAAAGAAGGTAAACTTTCCTGGCAAGATAGATATGTGATTGGTTTATGAAGATAAAAGAAACATTTCAGACCGGCAGGCATGCTGTCATTTCCTCTAGAGGGCGCGAAGTTCATTTTCATGTGACGTCATAATATAACCTAACCAGCGGACAATAGGTAACGCATTTGTCAATTTATGACTATTACTACTGTGATCGAACTTAACTAAATGTGAGGGTAGAAGTTCAATGGTAACTTCAAAATTACTTTTCATAAATTGTCTCGATTTTCCGCTGGTTATAGGCTAACTAATATGTACCCAACCGAAAATATTAATAATACAATCGTATAAAAAGTACATACCTGCATTTTTCTTTTCCTCCTCACTTAAACTTTCGAAATTTGGTGCTAGTTCCTTTAATATCTCTTCCCAGGCAGCACTTCTAGCATCTCTATTTTTATATAGTTCATGGGATTTATCCCATAAACAAGGCCGCAAATGTACTTCAATTATGACACGTTCCGTATCAATTTTCATTGTGACTAACTGTATTACGCGCGCGTGCACTCCGCACGACAGTAAAATGCTTACTGTGTTTCATAGACGCGCTCACGCACGCGGGGGCCCCGCGCGGTGCTGCTGCCCCCGCGTCCCGCGTCCGTATTCCACGCATTATAATAAATACTTTTATGAAAAGGACATTTGCGGGGCTTACGCATGCGGGGCAATCCCGCACGCGTGATGATATCCGCACGATATTAAAAACACCCTTAGTGGCCGGTGCGAGCCACAAGATGCAAGCTGCGACGATATGAAGCGTGTGGCCGCCACCGGCGCCAACCGTGTGCGGCGAGTCCATATAAAATGTATGAAAATTACAGGAAATATGCCAGTGGCGGCGTTTTGTGGTTGTGGCCGGTGGCCCGTGTGCGGGAGTCCTTATCGTCAGTGGTTACATTTATTTTTTTACAAACAAATGTAAAAATACATGTTAACCTTCATACACAAATCCTGAGGTGCCAACCCTAGTGGGGCAGAATCCACAAAGTGTTTATGCTAGTGTTATCCGCCCCATCAAATCAGAATAGTGGGGCATATTCCACTGCAAAATTTTAGGCAGTCCACTTTGCCACACCAGGGTGGCGGGCTTGGTGGGGCAAAGTGGAATTACTCTTCAGCTGTAGGTTTCTGAATGGTTCTCCCCTTAATCTTCTCCATACTTCCACTTGACTTGGCGATTTTTCCAGCCCGACAGAGTCCTTCAAATAAATCAAGCCTAAATTCTTTTAGAGACTTTTTAAGTCTCCCATCTCGCCTGTAAAGAAGCCAGCCGTTGTTTTTGCATATATCCAACAATTGCGAAAATATGCCCAAATACCAGCGTCGGCTCTTGAACGGGGTCCGATACAGAGATATAAGCATATCTGCCAAATCTACGCCCCCCATATGCTTATTGTACTGCTTCACAAGTTGAGGGCAGTCAACATCGACCTTGCGTTTGTTTTCCTTCGAGTATCTCCTTATCTTTTCAATAGGATGAGAATCCACATAGGAACTTATAAGCGTTACCACCTTGTTATCGTTCCATTTTACGACAGCTAACTTGTTGCTATTGCACACAACTTGGGCACTGTATCCTCTTCTTTTCTTTTTTATTTCTTTTTCAGAAGGTAACAGATCTTGACAACCTCTGAGCCGGTTTGTTCTTATTGTTCCCAGGCTAAATATTCCATATTCTTCTCGCAACAAGTAAATAAGCTCTGGAGAAGTAAAGAAGTTGTCGGCGTATATGGTGGACGGCTTCTTTTTTATTGTTTTGCATAATGCTATTACCACCATGCCACCAACCCCAAGTGAAGCTTCTTTGGCTGTAAAAGTGTGTTCACGAAATGTGTCATCTCCACCATACATGATGAAATCATATATAATGCCTGAAACCCCGGCGCGGACAAAGTTTTTGAAACCCCATTTTTTCGGCTTGTTCTTTATGTACTGCCTCCTTTTCCCAGCTTTCGTGCCTTTATATGGGATCATCATCTCATCAATTGAGTACTGCCCTTCTTCCTCTATCTTCAAGCAATTTTGCCTGATCTTCTCCATAACAGGGCGTATTTTGTAATAGCGATCTGAGTTCTCTGTGCTATTATCCACAAAGTGAATGTTGCGGCGTATTTGTTGGTAACGTTTTAGGGGCATTTCATCAGCTATTAGAGGATATCGGGTTTTTCTTGACCAGTAATCAGTATATGCTGGCATGTGAACCACACCCATTAACATTTCAATAGCAAGAAAACTTTCTAACTCTTCATTTGTCAACTGTATAGATTTGCCATGTTGTTGAACCGAATATAAGTTTGTGTTGTGGACGATATCTGAAATGATGTCCGGTGAAAAAAAACAGCGAAAGTATTCCAATACCGTTTCGTTTTGTGTTTTATGAAGCTCGTGTATTCCTTCATCCACGTAGCCCCTATGGCGTAAATAAGTTTTTTTCCAGCTGTAGATCAATGAAAATTTAGTTTTCTTAACT
Organism: Brachylomia viminalis; assembly: GCA_937001585.2. Taxonomy (NCBI): domain Eukaryota; kingdom Metazoa; phylum Arthropoda; class Insecta; order Lepidoptera; family Noctuidae; genus Brachylomia; species Brachylomia viminalis. The sequence goes on from OW443294.2 coordinate 2,656,008, forward strand.
TTTTTTACAACTACAGAAGGTTTCTTGCGTTTAGATCTAGTGATTGGCAGAGGCGAAGCTTTTGACATGCTAGGAACTGGTGACTGCAGAAGTTCTACAGATGGAGTGGGTAATGATTGAATTGAATTCAATGTTGGTATGGCATTGTAATTACTAGTTGATGGAGACGGAAAAATCTCTTGAAGCGTTGGTGTTAGTGGTACATCATCAATGTTACAGTCAAATACGTTATCAGAGTCATTGTGGTCGTCTTCCAGAATGTTCAGTCTTTCAAATGAGAAGTCTAATGAAGGTGGGTCCGAGCTGAGCTTAGGTGAAGATGGTGGAAGGAAGGATTCGTCATCCGAACTAGAACTGTCATCGGAACATGCATTTTCTTTCGGGATCAATGCTAAAATCTTATGCGATCTTGTCAGGTTCAAGCACTGTAGAAACAGAAAAGAAACATGCTGTACGACATACAATCCACACCCCCACCAATGTTATTTTATATTAAAACAAACAAAAAAAGCCAGTTTGCATTTCTTTGTGTACTTGGCGATGTACTTCGTGTATACCGAAGTCTGTTTTGTGTTCTTTACTACGTACTTGGCAACGGTATTCACGGAGTACACACAAAGTTTCGAACTTATAAAATTGCAATTACGTAATTTACACATAAAATAACGAACAATTCATATTATTTATAACGTCACTATGCAATGTTAAGCCTAATAACCGCAAGTCTCACCCAAAAAAGTATAGAAAAACTTAAAAAGCTTACCCGTGACGCAGATACACCAGACCGCTTCGAAGACATTTTGAATTTGACGGATAATTTTTGATGTTACCACATCCTAACATTTTTCTACCAAAATATACAATTATTGCAAGCTAAAAATAATAATAAATGGTATTTTTTTTTAGATTCGTACTACAATCTATTTTTGCAAAGTTAATGTCTTTGCTGGAGTACACTGCCAATTTAAGGGTTAATATAGTTCACGAATCCGATAAAACTTTCACTAAAGCACAGTTGACAAAATTTTTCAAGATAATTTTGCGCAATGCTCGCTACCGGTCTGAAAATGAACAGGGGAGGATGTCTGCTCAAAGACAAAAGCAAAAAGGGAAATCAAAGACGAAAAAGGGTCTACCGGATTCATCGCAAGATAATTTGCAGAATCACCCATCAGATCCAAATCAAAAGGAATTGTCAGATCTGGAAGGCGAGACAAACTACGAGTAACTACCTAATGTGTCCTTACTCCAAGATGATCACCGAAACGCAAACGCCTCGATCACGCCTGATGGAGGAAGACGAGGTCTATATAGGGTGACTGGCAATTAGTGTACGATACTTAAACACATGATTGTGCTTATGATAACAAACAATTTTTATTATGGGAGCAAAGCCGAAATCGTGAAAAAAATATCAGCTGTTCAGTACATTAGGCAAACATAAATGTACTGAACAGCTGATTTTTTTCGCGATTTCAGGTTTGTTCCCATCGTAAAAGTTGTTGGTTATCATGGGCACAATCGCGTGTTTAAGTATCGGACACTAATTACCAGTCGTCCTATATATTTTGTTCACTTTGATTTTTTATTTGACCGATTGACATTCCAAGGTTAATTTAAAAATTTTGTTATTAGTTACTTAATTTGTGTGACTTTTTAATTTGACCGATTGAGATTCCAAGGAATATGTTAAAATTTTGTTACTACTAAAAAATTTTGTTACTATTTTGTTGTTACTAATTACTTTATTTGTGTGACTTTTTTATTTTACGATTGAGATTCCAAAGAATATGTTAAAATTTTGCTACTAGTTACTTTATTTGTGTGACTTTTTTATTTGACCGATTGAGATTCCAAAGAATATTATGTTAAAATTTTGTTACTAATTACTTTATTTTTTTATTTAGATGATTAAAACGATACATAAATTATTATTTTTTTATTTCAAAGTATGTAACAGCGGTACAAAATACAAATTTTGACCATATAAGACACTCACTAATTTGCATTTTATGTTAGAAATTTTATAAACAGTTTTCGTCTTTCTAATACTTTTATATTCACACTGGTATATGTTTAAAAATGAAGATTTCAAAGGGTCTTCAAAAGCATCGTGCGTATTTTCGATGCGATAGCCATGTATTTCAATTTCTTCTTCAATATCTTCTTTAACACACACAGATTCCAATTCTACTACATGATTTTCGTAAGTGAGAAACCACTTGTCTTGCTGTTTTGAAGACAAAATAAATGTTTTCAAATGCAGAACCACTCCCGACTCGCCTCGTCGACGTTTCTTTAAATACGGATATTCTGTTTCATCTTCCATCAATTTTCCGATTTCACATAGCTGCTTCTCATTTATTCGTCTGGCTACTTGATGAAGTGTTTTGTTGCCTTGTCTTATCATGCTTTTAATTCCATAAAGTTTATTTTCAAATGGGTATGCGTTGAAACTTTGGAGTATCCCAAATTTTCTTACCTCGTCTACTAAGTGCGTTAAGTTGTGTATGTTGCTGGTTACATAGTCTTTACCATAAATTACTTTGAAATGTTCAGTAAAATATTGCAACATTCCTTCAGCGACTTCCAAAAGCGGAAAATGTCTTTCATTTGAGCATATTGTTATGGCACAAAAAAAATGCATGAAGTGAGAATATGCTTCGTGTCTCAACAAATCTTTCAATATTATGAAACTCAAATAGTACATAAAAGATCTGTATTCGGAGCCCTTCCAGTGAGCAAGGACGTCGACTGCTCTGACTGATCGATGTATTTCTTTCGGAATTGTACGATTCACCAAGAAGCTATTGATTTTCTCTATATCTTGAGCCCGCCATTTCGTTAGATAGGTTCCAAAGTTCCCATCTCTCCATCCAATTAATAGTCTCTTCATGACACCGAGATCAATGAGATGGAGAGAATCAGAGACGGGAAAATCTTCAACCATGTCGATATTCAACTTCATTAATGGTGAATCCTGCTTATGATGTCCTCCATATATTTTTTTACGAAAGTCGTCGTTATTTCTTTTAGGGCAATCAAATTTGGGAAATGTCACTGTATTGGATTTATGAGAATATTCACCCACCACTGTGCATTTTAGACACCCATGTTTGCCATTAAAGTTGCAAACACCTGAAATAGAAGACATAAGTTATTGTATTTCGTTGAATTTACTACATGCCTACATGAACACTGATAACCGTCAATATCAAAATAAAGTAGCACCTTTGATAAATTGATTTTAGTACTGTGATCTAATCAATCAAATTACCCTTTATCATTGCTCGTGCTGGAGAATCACATATGAAAGCTCTAATTGTGACTTTCACAGTTTTTTCAGTTCCTGTGTTAGAAGTAATCGTCAATCCTTCTTCAAGCTGCTTCATTTCGTTAACAAAAGGCCCCAAATAAGCATCTAAATCAGATGGCTTTGCATTACCTGCGTAAATTCCTGTAAAAGAAGATGTTAGATAATTCCTTAACTATAAAATCAAACAAATATTTGGTTGTCATGACTACACAGAAAAAAGGCATATTATTAAGAAAATGCTTCATGTGCGACACTTTGATCCTGCCATGCCGCCATCATTGCCTGTGCAACTAGTGCGCTGACTTGCTGATATGTCGTGCGCAAGTCGACACATTTCTTTTGACGAACCTTTTTTCCTGTTAATAGCAACCACTGACCTCTGTTATACAAGTACTTGTATATTAGAGGTCAGTATTAGCAACTCTTTCATACCCATAGCACAAATCTTCCACCCACATATTATATCATATTATGCTGTTTAATATAAAAAATAACAATATATTTACCTATTACAAACGGAGATACGTCAGGCAATTCAAATATATTACATAATATGGGCCATAGTTGTTGTCTTGAACTATTAGATACTGGCAGTCCGTCTATATTGACATTCAAATGAATACTATCTGGAGTGCACGATAAACGTCCTAAAATATCAATGAGTCTTGTAATCAAACCACTGTGCCAATACATTCCTGGAGCCGAATTAATAATGTGTACTATCTCTTTGTTTGTTTCAAGTAGTGTTCGCGCGTCTTTGGGTAGAACATCATTTAGATTCTTGTTTAAAATAAATAATAATGCATTTAGTGCTGCATGTGATATGTTAAATTTCAACGCCCATTTCTTGACATCATTTTTTAACACGAAAGTTTTTTCATAGTCGGTTTCGTCCTCGCTCAGAGATTCATTTTCACTGAAATCATTTATCACAAAATTCCCGTCGTTATTATCGACCTCTTGTATGAAAGCAAAACCTGCAGAACCCTCACTGATATTTTTCTCAACACTACTTTGTCCTGGCAGCGGTATATTTGTTTGTCTTTTTAACATTTCATTGTACTTCTTTACAATTTTCCTCCTATAGCCACCAGTTTTCATAAATCTTTTCCAGTTTTTGTAATCCATTACTATTAAATTTAAAAACTTAAAATAAAATATGGCCAGCAAAATTACTCTTAAAACTATTCCCAAAATCGATCTAAGATCAAACGCTCTTATATGGGTCTTGTCTTTTGTATTGTAAATATGTTGACCCAAAATCACTCTAATATCATACTTATCCAGTGGTATTGATCTTATATTAGTTTCAAATAAGATCAGAAATGCACGTACTCACAGTACTCTTCTGCTATGCTGATATTAGTCTGACATCTTACAATAGCATTTAGCAAGTCTAATATAAAATCAAATGAGCTTAGAAAATACCCATAAAAGAGCAAGTTTTTCTCAAGTGCAACTAGTCTTAGTAAATGCTCTTATATTCCTATATGAGACTTGGTTAAGAGACTGAGCATTCTTGAGGCCATACCGGCTTGTCTAAATGTAATATAAGATCGATGGTATGTTCTAAAACAAATATAAGAGCGCTTTAAGCTTACTACTCTTAAAAAGTGCGAGTTCTGAGACTGTTTTGCTGGTTGGGTATATACGAAAAAACATTATCTTTAGTCAGGCTTGCGTGAGAATTTCCCTCGACAATTGTAAAATTATAAATATATAGTTGTCGCGAATAATACGCCGACTGGTCGGGTACTTTTGGTAGAGGTAATTTTTTTTGGCAGTCGAAGGACAAAATGTGCAGTTCTGGATCATCTTCCTTTAATTTCTCAAAGAAGCATTTTGCTCTTATTTTGTGTATTCTATATTGGGTTCGCAAACTCTGTTTTTCACTTTCGTTTTGAGTTATTTTTAACTTTTCTAGCAACTGTAAACAGTCTGAACAGACGTCTTGGCGCGGAGACCCAAATCCAATATTAAAAGAGGTATTGAATACCTTCCTGAAGAAACTTTTAGTCACTGAATATCCCGGCATCGATTCGTCTTCATACATCCTGTATAGTTTACTTATATTTAGACTGGGATCCAGATATATTCTTTGTTTAACTTTGCCTCTGCAATAGTGACTATCTAATGGCCGAAATTTCTTTATGAAATTCTGTACAGCTTCTCTCTTAGACCGAAAAGCATGATATTTACGGTCCCCTCCACGCTTTTCGAAAGCTGTTTCTCCTGTAGCTGCGTATCGATTGGAAACGCCTTTAACACGGCCTTGTTTGCACAAAACGCAGCGAGGCAGACAGGAACTTTTTCTTTACTACTGTGCTTAGTAATGAAATACTGCTTTGAGAAAGCGCGTCCATTTCGACTGTTATTTCTAGGGCGTTTTCTTTTAACAGGAGCCAATAGCATATTTTGTAAAATATAATTATCTTGACTTATCTTGTTAGGATTACGGTAATACTTTTTGTGGAAGTAAAAAACATCATTAGAAGTCAACGTTGCACATTTGTATACACTCTTTTTGTTGTGATTACACTTTGGTTTTTCTGGCAAGGTTTTTGCAGAGTACCTGGAAATAAATTGAAATGAAGGTATAAAATTAAATGTGTAACTTTCTACGTCGTAAACTTTACATTGTATCGCTATCTCTTAAAGAGGCGTACAACGTTCAACGAGACATCTCGTGGTATACACTCATTCAAACACAAACCCAAAACAAGTGATGTTGGTACAAACTTAAAATTTGCTAAAACATTGTCTACCTTATCTTAGAGAAAAACACCGATATAGGTACCAATCAATATAGGTACTAAATACCGAGTGCAAAACCCGTACTATTAAGTTATTTAAGTATTAACCAGCTTACTTGCATTGTAATAAAAACATCACCCTTTTTTGGCAGTCCGGTAAAACACACAACAATGACATGGATGGCTGATCCTAATGCGAGTCCGACCCTGTTCATGGACATGCAAAATTTAATATCACATCGCCCTACCGAAAACAAAGTGAAATTACAACGTATTACTTACAAATCTCGTTGTTTCTTCTTTTGTTTTTCATTTGTCTGGAGTTTTAACTTCTTTTTAGCTAATTCAGGCCTCACAACATTTATTTCTTCTTCCATAATTCGATAAAAACGCAAGCGCACGAAATAAACACCACGACACAAAGCCAACAACTGCGGCCATGATACTATGCAGGGCTGTCTGTCATTGGTCGAATCGGACTTAGGCGAGTTTAATTTAAAATGACGTTGTGACTTAGGTTTGTATGAAAACAAAACGAATATTTTGAGCCTTATTTATACCAGTTACAGAGGACTTAAGGTGGTTTAATCCAAAAGCATATTTAATTTTTTGTACAAAGAATCCGGCCAATCAAAAACATTCATTCGTTACTATAGTGAACTTAGGCACGTTTGATATGTATCGACACGCTAATCAAATATGGTCATTTTATCGGTTTTGTATTCTCACTGTAGGTTATTTTGGCATTTTTTCAAATTATTTGAGCTTAATGTACACGGTAGTGTTTTGAAATCAATATTTTATGTAATTAAATAATTCGTTTCTAGGGAAAATATAAATTTTAAATCGGCATACAAATTTTTGCAATAGTGCTTGCAAAAATAAACTATCGATAGAATATCGATAGAACTAGCGTCATCTAAATTATTACTTTATTTTTCTTTACACGTAGTTTTGGGAAGGATTAAATATTTGAGTGAAATAAATACCTAAAAACCTCCGGTCTTGCCAGCAAATCGTACGTATGAGTTATGAAATGACAGTGGTCAAAAATCCGTGTGGCTCATGGTATAATAATTTTAACTCATGTGTAGCTATGATTTTTTTTTTAATTTTCAGATTTCCTTCTGATTTTGATGAGGCAAAAATGGATCAACGCTATTGCACGTAACTACTGGGAATGGAAAAAAACAACATCGTATTTGTCCTAAACATTTCAGCGATGACTGTGTTACCGCCTGCGCCATCTACCAGCATGGAAGAAGACACAATCAAGATGGCGACTTGAAGTTGTCGCCGACACGGCGTACTTGCGAATGACAGTGACCAACCAGTGCCAAGCATGGCGGCCAATCACCGTGCAGCGTCGCCCACCAACTTCACTTTGATAGAATTTTCGTCCTATATCACGCTCCACCATTTTTTTTCCTAAACAAAATCTACATTTTTATTGTTTTAAGTATTTTTTTGTTGTAACGAGTATTTCTAGTATAATAAACGTCTTCTACTAGACAATAAAAGAAGTTCATTGAAGTACCTGCTGAACCCAACACGAACACGAGAGGACACAACAGCCCTCATCTTCCTGACCCAAGCATCGAAATTAAACATTGGTCCTTCGAGCCGGATCTTCGCAGCGCATCGAGGATCAGCAAGAAACGGTCAGGCCGGTTGTTCCTGTTTTTTCCCATCCCAATTTGCAATTGTCTAATACAGTGCTGTGATTTTGAAATTCCAGTTTACGTGTACCGCGCAAAGTTCGCAACGCGTGGCGCCTACCGTCTTGTTCAGCAGTTGGTGTTTAACCGTGAGTAACCTTTGTCTTTCATAGGCCGCTAGGATGAGTGACGACGATTATAATGACGCTGATCATGTTTCGAATATAGGGGATCTTAAAAAGCAAAGGGGTACACTAAAGGGTCGACTAACTTTATTTGAAAAATATATTGCTAAATTTGAAAACGTTAAGATGTCTGATCGACAGCAAGCAGAACTTCTTTTACGCATGGAGTCGGTTTCTAATGTGCTAATAGCGTTTACCAAGATTCAAGATAGAATCGAACAATTATTAGACGACAGTGAAGTAGATATACAACTGGGGTATAGGGCATCTTTTGAGGATCAATATTTTAGTATGATGTCCATGGCAAAATGGTTAACCGATGTAAAAATAAGAGATACGAGTGATTGCGGTAAATGTTCAAGTGCGCATTGTAGTAATTTAAGTTCTATAAAATTACCGCAGATTACACTTCCCTCTTTCGACGGTTCATATGATCACTGGCTCGAGTATAAAAATTCCTATTTATCTATGATTCATAAACGAAGTGATTTAGACGCAATTCAGAAGTTCCATTACCTGAAATCTTCGCTCAGTGGTTCAGCACTCCAGGTTATAAGTGCATTAGAGTTTACTGCCGCTAATTATACCCACGCATGGGAGTTGTTAGAGAATAGGTACCACAATAATCGTCTGTTAATCCACAATCATGTGAAATCTTTGTTTACTGCACAATCCATTAACAAAGAATCCCCGTCGTTAATCAGACAATTAATCGATGTAGTGTTACGTAACCTACGAGCGCTCGAATCCCTTGACGAGCCCACCGATAAGTGGGATACTTTAGTCATTTACATTATAGTGTCGAAGCTAGATTCTTCTACTGAGCGTGAGTGGGAGAATTACTTAGGCTCGATTTCTACTAGTATTCATAAAACCAAAACTAAATTATATGATTTGTTATGTTTATTACGTAATCGTGCCGATATGTTAGATATGGTTCATAGTAACCATACTCGAAGTACACAGGATAATAAACCTAACAATAAGTCTGATAATAAAAGGCACACGAGTGCGGCAGCACCTCAGTCACATAGCTATGTGTCGACGCGTAAAAGTACCGGTACATCCGAATCATCAAAACAGATTTGTTTGTTGTGCGAGCAGAACCACCCGTTATTTATGTGTTTTAAATTCCTAAACTTGGCAGTTCCGGACAGAATTAAATTAATTGATAGTGCCAAGGAAATGTGTCCAAATTGTTTACGTACAGGTCACCTAATTACCGATTGCATATTCGGGCCGTGCAAGCAGTGCAAGGAAAAACATAATACGTTATTGCATAACGAGAATAACAATGTTATGGCAACCATACCGGCATTGCCAGCGGCGAGTGCTGATGAAAAACCGGTTTCTGTAGTATCATGTGCAAATAATTTATTAATCGATAATGCTCCTTCTGTACCATTACCACAAGTATTGCTATCCACTGCACTAGTCGAAGTCATGGATAGCAATAGTAAATATCATACAGCTCGTGCGCTGATAGATAATGGTAGCCAAAATTGCTTTATTTCAGAAAAGTTTTGTAAACGTTTAAACGTATCGGTAATACAGTCCACTATACGAATATCGGGTGTGGGACAGTCTGTCTCACAATCGAATAAATTATGCGATATTAACATGCGATCAAAAACGAGTAACTTTAATATTTCTCTTAGATGTTTTGTTTTGCCGTACATTACAACGAGTTTGCCGGCAACTCACATTGTCTATGACACAATCCACATCCCGGACAACGTATGTCTTGCGGACCCTACGTTCAACATACCGTCGGAGATCGATTTACTAATTGGTGCGGACGTATTTTGGGATTTATTAGATGTGGATCGAATTCGATTATCCAATGGTCCATACCTACAGAATTCGAAAGTAGGGTGGTTAATTTCAGGACCCATTCATAATAAATCAAATTTTAATAATATTCAGTGTAATTTTATCCAGCAGTCGAATACAGATACACAATTACGTAAATTTTGGGAACTAGAAGAACTCGTAAATTCGGGTCCTATTCTTACCGAAGAAGATCGTAAGTGTGAGGAATCCTTTGTTAGCACTACTACACGAGATAGTAGTGGTAGGTTCTCAGTGAGAATTCCGTTGAAAGAATCAGCTGACGCGCTCGGTGATTCATATGAAAACGCAAAATCTCGTTTCTTATCATTAGAACGCAAGTTAGATCGGTCTACTTCTTATAAAAGGTTGTACAGTGACTTTATACGGGAATACATTGAACTAGGGCACATGTCACGAATAAACGAATACCCATGGCCGCACTATTTTCTCCCGCATCACGGAGTATTCCGCGAACACAGCACAACTACAAAGTTGCGTGTAGTGTTTGATGCTAGTGCCACAACTACTTCAAAGAAGTCATTGAACGATATACAGATGACAGGACCTCCTCTTCAAAACGATATTCTTTCTATTCTACTTCGTTTTCGGCAATATAAGTATGTCGCCTGCGCTGACGTGGAGAAGATGTACCGGCAGGTACTGGTACACCCCGATCAGCGCAACCTTCAGTTAATATTGTAGGGACACATCGTATGACAGGAAATATGATCGCGTGACGTATGTATGTATGTAAGTAACTATGAGTATGCATGGATAGCGACGGCTGCGCTCCGTCGAATAAGTTTCCACAGTCGTAAATATACGGTCTTGCTACACTTACGCCTCTTTCATTTAATCGCTCACTCAGTACATTCTCTCTCATACAAATAACCCTTAAACCCTAAAGTGGTGACCCCGTTGAACATATAAAATTAAAATAAGTGTGCGCGTTAACAACATATTTTGGACATTTACAAATCATGAATCCGCAAATTATATACCCACCAAGTGCGAGTCCGCAGGCGAAACGCGAGGCCGCGACCGAACCACGTGCGAGTGACGACACGTTGACCAGCATCACAGTGTCTTCTCGGATACCAGAATTTTGGGCGGACCAACCACGACTGTGGTTCGTCCAATTTGAGGCTGCAGTGACGGGCCAGAAGCTAGGCGACGCAGCAAAACAAAACTTGGTGGTCACCAAGCTCACCAAAACCGCCATACAACAGGTTAGTGACCTATTATTGTCACCACCGGAGAGTCGGAAATATGACTCACTCAAAGACCGGTTGCTACAGGTTTTTGAAGAGTCAGAGACGAGGCAGTTCCAAAAGCTCTTGGGGGAAATGGAATTAGGCAGTCAAAAACCTTCCCAATTGTTACGTCGGATGAGAGATCTCGCAAGGGGAAAAATCCCTGACTCCACGCTCCAAATCATGTGGAATAGCCATCTTCCATCACCAGTGCAGGCTGTTCTAGCGGTGACGGAGGTAAAGGACCTTGAAAACCTGGCCATAGTGGCCGACAAGGTTATGGAGGCATCGAGACCCGCAGAGGTAGCAGGAATTGCTGCACCCGCGACCACTAGCACGGATTCTAGCACTCAGCAACTAAGGGAAATGATTCAGAAGCTGAGCGTCGAGGTAGCTGAACTGCGCCGTTCTCGACGACCACGGAGAGAGGGAGACAGAGGAAGGCGATTCAATCGGTCAAGGTCAAGGGACATAAGTAGGAATCGAAAGCATCCAGAATGGTTATGTTTTTATCATCACCGGTACGCACAGTGTCCGGCGTAGAACAAGCCAAGTGGACAAAAATATTTTTTCATGGTTTTGGAACTATAATATCTATAAATTAAGTATTTATATACCTATATTAATATTATAAAACTATAAACTCTGTTTGTTTGTTCGTTTGAACGCACTAATCTCAGGAAGTTCTTTGCCGATTTAAAAAAAATATTTCAATGTTAGATAAGCTATTTATGGTGGAAGGCTATAGGCTATATATCATCACGCTGCGACCCACGAGAGTGGAGCAGTAACCAAAGATGCGGGGGACAGCTAGTAGTACCATAATATTTTATTTAAAGAAAATGCATAGAGATGGTGTATAAATATATTATTTCATGATGACACGATTACAATACAGAAAAAAAATAAGAATAAAATTATCTCAATCGCTGCAAATATCAACGCTAATTCTATATAAATATACAACCTTAGACTAACATATTAAATACAAAAAATCGAAATCTAACACTAGACTAATCTATTTACAATAAAACTAATTCTCAATATCAGAATCATCAGATTCAGAATCCGATGAATCCAATTGAAAATAGTCTTCCTGAGTTTGTGGAGGCCTTGGTTGCAACTGGAGTCGAGGCTCTATAGTGGGAGCTACGATGAGCTTTAAGACCTCCGCGCACAATTTATTACTCTTTTTTTTCGGTATTTCCCGAAGGCTATTGATCAGAGGATCAGACGTTAAAATCAACATATTGAGCAAGTCTCTATTCGTGGCGAGACGAGAGCACTTTCTGGTGTTGTGCTCTCTAAACCTCCGGCAATCTTTGTTTCTTGATTCTTGGGCTTCCTCTGAAAGTTGCCCTATTGGAACTATTGCCGTCTTAATCATTTCTGTACTGTGAATAAGCAATTTATGCACAGTAGCAGGCATGTAGTACCACGAGTAAAGGCTTAAATAAAGTCTTTTGGTCTCGTCACAAAGCTTTTTAAATTCAACAAGATTTATCTCGAAGCCACACGATAATGTCCTTAACAATACATCAAAGTGTTTGATGATTGTAACATCCAATCCTGTGATCTGAGCACTCAGTTCGGGATTCCCGAAAAAACGTCGAGCTGTGTTTCCATCATTTGTGGAACCAAATCCTGGCTTTGGCTTGTCCACAATTAGTCCCATTTCATGCTTGAATCGTTGTTTGATTTCGTCTGATCTTTGTTTTACACTTGCTTTTTTCTCTGAAGACCTAGCTTGCCATTTCTTAATGTCTAACTTATAACTAATGTGTAATAAGCACTCAAACGAACGAATCCAAGCATGTAATGTTGACAAACCAAAGCCAAAATTATCCTGATTGCTATCAAAATGCTGTCCTTCATCATTCATCATTCTGGGAGTAGCCCCACAAATATAGCATTTCTGCGATGAATGTGTCTCAGTCAAAGCGTTGCACACTTTTCCATCAGTCATAGTAAGAAGAAGCTTGTGTTTAATAGAAATTTTAGAACCACCAAGATCACAAGATGTAGCCTCCAAGTTGTGTATTTGTTCCAAAACCTTATTTGTCTCGATTTTCGTCAATTCCAGGGTTTCTTTGGCAAAAATAAATTTAATTGGACGACAATACATTGTCGATGATGGACGAGGATTTTGCCAGATAATATTGTTACCCTCGTCAATTAATCTTAAAGGAACGAACGAATAAACAAAAAGGAACTCATCAGTGTCTTCGCTGTTCGCAAATCTCTGTTTGTAAGCACTATGACCCGAACTTCCGTCACATCCCCATTTACTTATAAGAGTAAAGGATGTATTGGGAAGCACACTTGTGATAACTTCTCTCTGAGCTTCGACCAAACGCTCTGCTGTTTTATTCAAAATGGCTTGTAGCTCAATATCTGCTCGAGATTGTGTAACATCAATATGCTCCTCTAAAGGATAACACAGTTTTTTTGATTTTACAATGCAATCATATGATGGAAAAACGTGATGCCCAACTTTCATAGTCCACTTCCTAGTTTGTTTATATGAGTGGGTTGTTGATTTTGAATCAATATAATACGCTAATGCCTCGTCACTACTTAGCGGTCTATCAGTTTGCACAGCACTTGGTTGTTGAAGGCATGTACTGGCAGAAGATGGATTTTCGCCAATGTCCTTTATTACTCTGGCAACGTTTTTATATCCAGTGGACCGTGCAGCTACCTCTGCAGCAGTCATTAATTCTCCAACACTCCGCGATTCAACTAGATCAGCAACTTTACGTTTCTTAGTTTTAAAAGACGAATCTTCGAAAACTTTTTTAGGTCTTCCGGGTCGACAAAAATCAGCAGATGAAGTAGAAGGTTGTGGTTGAGTCGATCGTAAGCAGAATTCTATATTTTCGCCTTTCAGCCACAACTTATTCTTATTCAGGAAACGCTCTTTTGATTTTGCTGAAGACACCCACTTGGTTGCAATTTTCGATGAAATGCTGGCTAATTTCATCTTAATTTCCCTTTGACATTCTTCAGTGGTATCAGAGAAATCACACTTAGACAAAATAAATTGAAATAGACGATCATTTCTTTCGTCTTTTTCGTGCTTAAGCCACTTTTCGAAAAACTCTATTTTACTAATAGAGTAAGTCATTTCTACAAAAAAAGAAAAAAAAACGTTGTACTCAAGTGTGCTACATAAAATAGGTCACATAATAGTCTATAGGCATGTAGTTAAAACTTATCAAAAATTCAGAGTGGATACAAGAGGATACATGGCTTTTCTAAGCCTGATAAGTTCGAAAACAAAGAAAAACATGGTAATTTTTTAAGTATTCAGAGATAGTCTACGTTATGAATGTTTATAACACATTAAAAGATTCTAATAAGAAAATAATATTTAACATACCTTCAGAAGTAAAATCCATCACTAAAACTTTTCACAAAATTAGAACTACCACCATGAGATGTTAGTGTAAGTGTCGCTAAAATGCAACTGACGTATTTATTTAACTGCACTTACCTAATTACCTTACTTTGATAAACGATGACTCACCCATATGGAATGTTAGACGTAAACAATTCTTGGAATCAGAGGTTTAGGGGTGTTGTTTACAGGTAGAAAGTACAAATTTCTGGGAATTTGATAATGACTTTTGTCCACCTGGCTTGTTCTACGCCGGATACTGTGGTACGGTGTGAAAGCTACGAAATGTGTTGAGCCATGCAATTGGAAGGGAAAGGAAGGATCGCAGGCGGGAAACTAGCGGCGATACAACCCGGAGCGGTGGATTGTGTCGGTGTGCCTAATTACCGCTTATGTGTGACGGACAGGAAAACCGGACTTCGATTCCTGATCGATACGGGTGCGGATATATCAGTGATACCAGTGTCGTGTGTCGCGAAAAAGTGCTTTTCGAAAAATATCGCGAGTGATACCTATAGGGTTTACGCGGCAAACGGTACGGAGATAAGAACATACGGCACACGTACGTTAGTTTTAGACTTAAATTTAAGGAGAGCGCTTAGATGGACGTTTATAGTAGCAGCCGTGAAGCAACCAATAATTGGTGCCGACTTTTTAGGTCATTATCGGTTGCTAGTAGATGTAGGCTCGCGGAAATTAAAAGACGAAATTACGCATCTAAACGTTCTCACATCAATAGTTAGTACGAGAGTATATGACTCATCAGTTAAGACACTAGACTGTAATAATAATTGGCACGACTTATTACTCAGGTATCCGGAGATCACCAAACCAGTATCTTACCGGGACACACCTAAACATTCAGTATATCATGTTATTGAGACTACCGGACCACCGGTATACGCTAAAGCTAGGCCTTTACTGCCGGATAAGTACGCAAAGGTGAAAGAAGAATTTCGGTTAATGACAGAAATGGGTATCTGTCGACCGTCTAAGAGCGCCTGGGCCAGTCCTTTACACGTAGTACCTAAAAAGAACGGCGATCTTCGTCCCTGTGGCGACTATAGACGGTTGAACGCGATGACCAAGCCTGATCGTTATCCGATTCCTCGAATACACGATTTTAAGTACTTATTAGCGGGAAAGAAAAATATTTTTAGCAAATTAGACTTAAATAGATCATATCATTTTATTCCAGTGGCCCCGGAAGACATAGAGAAAACAGCAATTATAACACCCTTTGGGTTGTTCGAGTTTCCGCGAATGACATTCGGATTGCGTAACGCAGCGCAATCGTTTCAGAGATTTATGGATACGGTGGTACTGCGCGACTTAGATTTTCTATTCAATTACATCGATGACGTCATAATCGTGAGCGAAACTCCTGAACAACACAGAGAACATTTAAATGCTGTTTTCGAACGGTTTGATAAATATGGTATTACGATAAATATCTCGAAATGTGTATTTGGCCAATCTAAGATTGAGTTTTTAGGTTTCGAAGTGACGACAGACGGCGTTCGTCCACTCAACGACAAAGTGCAAGCTGTCAAAAATTATCCGAGACCGGACACCATCGCGCAATTACGTCGATTCCTTGGTATGATTAATTTTTATAGATTGCATATACCTAGGGCTGTAGAATTTCAATCAGTACTTAATCAATATTTGCATAATTCAAAGAAAAATGACAAAACTCCTATAGATTGGACTGATAAGGCCGACGAGGCATTTAAGAAATGTAAGGAGAGCTTACAAAGCGCCGCTACATTATCTTACCCATTGCCTAATACTAAGTTAGCGCTGATGACAGACGCTTCGAATACCAACATAGGTGCAGTCTTACAGCAATATAACAACAATACCTGGCAGCCACTCGGGTATTTTTCAAAAAGTTTATCGCAAACAGAAGTCAAATATTCCACTTATGACAGGGAATTGTTAGCAATATATGTAGCCATCAAATATTTCAAAAATTTAATAGAGGGTCGATCACTGACCATAATATACAGATCACAAACCTCTCATTTATTCTTTTACAAAGTCGAGTAATGATAAAGAAAGTCCGAGAAGAATAAGGCAACTTTCCTATATTAGCGAATTTACCACGGATATACAATATATCAGCGGTAAGCAAAATGTTGTCGCCGACGCGTTGTCACGTGTCGAGACAATTCAGTGTCCCACGATGCTAGATTACGTTGAAGTAGCGAAACAACAAGCGGACGACGCTTATCTTCAACAGACATTACAAACACCGGATACGAATAGCAGATTGCAGTTTAAGCAGATTTGTCTGCCCGACTGCAATACATTTATATATTGCGAAACTTCAACTAAAGATATACGACCTTATTTACCGGAAAATTTTAGGAAATTAGCATTCGACTCTGTCCACAGCCTTAGTCATCCGGGTATTAAAGTTAGTAAAAGGTTAGTTAAGCAAAAATTCTTTTGGCCAGACATGGACAGAAACGTAGCACATTGGGCGAGATCATGCGTTCAATGTCAAAGAGTTAAAATCACAAGACATACGGTATCGGGCTCAGGAGAATATGAGAGGGCAGATAAATTTTCACACATAAATATTGATATATTTGGCCCGCTCAGCACCACTGTTGATGGTTACAGATATTGTGTGACAATGATAGACAGGTTTAGTGGGTGGCCAGAGATTTTTCCAGTACAAAATATAACCGCCGAGACTGTAGCTAGGGAATTCTAGCTAATTCTAGCTCTAGCGAATTCTAGCTAGCGAATTCGAAGGTTGGATATCCCGTTTTGGCTGTCCTGTTAAACTTACGAGCGACCAGGGCAGACAATTCGAAAGTGATGTTTTCCAGCAGCTGATGAAGTATCTAGGTATTCAAAAGATGCGAACGACACCTTATCATCCAGAAAGTAATGGCTGCATTGAACGCTGGCACAGAGCACTAAAAGTGGCTCTGATGGCACGTCTCAACAGCAACAATTCATGGATAGACGAACTTCCATCGGTTTTGTTAGGATTACGCGCCGCTACTAGAAGCGACAGCGGTGTGAGCGCAGCTGAATTAACTTACGGTCAAACGATAAGGTTACCAGGCGATTTTTATGACAATGTTAGGTTTTGTGTGCCGGACTCGGAATATTTACAAAAACTTAGAGATAGCATAAAGAATTTAAAACCTAGACCATCAAGTCACAGTAATTCACGTCCAATATTTGTACCTAGTGAGCTGACTACTTGCAAAAGTGTTTTCGTAAGAAACGATACCATGCGTAAATCTCTACAACCTCCTTATGATGGCCCTTATAGCGTCTTAAGCAGGAGAGGAAAAACATTCGTAATAAAAATTGGTGATAAAGAAACGACTATTTCGGTAGATAGACTTAAACCGGCCTATTTAATCGATGGACAGTCATCATCAACAGATCAAAATTATCCTGACGAAAACAATGAAATATTACCATCAAATAACGCAGACACTTCTCGCAAAGTTCTACATCCGAGAACGTCGCGAAGTGGCCGCGTTATCAAGCGCCCGGTACGGTTTGCAACGTAAACATTTTTGCAGGTGGCCCACGAGTTCAGTAACTATGTGTAAATTATATGCGTCATTATTTTATTGTGCATTTGTATTTAATGTAAAAAGAATATGAACCTAAATGTAACTCGTAATAAGCATATTTACCAATAACAATAATGTAATACGAATGATATTTCACCGTTTTATTTTGACGAATAGCAAAAATATGTATTTAAGTGTGCCAAGTAAAGAAATGTATTGCAAAATGTAATGTACTTAATTATGCACCAGATTAACCATGTTTAAACAGCATTTAGTTTGCAATTAAACATCAGTAAGGTAATACACGCGAACGATATAGTCAGCATCATGGGCGGAATACAAAGCAAAGATCCAGTTGTTGCCCAAACAACAGTGAACAATTCTATGATCACAGAGAGGCTGGACACGATGCATTGGTTCATCATCTCATTGATTGTCATTATCAGTCTCGCTGCAAGCTTCCTAGCGTGGCGCCACTGCAAAGGATCTGCGAAGAGTTGGGTGCGCAGGCAGGTGTTCAAGAGTGACGCGCCGCTGACTAGCGTGCAGACAATCCCTCGCCCGCAGCCGATGACACCGCAGTACGCTCCTTGAACAACGTCGGCACGACACCGCTACTCAACTACGCTACTTAATCTAGTGTTGCGTTTTTAGACATAAGATTAGTGAATAGTGTAATAATGGGGAATATTTTTTTGTAAAAGGGGGGAATACTGTAGGGACACATCGTATGACAGGAAATATGATCGCGTGACGTATGTATGTATGTAAGTAACTATGAGTATGCATGGATAGCGACGGCTGCGCTCCGTCGAATAAGTTTCCACAGTCGTAAATATACGGTCTTGCTACACTTACGCCTCTTTCATTTAATCGCTCACTCAGTACATTCTCTCTCATACAAATAACCCTTAAGAGCGTAGTCGGTCTGCGACAAAATTGAGAAATAGGTATTTGTACAAACTATTGCCGTCGCGTTGCGCCCAAGCAACCGCGCTATCAGTGTGCAAGTGAATAGTCTGTGTTTGTGTGCGTGCGTAGTGCGTACCACTCCCGCGCCCGGCCGCTTTTCGTTCTGCGGTCTTTTAGTCGTTGCATTATTGTTATCGGCATCGGTCAGCGTTTGCAGTGTTTGGCTTGTGTATCGGATTTTGAGTAATTATTTTTACGACTAAAGAAAAAACGTAAGTACCTACCTTTTACCCACTTCAAATAGATAAACGAAATGCAATATACAAACTATATTTATCTAAATATAATAAATAACAATTTACAAAATAATGTAGTTAGATATAAGAACCTAATCATGGTAATTGTTGTTTCAGATAAACCTTCTCTGTGATGGGTAAAAGAAAACAAAATAAAACGCGTTTATTCTTGAGCGCTAAAAGAAAAAAACATCATTTACGTATAAAGCGGAAGATTCATTTTGCACCGCGCCCGGTATTATCCAAGTAAGTAAAAAAATAGGCGTGTATGATACTTTCATTAGGCTGGAATAGCATAGCCGGATTCCACTCCAGATGGTCATTAGATAAATGGTAACAATGTGAGAGTGGCTACAACAATAGTTACCTAGGTGTCTTTGTTCCGCACGTGTTTTACAACCTTGTTTTTGAGCTATCATTGACGAGCGAAAGTTTTCTCTTTCAGTAAATTTTGTATCATAGTTCTGTAGGATAATTTAGAACCTGTAACAGTTTAAAAATCAGGTAAATTATAAAAATTGCTCAAATTATCTCCGCGACATTGATGGTATTTTAAAGGCAAAATTTGACATTCGTACAATAATACCTAACATTATATACCACTAAACCAGGCGTCTGTCACTCGCTGAAGGTCACGCGTTATATACCTACCGTTTCGTGTATCGCTCACGATACAACCGAAAAAGCACCTTATTTTTGTAGCGTTAAAGTCGACATTCGTAATTCACTGTATAGCTTGATGACAGCACATCAAGCTATACAGTGAATTACGAATGTCGACTTTAACGCTACAGAAATAAGGCGCTTTATCGGTTCATTTTCTCTTTCGCTGCGAACAGCAGATATTATTATTAAGATTTTGTAGGCATATTATTTTGTAGGTATATTATAGCGTAGATATTTTCGCTTTTGTATTGAAGTGATGTATCTCTTACGTAGTAACTATTTAGTAATCTGTGACTGTGACTAAACTGAACTAAAAATTAATGCATTTTTTTTTATTGACAGTGATGAAGACAAAGAGAATTCTGCTACATCATTGAATGAAACTTCCAAAGAGACTCGTGATACGTTTGAAGAAAATGTAAGTTCCTCATCGTCGACCACGACACTCGATGACTTGGATATAGTTTGTGATAACGATAATGGTGACAATAATGAAGAATTTCAAGACGATAAATTAACAGGACGCAGAATCGTAGATATAAAGTATTTGTTTTCTGCAATTTCAAACATTAAGCATGAACATTCAGACTGCACATTTGCTGACTTATTTTTTTTAAAAGAGCAACGAAAAGGTTTTATGAGCAAATATGTATTTGAATGTAAAATGTGTAAAAAAATTGAAACTGTGTACAGTGAAGACCCCAATTTAAAATTAAATGCAAATTATGCAGCTGTAGAAGGAATACTCTGTTCAGGAAATGGATATGCACAGTTAAACGAAATATGCAGTGTGCTAAATATGCCAAATATGAATAAATCAACATATACAAACATTGAACAAGGTATGACACCACTAATTGAAGAATGTGCCATAGAGGAGATGATCGCATCAGGTCAAGAAGAAAAAAGGCTTGCCATTTTAGATGGCGAAGTTGACAAAGATGGCTATCCTTTAGTAACAGTAGTGGCAGATTGCTCTTGGGCTAAACGGTCATACAAAAGTGGTTTTAGCTCAGCGTCTGGTGCTGGATGTATTATTGGACTGCGGACTAAAAAAGTACTGTTTCTTGGGGTTCGAAACTCATACTGTTGTGTATGTGCAAGAAATAAAAAGCTGAATATAGATATTACTGAACACAAATGTTTCAAAAACTGGGGTGACAGCGCTA
Source organism: Brachylomia viminalis (assembly GCA_937001585.2). Classification (NCBI taxonomy): domain Eukaryota; kingdom Metazoa; phylum Arthropoda; class Insecta; order Lepidoptera; family Noctuidae; genus Brachylomia; species Brachylomia viminalis. Next base: position 2,677,000 of record OW443294.2, read on the forward strand.
ATGCTATGGAAGCCGACATAATCGCAGAAGGTTTTGCAAAAAGTGTGGAAATGCACGGAATAAAATATAACAAACTCGTTGGAGATGGTGATTCCAGCGTAATGAAAAAGTTGATACTTAAAAAGCCTTACGGTTCGGATTTTATTATATCAAAAATCGAATGTAAGAATCATTTATTGCGAAATTTCTGCAACAAATTGAAAGCATTAGGAAAAAAAACGAATAACCACAAAGGCTTTGTACCAGTGCAGCTTCGAAAAAAGGTGGTAGAAAATGTTTTGCGTTTGAGAAAAGCGGTAGTTGGAGCAGTAAATCACAGAAAGTCAGAAAATACAAATCACAATGAAAATATAAAAAATCTAAAAAAAGATATAAAAAATGCACCAAACCATGTATTTGGAGACCATAGTAATTGCAGCGCTTACTTTTGTGACCCAGGAAAATACAAAAATGACACAAATTTTGTTGCTGATCTTCAAAACAGCGGATTGTGGACAGATATTCAGTTTTACACTGTGAGTTTAGTGTCAAATGCAGAAAGTCTGATACTAGATGTAACAAATAACACAGTTGAACAATTTAACAATGTGATTGCAAAATTTATTGGCGGTAAACGAGTAAATTTCACGGCCAGAGGATCCTACCAAGCACGATGTTTTGGTGCGGCGATATCATGGAACAGTGACATGGCAATACATTCACGCCTGTCAAAAAAAATTCAAGGCTGCAGCCCTGACACATATACAAAGAAATTCATTGAAAGAAAAAGACGATCAAGGCAACACAATGAAAAATGCCGAAAGAGAAAGCTTTCGTTCGTCGACGATAGATCAAGTAAAAGGCGGAAAGTTACTGGACCTGACGAAGATTACGGTCAACTAGAATTAGAGCCCGATATGCCATCAGAAATATTTGAAGAAAAGAAAAATAAATTTATTTCCGAGTTAGAACTATCAAAGACGAGAGCTGAAGAACTCGAACGTATCACGATTGGCCAAAGTGAAAATGAATTGTGGTCAATAGAAAGACGCAAGCGTATCACGGCATCAAATTTTGGCAAAGTTTGCAAGCTGCGAAAAAAAACATCAGTTGCCGGTTTATTAAAATCCTTACTGTATTCACAATTCAAAGGTACTCCTGCGACAACTTATGGAAAAGAGAAAGAAGACGAAGCAGTGAAAGAATTTTCAAATGAAACTGGACTGTCTGTAGTTAAGTGCGGGTTGTTCATTGACAAAAATAAAAGCTTTTTGGCTGCAAGTCCTGATGGACTTATAAATGAAGATTCCATAATCGAAGTAAAATGCCCTTATAAACTTGCTGAAATAACTCCAACAGAAGGAATACAGATGAAAAAAATTGACTGCTGCATACTCAACAACAACTTGTTAAAATTAAAAAGAAACCATAACTACTATTACCAAGTCCAAGGCCAATTGAAAATAACACGCCGTAGATATTGCTATTTCGTTTTGTGGAGCCCTAAAGGTTTAATATATGAAAAAATTGAAAAAGACGATGAATTTTGGCAAAATATGGAACCAAAATTAGAAAAGTTTTTTCACGAATGTCTTCTTCCTGAGATAATTGACGGTCGCATACCACGAAATATGCCGGTAAGAGAAAGGGTGGAAATTACAACAGAATAAAGACACATATTCATTTATCTATGTTGTTTTGTTTTATTTTAAATAGCTATAAGCCTTTTGACCCGATTAAAAAAAAAAAAAAAAAAAAAATACGGGTACCTTATTTTTAATTCTAGTTTCATATAAAAATACCAAAAAGCATGCTACTACTGCTACTACTACACTATTTTTCGCCACGCGGTTCAAAGCATTTCCCGTGGGAACGGCATATTTTCTCAAACACACTATATAAATAATATCGATAATGATGGAAATCACTACATTACCGATAAAAAAAATCGACTGTTGTCACTTCCCTATTTGTGTACGTATTAGTCTGACCCCCCCTCACCCTTGATCTTTCCCCGTAATGTGCGATAGGGACAACTGCAGCTTAGACAGATTTTCACTACGAAATCTTGACCAGATCGATGCTTTGTATTCCCCTGTTTTCTCCGCCAAACCTGCGCCGATTCAATTATGTTTGGTGTCAAAATTTAGAGGAAGAGTAGATCTATGCTTCTATTATTTTATTTTAACGTAAAAACTTTTCATATTTGTCTGGTAGTTGTCTGAATATGGCAGTAAAAATTAGGTATTTTATAGATTTTCGAAAAATTGTATCTGTTTTGGTAATAATTTTTTGGGAAAAAATAAATGACAGGAGCATACATACAGTAGACCTAGATTTTATAAAAAAAAACGGCTCCTCTAGAGGGATAAACCAGGAAGTAAATAGGGGAATACATTTGTGTGGAAAAATGCTCCTAGGATACCCTCTTAAACCCTAAAATATTATGGCGGGAAAATTCATCCGACGAACTAGGTATATACCGACTCAACACTGTTACGTACGGCACCGCGTCGGCTCCATACCTAAGTATGCGTTGTTTACGTCAACTCGCACAGGAAGCGGAAGATGAGCTCATTGCTAAGGTCATAAACGAAGATTTCTTTGTCGATGATTTAATTACTGGTGATAACGATCCCCAAGTTTTATTAAAAACATGCGAAAAAACTTCGGAGGTTCTAAAATCGGCCTGCTTTCCTTTGCGAAAGTGGATATTCAGTTGTGACGTAAACATAGAAGCATCTAAAGAGTTAGCTATCGGGGAACATTGTCAAAATAAAACTCTCGGCTTAGGTTGGCAAGTCGATAAAGATGAACTTTATTTTACCACCAACATAGAAAATAAAGATAATAAAGTTACTAAGCGAAGTATGATGTCGGTTATTTCACAAATATATGACCCGCTAGGTCTTTTGTCGCCGACAGTCATTATAGCAAAAATATTGCTTCAAAAATTGTGGCTATGTAAAATCGATTGGGATGATTCGGTTCCTAACGATATCGAATGCTTGTGGAATCGATTCCTTCAAGACTTGTCCTCATTAAGCAATATTCGTGTCCCTCGTTACGTAATGAGTGAATGTACATATAATATGGAGTTACATATTTTCACTGACGCGTCACAAGACGCGTACGGTGTCTGCGCATACGTACGTACTTACACGGATGACTCATTTATAGCGACGAAGTTATTATGTGCTAAGAGCAAGGTCGCGCCAGTCAAAACTATATGCACTATTCCACGACTTGAATTATGTGGCGCTTTGCTAGGCGCACGGTTATATCACAAAATTATAATTTCGTTAAGGCTGACGTTCGCTAAAGTATTTTTCTGGACTGATTCCACCATAGTCATGGGCTGGATCAGAATGTCACCTCATAGTTTGAAAACGTTTGTTCAGAATCGTGTGTCACAAATAAATGAACTTACAGGTGATGCAATTTGGTTGCATATTAACGGTAAAGATAACCCGGCTGATATTGTGTCGAGAGGTCTTCCTCTAAACGAGCTTCAAACCAATAATATTTGGTGGCACGGGCCAGCTTTTTTACAACAACATAAATTCGATTATACAAGCGATATTTCTATAAATAAAGATCAATTGCCCGAATTAAAGGACCAACATGTTAGTATGGTGTGTAGTAATTCAAATGATACTACTGGTCTAATAGATTTTAACAGATTCTCCTCATTTAATCGGTTGCGGCGAGCTACCGCCTATGTACTACGTTTTATAGGTAACACGCGGGTAAGTCAACAACATCGTAGAACTGGCTCGTTATCTGTTGATGAGTTAGACGCCTCAGTTATACTGCTCGCACGGCTCGCGCAAATGCAATCATTTCACAACGAATATAATGATTTAACTAAGCGATCGGTGGTAAAATCTAAAAGAATAATAGGTTTGAATGTTTTTCTTGATGAATATAAATTAATACGCGTTGGCGGAAGATTAAGTAACTCGTCATATTTTGATAATAATAAAAAACATCCAGTGCTATTGTGTAGTAAGCATAGATTCACAGTGTTATTGTTTTCACATGAACATAAACAATTGTTGCATGGTGGACCTCAGCTCCTGTTGGCTGGTGTGCGTGAGGCTTGGTGGCCGCTCGGAGGGCGCAATCTAGCGAGGACAACGGTACACGACTGCGTCACGTGCACACGCACCAAGGGGAAGACCATACAGCCTCTCATGGGTAACTTGCCGGCTGAACGCCTAGAGCCCGGCTTCCCTTTTATGCGTTGTGGCGTTGATTACGCGGGGCCAGTGATGATTTTGAGCCGTAGGGGCAGGGGGGCTAAGCTCATTAAAGGTTACATATGTTTATTTATTTGTTTATGTACACGTTCCATCCATCTCGAATTGGTTACAAGTCTTTCAACAAATGATTACATACTCGCACTAAAACGTTTCATATCACGTAGGGGTAAACCAGCTGAGATAATGTCAGATAACGGTAGGAATTTTGTGGGGGCTGAAAAGGAATTTGTTTCTTTCATTGAAAATAATAGTAAAGATATCAGTGATTTCGCTTCAAATAACAGTATTAAATTCAGCTTCATTCCTCCGTACGCTCCTCATTTTGGCGGCTTGTGGGAGGCAGGGGTGAAATCGTGTAAGCACCACCTGCGACGAGTAGTGGGGGGTACAAACCTCACTTACGAGGAATTCAGCACGGTGTTAGCACAAATTGAAGCCATTCTGAATTCCCGTCCTTTAACAGCTCTGTCCACAGATCCTAACGACCTACAACCCCTTACCCCCGCCCATTTCCTCATCGGCCGGCCACTGACCGCTCCAGCCTACGAAGACTTGACTGCTGTACCGAGTCATCGCCTACAACGTTACGACGTGATCGAACAGATGAGGCAAAGTTTCTGGAGGCGGTGGGCCACTGAATATGTGTCGGAGCTGCAGACTCGGACTAGATGGAAGACACATCAAGATTCCATTACACTCAATCAACTCGCCCTAATCAAAGACGATAACCTGCCCCCACTCCGGTGGAAACTCGGAAGGATCATACAAATTCATCCAGGTGCTGACGGAATCTCAAGAGTGGCTGACCTACTCACGACTTCAGGCGTCACACGCAGAGCTTTTTCAAAGATATGCCCGCTGCCAGTGCCGCTATCAATACCTGATGTGCCGTCCTGCTGATCCTGTTGGAACCTGCCACTTCCAAGGCCGGGCCTATGTTACCGCCTGCGCCATCTACCAGCATGGAAGAAGACACAATCAAGATGGCGACTTGAAGTTGTCGCCGACACGGCGTACTTGCGAATGACAGTGACCAACCAGTGCCAAGCATGGCGGCCAATCACCGTGCAGCGTCGCCCACCAACTTCACTTTGATAGAATTTTCGTCCTATATCACGCTCCACCATTTTTTTTCCTAAACAAAATCTACATTTTTATTGTTTTAAGTATTTTTTTGTTGTAACGAGTATTTCTAGTATAATAAACGTCTTCTACTAGACAATAAAAGAAGTTCATTGAAGTACCTGCTGAACCCAACACGAACACGAGAGGACACAACAGCCCTCATCTTCCTGACCCAAGCATCGAAATTAAACAGACTGCTTTATCATAATATTGCTACCAACGTCAATTTTTGATGATTTACTCGAACATTCATTCGATAATGATGTATTGGATGAACATAGAAATTTGTTGATTAAATTGATAAGCAAAGAATATTTAACAATTAGAATTCATTATATCGCGAAAGAATTATCTTCTGTAGAAAAAGTAAGGACATTTCTAACGAAAACTATAATTTTTAAATGACAGTGATTAAAATTTTTTGTTACTTGTTCCGGGGCCAATCGCTCTTTAAAAATTATTTAAGCGTTTTCTTGGTAATTTCAATTAGTTAATAATTTATCCTGTGTTTATAAATAAATAAGTTAATCAGACAGAAGTGAGTTCTTTATTTCACCATAGCATATTTTAGATTTAATGCCAAGGAGCGATACCATAAACTAGGAAGTCGATATCGGTATTTATTTTATGCATAGTCACATCACTAGCTAATACTCTTTTGTCTATGACAGCGTACACTTCAAATGTCCTAAAGCGCCTTCTATGCTTTAGTTATTGTTCTGAGAGCACTGACAATGACAATCACGACCTTGACGGCAGAACTGTCAGATAGGGGCACCCCTATCTGACAGTGCTGCCGTCAAGGCAACGCATAGTATAGAAATCAATAAACTTATCGATAGTTAGAATTCATCGATATCGATGAAATGCACTGAATGCACTATGCAGATATTAACGAGGCTTTAAAACTAATTTATTTTATTATAAAAAATGGTAAAATAAAACTCTGATTTATATGATTTTAGCATTTATTAATTTATATCGATTACAAGCACGAGTAGCCCGATTTCTTCCAAACTTTACAGTATCACCCGCTGGCCTAATCTGATGACTGCCTCAAAATTTCATCAAAATGGCTCCAGCCGTTTTGGAGTCCATAGGCAACATACGGTTCATTTGGATGAACAGGGTATTAACTTAAAATTTACGATTTTTGACTTAAAAATAGTCTTACTAAAAAACATGCTACGTTTGTAATGACCGTGGTTGCACGACGATATGACAACAATAACGTTGCCAATAAAGTTAAAATGTATAGAGGTGAGGTTAGCCAATTGTTTATAGAAATGGAAATATATATAATGATATTGATTTGAAAATATCAAGCCGTTTTTTTGAGTTAATACCCTGTTCATCTGGACCAACGATTACATATACACATCGATTTTTCCCAGAACAGTCCTGCGCGACTCGTCCTGTCTACATACCTCCAGGTCGGCCGAGAGCAATCCCGCCAGCACAGGCGACGCTGCGGTGCTGACTGACCTGTATGCCTTTGTTAGAAGAATTGGTGCTGGACGTTGGGTACGGAGCAGCGTACTCCGCACTGCATATTTCTAAAAACTCCGCCACCATACGGCCGCAGCATACATTAAAATTGCCATATAAGTCCCTGAAAACAAGACTTTTAGGCTACGATATTTTATGCCCCAGGAAGATGCCGATACTCTCAACATCTTCCCGAAGGCGTTCACAGCCCGTTGGCCGGCCAAACTAGCATGCGGCACGTAGGGGCCCGCTTCATCAATTACAACGCCCAGCAACTTGGCTTTTTTTTTTTTGTTTCCGGGGTGGAAGATCCTCATGGATGTCCGCCGCCCTGGGGCGGACGGCGGGGTCTGTCAGACTCTTACTGACTAAAAACCACCCCGGTGTTCCATCTCACACCTTCGCCGGGGGTCGCGGGAACGTACGATCCTTCCGCAACCCCCGACTGGTGCCGGCCCGCCACTGCGGGCCACTTCGGGTCTGGGGGGGGAGAGAGATGTTTGACTCCCCCCGCGACGTCTAAGAGGGGCGCGCGTGGAACACTACGCGCCGCCGCCTCGGGTCCTGGTGTGTGGGGGGCGACAGATGTCCCCGAGTCCGTCGCCCCTGGACCCATTTAGGGGGGCTGGAAGAGGGCGTTGTCCGCCCTCAGCCGACGCCCGGTGCGCCTTCTGCGGGCCGGGTGAGTGGACGAGATCTCCCTCTCCCTTTCCGCAGCCTCCTTCTGCGAGACGACTGTCTCACAGAAGGAAACCACCGCGTCCCAGGACTCGTCACTGCCGACCATCGACTCGACTACGGCCGGCAGCGACAAGTCACTGAGCAACTTGGCCTGTACTAGGTTCGCTATCAAGGCGCCGTCCATGATGCACAATGTAGGGGGACGCTTAAACACACCCTTCAGAGTGCAGGTCTGCAACTTCGCAGTTTAGAATTCGAGACCATTCCGTGTCCCCCAAGCGGACACCGCCTCTAGCGACGACTGAGCCTTCCGCACAATCGCCGCCCGACTTGGCACCTCGATAAAGGCGGTAATATAGTCTGCGTAAGCTACCGCGCCAACACCCTCTGGCCACGGCAGCTTCAGGATGTCATCGAGCAGGAGGTTCCAGAGTCAGTCCAAGAACGGATCCCTGGGGGCAGCCCATAGTGACTTCTTCCACACCGCCTGGTCGCCCATGAATAGTCCGACTCGCCTCTCTGTAAAATAACTTACTATGATTCTGTATACAGGCTGAAATTTTAATAGTTTTTATTCTTTGTACTCATCATTATTAACAACTTTTACTATGGGACCACCCCTGAAGTCGCGAAAAAAAAGTCAGCTGTTCACTACATTTATCTACATGAAACTCGTCAAAATGTAGGAAGCAGCTGGTTTTTTTTATGTGATTTCAGGTTTGGTCACATAGTAAAAGTAATTTATAATGATGTGTACAATGACCCCTTAAGAGGATAAAAACTATTAAAATTTCACCCTGTATGTTTGGCGGGCACCCGCTCTGTTTTGCTTTAGTCGGGAATTTATTTATTTAAATGTCTTAAAACTATAATTACAGGTGCGATAGCCAAGTCACACACCCAAAACTAAAATTAAAGCACAAAATACAAATCTCAAGATCTTATAGATCATTGTATGATCATGACTAAGGGTGCTTACATAAAGAAACAGATTCCGGTGCAGGCCGGTACCGATCGGTGCAGGTATAATATTCCCACATTATCTTATGCACTCACTTTAAAGAAACATGTTTGAATTGGTTTCTTTAACCCATATGGCTCAGTCCCGGTAGTCGGCACCGACAAGTTTAATACCTGTTTATAAGTGAGTGCATAAGACAACGTAGAAAATATTATACCTGCACCGATCGGTACCGACCTGCACAGACTCGCCTTCACCGGAAACCTGTTCCTTTATGTAAGCACCCTAAGCACCGATCGGTAGCGACCTGCATGGGTTTGTCTGTACGAGAAAACCTGTTTCTTTATATGTAAGCACTCTAAAGCAAAACAGAGCGGGAGCCCGCCAGGGAGTAGTACTCCCTAGCCGCACCACCAAAACTTCATTATTTCATTATTAGTTAAGGTACAATTTTTTTCATTACACATACCGTGTACATAATGGTAAAATTTATCTAGAAATATGTTTTTTTTTATTTTCCAGTGTGTAGCGGCCAGAGAGTATCACAAAAGCTCAACAACAACGATTTGCAAAATAAAAAATAATATGTGGTTGACACACGGTTGTGTCAGTAACCTTGTGTAAAGAATTTGGGGGTATTCCCCCGGTGGCCTCCAACCTCCCCTTATAGCCACACCAAGCCTCGCATCTCGAAGCCCGCTAGGTGCCATTTTTTTCCCACCATCATGCTATTCAAAAGTCATAGCGGGTGCCAATTGAAATAAATTAAATTCCATAAACAATAAATCATAACACTTGTATAGAAAGATGGAAAAAGAAATTTAAAAATATTTGTTATTTTGCAATGCTTTGTTGTTGAGCTTTTTTGTTGTAGTCAGCAACTGTTTCTTCTTCTACAACTATATGTTGGTTAATGCGCTGGCATTGCCTTCTAATTAACAGAAGAATACTGACGCCGGTGTCACTTTATTAAAACACATATTTACAGCGTGGGAGGAGGCCCAAGATGCCATAGGGATCTTTTGTGACCTCTCCAAGGCATTTGACTGCGTTGATCACGAAACCTTGCTCTTAAAACTTGAGCATTACGGACTAGGTAAACTCGCGCTTAGTTTAGTACATTCTTATTTAAATGATAGACAACAACAAGTGCAAATACATGGTATCAATTCACTTCATTTAAAAGTACAAATGGGTGTTCCACGAGGATCGATATTAGGTCCCTTCCTCTTTTTAGTATATATTAATGATCTACCCCATTTATTTAAAAACCAACCACAAATGGTATTATTTGCTGACGATACTTCTTTAATCTTTAAGATAAATAGACGTGCATCAAATCTTGACGACGTAAATAATGCCCTACTGCAGGTACATAATTGGTTCACTGCTAATAATTTAGTATTAAATGGAAAAAAAACGAAATGCATAAGATTTGCTTTACCGAATGTTAAAAGTAGTGATTGTGACATAGTATTGAATAACGAGAAACTAGAATTTGTCGATGAAACTGTTTTCCTGGGAATAACGCTAGACTCAAGGCTGCAATGGGGTCCTCATTTAACATCTCTTGCAGGACGGCTAAGTTCAGCAGCATATGCTGTAAGAAAAATCCGTCAATTTACTAATGTAGATACCGCGAGGCTAGTCTATTTCAGCTATTTTCATAGTATCATGTCTTACGGTATTTTATTATGGGGACGGGCTGCCGATATTGAGTCTATTTTTATTCTGTAGAAAAGAGCTATCAGAGCAATATACAGCCTCTGCAGGCGCGATTCTCTAAGGGAACTGTTTAAAGACATTAACATTGTTACGTTGTATTTTTTGTAGCTACCACTGGTTGGTATTACACAGCTACTTACCTAATAAATAAAAAAGCAATTGCCTGAAAACATACGTAGTAAATTGTGTTGTTTCCAAGTAAAATATTTCATTGTAATTTGTGCAACTGTCTTTGACTTGCAATTGATAGAAGGATTCATTCCTTCAACTGTATTTCGTCATAGAACTCTTTGGTAACACTTTCACGATAAAACACTTTTCAAAACCTTATTAAATAGGTTTACTTATTAAATTAGATCAAAAATAGTAATAGCGTTCTGAATGTTTACATTCCAAATGTCATTCGGTTGAACGTCAGTTTTGACAGTTAGAGGCGACACCTACTGGTCGCCGATTCACAGTTGTAGTTTTAATCGATATGAGTTAATTTTAACATTTGATTGGTAACCATCGAAATAATATTGTAAAGTCCAATCCTTAATAATTTTCAGCTTTTGGTAAAAGTTCATAATAAACTAATTAACCAAAAAACGGAAATTAAATAATTTTTTCAATATAGACTTTTCTCTAGAAACTTCTTTGTCTCAAAATCCATATTGTCTTTGTTCCAGTGTGGTAAGCTGTTTTTTTATTTTGCCGGGATAATTAGCAAACCTGGGAAAATTAGCCAACAGGATAATTTTTAGTATTAGAAATTACGTTAATAATTTGTTAATTGGTCTGGGTCTTGGAAGTTCGGATTGTTTCAGCGTTTAAACGTCATGTTGGACAGTTGTCGGTGATTTTCAAGAAGTTAGTGTCATAAGTTCAATATTTAACTTCCGTGATCTTAGAAGAATTTTACCCGAGTAAAGGGAGATTTTATGAACGTTCCATACAATATCGGTTGTGATCTATGACAGGATGATTGATGGGAGATGGCGTCTGTTAGCTCGTGATGTGAACACGCTTAAGGTTAATACAAACCTTATTCTATGTTTTAAAAGGTGAGGATTTTGGTGTATTAGAGTCTGTGAGTGGTCTTCCCTTGTTGTTAAAACAATACTGACGTGATCTATGGATATTTATTACAGGATTCCAAATTGCGCAGAGCCGCATTGATATCTAGCCAGTCGAGAGTCTTGCAGTCAATTGATTCCCTCCTTCATCAACCGTGAGTATTGGAACCGCTGACTATTTACCATAGATAGGCCATGGAAAATTCCTCAGTGTTGACCTCGGTATTAAATTATAGTTCAAGGGAACACAATGAGCCCTTGTTACGGAGTTGGTAGACGCCACGTGGGTAACCCTCATTCTTATTTTTCCACCACGCCATGATAACCGGCTAATGTTTTAGCCCCCTAGATTTCCAAGCTCGGTCACCTCTCTTAAACGTCAAGTAAATAAATGTAGTTTCCCCTTATATTATGAGGTCTCCGTATTGTCGATTCCAGGAGAGGCACCTCGCGAGATTCGTCTCGCCGCCAGGATCTAGAGGAGTGTCTGGAGCCTGGACGCGAGACCCATTCCTCGAGTCGACCAGAAGCTTCGAGCGGAAGCGACTGTGCGGCTGGCAGAGTCCGTCTAGCGATAGCGCAGGCGGGACGGTTTTTTTTTTATATATATCATTTTAATTTAACCAAACGGTTCCGGTCAGAACCGGTTTATTACCTGACAGGTTTCCCTAGTTGGAAGCCGGTGTTCAATACCTAATAAAAGACCCCGGGTTCGACACCTGCCTACCGGCTTATCTGGAAATGAATTCAACATCTTCGTCGGCTCCGGGATCCGGGACTTATAGTCCCTGGCGCCCATTCATTTACTAATTTAACTACACATCATAACTGGAAGATTCTAGTTTAAGTTTTTAATTAAAAAAATAGGAACAGTACTGGGTTTATCTCCAACCCCCCACGACCATAGTTCTATTACCGAACCTTAAGCTGGCTGGCATATTGGGTGACATTTATCGTCACCCACCTAATGTATTTAGGGTTTTATTTTATTTTTATAAATATATGTTGTTACCAACAGTTTGTAGTTTCCTTACCTTCTAATACCTAACCACCTTGCATCTGGGCTTGGGTTCCATTACCTCTAGAGGGATAAAAGCTCAAATGTAACAGTGGCGACCAACATGTGTATTGGTTGGAGATAGAGGTTACGTCTATTGCTGTACCTTATAAGCCAGAGTACTGTTTCTAGAACCTTCTAAGTCATCTAATTATTAAGAAAAAATCGTCGCGCGGGAATCCTTTGTTAATGTGTTCATGTTTATGTGTTTGTACTGTTTTATACACTTTTATTTACTTTTACATAATTTTTACATTTCTTGCCGCAATACATTTTACATTTTTTTTAACCTGTGTCGTTTAACGGAAGGATTTTTGTCCTTAGAAAATAAAGCCTGTATTATAATTCAAACTACGATACTGCTAATATAGTAACTGCGTTTACTATACATAATATTATTCACACATTGTATGAGACTGTAAATTGTGACAGCCAGTTTTCAGTTCAGTTTACTTTAAATAATTTAAAATTTACACAATGGAACGACCCATTACTTTCAATCTATTACGCAAGGATGAGCTCATATATGAAGTACTGGTCCGAGACGCAAAACCTGCTTTAACTGTGGAGGAACTACGTGTTCAAATTAGGGATCTCAGTAAATTGGTATGTACCGACGATATAGTGGAGACAAATTTAGATCCGAAAACCGAATTACAGGCAATCAAGGCCAAACTGCCCGAAATCGGTGATGTACTGGATACCCTTCCAGTTTAAAAAAATTTAACCGCGCTTGGGCTTTAGGTTTCCACCTGTATCATCGCTTGAGTAGGATTACTCCCCCAACTGATCTCAGCACCGATTATGCAGCCATTGACAAGCAGCTTAGCGGTTATTTGTGTAGAATTGATAAGGTCAACGCGAGCTTTCATCAGTCCTTTACATCCGCCGAGGAGACACCGAAGGTTAAGTCAGATTCGGAGCCAAGGGACGTCATCATTTCCTGCAGGAAAGAAACAGTTAAGGCCCTAGGTGTTAAATTTGATGGTACAGGTTGCGTAAAAGTGTTTATTGAGCGCCTTGAGGAGCTTTGCGAGGCCAGAGATATTAGCGAAGCCTCCTTACATAGTTCGGCTATAGATCTTTTCTCGGACGGAGCCTTATTGTGGTACCGTGGAATTAAGGCGTCGGTTACTGATTGGGCGGAACTGAAGAAGCAGTTGCTCACAGCTTTCGCTCCACCTGATTACGATATGCGTCTCATTTCAGAAATAACTAACAGAACGCAGGGGTCAACTGAGCTGTCCTGTATATATATAGCAGTCATGGAAAATTTATACAATAGGCTGTCTTTTAAGGTTCCAGAACACGATCGCTTGGCACGGATCAAATTCAACATGAGACCGGAATACACGTCGGGGTTGTCAATAATGACTGTCAACACGCTGGACGTCTTGTAGGAAAAGTGTAGACAACTGGAGCTAGGTTTCCATAGCAGGGCCCAGTTCCATGAACCGCCCAAACCAACGTCTTCTTTTGTTGCAGCAGACTTGGCATACAGAGCCCCGAAAGCTTTACAAAGAATTGAAGCCGTGCAAACTGAATCGAGTTCGTTGTTCTGTGTTCGTTGTAGGGTTCAAGGGCATTCGTTATTACAGTGCAAATCCACAGCAATTGTGTGTTACCGTTGCGGCAAGAAAGGCGTACGTGGACCAACGTGCCCTACGTGCAATAACAAGCAGAAGGATGCTAAGTCCTGTTCAACCTGCAATTCAAAAAACTAAATTTACGGAACTACAGCCAAAATTTTGATAATCCGATTCGATTGGGACGATTATTTAAAATATTTAAAATTATTTTTTAATTCACTAAGGGTTGATACAGTACGATATAAAACTACGGACGATAGTCGTCCACATTTAACTGATTCCATATACGATGAGTATTATTACGGTTTACTCGACTCGGGTTCCTGCATTTCGGTGTTGGGTTCCGATGTTGCCCAGCAATTCATAAGGGCTGGTGCGACTCTGCACGCCGATACGCAGTTGGGCAGCATCGTAACTGCCAATGATTCGCGGGCATCCGTGAAGGGTTATTTATTTTTACCAGTGACTCTCATGGGAGTGACTAAGGTTATTAAATTCTATGTTATTCCAGACATCACCACACCGTTGATTTTTGGCGTTGATTTCTGGAAGACCTCCAATTTGGCACCAAAAATTTTTAATAAACTGCCTTTACATTATTTAAAAAACAATAGAGGCCATACATGCGTCTCGGAGGTTTTTTTTTTTTTTTTTTAAATGAGTATAGAATACCGCGGACATGGTGGTCCGCGCCTTTTTTTATGATGTTTTATTTGTTTACAGCTTTAATTATTATATTTATACAGTAACGACGCTCCCGCGTCGGACAAGTTTTCTTAATTCTAAACTTAAGTCTACGTGAGTCCATCTCTTAACCCTTTACCGCATGGATTTTTTAAATCCTTTGGAAAAAATATATGTCGGTATAGGGCATTTATAGGTCCCCAAAAAAATATAAAAAAAAATATAGAAGACCATGTAAAAAAGATACATAGGTAAAAGTAATTGTTCCAAATATGGAACGCCATGCGTTCTAGTTCTAAAACTCAGACGTTCCAAATTTGGTACAACATGCGGTGTGATCGAATTATGTATAACATTGAAAAACAGGAATTAAAAGAAACAACGTGAAACTATGCTATTTAATTAAAGAAATTATGTGTGAAAGTTTTTAAAACAGTTGCGATCTTTGTTGAAACAAAGATAACAACCACACTTTTCGCACATCACTTGGGATTTCTGTTTGCATCCTTCCAGTTTACACCGTTGGCGATCGGTTTTCCAATCAGGCCAGTGGTTGAACCCATCTCCAGCTACTTCCATTGGAGGTAGTTCTATGCGTCGCCTTGATCGCCCCTTTTTAATTGCCTCAACATCTTGATTCAGTGGTCGTCCTCGTTTGCGTGTAGTCGGAGTATATACTTTTGAATCTTTGTGCATCAATACGTCTGCTATGGCTAACTTGAAGTCAAGCAATGGAATGTAAATATCTTCACCTTTCTGTTTCATGACTCTTCGCCATAGTAACCAGCTATTCACGCAACAGAGATCAATGAAATGGAAGAACAGCCGGTGGTACCATTTTTTACTGCGGATTTTGATCCTATAGAAGCCTAACATGGCATCTAGTAAATCAACACCACCCATGTATTTGTTATAAATAGTTACTGCTTTTGGGCAAGGAATATCAACTCTACACTTTTGTTTTTTGGAATATCTTTTCACAACTCCCATTGGTTCCTTGCCTACGTAGGATGAACACAAACTGACTGCTTTATTGTCGACCCAATTGGTAACTGATAGCTGAACGTCATCAACAGTAACACTTTTTTCGGAGCAATAACCTCGTTCTTTCTTTCCTAAAGTTTTTTTAGATATATTTATATTTGGAGCTCTTCTTAGTTGTATTGTGCCTAATGGCAGAAAACCTCTTTTGTGCAAGTTTGCCATTAGCTGCAAACTAGTGTACCAGTTATCTACAAAAATCTTATGATTCAAATTGTCTGAGACAGTCTCCATTAGTCTTTGTACCACATTTCCTGGCACTCCAAGATCGGGGCAGTTTTCTGGCTGATCAGGGTATTTTCCACCGAATAATTCAAAATCATAGCTGAATCCACTGACTCCGCTTAATACATAATTTAGATAACCCCATTTATGGGGTTTCTTCGCATTGTACTGTCTGATCCCCGAAGTTCGGGCCTTGGTAGGGATCATCTGTTCGTCGATTGACAAAAATTCCTCTTTCGGAACTTTTAGTAGCCTTTCGCGAAGGATTTTCATAAGTGGGCGTATTTTCTGAAGCCTGTCAAACTGTGGGTCATTTGGTTTTAGTTCGTTTGTTTTGTCGAAAAAATGCAAAAATCTTTTAATCTCTTCGAATTTGTTGCACGTCATTACATTTGCAACTTTTTCAATATACGTGCCTTCCTTCCAGTAATGCCGAGTAGTTGGCAGGTGTACTACCGACATGTATATAATAATACCTATAAATTTATAGATGTCTTCATGTTTCACTGAATGCAAGTTTTCAGGTGAAATTTGTGCTGCGTATACGTTGCTTTCTTCCTCAATTAAATTTACAGCAGATGACGGAAAAAGAAATTTGAAAAACTCCATTGGAGTATTTAGCTGCATAATTTCATCCGGAAGAGTTTCAGATCCCAAAAAAGCAATATTGGATTCATCATACTGAATATTGTCATTCGACCACACCAACTTATCTTTCTTTTTTTTCTTACGTGAAGAAGCTGCCTGAGAAGTAGAAGGTTGATTGTCTGTAAAATTTTCAAACATCTCCACATGCTCTTCAGTACACTCAAGAAACTCAGTCAGTTCCTCTTCTCCTTCTCCATCTTCTTCTCCTTCATCTTCTCCGTCTGAGGAAGACGTTTCTTTTTCTTCATTTATGTGTAAAGGATCTTGAGTATTGTAATCGTCTTCATCTGATACATTTTCATCCTCACTGCTCTCTGGAATTACGACGATTGTTTGTCGAGGACGCATCTCCATTTTTTCTACAATAAAATAATTAAGCAAATTTACTAAAAATAATTACGTACCTATACACATAATTTTATATTATATATACTCAGGGCTGGGAGATCATACAGCCCATAAAATACAATTATTATAAACTTGTTATGCGCTACTTTTAATTATCCTACTTAAAAATTACATTAGCTGCAGGGTTTAATAATACCCTGAAAGTATAAAAGATCTTACGCTGCATAATGTTCCCGATTCGGAAATTGTAAATGATTGATTGGAGCGCATATTGTTCCATATTTAGTGATAAAGTATTGTGGTCTAACACTGCATAATGTTCCGGATTTGGAACTTTCAAACTATTGACTGGAGTGCATAAAGTTCCATATTTGGTACTTCAAAAAACATAACAACTGCATGGTGTTCCAAATTCGGAACATTTAAAAAATGATAATATTCACTACATATTATGGTTTGAACTTACTTCTTTTGCCGTAAAAAGCCTGTGGGTCCATTGTTGTATCAGGTGAATCACTAATTTTCTTCAGATATTAACAAAAAACCAATAAAAAATCGTATTGAAAACCAGCGAATTGACAATCTGTCAAATTTTGGAAACCAACTGACGAAATAGTCGATTTTAGTTCCTAGGCACCTCTGTAGAGGCGCCACTGGCGCATATTAGGTGAGTTACACTCCCTACATACGAATTAGTTCCAAGAAAAGATCATAGATGTCACAGGAATAAATATATTATACCAAAAGCTGAATGTTCCAAATTTGTGACGATATGCGGTAAAGGGTCCATCTCTTAATACAAAATATTTTTTTTTTTTTTTGTTTTTTTTTTTTTTTATTATTATTATTATTTATTTTTTTATTATATGTGTATATATGTGTGTGTGTATATTTATATTATGTAAATGTTTTTTTTTTTTGTTTTTTTTTTTTTTTTTTATTATAAACAGGCAATACAATTTTATACAGGCAATGCAATTTATTATTATCGTGCTACTTGTTTTTATTTTCCTACTATTATTTTTTTATACTATCTTATTTTGGTACATTATGAGGTTACACTTACATTACATTATGAGGTTACACTTTTTGACACACTTCTCCGGAGAGAAGCTGCATGGCAGTGCGAGGCGACCAGCCCCGACCAACGGCCTCCGTTCACGGACGTGACGTACCCACCCGCGCCGCTTAGCTCAACCATATCTGAGGGAACTTAACGACCGGCCGTGTAGCGCCACCGTTGGCAGGGCACTAACGCGAGTATGACGGACTGGCTCTGCCATACAGCTTCACATAGCACTTATATATTTATTGGTATACATGAAGGGATTTCACAGGGTGGTTAGGTTTTTGGCTTGGGTTTTGTTGGGAGTTTTGATGGGACTTTTAGGTGGTGTTTTGGTGGGATTTTCTGACCAGGGATTTCGCTAGCTCGAGGAGAGCATTCACGACAGCTGCGTCTCGGTGCTGCATGGCCGTCTTTAGATTGTAATCGACGACCGTTTTAGTTGGCGCACCCATGGCCTTCTTTGCGAAGCGGCCTATGGCGTCATCGGCGTCGTCGGTGTAGTAGACGCAACTGGCTGTATGTCGCGACACCGCCACTACCGCGTGGGAGATGCTGTCGTGAACTCGGATCCTCCTGGACTTGGTGTTGATGATGACGACGCTGTCGTAGGTCAGGCCCTGAGCTTCGTGTATGGTCAACAGGCGCGACCCTTCGCCGGACCCATATCCTTGGTTCCCAAGAGAAGCTTTCTCCTCCTGCGTATGAACCAGGAACAGGGTGTTTAGGGCGATGCTCGGTATTTGCGCTCCTGTGTAACCTTTCACCCCCAGGGAATGGATCCGCGACAGCGACGACTTGGAGGAGTATATACCGGAGTATATCTCGCTCAGTGCAAACGCCACGTCCATCGGGCTGCGGTGTGTGCAAAGCCGCTCCTGGGTGATACCAGCCACCAGGTTTGGACGGGTATACCTTAACTCGAAAAGGTTCTCTCTGTCCAAAAATGGAAGCTGGTTCACGTCTCCGATGAGGACAATCTCGCTTGCCCCAGACAACTTTGCTGCCATGACTATGGCCCCAAAATGGTTCATAAGAGCCTCGTCTACCGTGAGGCGATAGCATTTCTCTTTCGGCTTGAACCCGTTGGCTAAGATTGAGGCCATAGTGCGCGCCTTTTTCTGTACTCGGTCTCCTAAGCGGCGCGCAAGCTTCTGCCGGAGATCTTTGGCAGCTTCGGTCGTCGTGGTGGCTACAACGTCCTTCTCCTCGTCGAAGTTCCTTACCACCCAGGTTGTCTTGCCACAACCCGGAACTCCGTTTACCCACCTGATACTGGGCACCGCCCAAATTTCCTGCGATGCTGGACTGTCTGAAGTCCCCAAAATGGATTGTGCCATTTCAAGGATCTTGTCGTCCGGCATGATTTTGGTACATTTGGCGGTAACCAGTATCGGGTCGTCGTCGGCTGCGATGAATTTTAATTTGCCTGAGCTCTCCGTTTCCTTCTCGTCCAGGGCCACGAAACCGCTCTTCGCGCTGTAGGCTGCCATGTACGACCCCGTCATTTCCCCTTTGATGACTTGAGAAGTGACGTTGTCGTACACTGCCGCCCCTGCTTCCTCGAGCAGGACCCTGAGTAGACCTTCTGTGCCTCTATGGAAGGTCTGCAGGATCTTCTTGCACGTCATGAGATTGACCTCTCTAGTCGCTCTCACAACTGCTACGTACTCGAGGAAAGCGCTCTTCACGTGGTCCGTGACACCCGAGTTCACTGCGAGGGTCGGCGGGCTGACTTGCCCTTTGTCGGCTCTTGTTGGGATAGGCTTTTGCGGTGTCGGTCCGGTCGGTTTTTTACTGAAAAACCTCCTCACTGCTGACTCCTGCTGACATCCGTGGGATGGTGATGCGCGGCTGGTGCTGGGGAGCAGTGCACCGAGGATAGTGCCGAAAGCTGTAAGGCGACTCCTCGTCCGGGCCCGGTCCTCCGGGCTAACGGTTTTGCTCTGCTCCTTTGCCGCTTTCTCGGCGGCTGCTTTCTGCTGGGCCCTCTCCGATCCGCTCTGACTGGTCGGGCTTGTTGTGGGGCTCGTCGCACCGGCTGTTGGCTGTCGGGGGGTTTTGAGGAAACTTAGACTTTCCCCTCTGTCCTCGTAGACAACCACCTCATGATGTTCCGAGGCTTTCAAACAACCGAATCGGTCTGCGACGTCTCCTCTTTCTCCTCCGACCGTCATCGCGTCTACACTGATGGTGCGGGCTGTAGCTCCCGTGTAGTCTCCTGCCTCCCTGATTTTTTGAAGCAATGAGCTTGCCTGAACAAATGGAGTCTCCTCTCCCCACTCGAATAGTGCGATCGTCTTACCTTTGAATCGCAATAGACGGCATCGGTGAGTGGCTACTTCCATCTGTGGCAGTGCAGCATACTTGCTACCTTTTATGCTCGTTTTGGTAGTGCTTCCGTTGATCAGGGCGGCAAGGCCTGGGGATATCGGTATTCGGGCCGCGGCTCGGCTTGAGCCTATGCAGAAACATATGCCTAGCCTTTCGCCTTCCCTGTTCATGAAGAGGGTGACGCCTCGCAATCGGACGCCTGGGACTCCGTCTCCTCCGCATGCCAGGAATTGCACGGTGGTCATGGTGCTAGGGGCTGGTTGTTGCGAGCTAACTGCTGCTGCTGCTTGTGATGCTGTTGTGGGTCTTGTGTGTGTTGCTTGTGTTAAGGTAAGTGGTGTGGTTGTTGTTATTTGTGTGTTTGTGGTTGTAGTTGTTGATGTTGACGTGGTTGTGACTGTTTGTGTGTATGGTGGTCGGTTTCGACTGCGCAAGGTAACGTCTGTTTTGTTAGCCCCTGCTGCGACCGTGGCGATTTTGCTCGCGAATGCCAAGAATGGTTTTCTAGTAGCCGGTCTCTCCATGATGGTGTGGAGTGTGGACTGGCTTAGCTGGATTTCCAACAGTGCTTCCAGCTCCATTCTGTCTTGGCTGAATCTTGGGCATTCAAAGAGCAGGTGCCAGACTGTTTCTTCGCAACTGGGTCACAGACGCACGAGGGACTATCTTTGAGATGAAATCGGTGGAGATACGCTGAGAATCCTCCGTGTCCTGTTAGGATTTGTACATGGACCGGTGTGAGAACGGCGTCTCTGAGTGTTCTTTTCGCCGCTAGGACGTCTGGGAAGAACACTTTTGTGACCGCTCCTGTACTGGAGGACTCGTACCGCGCTTGCCACTTCTTTATAGTCTCCTCCCGTATCTTCCTCCTCACGAACGATACGGGGACCTTGCTGTAGTCTGATGTGTCCTTGGTTAACGCTGCCTCCTTGGCCAGCTCGTCCGCTCTCTCATTCCCGGCGGTTCCCACGTGGGCCCTCAGCCAGAAGAACCTCACCTCTCTGCCTTCCTCTCTTAGCTCTCGGACGCTTCTCTTGATTTGGAGTGCCAGGTGGTGAGTGACAGACGGACTCCTCAGCAGGTCAAGCGACGATCTTGAGTCGCTTAAGATGCTTACGGAGGCCGCCCTGGATTCTCTTGCCATCCTGACAGCTCTGAAGAGAGCGTACATTTCCGATTGGACGACAGTGTTGTGGGGCTCCAGGCCGAAAGTACTTGACTCCGTCTCCCTTCCACTTTCCCACCAAGTTAGGGCAGCTCCTACTTTTCCCTCTATCTTGCTGCCGTCGGTGTAGATTTGGGGACCGATTACTTGGTGGGTTTCCAGGGTTTCGGGAGTCAAGTCCTCTAGGCGTGCATACTCTGTTGTTATGAGTTGCGCTGGGTGGGGGTTCTCGGAGTGGTGCACGTTGCACTCCAGCTCGCGGCCCGGCGGTATGAACTCTTGGGAATGGCCCTTTTTGATCTTGAAAAGGGTTGAGGCCTCGATTACCCGAAGATCTAGGGGGAGTTGGCCTGACAGAATAAGTGCCGATGTCAGAGACACCGTGCGGTATGCTTTGCAGATCTTCTGCGCGAAACCTCTCTGCAGTGAGTCAAACTGATTCCTTGTCATCAGTTTCTCAGCTGCGGGGGCCCACGCACTCGCTGCATACATCACGATAGGCTCTATCACCGACACATATATTGTCCTGATTATCTCTCTGTTGAGACCCCAAGTCACCTTTGCCGCACATGCCAGCTGCTTGTAGATGTCTGCAGCCTTTTTACAGGTCGCAGACACGTGCGCGTTGAAGGTGAGTTTGGAGTCTATTGTGAGACCTAACAGCTTGACCTGTTGGACTAGGTTCAGCCTCGTGCCCGACATGTATAGAACTGGGACGTCGTATTTCAGCTTTCTCGTTAACACCATCGCATTTGTTTTGTGCGCGGCGAAACGTAGCTTATTCTGGACGCCCCACTCCGACACTATGTCTAGCGTGTCATTGGCTGATTGCTGTAGGGGACCGGCTGTAAGGTCCGAGAAAACCAGGACAACGTCGTCTGCGAAGGCTTGGCAGTATACTCCCCTACTCGCCAGCTTGTGTAGGAGCGAATCTAGGATAAGGTTCCAAAACGTCGGTCCGGCAATTGAGCCCTGGACGCATCCTTTCGTGGTTCCCTTCTCACTAGTCGCTCTGGCGTAGTTGACCCTGATGTTCCGGTCTTCCAGGTATGAGGTTACGAGAGCGTAGATGTTTTTTGGACAGCTCTTGACCACCATCGGTCGTTTGAGTGCTGGCCACCACGCGTTGTCGAAGGCGCCCTCTATGTCCAATGATATCAAAAGCACGATCTTTTTGGCTTTGATTTCGGCTCTTACGTGGCCCATAAGAGCATAGAGGGCGTCCTCGGTTCCGCGTTGCGGCATGAAACCGTACTGGTTTGTGTTCAGGGTTGGGAGGAAATGCCACTGGAGTCTACCTACGAGGAGTTTCTCTACGATCTTTCCTAGGACCGAGAGCAGACCTATTGGCCGGTACGACTTTGGGCTGGTGTAGTCGTCCTTTCCTGGCTTACGGAGAATGCACACGTGGGCGACCTTCCACTGCTTCGGGAAGTGTGACAGCGACAGGCATCTATTGGCTATCTCTAAGAACACTTCCCGATCACAGTTTATTGCCGCTGTGCAGATGTCTGCTGTTAATCCGTCGGGACCGGGTGCTTTTTTCGGATTTTGGTTTTGGAGAACCATTTCCAGCTCCGCAGTCGTAAAAGACGGGTCATCAGCAGACAGACCTTGGGGGTTCTTCTCCTCCGCCAGCTTGCGCAGGTCATGGTGGTATGACTGTTCGGCATCCGTTGAGTCGTCGGGGTAGAAGGTTTGTGCCAGAAGATCCGCGGATTGCTCCGGACTGAGCGTCTCACCTGCGGTGTTTCTCAGGAGCGCGTCGTCCTGTCTTCTGGCTGTCTTCCTTAGTACCCGGTAGATGCCGTCCCACATGCTCTCTCGGTCCTGCTTAGAGCAGAACTCCTTCCAGTTGGCCGTGGCAGCTTCCGTTGCTGTTGTTGTGTAGATGTGTTTTGCCGTCACGTACTCTTGGATGGTGAAGTGTCTCCGGTTTGCGGCTGCATTTCGGATCCTCCTCTTCTTCGTCAAGGCATCTTTCTTAAGACGCTCTAGAGAAGGACTCCACCATGGGGGCTTTGCGTCGTGTTTAGGCGACCCCAGTTTTGGGATCGCATTCTCGCATGAGCGGTGGATGTTCTGGGTATATGTGGTGACTATGGTCTCCAGATCCTCTGGGCTCGAGACGTCTGAGACTCTGACCGGTGTTATGTCTGAGTCCACCAGGCTGGTCTTGAAGAGGGTGCTGAATTCGGACCACTTTGCCTTCTTGGTGTTGTAGATGCGCGTCGAGATTGGCCTTAAGGGTTTCAAGGCCTTTTCCAAGCGCATCGAGAAGGTAATTGCATTGTGGTCTGAAGTTGTAAAACTTCTTTCTACACGCCACTCCTCGACCTTGCCTAGCAGCGACAGGCTGCATGCCGTCACATCGACGATGCTGGTGCACCACCTGTCTCCTCTGTAGGTCTCGAACGTCGGTGTTTGGCCCGTGTTTAGGATGTGGAGATCCCGCTCATCGAGGAAAGAACTGTACGCGGCCCCGCGATGGTTTTCGGAAACACTACCCCACCACTGGCTCCAGGCATTTACGTCTCCTCCCACAATTGTGTTATTTGTATGTAGTTTTTGTGTTATGTTGTGTGTCTCTGAAAGGTATGGTTCGATGTCCTGGTCACCCTCGAAATAGACCGATAGCACTCCAAAGCTGAGCTGACCCACCTTGAGTAAAGCAGCGGCGATGTTCTCAGACACAAGCTGGGGGTCGTGGATGACCTCCTGGTTGTTTCCGAAAACAACGATCGCCGCCTTAACTGGTTTCTGGCGGTTTAGGCTGCACTGGATGACTTGCGTGCCGGGTGTTTGTTTCATCACACCTGTTCTTCCTACATAGGGCTCTTGAACAAGTGCTACTGAGATTCCCCTTGCCTGGGCCGCCATATGGAGTTCTTCTGTGGCCAGCTTGGAGCGCTGAAGGTTGACTTGGACGAATTTCAATCTCGCTGTCGGTCTTGATGCGATTTCGGGGGTGACTGGTTGGTTCGTTGGTGTGTTGTCGTGGTCGCCCTTAGCAATAGGAAACGCGCGACCTCGCTATCCCATCCCATTTTTGGCGTTCCTGGCAGTCTGCGCTGAACGCTGTGTGTGCCAGGTCGCTGCCGGGCCCATGTGCTACCTTGCAGTTTGCGCAGGTGGGCTGTTTGCCGTCGGCTCGAGTGAGGCAGTCCCCTACGCTGTGCGCTCCGCTGCAGTAGCTGCAGAGTTCTTTCGCAGCTTTGCATATAGACCTGTTGTGTCCATATGCCAGGCACTTCGTGCACTGCACTAGGGGGGACTGGTCCTCAATCGAGCACCGCTTGATGCCCAGGTGGACTTTCTGAACCGCAGTGTAGCACTTCCAGAGCTCCGGGGAGAGCTCCAGGACGGGGTGGCACTCGTGGACGTTTCTCGCGCGCTTCCTATAGCGCACCTTTAGGGTCTGTCCATCTACAGCGACGTTTTGCAGAAGGTGTTTGTTCTGCGCTTTCAGGAGATCTACAATCTCCCCGTCGCTGTAACTGGACAGCACTCCCTTGATGCAGACGAGAGGGTTTAGGGGTTTAGGCTCCTGGACCTTGAGCCCCGCGTTCGACTGGACTTGCTCCTTGATCTTATGCAAATCCAACTTACTCGCGCACTTCAGAACCACTTTTTGGTTCCGCGCTTTCCGTACTGTGTCGACGCGGGCTCCACTGGTCTTTAGGTCCAGGGCGGTCCTGATCCTCTCGATGACGTTGTCCCCGGTGTGCATGGGGTTCGTCGACGAGACGATCAGGGTGTGGTTGGACTGTGTGGGTGGTTTAGGGGGCTTCGGTGTGCTGGCTACCTGAGCAAAGGTTTTTGGGCCCAGTTGTTGTTGGGGTGGTCTGTCCGCTTTGCCCAGGTCCGCCACCCCTTTCCTGATGTCCTGGAGAGTCTTTTTGACCTCCCCGACTGCGAGCTCCGCTTCCAGATTCAGCGCCGGGGGCGCCTGGATTTGCGGCTCTTTGTCGCGCAGTACGCGGAGGTCCGCCGATATCCAGCCTTTCAGAGAGCGGTTGTAGGTGTTGTGAGATGTTTATGGGTGGTTGTGCTGGTGGGGGGGAGGCGGCAGGTTTGTTGGCGATGGCCTGCAGTTGTCTATGTAGGTTTTCCATGGCCTCCTCGAAGATGACGGTGCTGAGGAGGCCCGACTCGCTGCTGCTCGGATCCGTCTCTTTGGTGGCCGGTTGAGGTCCTCTTTGAGCCTTTCCAGGGCCTTCCGGAGCACGTCCAGTTGATTGGACACACTGGTGATATTTGTGTCGAGGCGTGAAATGCCGGCCCCCATTGTCTCCCACTTGGGATCACCCGGGGCTCTGGCGCCTTCGTGCCTGGTCTTCTCGTGCTCCTTCAGGTTCTTCAGGCTCGCTGCTATGACCTCAGCTTTCACCTCCTTGATGCCCTTGAAGGCTTTAAGGGTTTCGTGACCGAGCCATTCGCGGATCCCTTTTGCCTCTTTTTTTGTCACAGAGATGTCCGTGCCCATGATGGAGAGCTGCACCTTCATTGACATCAACTCTCGAGTGTGAGCTCTCTCGACACGCACAAGCTCTTGCGCGTGTCGAGAGCGCTCCTTCTCGAGGTTGTACTTATGGCGCGCTCTCGAGTCAGCCAGGGACAGGGCCACCTCGTATAGGCCTTGCAGACACTCGTGAGCTGTGGTCTTACACTCACGCTTCATGTTGGCCGCCGCCTCCAGGGCGTCTTTTCCTTTTTGAAGCAGATCGTTTTCTGGTGGCTAGGTCCATCTCCACCCCTGTGCCCCTCCTCGGTGTCCTGTAGAGGAGGCTCGGTCGCCCGCTCCGTGGGCGGTCGTCTTGACTCACCGTTGAAGCAACCGACCTTTCCTCGTCCGAGATGATCTGGCGGGGGGGAGAAATGCCACACTGGTCCCAGTTGATGATTATTTCGGCAACCCTGGCGCTCTCCGCTGACGAGTGAGTCTCAGGCGCCAACGGCTGTGGCGGCGTCGCGCTTGCCGCTCCTGACTCCGACGCTGCCTTTGGCGCCTGCGGCTTCCTTGATGGACGCGCCAACTGTTCCGAGACAACCGATTTCGCCGTGTTCTTGAGGACCTTCTCCCTCAGGGAAGGAACTTTTGCGGCCTCCGTGGTCATTTTGCGGGAGGTGGTGGATGGTTGTGATGACGACGACATTATGTAACTTAAGACTAAATGGGCTGTGCTATTTTTTTTTTTTATTTTTTTTTTTTATTAGTATATGCCTGTATTTGCTTAAACTAACTTAAAACTACTTGGATGGACTCACGGACGTTCCGCTGCTGGTCTGCGTCTGTCCGATGTCCAACGAGGAGCCCGATGACTGCTAAGGCTCGATGGTCTGAGCCCTCTGTGCACGCTGATGGTGGTTTTCAGTAGAATTGTCTGCGTCGATGGGTCGTTATTCGCGAAGTGTGCGGAATTCCAGGTTTCTGTTGGGGCCGGCAGGATCTCGAAGTCCCGAGTCGGATGAGCCCAAACTCGGGGGGGTTGGGACAGGGGGTTGAGGAGTTCCCTTGGGGCTTACCTGGTGACAGTTTGTGGAGTCTCCACGCTGATGGCTGGTCTGCAGGGGGATTCCTCGGCCGGCTTCGAAGTCTCCAGTAAGGGCTGGGATGGTACACCGCGCGTCACGCCTCGTGGTTGTATAAGCACGTGGAGCTAAAGTGAGGTTATTCTAACCTAAAACCACGTGTTTTTTTTGCGATTTTCGCGCCTTAATAACTCCCAAACCCGTGCTCCGATTTTGATGATATTTGCCTTGCCGGATTAGCCACTGCCGCGTCTCCCTGGAGTAATGTGCGCAACACTGCTGCACTGGTCTTCTCTCCGTTATTCGCTGCTGAAGTTAAGGGGGCCCTGCTCCGAAACCCGTTGAGGTACACACTTGCCCACACGTTTCCTGGTGAGTCGACACCGCACAATTCTACTGATTACTTTTTCGCGCAAATAACTCAACGCGTCGAATTTTAATTAATTTTTTACGCGGAGCTGATGATGTTCGTGCGACGTACAATCGGTTACTCCGTCTCGGAGGTTAGGCACCTACAGCCTTTTGACGAATTAACACCAATTCAAAAGAATGAAGCGGAGTCATTAATTAAAGATTTCGAAAACGTTTCCTTTGAGGCAAAAGGATTAGGTCGTACCCATCTGTTGCGTCATAAAATAGACACAGGGGAGGTTCCTCCTATTAAACAGCGTTATTACCCTCTATCACCTGAACGCCTCAAGGAACTTAACCGTCAGCTGGATGAGATGTTGGAGATGGGAGTGGTGGAACCTAGCAATAGCGCGTGGAATAACCCGGTTCTACTAGCTCCAAAACCGAATGGGGAATGGCGATTTTGCCTGGACAGCCGAAAGCTGAACGCATCTTACATCTTACGTCTCTCACATCTTAGACCAATTACGGGACGCGCGATACCTATCATCGATTGATTTGAAATCTGCATTTTGGCAAATCGAGTTGGACTCCGATTCATCCAAAGAAAAAACAGCATTCACTGTTCCAGGTCGAGGTTTGTTCCATCGCTTAATCCGGCGGAACGCAACTATTCAGCAACGGAGCGTGAGGCCCTCGCTGTGGTCTTCGCCATCGAACACTTTCGTCCCTACGTGGAAGGCGGTCCTGCGTTTAAAGCGATAACCGACCACTCTAGCTTAAAATGGTTCTTTAATTTAACCAATCCCTCTGGTCGATTAGCCCGTTGGGGTTGTCGGTTGTCGCCTTACAACTTCACCATTGAGCACCGCAAAGGTAGGGACAATGTGGTTCCAGATGCCCTATTTCGTGGCGTTCCGGTGCTGGAAATTAAAGTGCCCGTCTCTGACACCTGGTTTAAAGGGTTGTGGGATAAATGTGTCAGTACTCCCAGATCGTGCCCTAACTTTATTATTAAGGAGGATAAACTTTACCGTTATTCTAAAAATAAATTCGGGGTGGCTAGTGATTATGATTGGAAGCAGGTAGTACCGGAGGGCAATCGACTAGAATTATTAAAGAGCCACCATAGTGGCGAATTATCTCCACATTTCGGAGTATTTAAAACCTACAAAAGACTTGCACTCCGATACTACTGGCCTAACATGTATAAAGATGTGATTAGCTACGTTGGTAAATGTGACAAGTGCGCCGCATATAAACACTCACAATTACCTCCTCCTGGTCTCTTGGGGGATGCGAAAGAGTGTTCCAAGCCGTTTGAAACCATAAGCATTGACTTGGTAGGTCCGTTGCCCCGGTCCAGAGCGGGATTCACATATCTCCTAGTTGTCGTGTGCTGTTTTACGAAGTACTGTTTACTGTTTCCTTTACGTAGAGCTGTTGGTAAGGCTATAGCGCAGAAACTAGAAGACGGCGTTTTCTTGGTACACGGTATACCCCGTACGGTGATAGCAGACAACGGGACGCAATTCACGGGCAACGAGTTACGTTCACTATTGGAGAGGTACAAAATACCTCAAGTTCACTTCACACCTCGTTACTGCCCAAGCGTGAACACCGTGGAACGCTATAACCGTACCATTATGACCGCGGTATCAATTCTCGTGGAGGATGATCATAGATCCTGGGATGTTAACATCTCAAAGATCCAGTTCGCTATGAACACCTCCACAAATGAACTCGTTACTCGTGACTCGTTTTACCCCATATTTCCTACTAAAGTCAAAGTCAAAGCATTTATTTCAAATAGGCACATAAAAGGCACTTTTGAACGTCAACATTTACATTTAAATAGAATTGATTCTAGTCGCCCCTTCCAAAAGGTAGTTTCGTATGGAGAAGAATGGGCAAGAAACTCCATCGTTACTCTTTTAAAATGTGTTACAATACTTTGTATACATTAATTATATAATTATATGTGAAGACGATGCACCTATAATAAAAATTACCCTACCAAAATAGGTAAAAAGAATTTAATAAACGTAGCAATGATAAATAAGTTAATTAAATGATAGATACATGGTGTTCACATATTTACAAACATTGTAAAAGTATACGATTTCCCAAATTATGTAACCAATTAATATGTCAGTGTGTGAGTTAAAGTAGTCACAGAATGTAAACCAATGTCATAAAAATAACAAACCATACAATTAAAGTAGCAACAAGTTTTAATTTTGTCAAGATCCTAGATTGTCCTGTGGAGCTGGACCAGCATGTTTCCAAGCATTCTTATCTTGGATATAATCCTCTAATTTGTAATATGCTTGTTTACACAGTGAACTTTTTATATGAGTTTTAAATTTTCTTTCATTTAATTGCAATATATTACAAGGTATTTTGTTGTAGCATTTAACACCCCATAAAAGATGTATGTATTTTAGCTAATCTGAAAAATGGTTGATCAATTTTATCTTTATTTCTTGTATTAAAATTATGTCTATCACTTATTTTATTAAAAAGATGTAGATTTTTTCTTACGTACATAATATTTTCATAGATGAATTGGCAAGGTACCGTCATAATATTAATCCTTTTAAATAGTTCCCTGAGAGATTCGCGTTGACGTAGATTATAAATGGCTCTGACAGCTCTCTTTTGCAAAATAAAGATGGATTCAATGTCAGCAGCCCGACCATACCGTAAAATGCCATACGACATAATGCTGTGGAAGTAGCTAAAATAGACCAAACGCGCGGTTTCTACATCTGTTAACTGTCTTATCTTTCTAACAGCATAAGCGGCCGAGCTTAGCCGCCCCGCAAGAGATGTTATATGAGGTCCCCATTGTAATTTCTCGTCTAGCGTGATTCCCAGAAAAACTGTGTGATTAATTAATTCCAGTTTTTCTCCATTCAACATAGAAAGAAAGAAAGAAAGAAAATGCGTTTATTGGCATTACAGCAAAATAAATACACCTTAATACTATAAAAACAGAATACAAAAATTATAATGCCAAACGGGCCTCAGCTCAGCATAATGTCAGATGACAACACAAGGTGTACCACCTGACGCTGATTTTCAGCTGCAACCCACGAGTGCCATACGCTAGAATAACAAAACATAGGGAAGCTTGTGTCCGTTTTAATACATTAATAGAATTAATTAAATGTGATAGTACATAAAGAAAAGCTCATACAAAAACAAATAAAATGATGTGACATACATGTGTGTGTGTTGTATTGTGATTAGTGAAAAAAAAGTAAAATAAATAACCAATATGTGCGTATTACCTATATAAAAAATAAATAGAAAATACCCATAGGACAAAATTGTGTGACTGCATTGTTCCCCTTAATTACGAGATCGATAAAATTGGTAAAGTTGATAAAATTAATAAAAATTATAAAATTGATACAAAATATGGTTTTATATAGCAGATATGTCGGCTCGAACATTTTCAAAATCCTTTTGATGGCTTAAAAGGAATTCTTTTAATTTCAATTTAAAAGTCGAGCAAGTTTTACTGTACTTTATGGGAGGAGGGATATTGTTCCAGCATTTAGTAGCTGCGTAGCGAAAACTGCCTCTAAAAGCCGCCGACTTATGCTGTGGGATGGAAAGCTGTTGAGAACATTTTCTTCCCTCACCGATTCTGTGTCTTCTTGTCCACGATAATTTTTCATATAAGTAAGAAGGAGATTGAGACTTAATAACACCAAAGAGTAAGTTTGCCATATGGAGTTTACGTCTAGCTTTCATTTTTAAAATGTTGTGCTCGTTGAGGAAAGGCGTAACATGATGTCACACTCGCTACTTCTTACATTCGGTAATTTAAATTTAATGCATTTGGTTTTTTTACCATTTAGTACCAAATTATTTACCGTAAACCAATCATGGACCTGAAGAATAGAGCTATTCACGTCGTCAAGATTTTGTGACCGTCGGTCTATCTTAAATATCAATGATGTGTCATCTGCAAATAACACCATCTTCGGTTGATTTTGAAGTAATTGGGGTAAATCATTTATATTAACTAAAAAGAGGAATGGACCCAATATCGAACCTTGAGGAACGCCCATTGCCATTTCAGACCCTAATGAGTTTACGCCGTTTACTTGAACTGTAACTTTTCTATCTTTCAGGTATGATCTGAGTAAATCAAGAGCTGTATTTCTAATCCCATAGTGCTCTAGTTTCAGCAGAAGTGTCTGATGGTTTACGCAATCGAACGCCTTAGAGAGGTCGCAAAAGATTCCAATGGCATCTTGTGCTTCTTCCCAGGCGTTAAAAATGTTCTTTATTAGGGTGACACCAGCGTCAGTGGTACAACGCCCTTTGGTGAAACCGTACTGTTGTTCATGAAAGATGGAATTTTTATTAAAGTGACGTAACATTTGATTGAGCATCAACTTTTCAAACACCTTACTGAGAACGGGCAGAATTGACACAGGCCTATAATTGTTGGGTTCTTTACTATCACCGGATTTGAACAAAGGAACTATTTTACTATGTTTCATGAGATCCGGAAAGACTCCTTGGTCTACACTGGTGTTAAGTATAAAATAATGCTAAATAGGGCGCTATGGTTTCAATGATAGGTCTACAGACTTTTACAGACATTCCCCAGAGATCTTCAGTGGATTTAATTTTTAGACCTTTAAAGGCTTTTATAACAGCCTGGGGGTTTGTATGCTGAAACCTAAACTCCAAAGGGCATGCCTTTACATTCGTTCTAAGTAAGGCAGCAGAAAGCGCGGGCGAGGATTTTAAAGCTTTAGTTGTTTTGAGGGGAATACTACTAAAAAAGTTTTCAAATTCCTGAGCTATTTCTACATCTGAGCTGATGAGGCCATGTGCAGTCTCTAAATTAATTTCCGTATTACGGTGTTTTTTCCTACCTGTTTCATTATTTATTATTTGCCAGGTAGTTTTTATTTTATCATCAGCTGATTTTATTTTATTGCTAATATAAAGAGCTTTAGCTATTCGGCACACACTTTTAAAAGTTTTTGAATATTTTGCAACATACTGTTCAAAGCTTTTATTATTCATGTGTTGCTTTAGGCCATACAGTTCAAAAAGTTTCCCCCTGCTTTTACGAATACCTGGAGTCGCCCAATCACTAAATAAGAACTTTGTATAAATACTTATAGTCTTTAGTGGAAAAGTGTTATTAAATTGCGTGTTTAATAGTGAAAAGAACTCGGCGTAGAACTCATTTGGGTCACATATATTATTAAAACCATGAACACATAATTTATTGGCCAAAGAATTATTTAATTTCTCTATGTTTTTACATGTTATTGGCCTAAACCTTATTTGAATTTTTTGTAAAGGCATGTAGGTACAAAACGTTATTGTTTGTCCACTGTGATCAGATGGCAACTTATTTACAATTTGTTTGTGTAAGTAATCACAATTACAAAAAATATTATCTATACAAGTGGCAGAAGAAGCTGTCACTCGGGTTGGCTCCATAAAAATATTTGACAAATCAAATGACCTAAAAAGACTTAATAATCTGACAGTATTTGAGTTATTTTCTAATAAATTAATATTGAAATCACCACATACGATTATAGACTTACTACTAGCAGTAAGTTTCTTTAGCACATCTTCCATTACAGAATCAAACACAGATAGATTCTGGTAACTTGGAGATCTGTATACGCAAACTATAACATGCTTATCAAGCTCAACACAGGACAATTCAATGGTGTGTTCAACAGACAGTCCGATGATGTATTTTCGTTCTTTCGATTTAATCGAATTTTTTATTAATATTAATGACCCACCATGTATCATACGTTTTCGGCTGAATTGGCTAACTACACAATAGTTTTCATAATTTATTGACATTACCTGATGACCCTTCAACCAATGTTCTGTTAAACAAATGACATCAAATTTGGCATGTTCTAAAAATAATTCTATTTCCAGTAATTTGGAAGAGCAACCTTGGATATTTTGATGAAATAGTTTTAAAGTATGTTGCTCTCCCTTTGGTTTTTTATTATTATGAGTAACATTGCCAGAAGATACCGTTTTATTATTCTCTAATAATAAGTGGTTATTTGACAGGGTAACTTCTGTTGTCTTACTAACTAGTTTAAAGAGTTATCCGGAGTGACCTCCACAACTATAACTGAAGTGTCTAGAATGCCTGTTTGAGATCCATCAGGAAGAGAATACCCTATCTGACTGGTAGTGGCCTGCAAGGATGTTGGTATTATAGGTGGATCCTCCTTCGTACAACATGATGACTCATAATTGATCACTATGTTGTTAGTATAACTAGACAACACAGACTCGTCACTAAAACTAGAATTTGTTATATTAGCTATAACCTCATTAATATTATATGCTATCAACATAGCAATCATTTGTTTACATTCCCAAGACAGAGATAAAGTTCTCTGAGTCAGCTTAAAACCACTAACAAACTTGTTAGTGTCAAAAAACAATAATTTGTCACTATGACAACATGTCAGCATGTGAATAGTATTGTTCAATTTAAAAATATTATTATTTTCATCATCTGATAAAGTATCAGAGTATGGTAAAGCACACAACATTAGCTTTCCTATATTTAACTTTAATAAGGTGCCGACACCATCCACTATGTCCTTTCTGGTAATACCAGTACTATTACCTAATCGCAAAACCATTGTAGAATAATCATTTAATAAATAAATAAATAAATATCGTCTGACATTGCACACAGCACCATCTAGTTCCAAGTTAAGCACTTAACACTTAAGGCTTGTGTTATGGATACCAGATGGTTGATACACTACTTAAATACATTTTCTTTTGTAAATACATACATATTATAAATATACATCCATGACTCGGGTACAAATGTCCATATTCATCATACAAACATTTGCCCCTACCGGGATTCGAACCCAGGACCATTTGGTTTCGCTGACTACACTTAGCCACTGTAGCCACTACACCAAACGTGTCGTCTACTCGTGTTTACAATTCTTGTAATCATTTGTTTAAAACTTATGTTATGATAAATATGATTGGTAAAACCATGGCTAAGGTAATTGAGTAACATTTTCCCAAAGCCTGACCCTAATTCATCACAAAAAAATATAGACTTATAGTTCTGTGTATCAACACAGGGCTCCGCTGGAAAAGCTAACACCGGCGGAGGCAAGTCAAGCTGAGGCTGAGGAGGTGGTGGTTGGTTGGCACAGCTGCAAGAGAGATTATTAGTCAGAGACTCATACCTCTCAGCATTGCACTTCACCAATTCCAGTAGTTCCCCAGCCTCAAACAATCGCTCACTTAATTGTTGTTGTGAAGTCTCATATTTCTCAAAAATATTCTTAAGCAAGTGCTCCTTGTGTAGTAAATCTTTATATAGGAGCTTAGTATCAATGTCATACTTTTCCCTACATTCATCTAGCTCAACTGTACAATTATTTAAACTTTTTGAAAGGATAACACGGTCCTTTCTAAGGGAAAGATTTAATTTTAAAAGATTTTGTTTTTTAATTGCTCTGTGCGACCTTTTAATTATCTTCTTAATTTTAATATATCGCTTTAATTTATTGTGACTCATAACAATAGGACACAATGGTTTGGTATCGTCACCAGTCAAATCTATTGTTACAGCTGGCTCACACACTGATTTCGACTTACTGCCTACCAATTCATAATATAGGTTACTGGTGTTAGCAACCTGTTCACTGACCTTGACAGACTCTAAGTGAGTTAGGGCCTTATGGGCTTCACATAATTTCTGTTCCAGTTCTGAAATATGGTTCAACGCTAGTTCGTGAGTATCATTGCACTCTTGGAATGATGACACTTGGTGTTGTAGTTGATGGTGCTGGTCGGCTAAGTCCATGTGTTGTATGTGTAGCTCAGCCAGTTCATTTTTGAGGAAGGTGTTCTTTGAGATAATGTTTTCCACTTCCACTTCACTGTCTTCCCTTTCCTTGAGCAGTTGCTTGCATTCAGCTTGAGAAGCTTCGAGCTC
This sequence comes from Brachylomia viminalis, assembly GCA_937001585.2. Taxonomy (NCBI): domain Eukaryota; kingdom Metazoa; phylum Arthropoda; class Insecta; order Lepidoptera; family Noctuidae; genus Brachylomia; species Brachylomia viminalis. The sequence continues at coordinate 2,712,324 of OW443294.2, forward strand.
CTTCAAGGTATCTCTTAGCTTTGTTTCCATGTCCTTGAGTGTAGCTCTGCGGGTCATCATTGTGACTAACTGTCAGTTACCTGGAATGTGTGAAGTTATGCAGCTAAATAACAGTGCAAGAAAAGATGTTCTGATGTGTGGATTAGTAGGAGGTAGTTGGGGGAAAAAGTAAATAAAGTAGGTAATTAAAGTAATTTGTTGAGAAATAGCAATTAAATATAGATTAAGTTCATTAGGATTAGACGGGGAAAGTTAAACAGAAGAGAAATAATATAGAAAACACTGCTTTCCTAGATATTATCTTATAACCAGTTATCTACCTACCTACAATAAAAATAAAAAAAATTTAAACTCGAATTTTTAAGACGACTTTGTAACACATTACAGGCTAAAATTTTCAAGTGTGAGCTCGTAATGAGCTTATTTTGTAAGTTTATTATATTATGTAGTGTTCATTGTCTGGGCGAATGTTTCCGTCATCGATTTTGCTTCCACTATTTGTCAAGCAAAAAGAGACATAAACCGTGCCAATGTGTGATGGACGTAGCTCAGATACCTGAGCAGTATATTGTGGTGTTCTGTGGTCTGTAGACATTAATTACAATCACATAAATAAAACAAAATACTCCCCCGGGATTGATGATAGTTTGAAATCCGTCACCGTTGAGGCGTTGAGTTGACAGCCGGTTTTAAATCCTTTTATACGAAGTTTTCGCGGATAACAAACACTGTATAATCACTGTATACAATACTTAATACCTATGTTTGCCTATAGAACACTAATTTAACATATTTATTACACTTTTATTAATTTACTTAAATAATTAAACCAAGAGACCGTTTTTTTGACAACCGGCTACCAGTGTTGCCAGTGCAATCCCTGTGTTGCCAGTACATGGCAGAGAGGCAGTTGGTAGTGGAGATGTCTTCGACAATGATACCGTTGCACAGCCCACTCTAGCTTGCGCTTCCCGCAGTTCATATGCCAATCAGTTAGGGGGTTTGGATGATATCTTCAATAAAGTAAAGGACGCGCTCATAAAGTCACATAAACGCAGTGCTCGATATTATAACAGTAGTAGGAGGCACGCGGAGTTTGAGGTAGGCGACACTGTGTGGAAGAAGACATATCCTCAAAGTGACGCCTCAAAATTCTTTACGGCCAAATTGGCTCCAAAATATGAGAAATGTATAATTAGGAAAAAACTTTCACCCTTAGTATATGAATTGGAAGGCTGTAGTTCCGGTAAAAACCTTGGCACATGGCATATCAAGGATTTTAAATCACCATGTAGCGAGGAATAACTTTTCCTTATAGTTTATTAGACTTTAAATTTAAAATTAGTACTTAGATAGTTGTAGTAGTTGGTCGCAGTGACCTTAGAGGGCTGTATATGCCTTAGGGTTGCTGGTTTTCTTTTAGCATTAGTGGCTGTATATGCGACGGTGCTAGAACCATATCTATTAAATATATTTTACACTGTGTTTGTGGTTCGTAGTTTTTGCTTCTGTGCTCGGAAGGTCAGTAGTGTTGTGCCGATCACAGGATGCATTTTTTTTTTGTTCTGCTATTGTGCTCGGGAAGTTGGTAGTGTTGAGCCGATCACAATTTGCATTTATTTGGTAGCATTTAATTTAATTTCTTTTGACATACGAGGGGGCGTTTTTAAGTTCGCGGAATGGAGGGTGAGAAGTGAAAATGAAAATACTAAATTATTTTTCTTTTTCAATATATTCACCTGCTACCCTTATACATTTTTCAGATCTTTCAATTAGCTTATGTATACCTTCATAAAAAAATGCTTTGAAAAATAAGCTGAAACCGCGTCCTTCATTTCTTCATCAGTTGAAAATTTCTTCCACGAAGTTCTTTTTTCAGTTTTGGGAAGAGGTAATAATCACTGGGAGCCAGGTCTGGGCTGTAGGGTGGATGGTCTAAAATATCGAAGCCCACCTTATGCAGGGCAGTCAACGCAACACGGCTCTTGTGAACAGGCGCGTTGTCGTGAAGAAGAAGGACACCTTTGGTCAATTTACCCCTCCTTTTTTCTTTAATGCTTTCTTTCAACCTCTCGAGGATAGAAGCATAGTATTCTTCGGTTATAGAAACGCCTTTAACTTTATTATCGGTCAACAGGATCCCTTCTGAATCCCAAAACACTGTTGCCATGATTTTTCCAGCCGATTGTGACACTTTAAACTTCTTGGGTGGTGGTGTGCCTTTTTTGTGCCACTGCATAGAGTCTTGTTTCGACTCAGGTTCATAATGATGAACCCAAGTTTCATCTCCAGTAATAATTCGACTTAATAGTCCATCCTTATCTTCGTTACAGAGGTCCAAAAACGTGCGAGAACACTCCACGCGGTGTTGTTTTTGAGGCAGCGTGAGCATTCTTGGCACCCATCTTGCACTGACCTTTGTCATGCTAAGATGATCGTGTAGAATTTTGAAAATTGTCGTATCAGATACTACAACCATTTCTGCAAGCTGTTTCTTATTTAGTCTGGCATCTTCCAATATTATTTTTTCGACTTTTTGAATGATTTCCGGAGTAGTTACCTCGATCGACCGTCCGGGCCGTGGGTCGTCTTCAAGTGAGGTCCTGCCTTGTTTAAAGAGACTGTGCCACTTGTAAACCATGGTTTTACCCGGGTAAGAGTCCCCGTAAACGGATTCCATCTCTTCCAGTATATTTTGAACTGACTTTCCTTGCTTGGTAAGGAACTTTATTACGGCACGGTACTCGATTTTTCCATAATTCACAGTTTCTTCCCAATTGAGTTGTTTGCTTGACGATAGTTCAAAGACTAATGATCCAATTAAGATAAAACCTGGCTGAAGTTGTGGTCATCCCGATAATTATCTATTGTTATCCCCTCCCCCCCATTCCGCGAACTTAAAAACGCCCCCTCGTATTATTTGTGTACCAGCTCAGCATTATTCTCGGCGGTCAGCACCGTCAGGAATGGGATGTAAAGGGTGGTGTACGTTTAAGTGAATTGGTCTCTCCTATATAATTATAGTAGGTCAGACTAGGATGTTACTACTTCAGCAGATATTTACCAATTTCTACTCTCTTTGAAGCTTGTCTTTTTCATGTTTGTAAATGGATTAGACTCGCTCAAGAAGTAACATATATAATATATTTCACACATTTCTACTCTCTTTGAAGCTTGTCTTTTTCATGTTTGTAAATGGATTAGACTCGCTCAAGAAGTAACATATATAATATATTTCACACATTTCTACTCTCTTTGAAGCTTGTCTTTTTCATGTTTGTAAATGGATTAGACTCGCTCAAGAAGTAACGGATATAATATATTTCACATGTTACATGGATAATGAAAAATAAGCCAAAAAACACGGGCGGAATTGTAGACCCGACAACCAAAGCCTACTACAATGTCGCCTAATAGAGCGGTCTGTTACTCTATACTTGAAGTGTAACATGAATATAGTATTGCTGTTGTATATACATATATATAGAAATCGTACACCGGCTTCTACATTATTTTTTCTTTTCTTTCTCAGTTCCTGTTTTCTGGCGTGAACATTGTAGATTTTTGTTAGCGTCCTTTAGAGTCTGCTTTGACGCTGGAGGGCCAGCGTCGAGATTTGCCCTAGTCGGTCAAATCTCTGGTGGTTGGGGAGGTACTGTTACGTTGTATTTTTTGTAGCTACCACTGGTTGGTATTACACAGCTACTTACCTAATAAATAAAAAAGCAATTGCCTGAAAACATACGTAGTAAATTGTGTTGTTTCCAAGTAAACTATTTCATTGTAATTTGTGCAACTGTCTTTGACTTGCAATTGATACAAGGATTCATTCCTTCAACTGTATTTCGTCATAGAACTCTTTGGTAACACTTTCACGATAAAACACTTTTCAAAACCTTATTAAATAGGTTTACTTATTAAATTAGATCAAAAATAGTAATAGCGTTCTGAATGTTTACCTCAGAACAATAACTAAAGCATAGAAGGAAGCTAAATTTAACTAATATAGTCGTCTCTATTTTCTTATACACTCATAACAGCATTAGAAAGAGACAGATGTAGGTTGCTCAAAATGCAAAGCGTCACAAGGCAAACGTCAATTTGGCTACCTTGGCTACCTTTATGATACCAAGTTCAAAAGCTACTTAACGTCTCAGGTTTTTGTCTATGACTTTGTTCATCGCATTTTTTCGTATAATGCTTATGGGCGCATGGGAGTTGAAGTGCTTCGTTGATTTTACGTGTTTTTGTAAAAATAGTTTAAAATTAATAGTGATTTAGTGTAAATCGCAAAGCTTAAAGATTAAATAATGTCCTGCATTATAGTGGCATGTAAATCAAATTCGTCCCGCGAAGAAAATGATGCGGAAATCATAAGCTTCCATCGGTAAGTAATCAAATAGGGTAATTTTATCGGTTTTGTATTCTCACTGTAGGTTATTTTGGCATTTTTTCAAATTATTTGAGCTTAGTGTACACGGTAGTGTTTTGAAATCAATATTTTATTTAATTAAATAATTCGATTCTAGGAAAAATATAAATTTTAAATCGGCATATAAATTTTTGCAATAGTGCTTGCAAAAATAAACTATCGATAGAATATCGATAAAACTAACGTCATCTAAATTATTACTTTATTTTTCTTTACACGTAGTTTTGGGAAGGATTAAATATTTAAGAGTGAAATAAATACCAAAATACCTACGGCCTTGCCAGCAAATCGTACGTATGAGTAATGAAATGACAGTGGTCAAAAATCCGTGTGGCTCATGGTATAATAATTTAAACTCATGTGTAGCTATGATTTTTTTTTTAATTTTCAGATTTCCTTCCGATATTGATATGAGGCAAAAATGGATCAACGCTATTGCACGTAACTACTGGGAATGGAAAAAACAACATCGTATTTGTCCCAAACATTTCAGCGATGACTGCTTTATTATAATATTGCTACCAACGTCAATTTTTGATGATTTACTCGAATATTCATTCGATAATGATGTATTGGATGAACATAGAAATTTGTTGATTAAATTGATAAGCAAAGAATATTTAAGAGCGTTTATACCTTATGAGTGGCAACGTCGCAATTTAGTGTCATATTTCGTGGTTTTCAATTTTATCATTTAATCGGAGCTATATTTTAAAAATCTGTTTAATTATCTTTTTAGAATTTTGTGAAAACTGTGTAAAAGGTAAGAAAGCGTTGCGTTTACAGTTCTATTTATATGCAAATAATACATTGGAAGCTTACAGTAGGCCAATTCTTGTACTTAAAAAACGTTCAAATTCAAGTCGCAATCTCATCTCAGCGACAATCAATGTCAAAAACCTGTCAAAAATGTATGTAAATTGATTGTAATTTTGACAGATTGAGACTGAGATTAGAATGCGAATGGTCTTAAAAATACGGGAATTGCCCCTCTGGGCGTTATTTTCATTGTAAAATAACTGTAAGCATTACGGTTACTTACTTTCACTACACTCACTCACTTCACTTTCACTTTCTAAAAAGTTAATTAAACAGATTTTTAAAATATAGCTCCGATTAAATGATAAAAATTGAAAACCACGAAATATGACACTAAATTGCGACGTTGCCACTCATATGGTATAAACGCTCTTAACAATTAGAATTAATTATATCACGAAAGAATTATCTTCTCCTGTAGAAAAAGTAAGGACATTTCTAACAAAAACTATAATTTTTAAAGGACAGTGATTTAAATTTTTTGTTACTTGTTCCGGGGCCAATCGCTCTTTAAAAATTATTTAAGCGTTTTCTTGGTAATTTCAATTAGTTAATAATTTATCCTGTGTTTATAAAATAAATAAGTTAATCAGACAGAAGTGAGTTCTTTATTTCACCATAGCATATTTTAGATTTAATGCCAAGGAGCGATACCATAAACTAGGAAGTCGATATCGGTATTTATTTTATGCATAGTCACATCACTAGCTAATACTCTTTTGTCTATGACAGCGTACACTTCAAATGTCCTAAAGCGCCTTCTATGCTTTAGTTATTGTTCTGAGATGTTTACATTCCAAATGTCATTCGGTTGAACGTCAGTTTTGACAGTTAGAGGCGACACCTAGTGGTCGCCGATTCACAGTTGTAGTTTTAATCGATATGAGTTAATTTTAACATTTGATTGGTAACCATCGAAATAATATTGTAAAGTCCAATCCTTAATAATTTTCAGCTTTTGGTAAAAGTTCATAATAAACTAATTAACCAAAAAACGGAAATTAAATAATTTTTTCAATATAGACTTTTCTCTAGAAACTTCTTTGTCTCAAAATCCATATTGTCTTTGTTCCAGTGTGGTAAGCTGTGTTTTTTTATTTTGCCGGGATAATTAGCAAACCTGGGAAAATTAGCCAACAGGATAATTTTTAGTATTAGAAATTACGTTAATAATTTGTTAATTGGTCTGGGTCTTGGAAGTTCGGATTGTTTCAGCGTTTAAACGTCATGTTGGACAGTTGTCGGTGATTTTCAAGAAGTTAGTGTCATAAGTTCAATATTTAACTTCCGTGATCTTAGAAGAATTTTACCCGAGTCAAGGGAGATTTTATGAACGTTCCATACAATATCGGTTGTGATCTATGACAGGATGATTGATGGGAGATGGCGTCTGTTAGCCCATGATGTGAACACGCTTGAGGTTAATACAAACCTTATTCTATGTTTTAAAAGGTGAGGATTTTGGTCTATTAGAGTCTGTGAGTGGTCCTCCCTTGTTGTTAAAACAATACTGACGTGATCTATGGATATTTATTACAGGATTCCAAATTGCGCAGAGCCGCATTGATATCTAGCCAGTCGAGAGTCTTGCAGTCAATTGATTCCCTCCTTCATCAACCGTGAGTATTGGAACCGCTGACTATTTACCATAGATAGGCCATGGAAAATTCCTCAGTGTTGACCTCGGTATTAAATTATAGTTCAAGGGAACACAATGAGCCCTTGTTACGGAGTTGGTAGACGCCACGTGGGTAACCCTCATTCTTATTTTTCCACCACGCCATGATAACCGGCTAATGTTTTAGCCCCCTAGATTTCCAAGCTCGGTCACCTCTCTTAAACGTCAAGTAAATAAATGTAGTTTCCCCTTATATTATGAGGTCTCCGTATTGTCGATTCCAGGAGAGGCACCTCGCGAGATTCGTCTCGCCGCCAGGATCTAGAGGAGTGTCTGGAGCCTGGACGCGAGACCCATTCCTCGAGTCGACCAGAAGCCTCGAGCGGAAGCGACTGTGCGGCTGGCAGAGTCCGTCTAGCGATAGCGCAGGCGGGACGGTTTTTTTTTTATATATATCATTTTAATTTAACCAAACGTTTCCGGTCAGAACTGGTTCATTACCTGACAGGTTTCCCTAGTTGGAAGCCGGTGTTCAATACCTAATAAAAGACCCCGGGTTCGACACCTGCCTACCGGCTTATCTGGAAGTGTATTCAACATCTTCGTCGGCTCCGGGATCCGGGACTTATAGTCCCTGGCGCCCATTCATTTACTAATTTAACTACACATCATAACTGGAAGATTCTAGTTTAAGTTATTAATTTAAAAAATAGGAACAGTACTGGGTTTATCTCCAACCCCCCACGACCATAGTTCTATTACCGAACCTTAAGCTGGCTGGCATATTGGGTGACATTTATCGTCACCCACCTAATGTATTTAGGGTTTTATTTTATTTTTATAAATATATGTTGTTACCAACAGTTTGTAGTTTCCTTACCTTCTAATACCTAACCACCTTGCATCTGGGCTTGGGTTCCATTACCTCTAGAGGGATAAAAGCTCAAATGTAACAACATCATGACGGTACCTTGTCAATATATTTATGAAAACATCATGTACGTAAGGAAAAATTTAAATCTTTTCAGTAAAAGAGGTGAAAGACACAATTATAGGACTAGAAATATGGACCAATTAGTTCAACCAGGTTTCAGACTGGCTAAAGTAGACTCATCCTTCATGGGGTACTGTTTAAAATGTTACAATAAAATACCTCCCCACATACTCCAACTGAATGAAACGAAATTTAAATCTTGTATAAAACGCACACTATACAGCCAAGCATATTATAAGTTGGGGGATTATATCGCTGACAAAAATGCTTGGCTCAGGGCTGGTCCTGCTCCACAAGGGCGCGTAAACTAATTAATTAGCATTCGAAAATAATGTTGGAGCTGATGAAGATTGTACAACCTATCTTTGCATTGTATAAATTCAATCTCTTAGTATTGTATAATTGCATAGCACATGTGTGAGCACTATGTACCCACTATAAAGCTTACTGGGTTCGTCTTTCATTGACTTGAATGTGCCCTGGCGGTTGAGAGTATGTCATGCTCACTCAAATGTATCGCTGGTGGTGGCGTGTGTATTGGATCACTGAGTTCCCTTCAAAATGGTTGAGCTGAATGGTGCTGATCCATACGTCATGTTCGTGAACGGGCGCCGTCAGTAGGCACTGGTCATTTCTTAGCTGCCACGGCTTATTTTAATTCCATAATTGTTTTTATCTTTTTATTACGGACGCTTTTAACGTGCACGTCTTTCTACATCGTTCTCACATGTATAATTACAACATGAATGATGTAACCACTCTATTGTAACAATATTTTGATTTAAAAGAGTGTCCATGGAGTTTCTTGCCCGTTCTTCTCCATAGGTACCTACTACGCTTTGGAATGGGCAACTAGCTTCATCTTCCTGACTGACCGACCGACCCCTTGACAATTCAAAAGTGCCTGTAATTGGTTTATTTGAAATAAATGCTTTGAGTTTGAGTTTGAGAAGAGCCAGTCGATTGTATATGGCATTTTTATATTATCTTTGTGCTCTTCACAAAATATAAAAGTAGCATCACAGTTGGTGATAAATAAGGTAGTTGTCAGTTGACCAATATTTAAATAATGCAGACACGGCAATACTTCATTTTCAAATATTTTACAGGCAGCCTCGACCAACCTACACAAGTTTTTTGTGGGATAGGTTGGGGATAATTTCTCTGGCCACCATTATCTTAATTTGATGTAACTAAACATAGGGTCGTCATCGGGATCCTCAATCTTCAAGCGTTTTTCACAAATGTCACATTTATTATTTTTTAAAATGATTGTAGCTATGTATCCACTAACATAGACAATGGGTTGTTGCTCCATTTCTGTTAGATCTATTTCCATAGTCTCAAACTCCTCTGGGATGCTTAGCACAGGAATGTCTTGACTGGAGCTTGCAGCAACAGATTCACCTAACTCGACATGCTTTGAGACTGTCTCACAAGTAATTTGTCCTGAAAGCTTCTCTTTATTTTCGGGGTCTTCAAAAACTTCATTGTGGAAATCGGTTAAAAGATTTTAAAAATCTTTTTCACAGTTGGATCCCCTATTGTGTGGAGCTGTCATTCCTGAAATTAATGCCGTTTTATGGGCTGCTATAAAAGAGTAGCAAGTTGGGTTTCTGTTTGTAGGGCTGTGCTGTTTAATCACTCCAAATAAATTTTCAAGTGCATCTTGGTTCAATTGTCTCAAATTTAAATATTGAAAACCGCGAGCTCTCATCTCCGCCCAAATATCGCGCAATGATTTTAATGTGGTTATGTAACCTTCAATACAGCGTACATTCTTGGCTTTGATCCCACTGGATTTTTTAAATACTACAGTTTCCAATTTAGCCCGGTATTCAACCCAAGCGTCCACATGGTCTGTCTTAATGGATACATTTTCCCGGCGCCCTCTTTTGACATCATCTGGGCATGATGGACCATTGGTTTTATCAAAAAGGCGGTCGAGGTCATGGATTATTGTGCCAGTCTGCATCATCTCTTCCAATATTAATGGGTCATTTTGTGACTGTGCCATTAGTTTTACAACTGCTGATACTGTGTTACTCAAAATTTGAGCAGCATAGTTTACCTTCATTTTTGCCCTATATTTTGGCTGAACATGCATTTGTGTTATTCTGCTTAGGTAGAGGAGGTTTCTATTTTTTTCTTCTGCTTGTAGCAAATGCTCCCATTTGGCTTTAATTCCACACATAGACATTTCCCCATAGTTGTGAAAATTATTTCTTATTGACTTAAATAGGTGGGGTACATCAAACATAATGTATACTTTTTTGCCATTATGGTTAGTAAAATAATTTTCATTAGTACTATATGGAGGGGTCAATGTTTTTAGTAATATCAGGGCTCCCATATTTGTAGGGCCTTGATCACAGATTGTGGTTATAATATGAGTCGTATAGAATCAAAAACAGCAATCTTACTTTTGACTTATTAACGGTAATTAAGAAAAGAAGTTTCATTATTACAAACAGCAAGATATTTTTTATGTGTATTTATAATTACGTTTGTTTTAGATTTTTAAATTTATTATTTTAAAATTAAAATAGATTTAATATGAATTAAAGCAATAATTAATAACTAAAATTATCAGATTGCTGTTTTTGATATTGACTTCCAAACATTGCTGAATATGATACTCAACAATGATTAGATTGCTGTCTTTGATTCTTGCCAAAATGTAACACACACAGGGTTGTCAACTTGTCAATAAATAAAACTTCATAATTTACAACAATATTTTTATTTGGTTAGCGACGCGGCAGGGCGAGTAGATCACTAAAGTGATGGCGAACTAAATTTTACACACGTAAAATTTCGGAGTCTTCTACAGTGTCACTACAATAAATTTCGTCTGTAGTTGTTTCTTGTAAATCCTCCTGGCTTGTTATGGTTTCTCTATAAAACTTTAAATCCGGTAAACTCTCCCATTCCGTTCCAAAATGTTTTCCTAGTAATTTTTTCACGTCATTCAATTTTGCCTTGTTAACAGCGATTTTATTCGGTATAATGACTTGATTGATCATTTTCATATTTTTTCTTGGCTTACAAATATTTTGGGGCTTGGCAATATCACTCTTGTAAAAAACTTCGCCCCTCACAAGAACATTGTCTCGTTGCTTAGAACGACGTAAAATAAAGCGTTTACACTGATTGAATTGTATACTCCAACTTGTAGTTGGTTTCAATACATCTTTGACAGCTGTTTTCCAGTCATAAACTGGGCAATCTACGCCGATTTTTCTTAAAGTTGCGTTGTCAGATATTATGTCTGACATTTCTTTTGGGTCAAGTATGACTTCATTCCTGCGCAACTTTTTTTCAATTATGCCAAAAACACGGTCGGCGGGCATAAAAGAATGACCGGTAACGGGAAATATAATTTCTATAACCTTGACGTCAATATTTTCTACCAACCATTTGCAACACATCCCAATCAAGATACTATTTTTATTCTGTCCGCCGCATCCATCTGCAACTAACCGTATTCTTGTAATGCCTGTTTTGTCAGTGTGATTAAGGCGGTCATACACGCAAGATGCCACCAAGTTAGCATTTTTAGCGAATTCGTTTTCAGTACAATAGTACGCAAAAACACGATCTTTGTTTAAAGGTAAATCAGAAGATCCTTCCACAATGGCTAGATTATAAAAGTATAGTTGACGACTATAATAGCAGGACTGATCAGGTACCTTAGGCAAAGGGAGGTTTTTTTGAAAATCGAAAGATATAATTTTTAGACCAGATGTTGTTTCTCGCAAGTTTTCAAAAAATGATTTAGCCCGTAATGTGTGAACTCTCTTTTCTGCTATCAATGTAGCCTTTTGAGATTCGTCTTGCTCTCTTTTTACCTTTTCTCTTAATTCCAGGCATTTGGAGCAAACGTCTGTTTGCGGTGTGCCAAATCCTATATTATATTCGGTATTGAAAATGTGTCTAAAATATGATAGCTTTACCCCCATTTGTGAATTTTGCTGGTCCGTATTAAACATGAGAAATATTTTTTTATATTTAATTCGCAAGGAAGGTATTTTCTTTCAGCATGTTTGTTTTTGCGGCAATAATGTGCCTCAATGCAATTAAGACTTTGAATAAAGCGGTGAACCGAGTTTCTTTTATCCGCATATTTTATAGCCTTGCGATCTCCTCCACGAGCTTCGCGGGGGAACTCTCCGGTTTCATAAAATTTTTTCATTAAATACTCTACTCTATACTTCTTTATTCCAAAAATATTAAGGAAGAATTTTTGGCAAATTGGCACTTTGATTTTGTTAACAAATACAGAATAGTAAGTTGTAAACTTTTTCTTGCCTTTAAATTCCGGCCTTTTCTTTGTTTGTTTTATTGAACATAATTTAAACAGCATAACATCTTGATCAAGTTTTGTAGGTCTCTTGTAAAACTTCTGATGTATTAATTGTATATCACGCATCGTGAGAGTTGTACACTTTAATGCTTTTGTGTTATGTTCACATACTCGATCTGGCAAACTTTTCGATGAATATCTGAAAAAAAGAAAATGAATCTAGAACTATTGAAAATATGTATGTTTATTTCCCTTACTAAAGGTATTATACTAGTACGTAATTTAAAACTTCAATCCGACTGCCAGCTAACACCTCATGTGACGCACCGTTATTATTTTTTATTGGTTTACGACACTCATGAATCATTTGATAGCTATTTTGTGGGAATCAGTCCACTAGTTGAGAGTATACAAAGGAATACCCGACTAATAATATCAATACACTTCTTTTCCCTCGTGCAGTCGGGTTAACAAACTGTAGTAGAAATATTAATAATAATGTCATCAAAACTATAACTTGTAGAATCCAAAACAGAATGCAAGCGTAAATTTAAAATTAATTTCGATTTTCTTACCAAAATATCAATCAATATTTTCAACAAGTTAATTGTCATTTATTTTTTTATTGGTCTGAGTTGACAACCCTCGAGTTTAAAATGGCATAAACTTACCTTGCACGTTTAGCAACATTTGCTTTCCAATTTACGGGATCTCTTTTCTTTTTTCTCGCATATCTATTGTTTACACGTGTGGGATGTACATCCATGTTAAGTTTTTTCACCTCCAAACGAATTATTTAACACTATTTTAGCAATAAAATTACAAAATACGCACACAGATCTTATGACAAAATCAATGCAGACGCCATCTTGACGCATGATCAATGAACGCCTGTGATTGGTTGAAGCTAGCAGATTGCTGTTTTTGAATCTCATCATAGACAGATTGCTGTATTTGTTACCATTATGGGTTTTACATTCAGGTTTCTGGTAGAATATTGCTGTTTTTGATACGATGTGACTAAATAAGTAAAAAATATTTTAAAAATACAGTGTTACCATATTCATAGCTCGAATCGCGTAAAACTGTCAGATTGCTGTTTTTGATTCTATACGACTCATATTAAAACCGGTATCTTCTACAACAAATACAACGTGTTTTTTTTGATATCCCATAACTCTAGGGTATGATTGAGGCCATATCAAAGAATCAACTGGTATATGAGTTATGTTCCAATCCTTCGTTATTTTTTTTTTCATTTTTCATACAAAATAATTCGGCAAAGTCACGATTATTAATGTAAAACACCCTTACGTGAAATATGACAACGATGCATTTTCCATGTGTGCGTTCATTGTATTTAGTACCTAACAGGTCGGTGTCGGATAAAAGAATTAGTAGGGTTGTCAATATTTATGTAGGTAATTGAGTCATAAACTAGTTGTGAAAGTGAGATTCGATCAGGACAGGTTTGATTTCGTGTTTGGTAAAATGCGTATGGATATTATAAAAAAGGACGAAGGGATCCAGGTACTTAATGTTACTCAACAATTTAACATCATACGATAGTATCTAGTTTGTGTAGCTCAACTTTAGTTATGTTTAGCCACGCAAACTAGATACTATCCTTGTAAAATGACGTCATTTCAACTTTGCACATTGGAATGAAAAACTTTTTAGTGTTTCAGAAAAGTAAACAGCTAGGATAGATACCTCATGGAAACTAACATAAACATTTTTAAATTCGTTTATTGATTTGTACCTACATAATAAATTCCAAAAAAGTCTTCTTCAGTTACTTAATTGGAATATCTAAAACATATTAGGTACACGTGATGTGGCTATCCAGGCCGTTCGTTTCGCTTAGAAGAATTAACTTAGTAAAAATCAGAAAAAAGCCAATGACTCCTAATGAATGAAAGACTAAAAAATTTTACGTACATAACTACCTACGCATTATAAACTCGTAGGTGACAACCCTGATATTCCGAGCATTACACACACATAGTACTCATTGTTAACCGTCCCGTCCGAGCCCGTGACGCTACGCAGGAACCTACTCAATAGCTCTATCTTACTTACACAAAGCGACAAGCGCCAATGAGAGAGTGAAAAACCCGAGTCGTAGCAGGTGCACTTCACCGAGTTATCATTGTAAGTATCTAGGCAACTCTTGCGCGCCGCGCGCTAGGATATGTTGTGCTGCTTTTTTAATGAAATCGATATCGATTAAACCCGTACTTAATCTTCAATGTCATTAAACACTTACTTTGATTTAACGCACGTAATTATTTAATGAAGATTACGAATTTTCTAGTCAAGCAAAAGTGCGAATATTACGAAGGTGGCTCAAATTAATAATAACCTTCACCCAGTACTTAATTTAAACTTTAGCCATAGGTTACAAACCTTAATTAATGATGCTAATTCGTAGTTAGTTTAGGTAGCATACCCGATCATTTTGGTGCAGTAGTAGTTCTACTATAGCGTACAATGTGTTTCAACTAAGAATAGGATGACCTTTATAATTATTGTGACGACAATTACATTAAAAAAGACTGCAAATTAATTTTCAATAGTATTTATTATCGTTATTATCTTGTTAATGTTACTTTCATATTTTTAAGAGCGTGTAAGTATTAGAAAAGCGTGCATTAAATCACAATATGGCGTCAAGGTCATCCTATTCTTAGTTGAAACGCATATTAAATAAGATGTTATGTCATTAAAATTTTGCTTCGTAATTTAGATATTCAAACTACTTGAGGTTTCATCGATGTCGACAAGATAGCTTTCCCTTCACTAGCTGCCGCCGGGAAGCCCCGATACCAACATACCTACATATTTTATTTTACTACACTACTGCGAAGTTTGGCAACCTCGCAAAAGTAAAGATTCGTCATACTGGTGACAATTTTTGACCTAATTTAATTATGATTGATGATATCTCCGAAACGATGCATTTTTGGACCACCTATTCTAGGAGTTTTAGTATTATTTTTACCTACAGAATATAACCCTAGAGTTATGGGATATCAAAAAAAACAGGTTGTGTAATTTCTTTTATCAAAGATGCTAGTTTTTGGGAGGAAACTGTTCCCTTGACAAAATAAAAAGCTAAAGGTTGCTTAAATTTTGCTCTTACCCCTTGCAACATAAACACTAATGCATGGTCAGCTAGTTGAGAGCTACGTCCTGATTCTACGCCATAGTCTTCATATCCCTCAATTTTATCAGTTGTAATATCAAAGAGAAGACGTCGTTTTAACGCAATTTCGTCAAATAGTAAGCCACAGTGGTGCCGATTCTGTTGTACACCGAACTAAACTAACTCAACTATCACTAAAATTCCTTACTTTTGGCTATGAGAATCTTAACGATATTCTGCAAAATAAAATATCTAAATTTAAAAATAATTTTGACACATCTAAAATCAAATTTGGCAATTGCGACTCCACGTGGTACTTGTTTGCCGTACCACGTGATTTTTTTTTAGAGCCGGAGTCGCGCATTATTTTGCAGCCTCGACATGTTTTGTATGGAATTTTTCTCTTTTTGTATGGAAAATATGAAAAAAAATTTTTTTTACCAACACGTTGGATTTTAGAGGTTTAGGGGTATTATAGAGGGGGTCGAAATTTTTATTATTTTTGCGATAGGACACACCGTTTTCGAGATATAAGCAAAAGAAAAGAAAAAAAGATACAGTACTGTTTAAAGCATTTGAAGTCGAGGTGTTGGTGTGAATTTTAGTTCATGACAACTAATTTTATTCCACAACTTTTTAATCGCGATTAATAACAGGCAGATTTAGTTACGACAATCAAAATTTTTGGTGAAAAACGTAAAATTCAGAATAGCAAAATTGCCATTTTCACTAAATTATATTCTCAGTGCCACCTTAGTGCTGTCAAACTAAAATTTGGTTAAGTTGTGTCACTTTAGTCAATTTCAGAATGGGGAATCGTCGTTTGACAGAAATAAACTACATTTTGGTGATTTTTAGTCTAGTTTAGAGAATTTTGTGACAAGAGAATCGGCACCAGTATCTGTCGTTAACGTCTTTTTCCGCAGCAACTTTTTTTAAATGTTCAATCACCGCTTTATTTACACCAGTAGCCACTGGATTTTTTTTTAAAACGAGCTACGTATGGTATTCCGAAATACCGCTCACCGAAAGGACGGTTTTCCGATAACACTCTACTCCGACGGTTAGTTGAACGAAAAAATAATTGGCCGATGAAAAGTTTCGCCGATAATATTATTCATCGACGGTTGGTAGTCCGAATGAATCCTTCGCCGATGTAACGGTTCACCGAAAACACTCTTCAACGACGATTGGTTAAACGAACGAATCTTTCGCCGATAGCACTCGTTGTAGGGGAATTCTTTTGCCAAATGGATAGTTTTTCTTTCAGCTTGACAACACCCTTAGGTCTTGTAGAAGTCATGTTAAAAATACAGGTAATAATAAAATAATACATGGAAGAGTGGCAATAGAAAAAAAAACAAAGTTTTTATTTAAAAAAAGGAAATTTAATCAAAAAAGGCAAAGGGGTTTGGGTAATTTTGTATGAACCAGTGGCATGTTTTTTTTTTGAGCGGCCACTTAATTTATTGTTGCTAACGTATAGTGATATATATAATAATAATGACTCATAAAATAACTTTGCCCTAAGTAATATCGGAGCTAAAATATATGATATCGAAGTAGGAAGAATTTCAACATCATGTCGTCTAAATAAAGACGTAACCACGTATTGTGAAAAAATACAGCATGTCTATGGCACAATACATACATTCATAAACTTACTTACATAAGTACGGCATTATTATACCTACGACAATTAAATAAAAAACATGGTTACTATAAAATCACTATATTTTTACACAAACCTCAATTACTTAAATAGATATAAAACGACTTTTCGGGTGTTTTATGGTTCTTCTTCTATATCATGCCTGATTATTAGGTCGAGGAACTGCGCTGGAGGAGACAGATTTTCTTGATATCCCTCACCCTAAAAACCATATGATAGCCATAATGTGGGAACAACAACCTAGTGTGCGTTTCCCTACAATACACGAACAATAATGTCCTATTATTAGTGTCCACCCGAAGCTTCGGCTTCGGATTCGGCATCGGCCACCTTCGGCCAAAAAAACCATCTTTGGCGAAACCTTCGGCTTCGGCCGGGGTTTGGGCCGAAGCCGAAGGTTTCGCCGAAGGTCCGAGCAACCGTCGAGATTGAACGAACTGTTACGAAAGACTGAGTGAGAGAGCGACGGATCGGTCGTGTTTGCAGAGGCCGCGGGGAGTCACTGTCAAATATTACGTTGCATGCGCGTCAAGACAAGTGAACTAGCGAAAAGTGTTTTAATATTAATTGTAGCTTGTAGACAATATTGAACAAAATTAATTACTGAGAGATTATAAACCTTCGGCTTCGGCTTCGGCTTCTGCCGAAGGTTGTGGCGATTGCCGATTAATCGGCTTCGGCTTCGGCCAAAATTAGACCTTCGGTCGGACACTACCTATTATGGCATTTATTCCCTGGCACCCTCGTTGTATCAAAATATACACATAGTATATTCTGCTAGATACACGACGGGACTGTATCCTTCCCCTCAGCAGCCATGGGTCCTGATACTCGGGATTCCGTCTTCTAAACTCGTTTATATGGGGCTCCTTATATATTTCTATTAAATACGTTCCGTTTTTGATATGCTCACCATAATAGCTGCGAGCTTGATGAATTTGGGAAGTACCCAAAGCAATGATGAGGTCATCCGCACTCAATACAGGAAATTCATCGCCATCAGGGATTACAGCATTTATAGGCTGAAAATGAGCTCGTCTTCGATTAAGATTATTATCTAAGACATATTCACCCAGCCGATTTTGATCATAATTATTTTCTGTTAGTCTACTTATTTATTTCATTGACTAGTCTGTGATCGGTCAAAGGCGCACCGAAAGCATTTAGTAGTGCTCCTGCAATTTTAATTTTTCATCAAATAAGTGCGACGCAGCGACATTAAAGTTTTGAGGTCGTAGTTGACGAAATTGATTTTTTAATCTACCGTTTACTGTTTCTACGACCCAGCGACAAATTGTAACTTTCCTAGACTCATTAGCCTGCTGTACAGTCGGCTGGTGTTCTGCTTCATCTTTTGTGGCTGGCATATTTGTGTTCGGTACCCACGGGACTCCACTGTTTCTATGCAGTCTCTGAAGCCTCTGTCCAAGATTAGCACATCGTCTGTGTGGAAGTTCCAATGAAACGGATCAGTGTGATTGTTCATAATCTCCGACAGAATGATAGCATCAGACTTAGTTGCTTCGTATAATCCATAGATATCAATTATATGACCATCAGGGCAAACTAACAGAAATGGTTTCAGTAGGTGACGGAATTTATGAAGGCTATAAGATTTTCTTTGAAAATAATAATTACTGCTTTTTTGCAAGTAAACGTATGTGCCGTCTAGTATAATAATGGCTCTACGATCACCTATAGGGGCATCTGGATTTCCAAATAGAGCATTTAGAATGGCTTTTGTGGTGTTGTTTATCGCTAATTACGAGTTCAAGTAACACTACAATGTAATGAATGAAATAAACACAATTTATAGCAAATGGCAATTTGATTTTATAGATTATTTAAGTACTTTAAATATCTCGGCTTCGATGAACGTGGGAAAGTAACGTTCATAGAAAAAAATTAACGACTTAATGTGTTCTTTTTAACAAAACACTTTTCATTAGTGGCCGTGTATTTTAAAAAACATGCCACTTTTACCCAAACCCCTTTATATTGTTTTTACAATAAACAATATGATTACGATTATTATGATTTCTCTATTAGAACTGCGACAATAGAAAAAAAAAAAATAAACTGTGCGAACAAAGCAAAAAACAAATAAAAGTAACACAACGTGATAAAGGTCATTGGGCATCTTAGTATGGAAACCATACCCATGGCGGACACAAACGAAATATATCAAAATGTATTGATATATGGCTCTGATTTACTATGGTATTAATCTCATTAATGTGAGTCACGGGAATCTCGAAAAAAATATAAAATTACCATTACCATATTACCAATGTACAAGTGTTATTAAATGTTATACCTAAGTGTGTGTGGCATAAGTTTTGCAAGTATTATAAAGTGATATAGGGAACATGAATAAAATAAATAAAATAAAAAATAAATAAAATACTAATTCATTATAATATTTATTATTCAACTTGATCCAAATCAATTATTAGATCATCTAAGAAGGCAGCGGGTGCGTCTGTAGCTTCTTGATGTCTGGCCCAAGATAGATAATACACTATGCTTGCGATATGGGCACAGCTTCCTACAGTGCGTCGGCCGTGTATACATGAGCAGTAATACTCTTCTATACTTTGTCTTCCGTGTTGTGTTGGGTTTAACAAAATATATGTCTAATACTGTTTCATTCTGATATGACGCGACTGGATTCGTCCTCTGATCAGTACCTTATTATTAATTAAATGTTGGTGTCGATACATTTGTATTATATAATTACCGTTTGGTCGGATATGCTCGTGACAATAAGACCTTGCGATTCTCAAATGGTATGAGCCCAACGTGAACAAGACTAGATCCTCAAAGGTCAGCTGTGGAAAATCGTCAAAATCTGGACTATTTCCATCAAGAGGCACGAATGCTATTCTTTGTCTGTTTAAGTTATTTGTTGTTACGTATTCTGCTAACTCATTTTCTCTATTTACATTTTGATCTATGATATCCATAAACTGTTCGGCGTATATATTATCTTCGTATGGCCGCCGAGTAGCGTTGATAATTGCTGCGGTTATTTTGAAATCAGTCATCATATTTCGCATCGCAACATTAAAATAAGTATGTCGAAATATTTTAAAATCTTTCTTAAATCGTCCATTAATTGTTTCAATCACCCAACGGCACATTGTAATTAATCGAGATTTATTAGCTTCAGGTGTAGATAACTGTTCGCCTCTTCTACTAGTTGGCGGCATGTGGGGATTATATCCACATTCTTCAATAGCAGGGATCGAATCCCGGAAGCCGCGGTCCAATATAAACACGTCGTTAGGTCTGAGATACCAATGCCAAGCAGAGTCTTCTCGCATCAGGCTACGCATAATTGTTGCATCCGAAGACGGTCCTACGACATCTATTATATAGCCGTCTGTACATACGACTAGAAAAGGTTTGACCAGGTTGCGGAATTTGTGAAGGCTATAAGTTTTTCTTTGGAAAAGGAAATTCGCACTCTTTTGAAGATATATATATGTTCCGTCGAACACAAGAATGGCTGCCGGCTCGTTTTGTCTACCACCAAAAATATGAGTTGGGATACGAAGATTTCGTGCCACCACTTCTTCTCTGGTTATGTGATTTAAGCCCAGGTAACGCTGAATAAAATCTTCAGTTAAGCATTCTCTCGCTATATTTAACTTCCTCTCTAATGTTCTCCTGGATATTTGGAATTTCGTAGCTAAGCGCTCATCAGATTCACCAGTTCTTATTTTCGTCAAATAAATTCCTAAAATGGTAGCAGGACGATCAGATCTGTTACGGAGAGACGGTGTTTGTTCTAAAATAGTCATAAACTGGTTTTTAGTTAGAGCTGTCCAAAAGTGGAAGTCGTTGTTATCAATTGTTTCAATATTTTCAAAATTCATTTCAGACCTGCTTTCTAATCCCCATTTATATAAATTGATGATGTCTAGTACATGAGCATTATTAAAGCTTTCATGTGTTGTCGGAACATTCACTAGTTCTTCCCAATCATTTTGAACTAAATGAGGGTGGCAAACTCGAGCAAGTTCTGGTATATACAAATTGTAATTGTGCAACAGATAAAACTTGGCGTAGGTTGGCACACGATGTGTATTCATATCTCTGCAGTTTAGAAATATACAGCGTCTCGCTGTATTTGATACACGTTTGTATCCGCTAACAGTAATGAAACCAAGACCTTGTTGATCCCCGACATCTATTTGTTGGGCCGCCTCTGCGTCTCTAACTTCTTCTTGATTTGCTCCTTCTTGTACTGGCTGGGGTGGCACATCATCTAATTGATGGTTATGTAAACCTCGATCATATCTCTGCCAGCAAGGGTGGCAAATAGATCTTGTGCCGTCAAAAGAAACCTGAAACAAGATAAAACATTCTGTACATATCTATAAAAACATCAAACATCAACGAGATTATTTTAGAGTAGTTTCGAAAAATAGTCTTTTATTTCACTGAATTCCTTAGATGCTATTCTTTGATCATAAACAGGTCTCACAATATCCCTAAAGTTAACTGGTATAGGTACAATGCTTAGCATTACGTTTGATTTTGTACAACAGTGGTTAAGATTATGTACAATAAAGCATAAAATAGTTAAAAGATTTGTAGACAAAGACTCGCCAATATCCCTAAAGTTAACTGGTGAAGGTGCAATGCTTATTGTTTCGTGTAGGTACGTAACTGTACACTTTGCTGTTGCTGGTATTGGTGGAGAGTGAAACACGTGGTCTTTCTCTGAAGTATATTGTTCCGAGTACTGCTGCCAACTGTCTTGTGCAACTCGTGCGAATTAACATGGCACCTGGCTCGGAACGCCCGCTACCGGCGCGGCGCCCCACTGTCGCCATGCGAGGGTAACAGCGGGGCGCTGCGCGGGTAGCGGGGGTTCCTAGCCAGGTGCCATGTTAATTCGCACGAGTTGTACAAGATCTGAATATGAACTGCTTTTTATGCCCCAGTGGCTTTATTTCATTGCTTCTATTTCACACGCTCCGGATCAACAATAATACTAGCTACGCTATTTAAGACTATTATGAAACACATCTGGTGCGGATTACCATATCCGCACAAACTGTTACTACGAACTATTAGTAATACCAATACCAGAAATGCATATTTTTCTCAGTAGGTGCCAACAACAATGAATTCGTTTCGTCCCAAAACTATAAATACCACATGCCTAAAACTATTATTATGCTCCTGCACACTTATTGGCATTACGTTTGCTGTTGTGCAATAGTGGTTAAAATTGTGTACAATAAAGTATAAAATAAATAAACAATTGATTTGTTCACAAAACTCGCTTCTTACGCCTGTTTTCCTAGTAAATAAATAGACATGTACTGACAGAGTACTTACCTCGCGTGGTATGATTTCTTGTAATAACAACACTACGTGATCCCGGTATCTTTCGAAAAACACTTCATTAAGACTGTGTTTTCTACGACGTAACACAGATCGATCGCACGACACGCAGCTGTTTTGTCTTTCCATATCAACGAAAATCCAATCGAAAAGCAAATAAGCAGAGTCCATGTAACACGCTAATGAGTCGATAAAACAATAGAAACTAGGTAAACGCACAGATCGCAACGATAGCTAACGAAGGACTGCGCGGAGGGTGGTGAGGTGCCCGAGCGCAACGAAACTTTTTCTACCTGTCTAATGTGCGAAAGAGACAGCGTATGTACCATAGGAGAAACGAACATCTATACACCGTAACGACTATTCTTGCATGCAGCGCTCGGCCGCTATAGTAACGCTTGCTAACAGATGTGGTCATCGTGTGCACGGGATTTGGTTTTCAAATTGGTCAGATGTAAGTTTCCTCGATGGTACATGTCTCTGATCATGTAGCTCATCCGTGCACCAACCTGTATGGTATCGGAATTGTCATTATAATATATTATTTTTAGGCCATTATAATTATGATGAAATAAAATCCTCTGAAATCGTTTGTTTTAATTTTTTTTTTAAACGATTCTGTACATTTTTCTCCATCGATTTTGAATAAAATAATTATATGCAATGAAAGGTCACATTATTCTCTTTAGTTTAAAACTATTTTGGTTAATGTCCGCCACTTTTCGCAAAGCGGGTCAGATATGCCCAATGACCTTTTTGAAGTTATAGTAAATTGTGAGTTATTATCTGCCCTTTCCTGGCGCACTGGTCCCGTAGGCATGCCTGCTGGCCCGGTGCAGAGGGAAAGTTTATGAATTAAACTTTTTTCATTAATTTATTTTGTTTTAAGGTTACTAACATAGTTGTAAGTTTTTCTATTACTAACTCATTATGGATTTTTAATTATGTCCGAAATAAATGATTATTATTATTATTTTTGGTAAACATGTACTGTTTCTTAGCTCAAGGCTAGTTTTAGCTACATCAACGGGCCAATATAGCCAGGTCAATGTAGCGTGTGTGTGAGTGATGTGGAATTAATGTTATGAGGGGAGATGTTATTTTCCTCAATTTGCAAGAACTTTCTCACTATTCTGCATGTATTTAGTATTGCGGCTTTTTGAAGTGCTATGTAGGTTGAGTCTTTCAGATTTATTATTATTATTTGTACTTATAATTATTATAATTCTTTAATGATATAAAAAAAATATTTATTTCTTGTTTTTCACGTATAGAATATGGGCCAATCCACCTAAGAAAGATTCATTATTCATTTCACTCTTTTGTGATAAGTGTGTTTGTATCCTAGCATCATATTCAACCTGTGCATTACGTCTACGCTTTGGCATGGGTTCCGAGGAGTTGATTCGTTCAATGACACATTCTGTATGCTTCTGCTCTTTAGCAAATTCAATAATTGTTTTATAAATGTTCCATTTTTTTCTATGGAGCAGCGTGTTCCATCGTTCATGCCACGATTCTAATGCATTTTGTGTCCTTGGAACAGAAAGTGTGCGATCGTAAACTGACCACATAGCTGGTGGAAATAATGCCTGATTTCTTTTTATTATCAAACCCGTGTTAGTTCTTTGCTGCGTGTGATGTGATCCAACATAATATTTCTTAAACCAGTGGGCAATTTCAGCTGCTTCTGTCGGGAATATTTTATTTTGGATGATTTCGAAGGCTTCGGATATCTCAGCGGGCTCAAGAAAAGCGAGGGCATCTAAGTGTCTGATTTTGTGCGCAAATGTGAAATCTTCAGCATATCGCCTTGCGAGACCCTCTGACTGGACATGACGCCAAATACTTTGGGTCAAATGGAATAAGCATAGCCTGTGGGCGCAGTCTGGAAACTGTCGTTTGACTGTGTAGAGGCTTGTATGTTACTATAGGGCTGCCTACCGGGAACAGTAAATGAAAGGCTGAAGAGTTAGATGCCAACTGGTTTATTCCATTAAGATCACGTTTATATAGTGACTGTATAAGTGTGCATGTATGTGTGTGCATGTGTGTGTGTGTGTGTGTATATGTGTACCCACAGTATTCC
The DNA here is from genome assembly GCA_937001585.2 of Brachylomia viminalis. Taxonomy (NCBI): domain Eukaryota; kingdom Metazoa; phylum Arthropoda; class Insecta; order Lepidoptera; family Noctuidae; genus Brachylomia; species Brachylomia viminalis. Next base: position 2,736,763 of record OW443294.2, read on the forward strand.
TCCCCTTTTTTAATTTATACATTACATTATTTTTAATTGGTTTCTATCGTACGTGTACATTTATATGTTATTACAATCATCATACAATCATATCATTACAGTTCTCTTACAATAACTTGTTTTTTACCATTACATAGTTTATCACTTTATTGTTGTTTTATTTTGCCATATCACACCTTTCTCACACTTCACACTTGTTTTAATTTTCACATCACTACACTATGTTATGTCGCGGTTGTGCTTGCTGGGCCAATGGTAAACTATTGGTGCTGTGCCATACTGCCATTTCTTTTCGTAACATTTTCTTAGTACCTAGCTTACATTTCTTAAACACCATGTATAGTATGTATGTGCCGAGTACTGCTGCTATAATTATTATTACAATTCCATATTTCTCAATTGTTTGCTCGTAATGCGAATTAGTCGCACTGTTCGCTCCGTTTTGGGCGATGATTACTTCTTCTGTTTTTTTCTCAATACTGTATGTTTTTCCCATCTTTATGAGTAACTAATATTTTTGCTACGAGTGTTACACTGTACTGTTAAACTCTATGTTGCTATTTATGCAGTGGCATTCCAATGTTTTCCGTTGGCTCTGTAAAATAACTGATATGCACACTACTTCGTTGCTAAGTCTAGTCATCACTTCTTACATACTACTTATGTTACCCAGGTTTGCTTGCACCTATTTTCTAATTACATTTATTGACATAATATCTTAACTAATTACATATTTATAAGAATCTGACTGGCGTTCTAACTATTCTACCACTTTTGGTTTTTCTGACATTTTCTTCACCATTTTGTTTAATTTCAATTTCCTTTAATAAATAGGCTGGTTTCAACCTATCTATTGAAACTGTTAGTATTCTATCTGGTAATTGAATCTTATATACCTTTTCTGTCCTTTCCATTACTTTGTATGGGCCTTCATATGGACATGTTAATGATTTTTTTACCTTGTCAGTTCTTAGAAATACGTGAGAACATTCTTTAAGATCGGAATGTACAAAAAATACTTTAGATTCATTTGATTTCACTTCAATCGGTTTGTATTGTTTTATAGTATCACTTATATTCTGTACAATAGTATGTGGTTCATAATTTTGATTATTTAATTCTACGAAAAATTCTCCTGGCAATCGTAAGGCTCGGCCGTAAACCATTTGTGCGGCGCTTACACCTGTACCTGATTTGATGGCTGCACGAAGTCCTAACATAACACTAGGTAGTTCGTGAGTCCAATTTTTATTTTTCTCTAATCTGGCCATTAATGATGCCTTTAAACTTCTATGCCATCGCTCGATTGCTCCATTGCTCTGTGGGTGATACGGGGTTGTCCTTATCTTTTGTACTCCTAAATATGACATTAAAATTTGAAATAATCTACTCTCGAATTGCCTGCCCTGGTCACTTGTGAGTTGGACCGGACAGCCAAATCTACATACCCACTCTGTATATACTATTTTTGCTACAGTTTCTGCTGATATATCTTTTATTGGGTATGCCTCTGGCCAACCTGTACCTCTGTCTATTATTGTTAAACAGTATCTGTATTCCTCTGAGGTTATAGGTAGTGGTCCTATTATATCTATATGAATATGATTAAATCTGTCAACAGGAGGATATTTACCATATTCTGAATTAGTATGTCTATTTATTTTTGACTTTTGACATTTAATACATGTTTTGGTCCATAGGCCAATATCTCGGTTCATACTTGGCCACCAAAATTTTTCTTTAATCATCTGGCGCGATGTACGTATGCCGGGATGACTATGATTATGTATTGCATAAAATATATCTTTCCTACAACTTTCTGTTAAATAAGGTCTTGCGATTTCTTTTGATATTTCACAGTATATGTATTGATCACTATTCGGAATTATGATTTTTTTAAACTTGTATCTAGAATCGTTTAGATAGTTTTTCATTTCTAGATCTTTCTTTTGCTCTGATGCTAGTGTTTCATAATTAATTACGCTTGATGTACATTCTATACTCTCTATACGCGATAACACGTCTGCAACAATGTTAGCTTGTCCACTTATATGGCGTATGTCCGTTGTGAATTCGCTTATGTAAAGTAGTTGTCTAATACGTCTCGGACTTTCTTTATTATTTGTTTTACATAATTTTGAAAATGCAAACGTTATGGGCTTGTGATCTGTGAATATAATTAATTGTCGTCCTTCAAATAGATTTCTAAAATGTTCTACAGCTAAAAATATAGCAAGTAACTCTCTGTCATACGTGCTATAGTTTTTTTGTGTTTCTGTTAACTTCTTGGAAAAGTATCCTAACGGGTACCATTTACCGTGAATATACTGTTGCAATACCGCTCCCACGCAGCTATTTGACGCGTCAGCAAATAGTGCATGTGGCGCGTTAGTTACTGGAAACGATAACGTGACTGCTTGTGTAAGACTGTTTTTACATTTCAAGAATGCTTGTTCAGCATCCGGTGTCCAATGAATGAGTGTTTTGTCGTTCTTTTTAGACTTATGAATATATTTATTTAATGTTTCTAAATATTCTACTGCTTTAGGTAAATGACTACGGTAAAAGTTTACCATGCCTAAAAACTTTCTTAACTCACTGACATTTTTAGGTTTAGGATAGTTGACAATTGCTTGTACTTTATTTTCTAATGGTTTGATGCCTGATGTTGATACTTCGTATCCCAAGAACTCTATACTTGTAGCGTTGAACGTGCATTTTTCTATATTTATTGTAATACCATATTCGTTCAAACGCTGAAATACCTGCTCTATGTGTTCGCAATGTTGTTGATAGTTAACCGAACTTATTAAAATATCGTCAGAGTAACAATAAAGAAAGTCTAAGCCTGACAAAACGGTGTTTGTCATGAAACGCTGAAAGGTTTGAGCAGCATTTTTTAAACCAAAGGTCATGCGCTCAAATTCATATAAACCGAATGGTGTCGTGATCGCGGTTTTGCTAATATCACTTGGATTAATTAAAATATTATGATAGGCTTTTTTTATATCTATTTTCGAAAATATTGTTTTATTCGCTAGTAAATACGTAAAATCCTGTACTCTAGGTATTGGATATCTATCAGGTTTAGTTATCGCATTTAAAGCTCTGTAGTCGCCACAAGGACGAACTTGCCCTCCTTTTTTAGGAACTAAATGTAAGGGACTAGCCCACTCCGATTTAGATGGCCTACATATACCTGCCTCTAGCATATTTTTAAATTCTTCTTTGGCAATCTTGTACCTCTCAGGCGCTAACGGTCTAGGTTTACAAAAGATAGGAAGTCCCGTTGTATCAATGTAATGATAAACTGAGTGCTTTGGTGCCTCTTTGAATGACATGGTTTAAGTATATCTGGATAATTTTTTAATATCTCATATATCGGATGGTCTTTTCGTAACGCAGAAATTGCTGGTTCATTTTGACTTGCGATCGTTCCACGTACTATCAATTTAGTAACCTTATCCTTTAAGCAATGACCATTAATATCTACAATTAACATAAAATGATTTAAAAAATCTACACCTAGTATGGGTTGCTTTACATCACAGACTACAAATGTCCATTTAAAAGATCTCCTTAAGTTTAAGTCTAATGTTAGTGTCTTGGTACCATAAGTTTTAATTTCTGTACCGTTTGCAGCAAATAGTTTAAAATCATAATTTAAATCTAATTCGCTTTTTCTTTTTACTAACACTTTAGGTATTACAGAAATACATGCTCCTGAATCTATCAAAAATTTAATATTAAGTTTTCTATCACTTACTACTAGACGGTGATCCTTGACTGACAAACTTCCCGCCACCGGTTGCAGTTCTGCTAGTTTTCCGGCTTCGGTGGTGAGTTTTTAGCTTTCCAGCTGCACGGGTCGATGCACTTCTTTGCCCTTTGTCCGTACCTTCAGTGATACGAACATAGCCAATCTGCATTCTCGGATGTTCTGCGTGGTCTTGACCTTGAGCGGCTACGTGAGAAATTTCTACGTCCACCTCTGCCTCTGTATCTTCCTCTTCCTCTGTCCATTTCGTTTATTTTCAGGTTGATCTTCGCTATTTCTGTCATGATGGTTGCTACGTCGAAATTGACCGTGGACTTCGCTTCACCACGCGCTACTTCATTGACTTGTGCGGACTGGTTAGTCTCCATGATTTTGTCTGCTATTATTGCCATTTCTTCTAGGTCCTTCGTAGACGTGACGGTGAGTACTGCTCGGACTGCTGACGGTAAGTGACCTTGCCATAATATTTTTAATGTATCATCCTTTATCTTCTCTCTTGCTAATTCTTTCATTTTTCGCAATAACTGACTAGGTTTCTGGTCACCTAATTCCATCTCTGACACTAATTTCTGTACTTGTCTTGTTTCAGATTCTTCATATATCTGCAGAAGGCGTTTTTTTAAAGCTTCGAATTTGTTGGTCTCCGGTGGATTTGCTAATATATCTGCAATTTGCTGGACAACATCCTTGCTAAGTTTTCCTACTACCATGTAGTATCTGTTCAGGTCTGACGTTTTTTGAGGTGCTAATATTGCTTCCACTTGCAAAAACCAGAGACGTGGGTTTTCCGGCCAAAAGTTTGGTATCTTGTCTGACACTGAGACTGTGGATATCACTGTAGGTTGCTCTTCATATTTTGGTTGAGTTGGCGGGTACTGCGGATTCATTTTTGCTTATTACGCGACGACACGCGGCGTGCGGAGTCAGACGTGCGTTTATGTCGAGATCGGGGTCATCACTGTAGAGGCTTGTATGTTACTATAGGGCTGCCTACCGGGAACAGTAAATGAAAGGCTGAAGAGTTAGATGCCAACTGGTTTATTCCATTAAGATCACGTTTATATAGTGACTGTATAAGTGTGCATGTATGTGTGTGCATGTGTGTGTGTGTGTGTATATATGTGTACCCACAACTGCATTGATCACTGCTAGTTCAAAATCAGTTAATATATTAGCTGGTGACAAATGGGTATTTAATGTATTGATCGCATATCTTTTCAAAATCTCCAAAAATATGAAATAACAGCTTTCAGTCTTATGTGACAGTACTGCGTATACCATAGGTAGAAATTTATTTGTACCACCTGCAGTTCCCACTAAAACATGAATAGAAAAAACTTGACAGAACGGAGTTGGACAACTCGAAAATGTCCCGTCAATGATCCAGCATTGTGCATTATTCATACGCTTAACATTAGCTTTAGTACCAAAAATGACAACACTTTCATTGTTACATGTATATTAGGGTGGGTCACCAATGTATGAAGGAAAAAAAAGTCTCATTTTTTTTACGTAATAGCGGTAAAAAGTTGTGTTACTATATACTTATAACACATATAAAATATCAATACGATTGGTTAATATCTTTTGCCTCCGGATTGTTAAGGACTGTAATTATGTATTTCTAGGGTTTTTATCTGGTAGAATTGAGAGAGGTTTTGTGGAAATAAAAGAAACGTGACCGTTCATGGAGACAATCGAAAAGCTATATTTTTCTTGAACTGACAGTTGATATGACATAAAAAAAAGACATTGACACTCAACATGACAGTTATAGTGTTGCAAGACAACAGATATAATTAATAAAATGACTGCCCATCAGGGACAAAAGTGACAAGAAACAAAATGTTACATTTATAAACGTAGTGAAAAACAACCAAAAACTTAACATAAGCTAACCTATGAGGTCTTTTAAACTTTGAAATATACACATGAGCATTAGCTATAGTAAACTTAACAACAATAGAATCATGTATAACTTAGTTTGAGTAGAATGCAAACACACCTTTATTTTATTATTTGGTCAACTAGACCTATTTGTATTACTAAGAACTAAACAATAAAGCTCTACAAAACACTCCACTTGGAATTAGGTTCTTATTTTTATTAAATGTAAAGTAACAATGTGATTAATATTGAGATGGGTTTTAGTTCTTAACTAAAATGGAAATGCCATAAAACTGTATACTTAAAAACTAAAAATTTCTTAGAAATGCCTTAAACGGTACTACACTTAAAAACTAAAATGACCATGTTTAAGATTTATACATGTACTACACTTAAAATACTTAAATTTAACCATTTACTTGGACTGTGCTACACTCAACGAGTAAAACACATATTTTTACAATAGAACGTTTATGGGTTTTACCATTAGCTGTTTTAACTTCCACAACTCTGACCTTATTATCAGCCCCTGGGAAAATTTGCGTTACTCTGGCCATTGGCCAATACATTGGTGCAGTATTATCTTCTTTTAATATTACTAAAGATCCTATCTTTACATTTGGATGACAATCCCTCCACTTCGGCCGAGATTGCAATATATTCAAATAACACTTATGCCATACTTTCCAAAAGGAATTTTTCATGTTTATACATATTTTCCAAAATTTTAAACTATTTGTAGGACTATCTGGTTCTGGATAAGCATTTAACGCAGATCCTATTAGAAAATGACCAGGAGTAAGACAAGAAAAATCATTAATGTCGTTTGACAGTGGCATTAGTGGTCTACTATTCAATACAGATTCAATTTGACATAGAACAGTGTTTAATTCTTCATAAGTAAGTAAAGCCTTTTGAACCACCCTTTTTAAATGGAATTTGAAACTTTTCACGCCTGCCTCTTCCAACCCAGCAAATATAGGGGAGTAGCATGGAATGAAATTAAAGTTAATTCCCTTCTGTGCAGAAAAATCATGAATTTCCTTTTGATGCTCCTTTGAATTTTGAAATTTATACAATTCTTGCAACTGTCTATTTGCACACTTGAAAGTTGATGCGTTATCACTATAGATATCAGTGGGCAGGCCCCTTCGTGCTATGAATCTTTTCAAACAGGCGAGAAACGTTTCCGTTTTAAGATCTGAAGCTAGCTCTAGGTGTATGGCCTTTGTCACAAAGCACACGAATACACATACATATGACACGAATACATATGACTTGCTTATTATTGGTTTTCTAATTCTAGATTGTTTTACTAAAATTGGTCCAGCAAAATCTAACCCAATTTTTTTAAAAGGTCGACATGCATTTAGTCTATCATAAGGCAGAGACCCCATCAATTGCTTGGCAGTGTCGGCTTTTAATTTAAAGCAAATAACGCATTTATGAATGACTTTTTTAACTTCTTGAGTGCCATTTACGATCCAAAACTTTTGATTTATTGTTGACAGGACCAGTCTTTGTCCTGCATGGAGATTTTTTACATGTTCGCTTTGAATAATCAATTGTGTGACGCGAGAATCTCGAGGCAGAACCGCTGGATGTTTCTGAGAATATGGAATCGAAGCATTTTGTAGGCGACCACCTACTCTAACTAGACCCCTGTCATCAATGAAAGGACATAGTGGCTTCAAATAACCTTTTAAAATTTTATTTTTGAATCTTAGATCATTAATATCATCTTTTAAATATTTTTGCTGCTTAGCTTTTACAATCATCAATAATGAATCATTTAATTCTTTACTTGTTAAACAGCCACTATTTTTTACATTTTTATACCTTGTATACTGAACGAAACGTAGTATGTATGCTAATATACGTTGCATTTTATTTATGTCTGAGAACTTATTAAGAAAGTCCAAACATATTTGTTCTTCTGGAAGAGTGCAAACAGATGCACTTGAGGTGGCAGCGCAACTCTTAGTCTCCGGCAAGTCACCATCAAACGGCAAGTCTGACAATTTTATGGGATTGTACTCACCACAATGCAATAGGCTAGGACCACTCCACCATAAAGGATGACTATGCAATTCGTGCGGCAAGATACCTCTGCTTAGGCAATCAGCAGGGTTTTCCTCAGAACTTATACAACATGTAACTTAATTAACGCACATCCTGAAAATAGTTTGTTCAGAATCGTTTACTGAATCGATTTATATAATTTTTAATATAGGTAATTTTTTATCCCAAAAATAATTAAAACTACGGATATTATTGTCATACTAACCCTGTACAATCAAAACAAATTGGAATGGACCGTAAGTCAAAGTAATAAGACTTTTAAAATCGCAGTTTTATTTGTATTCATAAAAATTCCATCATTCAATACAAAATAAAGAAAAATAAACCTTATTCCAAGAACGTTAACAAATGCATTGTAAACATAGCGATTTGACCGCACGCACACACTAACAGGAACTGGACAAAGGACAATTGCTCCGTGGATAAACCACCTACTTACTTTCGTTCCCTTTCAAGTTTAGTCAACTTTCAACATTAGTCACGCGCGGGCAATATTAGTGGAAAGAAGTTACGTAGTTAGTGTTATCAAATAATTCTTTCGCGCGCAATGTCTTTCCAATACACTAATGTTCAGTATACCGAAATGGTGAGGACTTTGGCAACGTGTGGTGATAATGTGGCTCTAGCTTGCAGAACATTTAACCAAAGGTATGGTACAAGAGTGGACCGCAGGACAATGTTAGCTGCTACTCAGCGGCTTCACGACCACGGAACGTTCCGTCCAAACACAGCCATCGATAGGGGAGCCAACGTGCGTACACGTACTCGTCTTCAAAACGAAATCCTGGACTATTTCGATGAGAATCCCCATGCCAGTACCCGAGAAGCAGCGCCACACTTTGAATGTAGTCATATGCATGTGTGGAGAACACTTCGTGGTGATAAAGAACATCCATTCCACCTCAGAAGATGCCAGGAGTTGACTCCAAACGATTACGTACCACGTTTGCAGTTCAGCCGCTGGTTATTAGAAAATTGGCAGCGGAACATAATTTGGACCGACGAAAGTACATTCACACGCGTGGGGATGTACAATCAACATAACACACATTTGTGGATGCACGAAAATCCTCACGCATGCAGAGTGGATTCCTTCCAACACCGTTTCTCAGTTAACGTCTGGGCCGGTGTCATTGGTACACACATACTGGGGCCAGTCTTCTTACAAAGATTAACAGGAGACGCATATTTACTGTTTTTACGAGAAACTCTACCTACGCTGCTAGAAGACATTCCTCTTCATAATTTACAAGAGGTATTCTACCAACACGATGGTGCCCCTGCCCATTTCACTAGAAGTGTTCGGCAGCACCTTGATGAAGAGTTTGGAGAGCGCTGGATCGGTCGCGGCGGCCCTATCCAGTGGCCCCCCAGATCAGCTGATTTGACGCCTCTTGACTTTTTTTTGTGGGGACGAATTAAATCGTTAGTTTATTTTAGTGATACAACAAGTGCCGAGGACCTAAAAAATAGGATAGTGAACGCTTTTGAAATAGTGAGAAATGACACTGAAGTGCTTTCTAAATTAAAACATCAATTAAGAAAACGGGCATTAAAATGTATTGAACAAGGTGGTGGACATTTTGAAAGTGTGTTAAAAAGACAACGTCGTATGAGTGTTTAGGCCATCAGTATGTAAGTTATTTGATTTTTTAAATTACTTTAAATATTTTGATTCAATCTTTTAAACATGCCGTCTCTGAATAATGTTGTCGTACCGCCTCTTATTTTCAGCAGTTCATTGCCGATTGGCATTGTATCATATTCAATAAACGAAATTATTCAGAGTCGACAGTCCAAAGCCTGAAAAGTGTGATGGAAAGACGCAATCATAATGTTTACTAGACATAGACCGTAAATAAACAATTCTTTTCTCGGACGTCGTCGGTTAATGTTTCATAATATTTCTTTAACGTAAACAATCGTGTATCAAATTGTCGGCTTTTTCCGTAGTTTCGTTGTGTTGTGTCGAGCGGCGCGGTAGCTGCTTGTGCGACTGTGTGCGCTGCGTGCGTAGTAGTATGACCATAAATTTCTCCCAGAATTGGTATAACTAATTTAATAAATAACAATGCATATACATGTTAAATTAAAAATGAAGTGTATATATTATGATTATAACATAATATTCTAATTGGGGTGTTTGAGGGTGTGCGTTAATTACGTTACATGTTGTATATGCCCAATGAAATTTATGTGTAAGGTGTGCAATGACTTTTACCCTATTTGACACATATGCATTGAGTGTATTTATGTTGGTTTTTATCCATGCTAAAACTATTTGTGAATCAGAATATAAGACAACATTATCAATTTTTAATTTAAGTTGCAGTGTGGTAGATGCTCTGGCAACGAGTTTGGCTAGCAATACAGCAGCATTCAGCTCAAGCCTGGGCACAGTTAGGTTTTGTTTCAACGGATTGACACGTGATTTTGAACTGAGTAAAGAGACTTTGACTGCGCCAGTGACATCAACGACCCTGAAATAAACACAACATCCATATGCGGCAGAGCTTGAGGCATCACAAAATCCTATGATCTGGATAGAACGCGCATTGCATGAAATATAACGTGATATAGCTATAGGCGTCATGTCATTAATGCTATCATAAAATTCACTCCATACTTTAAGCAACTTATCAGCTAATGGTGCGTCCCAAGCTATATGGGCTTGCCATATTCTTTGCATAATTACCTTGGCTCTTACCACCACGGGCCCAGCTAATCCTAGTGGATCATAAAATTTACCAATAAAGCTCAATATTTCACGTTTAGTGGTAGGCATGCAAGTGTTGGAATTTGGGCATGAAAGCATGAATGTGTCACTATTAATGTTATAATGAATGCCTAACGTTTTAAGGGAAGCATTGTTTTTCTCTAACTCTATATTGTCAAAATGTTGTAGTGATTCAGGAATGTCAGTTAACAATTCGGGACAGTTTGAAAACCATTTATGTAATTGAAACCCACCAATTTTTAAAAGCTCGCAAAATTGTCTTTTTGACTCTATTAGAAGACTTGGTGAACTTTGAGACACAAGTGCATCGTCGATGTATGTGTAATTTGTGAGTATTTCTGCAGCTAAAGGATACTCATGCTTATATAATTGTGCTAATTCTTTTAAGCAACGTGTAGCCAAATAAGAGGAACACTTTAAACCATATGTGACAGTGTTTAACTGTATGCATTGAATGTTATCCTTGGGGCTGTCCCTCCAAAGGATATTTTGTAAAGACCTAAACTTAGGATCTAACGATATTTGTCTGAACATACTTTTTATATCAGTTATGAAAATATATTTGTCAACTCTGAATAATAACAAAATATCTACCAATTCATTTTGAACTACAGGCCCATTCAATAACACATCATTCAGAGAAATCTTGGTACTGGTTTTCATAGACCCATCAAATACTACCCGGCACTTGGTTGTCCTTTTATCTAGTTTTAGGATATGGTGATGTGGCAAGACATATACTGGGTCAGTACAAAGGTCATATTTGCTGATATCGATGACTGTGCCATGGCCTTGTTTCAAATAGTCATGTATAAATTCTTTATATACACACATCAAAAGTGTCTAGGGATCAACATATATTTTTGCAATAACTTTTCTCCTGATTGATATTAATTAAAATTTTCTTTAAGGATTCATAAAATAAAGTGTTTTCGTTTGTCACAGTAACGATAAACCAAGTCACCTTTGCATTAATAAAGAAATTTGCCATTTTCCTAATAAAGGGATTTTTGACATTTGAACCACTAACACAAAAGTTCGAAAAAAAGACTGAAATAACAGTTTTCTTTAAAATTTTATTGGGTAACTTAAACAATTAATAATCCGTGTTTCTACCGCGAACACTAACAACACAAGAACATCGGTTTGGCATACTCAAAATGAGTTCATCCAAATCACGCTGTGGAATGGCCGCCCATGTTCGTTGCAACAACAAAAAAAGGTCTTCTTGCGACTGGATACCCTCCATATTCGGCAGAGCTCTTCTCTGTAGCATATCCCATGCATGCTCAATCGGGTTCAAGTCTGGCGACTGAGCAGGCCAGGGCAGGACATTGATGTTAGCTGCGGCGAGAGTCTGTCTTACAACTCTTGCGGTGTGCGGTCGTGCATTATCATGCATTAACTGAAATAAGGGACCGATTTGCACTTGTAGAGGAACGATGACGTCTGATACAATCGTCTCAGCATAAATTTGAGCGTTGAGGTTGCCTCTGATCCAAATCAACTCAGTTCTTCCGCCGATCCAAATACCCGCCCATACCATGATGGTTCCACCACTATAAGGATGGACTTCCTGGCAGGATTTTAATCGCTGTTGGCGTCCAGGGGTTCTCCAGTGTCGTATACGTCTTGTATCCGGTCTCATACCAAAACGAGACTCATCAGAAAAGCACACGAAACGCCATTGTTCTTCTGCCCAATTTCTGTGTTCAAGAGCCCATTGATATCGAATCCTACGATTGTGCATTGCTATAGGTGGTACCCGTAGCGGTCTTCGGGAATGAAGGTTCACTTCATGCAAGCGGTTTCTGACTGTTTGGTCGCTAATTAAGTTCCCTGAAGAGTGATGAAGCCTCACGGCTAACATCATGGCGGTTATTGTTGGAGCTCTTCGAGTTAAGATTTGAATGTATCGGTCTTGTCTCCGTGTGGTGCAGCGATACCGTCCTCCATGGCGCTCAGCCACGGTACCAGTGCTTCGGTAACGTGTCCAAAGTCGACTGATAACACTCTGACTTGTATTCAGAGCTAAAGCCACAGTACGTTGCCGGGAACCAGCTTCTATCATTCCCACGGCTCTGAGCATTTCTTCCCTGCTTAAATGACGTCGCCGCTCCATAATAACGTTGGTTTTAATCAGTAGTAGGGAAACAGTAGCACTAATAATGTCTTCAATGCGTTGTATGTTTTTATAGGGAAAATATTGACAGCTGATTTTCATCTTTTACTCGAATTTGATTCACAGTTCCTGATTCAAATTATGAAATGCACCAAAAAGGATCCATATAAATTTATAAAATCATAAATTTATTACAAAGCCACATCTTAATCTCAAGAAATCCGCATAAAAATGCTTGATCCCTAGACACTTTTGATGTGTGTAAATTGTAAAGAAAATGATCTTTTTGCAATCTGATTTCTAAATTAAGAAATCTTTTTAAAGCTAAATTAAACGAACTCCCAAGAGTTTTATTGATGGATTCTAAAGGCAACTTAAGAGGTAGCGCAACTTGAAACCTATTATTTTTAGTATCTAATATTACAGTGCTACAAAATAGCTTCTCACATGCCTCATGTTCAGGTAATTTTTCAGGATAGACTTCAGGAATACTTTCAGTCTCCCAAAATTTGCAAAGAGTATCATTTAGAGAATCATCACAGGTTTGACAAAATAAAGATGTTACTTGATTTGAATGTGGAGCTGCAGGTACAGAACCAGCAATTACGTATCCAAATTGAGTGTGTAATACTGGAATTGTAGGTGTAGTGGCGCTGTGTCCAGGATGAGTGAGCTCCTGGATACCCAATTCAGGCTCAGGCGGTAGCAGCACCCGGAAAAACACATCAGCTCCTAATAACATGTGTATAACACCTGGTTTGTTAAAAGTTTTGTCAGCAAGAGTGATATTTTGGGGAAGAACCATATTTTTCAAATTTATTTTTACCCGAGGCAGTTTAGTGGTAATACTGTTTAATATGTAACAAGTCACAGGGATATTAAATTCATTTACAATTGAATGTAACTGAATGTTGACCTTTTTTCCAATATTAATTGAACTACCAATGCCCAATACCGGGGTGTTGGCTTCCTTGAGTTCTAATTTTAATAATTGTACAAGTTCACTTGTAATAAAAGATATTTGAGACCCACTGTCAAGGAGGGCCCTAACATGTACCTCAGTTCCATTAGACGCTATTAGCTTAACTCGGACTGTAGGCAACAAAACATGTTTAGTATTTGACTCTGTAAACAAAGTCACTGGTGACTGGGCTTTATCTAGGTGAAGTAAGGTACTGTGCCTTTCTTTGCATACTTCACACTTGAAGAAAAACCTGCACTTCTTGCTGTGATTGTTTAAACATATATTACATAGGTTATTATCTGTGACAAATTTTGAACGATCTGAAACAGACATTAATTTAAATTTAGGACAAAGAAATAACTTATGGGACGACTTACATAGTATGCAGACTGTTGGTGGCGGCGTGTTATTCATGGATCCAGCTCCTGCATCACCTTTTTTAACAGTTACCATGTGAGTCGCTTTAGCTGTGGGGACCTTTACCAGAGTCTTCTCTGCATCCTCAAGTGCAAGTGCTCGCTTCTCTAAAAATCCGATGAAGTCACAAACTTTAGGGTTTTTATCTCTTATGAGTTGGTAATCTTTACTGCAATACATATCTAGCTTTCGTGTCAGTATACAAAGAATAATGGGATCCCATGAACTAATATTGTGATTTAAATTTTTTAGAGCAGCTAACTGCTGTTTCACAGTAGATACAAACATCCTAATATTGTGTGCTGTTGACTTAGCTATAGGCGTTATGTCTAGCAGGCTGTTAATATGATCACAAGTTATTTTATAGTCATTGTCATAGCGATCCTGTAATATGACCCTGGCCTCGCTATAGCTTTCAGCTACTAAAGGTAAATTTTTGACGAGGTCGAGAGGCTCGTCTTGCAGAAAGTTACGAAGATAAAACAATTTTTGAATGTTTTCTAAACTGTGATTGCGGTGAATTAATGCATCAAATAATCCTATGAAGGATTTGTACTCTGAGTACTTACCCGTAAATATTGGTACATTGACTTGAGGCAATTTAGTTAGCTGTTTTGGAGCAGCATGCTGTGGTGATGGCGAAGTACTGTTAAGAAGGGATTTTATGACTGTTAGAGCTTCTAAATATATGGACTCGACGGCATCAAAATCGTCGGCCGTAGGATCAACAGCACAAATTTCCAAGTTCAAGTTTTCGAATTTATCAAAGGCAGATCTCAGGCGCTCCTCTTTAATTATAAGGGATTGATGATCGCAATCTGCTTTTTGTTCTTTGAACAAGTACGTTGTTAGCACGCCCTTCACGGCAGCACGCTTCCTCATCAATGCCAACTTCTCATCACGAGTATCACAGTCGGAGTCGGACATTTTTGTACACAATACTTTGCACTTTGTTAACAATTAACTTAATTAAGTGTCTATTAATACTAGCTTAATGTTAGCGTGCAGCGTGCACGTCTTGAGTTTTAAACACACAGAGTCTCAAAATGGGCGACACAGCAAAAAACTGGGCGGAAGCATAGAAACGTCAGAAACGCCCCCAAACGGCGAGTAGCGAGCAGCAGAACTTCGATGGATTAGGTTGGTAGTGGACGAGAATACGCGATGATTGGTTGCAGCTTGATGAGCACAACGGAGGCCTCTGGCGGTGAGCGGCTGGAACTTCGTTGATTCACCGATATTACCAAACGGCTACTTGTTGCGACGAATATAGTGGCGCCCCTGGCGGCGAGCAGCGGTAGTACGATGACTCGTAGCGGATATCGTCGAATGTTCTCGACGATTCTTGAAGGCAGCACTACGCCGAATAACGATGATGGCGGTTTCCGGTACGGCTTTGAACTGCAACTTCCCGTCTTTTTGAAAACCACGTTGATCCCTCGTTTTATTTCTTATGCTCTTCTTCTTCCACTTTTGTTTTGATGATAGCAAATCTGTATTGGATTGCTCAATCGATCGGCGGCTGTAGATGTTGGCGTCGACGCTTTTTATAGCGAACTACTGCTCAACAACACTCCTACACGACACTTCTTGATAGAACACGATTTTGGCACGGGCCTCTATATGCGAAGGACCAATGTTGAGGACTGTAATTATGTATTTCTAGGGTTTTTATCTGGTAGAATTGAGAGAGGTTTTGTGGAAATAAAAGAAACGTGACCGTTCATGGAGACAATCGAAAAGCTATATTTTTCTTGAACTGACAGTTGATATGACATAAAAAAAAAGACATTGACACTCAACATGACAGTTATAGTGTTGCAAGACAACAGATATAATTAATAAAATGTTGGGGATGCCAACACGGATCTATTTTGAAAATTGTCAAAATTTATAAAATAATGGTTTTAAGAGATGTTAAAAAAAAACAATTCATTTTCCTAAATAAATGTTTTAATGAATGAAAACATATGGTAATAGAATATACTTGTTTATTATAATAACGAAAATCTGAAAAAGTGACATGTTAATTATAGACATTTCTTTTAAACTACCCTAAAATCTTTCTTACTGTCGAATTTCGGCATATCTTTGCGAGACTCTACTTGTGACTTAATAAAGCCCTCCCGAGAAGATTTGCTGCATTATGTACTGGCGGCTTCGGTCACTGTCTTTACTGCTCTTTCTACTGCTTGGGTGCGTGATGGCAAGCGCAGAAGCAGCAGTTCACCTTCACTTTTGTGTGCTATAAATAACTGCAGTTCTTCGTCGCTCACACTCTTGAGAATGGGAGACTGCGTTATATTTTTCTGCCAATCAATTAATTCGACGTATGATGAAGCGTTAAAGTTCAGGTCAGGCACTTGGAAAAGTCTTAATTTTGTTTCAGGAACGGTACGGGCCTTTAGAATACAACGTGCGGCTAACTCCCGAATGTGTTTTTGCGGGTCTGTCAACATTGCCAATAATAAGTTCTCCGGGTGTGCGAAATAGCCATTTCGTGTGATCACAGGATCTATTACGGCTTTCAGGTTTGCTGTGAGGTATCTAGAAGTGGAAATGAGTTTCCACAAATGAAGTGCACCATCCTTGCAACTAGGGTGAGTCTTGATAGCGAACCAAGTCGGAGCGTAAACCCTTACCACGTAGGTTGCTAAAATCGACAACTCTTCTGAGGGGGATTTTGTCGAAACATATAGCCTCAAAATACGATTAGCCCGGGTAAGCCACCTAGCATGTGATATCTTTCCAGGTGACCCAGGAGGACCAGGAGGTTTCTGCTGGGGAGTTTGTTCCGCCACTTCTTCTTCCCAGCTAAAGCACTAGGAAGTGGTGAAGGGTGGGCGTTTTGGGGGGATTGTCTTATGTGATTTTGACGTTCAAAAAGTGCTGAATCTCAGCCTAATTTGAATAAATGGCTTTTGATTTTGATTTTGACCTCTTTGCCAAATCCTCGGGAAATACGCCGGTCGAGATAGCAGACGTAATGCTGTGCAGGTAAGATTGATCTGTGCTCAGATCTTGGGCTTTCACATGCGGCAGCTCCGAGGGTATTGCCTGATATTGGACTACGGGTTTCATTTCACAGTTTTCCAACTCTTTTCCAATTTTTCCTGAAAATGTATCGGGCCCCGTAGTAGCGCCATCGATATGCGCGAACAAGTGCCGAAACGGTAGCTCATTCATATGAAGCAAACAGACAATCCATTGCAATGGTTTATTTATTTGTTTTTCTAGTAAACGTATGATTCCTCCATACTTTCCAACGTTCACATTCGTCCCGTCGTCGCATCCAATTGCCAGCAAATCACCCATACAAAGGTTTTCATTTGAAAAATATTCTGTGATTGCCTTTACTATCATTTTAGAAGTTCCGGAAGTTGTTGTAATGTGACCTAAATAAATAGAGCCTGGTTCTTTTATAAGTGATATATGTTCCTCCAGTATCGTTTTCCTGTAATACTTTGCTCCTTGTTTTATCATCGTAAGAGTTCGGTCTTTGCGTCCATCGAAATATAAAGCGGGGATTGATTGTTCTTTGTCCTTAGACATTATACTTTGTCGTGTTTTGGTTCTTTCTCGGCGCAATTTGCTTTTGTCAATCACCGCGGCACACTCTGTTGCTTGCAAAACCACGGAAGCAATAGCTGCTCCTGCCCTGTCGGATATTCCAAACCTATCGCAAGTCTTTGAAAGCGCAGAAAAATTTATTCCGCTGCATACCTTCTGAGATGTAGTGGGTACCTTAACTACTACTACGGGATCATCCAAATCGGAATCATTGGTAATTGATGATGATGAACTATTAAGTGGTTCTATTGGCTCTTCGATGTGATCTGTGGTTTTATTTTGTGCGTTTTGTGTTGTAAATATTTTCTTTTCAATGATTTTCTGAGTTGATTAGTACTAGTGACGTCGACGTTTCCTATAATCATTTTTCTCGAGGTGCGTTGATCAATTAGGAAAA
Source organism: Brachylomia viminalis (assembly GCA_937001585.2). Classification (NCBI taxonomy): domain Eukaryota; kingdom Metazoa; phylum Arthropoda; class Insecta; order Lepidoptera; family Noctuidae; genus Brachylomia; species Brachylomia viminalis. Next base: position 2,754,717 of record OW443294.2, read on the forward strand.
TACGCTCATTTGTTGGTACTTTTCTTTCTTTGGAACAGATGCATGTGTTTAAATCCTTGCACTTGCAAGAACAAATGTCGAAGAGAGCCTTGCTATTGCGCTGAAACTCATTTACGTTCTTCTGGGGTATTTTTGGGTGAGATTTGAGGAGGTTCTTATACTTAAGGTGGTACGATTTTAGCATTTGACACACTAGCGTGTGTTACAGTTGGTAAATATGCTTTAATCCAAATACCTTCAATTTAGTTCGCTACAATATCCGCGATTTCCGAAAATGTTGGCTCTTTCTGCGAACTTTTGTTGAACTTGACTTCTCTTCTCGTCCATTCGTAATATTTGATCACATCCTCGTAAGTTGGTAGCACATTGTCTTTTATATCGCACAATTCACCTAGCAAAGGACATTTGAAACACTTTCGAGTACGTTCCATAGTGACACTGAACAAAACACGTCCTCTAACCTCACTAGCCGCAGCGTCACTGAGGTGAAAAAAATGGCGCGCTAAATGCAATTTCACCCACCCACCCCCGCACCTCATGCCTCTAAAAATTATTTGAAATGCGTTTGATGCGTGTTTTATCGAAATAGACTATATTTGCTGTTGTTTAACGTTTTAAATAGGTTTATGATGCAATTGAAATGTGTCCTAAATGGTACGTAAAAATACACCTCAAAAGTAATTTTTTCAAAATTTTAAATCCAAACCGGAGGCAGTAAACCAAAATAGAATCAAATAATATTTTGCACATGCTTGTTTTATCCCAATACACACACTTTTTTTTCTATTAGAAAAAAAAGAACAAAATTTTTTTTTTGACCCACCCTAATGTATATTGACCAAGCAAAAATTGCTTTCCATTAGTTTTAGCGAGATATTGTGGTACATGAAATTCGTTGATTGTTTGCGGTATCTTAGGAAGTCCTTTATTTCTAACACGCTGCACAATCATTCGGCAAGCTGATTTATTCGGCAATTGAGGCGCACTTATGGTAGCTACGTCTTTTAAACAACGATTTACAATTTGTGACGGACTGTCCATAGATTCCTTCGCACTAGTTCTCAATTTGTTTTTAAAATTCATATCAATAATTTTTTCAGGCTCTGGTAAATGTGCATGATCACAATTTTGACTAACAAATGTATGTTCATAACAATCAAATAAAGTTATTACACTTACACCACAACCACTTGTTTGTTTTTTTGTACACCGCCAATAATACTTGTTATCATATTTTTTATTTAAGTGATAAGAATATCCATTCACTACTAGCACATGTCCTCCGCGTTTAGATTGAACTAAATTGCACTTATTCATTTTTAATTTAACAAAACACGAGCGAGAAACATTTCATGTAACGAGGTCTGTCGTCACAAATTTCGCAACTACCCACAAAAAAAAAAAAACTACCATAGATATTTGTTGTTTTGTTACATGTAACTATTGCAAGTTTATTCAATACTCGTTTAATCTCAGTACCATTGTTAATGAGTGCATTATGCGTCATTTAGGGACTTATCTTTAATACGGAAGCTCCCGGTATTTATTTATTCATCTATGCTGATAAAATTAAACATGGGACTCGAGTATTGTTTAGCTGCATTGCACATTATTATAAAATATAATAGCTAGCGTAAACTGAATGCTATCGGCGAAAGATTCGTTCATTTAACCAATCGTCGTTGAAGAGTGTTTTCGGTGAACCGTTAAATCTTCGAAGGATTAATTCGGACTACCAACCGTCGATGAATAATATTATCGGCGAAACGTTTCATCAGCCAATTATTTTTTCGTTCAACTAACCGTCGGAGTAGAGTGTTATAGGAAAACCGTCCTTTCGGTGAGCGGTATTTCGGAATACCATACGTAGCTCTTTTAAAACATTGTACAATGTTTTTGTGCTTGGCAATGGCATGAGATGCTGCAAGTATCTATAGGCTTTTGGTGACCTCTTAAATATATAGCCAAGGCTGATATTTTATTATTCGTTGACCAACGTCGACCCTTAGGCTTTCTTTTTTGATTTTTTGGCGCCGACGTCACAATTTCTTTTAACACAACTGACTCCAATTTTTCTAAGACATTTGCGTTGCGTCTTAGTGATGCCAGGCTGCATTTAGTTTTTGCTAACTGCTGCATCAACTGCTTTTCCCTTGGTGTTAAATCTGTAAAGATAATCTTTATAACTAAAAATTAATGGCTAAATGTGTCGCTCAGCGCAAAACTAGAGAACGGCTGGGCCAAATCGACTATTTTTTTTTCCAAATATTTGTTTTAGTCCGAGGATGGTTCTTATGAAGAGAAAAATTGGGAAACTTGCATGAAAAACGTAAAAACCACATTTATCTTTTTCCCATACAAACTGTTCCTACTGTCAATTCTAATGTTGGATGCTGATGCTGTACAAACTACTTGAAATCATCCGTAGATTTGTAATTTACTCTTTTTTTTTTTTCTTTGAGCAGTGGTGGCCCAGTGGTAACGGCCGCGACTTACGAGTTGTAGGCCGTAGGTTCGAACCCCGACAGGCGCTTTACTTTGTGTAAATTATTTCATCACCACTGCTCCGTGCCTCGGAAAGCACGTTAAGCCGTTGGTCCCGGCTGTCATTCGTGGATCTTTGACAGTCGTTACGGGTCGTCAGAAGCCCGAAAGTCTGACAACCAGTCTTACCAAGGGGTATTGTATTACCCAGTAACTGGGTTGTGGAGGTCAGATAGGCAGTCGCTCCATGTAAAATACTGGTATTCAGCTGCATCCGGTTAGACTGGAAGCCGACCCCAACATACCTAGTTGGGAAAAGGCTAGGCAGATGATGATTTGGAATTTTCTCTTTCTACAATAAACAGTTTGACTTTGACAGAAATTTGAACAGGACAATGTATGTCGGGTCAGCTATATTGTGGCGTATTAAGAGTTAAAACAACCCCTGAGGCGGTATAACAGACTATTGTAGTTTCTATGGTAAAATCCTCGCGTAAGAGGTCATGGTCATATAAGACATTCATGTACACGACGCCGCAGCCGAGCCGGAACCGCACCGGCGCCGGACCGCATGTACAAACATGCGGTACACACGACTACATATCAAGCTATATTTCAGTAAAAGCCTGATATGTAGTGGTGTGCATAAACTCGGCAGCAACGCGGCTCCGGTGCGGCGCCTGTGTGGTATTCATTCGTGTACACAAACATGCGGTCCGGCGCCGGTGCGGCTGCGGCATCGTGTACATGAAGCCTAAGTATGTATAGTATAGAATATCGTAATGATAAAGTACTTACTTGGTTTTGCCTCTGATATTTTTTCAAATGCAGCTTTATTTTCCAATATTTTGCCAGATCTCTTTTGAGACTGGGTATGCATTTCTTCTGAAAAGTGAATGCAAAGAGTAATTAGTAAAGGAATAGCAGTTATTCTTTGTCATGAACAACTAGAATAGACTTGATTGAAAGAAAGTAAGAAAAAAATGAATGTCCACATAAATTATTCGAACTACTAATACGGGAAAGAGCAAAGACAAAAAACGATTTTTTATTTAGCTGTTGCCCGCGATTCGTCCACTTTTTTTATCTATACTAATATTATAAAGAGGTAAAATTTGTTTGTAAGTTTGTAAATTTGTAAGTTTGTAAATTTGTAAGTTTGTATGTAGGGGGTAATCTCCGGAACTGATGATCCAATTCCAAAAATTTTTTCACTGGTAGAAAGCTACATTATTCCTGAGTGCTATAGGCTATAAATTATATTTATATCATGCTTAATAGCCGAGCTATCACAATTTTTGTCTAGCAAGTCGGAAATAAATACTTCTAAAAACACAATTATTTGCATGCGCTGCCTAAACGGTTGTTTAAAATTGAATACAATGTATCGTAACTTGTCCGTCTTAACAAATCAATCAATCTGCCTTGCCTTTTCCCAACTATGTGGGGATCAGCTTCCAGTCTAACCGGATGCGGCTGAATAACAATATTTTAGATGGAGGGTAATACGATACCCCTTGGTGAGACTGGTTATCAGACTTTCGGGTTTCTGACGACAGTCTCGGTATGTAAAGATGGTCACCGATCCACAGACCAAACGCGGCAAACGTAGCTTAACCTGATGGATCGACCCGTGTTACTTAGCCACGAGCTTCTCGAGCAAATAAAATAAATTAATTTTGCATATTATTTTTTACTATATAATATAGGTTTAAAGTACAAAATAATATGAAAAATTAATCATTTAAAAAGTTAATATGTTTTGGTTATATTGGTCGATTTTGATGGAATAAACACTAAATGTTACTCACAATGGACGTAGAAATAGCTGCTGCTGTTTGTCTTTGTGCCGTGAGCTATTATAATTTTTTAAACATTTACTATAAAAAAAATATTCTCAAACCATGGAGAAAAAGAAGATGGTGGATGATTACCATGCACCGCAGTAGAAACAGGTAAATACATATTAAAACTTCCTGAATAGTTAATGTATTTTATTGTATTACTAAAGAATCAATAGAAACGCTTCTTTGTTTCAGAAGTACAATGGAAAATCAATTGGCTGAGTTGGTGGCGGAACCTTCTGGCCAATTTAACAACTTCACAAGAATGTCTCTATCAGACTTCGAATATTTATTGCAAAAAGTGTCTCCAATGATAAGTAAGACAAACACACTTAAAAGAGAAGCAATACCTGCCAAAATTCGCCTAGCAATTACTTTGAGATTTTTAGCCAGCGGAGACAGCTTTGAGAGTCTACATTATCTGTTCAAAGTTTCCGGTTCAATAATTTCCAGAATTGTGCCCGAAGTTTGTATTGCTCTAAACCAAGTTTTAAAGGATCAAATTAGGGTAAGTAAAAACAAAATAATTACAAAATTATTTATTAAAAAAGAACACAGTTTTGGCAAAATAGGGTATGGTCAAAATTGTAGTAAACAAGTAGGTAGGTACTTATAAAACTATGCTTCATAAAATGCTTGATTTACAATGTCGGTAATGTGCTCTGAATCTGATGGTGGACTAACAATCTCGTCAGACAAAATTTGAATAATGTTATCGGAACGTGATCTTTGAACCCCTGGATCGGAATATGAAGTACATGCCGACTCAGGCCGAACGTAGTATGTAGGGGATGTAGTAGGATGTAGTAAAAGTCTTGGAGTAAGTCTTGGAGTTGGTTCTGAATGCTGTTCGTCGGTGAAGGCCGTGTGAAATATGAGGGTATAGCATTCAAGCGCTTTATAAATAACCCATCTATTTCGTACATCATTTGTAAACTAGCTGTTTCACTTAGTTTACGGAGCTTATTAGCAAGAATTTTGCCATAACGATCAAAATCGTCTTCGGGCACTACCGGTTTATTTAAAACTTTATTTAGTGAACTCATGGCTTCCTTCATCGACTTCCCAGCTTCTTGTAGTTCTACAGGATTTTTTCGGCGCCGCGGTACTGTTTCCAGTGAGGATGTCGTAGGCGCAGGTTCTGCGCCTACTTCTCCATCTAATATTTCACTTTCTGTTGTAGTTGTTGTATTCTGAAAATAATAACACAGTTTATTTTATGTTACAGGTTCCTGAGGATCCACAGTCATGGCTACAAATAGAAAAAGGGTTTAGAAATTTTCCAAGGTGTATAGGCGCAATAGATGGCAAACACATTGTTATCCAATCTCCTATGCATAGTGGTTCATATTGAGACTTTATGAAATAAAACAAGCGTGTTTTCACATGAACAGTTCAACCGATTGTATTTAGGAACGAGTGCCACAAAGCCACATAGAGAGCGACCACAGATAACATACATTTATGAACAGAGGTTAAGCATACTCTACACTATACTATTTTTATATAAACTAACACCCCCACTATATAAAAATAACAACAAACTTATTTCTTTACTAAACCAATTGCAGTAACAAAAGATTGATGTTTAATATAAGTTAAACTTTTGGTCAACAAATCTGCAGGCATATTAGCGGTGCATAGATACTGAACATCAATAAACTTCTGTGCAATAATTTCTTTACAAAAATGAAATCTTATATCTATATGCTTAGATTTATTATGGAAAACAGGGTTAAGCAACAACTTTTGAGCACTTTGATTGTCGTTGTAAACTACAATAGTATATAACCTGTCAGTAATTTCACATTGCAGGTTTCTAAGGTAAATTGCTTCTTTACAACATTCTGAAATTCCTATATACTCAGCTTCGGTGCTGGAAAGTGCAACAACCCTTTGTTTCCTGCTTTCCCAGGATATTGCACCTCCTGATAATTTAAAAATAAAACCTGTATATGACCTTCTACTAATAATGTCACTACCCCAATCAGCATCAACATAACCAAGTATATCAGAATTTTGCTTTGAATCATATTTCAAGACATAACATTTGGTCATCTTTAAATATTTTAAAATACGTTTGGCATGTCGCCAATGTTCTTTGGTGTGACAGTTATTAAATTGGCTCAAATAGCTTACAGGATAGGATATATCAGGACGACTTAAAACTGACAAATACATCAAACTACCTATCAACTGCTGATATGGTATGCTATTGTCACATTGGTTACATTCATTGAGATTTAATTTACATTCCATGGGTGTATCTGATGTGTTACAATCTACCATGTTAAATTTACTTAACAATTGATCAATATAATTCTCTTGGTCTAATGTAACAGAATTTTCATTATAGTTAATTCTCATACCCAGACATTGCCTTATATTACCTAAATCTTTTATCTTAAAGTTACTTCCTAAAACCATTTTCAAATAATCTACTTCCTTACAGTCATTTGAAAATATGAAAAAATCGTCAACATACAGAGCAATTATAGTTTTACAATTTCTGTTACTTTTGATAAACAAACATGGTTCAAATTTAGATTTGACATACCCAATATTACTTAAACAATCCTCAACCTTTTTATACCACATTCTTGAAGCCTGTTTCAACCCATAAATCGCCTTTTTTAACTTTAATACTTTACCATCATTTATGTCACCAAAACAATCTGGTTTTTGCATGAAAATATCTTCTTCAAGATGTCCATTTAAAAAAGCTGTTTTAACATCTAAGTGTGTTGTCTCTAGACCTAATTTTATAGACAAAGCAAATAATAATCTTAATGTCGAGAACCTTACCACTGGGGAAAAAGTTTCAGTGTAGTCCACTCCATGTCTCTGTGTAAAACCCTTTGCCACTAAACGAGCACGATATAGAACTTTATCACTCACATCACGTTTTTTCTTTAAAACCCATTTACACTGAACAACACAACCACTCGATGGTGCATCTACAAGCTCCCAAGCTTGGTTGTCCGCGAAGCACTGAAGTTCCTCCTTCACAGCCTTTTCCCAGAATTCCTTTTCAGGTCCAGTTAGTGCCTCTTGCAGTGTCACCTCTCCAGCTTCATGAAGCTTCTCATATGGAAGTTGTTGACTACTGAAACCATATCTGTCAGGTTGTTTTCTTACTCTATCTTGTCTTGTATTAGATACAATTTCTACACTCTCATCCACATCTTCATATTCACTCGGTACATAAGACGAGTCTGAATCCGTATTGATTATGGAATCTTCATGAGATAGTAAACTTTCCGACATCTTCTCTGCTTCCCCCACTGAAGGTGTATCTGGTACAGTTTCTACGGCTTTTCTACTCTCTGTCACTGCTATAGTTGTGGTTGTCGTGTCTTTTTCTACAACTATCACATCTCGACTAGTAGCTATAACTTTCTTATTAGGCTCATACACTCTATAGCCTTTACTTCCATCAGCATAGCCAACCAAAATACATTCTTGAGCCTTCTTATCCCATTTGTTCCGCTTTTCCTTAGCTATGTGTACCATTACTTTACTACCAAACACCCTCAGATGGCTAATATCTGGTTTGGCGTTATGCCATAATTCATAGGGAGTTTTACCTTGCAATACAGACGAAGCAATGCGATTGTGTAAATAAACAGCTGTGTTTGTAGCTTCAGCCCAGAACATTTTGCTTAACTGTGCATCAAACAGCATGCACCTTGCTTTCTCAATTATAGTTCTGTTCATTCTTTCGCATAACCCGTTCTGCTCAGGGGTATAAGGGCATGTTGTCTGGTGAACAATGCCCATTTTCCTTAGATAACTGCTAAATTCAGCATTGCAGAACTCTCCTCCATTATCGCTTCTGAGTATTTTTATCTTTTTATTTGTTTGATTTTCAGCCAGTGCTTTATAATCTTTAAATTTCTCCAAAGCATCACTTTTGTTTTTCAGAAAATAAATAGCTGTCATTCTGCTAAAATCATCCACAAATAAAACAAAATATCTTGAGCCCCCGATAGAATTACATTCCATTGGGCCACAGATGTCTGTGTGAATAGTGTTCAACACTTCTGTGCTTCTACTACCAACATGTGTGAATGGCAGCCGGGATTGCTTGCCTTCACAACAGACAGTACAGGTAGATTTAGTGATGTCCACTTTGTGTTCCAAAGTCATTCCGTCAACTGCATTTTGCATTTTATTCAGGCAGTCACTATTTATATGTCCTAGCCTGCGATGCCAGATTTCACCAGATAAGATTGCTGCTGCAGATATGTTTTCTTGAATTTTCAACTTGTAAACTCCATTTTCCAAAGATGCATAGGCAACCAGTTTACCATTTTGGTTATATATTTCACAGGAATCCTTTGTAAACTCAACTTTGTTCCCTTTGCGAATTAATTGACTCACTGATAATAAATTGGTTGTTAATTTTGGTACACAAAACACATCTTTTATATCCACATCAAAACTGCAATCACAAGCAAGAGTGGTAACCTTTACATCGCCCGAACATAAAATCGGCACTTTTGTCTTGTCGGCAACCATAATAGTCTGATCCTTTTTTTTGTAAGAAATATTCTGAAGCCATTCTATATTCGGTGTTAGATGCACGCTAGCCCCGGAGTCAACATACCAATCTTGAATATTAAAATTTCCACTTAAAAATACTGCACTGAACGCATTTGTTTGTTTACGTTCATTTCCTTTATTTTCCGATATATCCATCGTACATTGTGATCTATAATGGCCTATTTGTTTGCATCTATAACATTTAATTTCTTTCTTCGTCTTTATTGACATTTATATAGATAAAATGTCAAAAAAGCTTAGCTCTGCAGCATACGCTGTTAGAAAAATTCGTGGTTTAACAGATTTAGAGACAGCCCGTTTAGTATACTTCAGTTATTTTCATAGTGTAATGTCGTACGGTATTCTGCTGTGGGGAAATGCCGCCGATATTCAGACGATTTTTGTTTTACAAAAAAGGGCAATTCGTTCAATTTATAAATTAAGTCCCAGACACTCCCTCAGAGAAAAATTTAAAGAGATTAATATAATGACTGTGCCTTCTCAGTATATTTATGAAAATCTTTTGTATGCACATAAAAATATTAATCTGTTTAAAAAATACAGTGATATCCATAGTATAAATACTAGGAACAAACACAAATTTGTTGTTCCTACAACCAGGCTCAAGAAAATAGGTGGCTCGTTTAGATGTCAATGTATACATTTTTATAATAAACTTCCTAGCCACATTCAAGAACTAAGCCTTAATAAATTCAAATCTTTTATAAAAAGGAAACTATGCCAGAAAGCCTATTATACTGTCAAATACTTTATTGAGGACAAAAAGGCTTGGGAGTGAGCTGTTCCAATAAATTTACACAGGGAATGTTGATTTATTTTATTGTTTTTTTTTGCTAACTATTGTACTTTTAATCTTTGCTATAAGTATCTATATTTTTTTACATATACAATGACATGAATATTTACTGTATAAAGTATTATATTATTTTAATTGTTGTGAATGTGAGGACTATGTGGGTTATTATTCCAGTTTTAATCATGTTCTGGCAGTTTGAGTAGTTTATGTGGCCTACCCAAATGTCCTTTCTTTGGTATTGTTCGTCGAATCGTTGAGCTCCTTAAGTTCTGAGTCGAGCTGCACGGTTACTGACAAATGCGTGCACTGTCTGGACAGGTCCACTCAATCTGTGTGGTTCTTTTCTCAAAAGTCCATTTCAGACACCAATCTGCATGGTCCTCAATGATTATGTCCGGATTTTATATACACATTGACATTAATGAATTTTATATACATATACTATGACAAGAGTATTTACTTTGTAAAGTATTATGCTATTTTTTTAACTATTGTGAATGTGAGAACTATGTTGGTCATTGCTTTTTTTTTTTGTATTTTTACTCTTAGTGTAATCATGATCTGGCAGTTTGAGTAACTTGTGCGGCCTACTCAAATGTCCTTTCTTTGGTATTGTTCGTCGAATCGTTGAGCTCCTTAAGTTCTGAGTTGAGCTGCACGATTGCTGACAATTGCGTGCACTGACTGGACAGGTCCACTCAATCTGTGGGGTTCTTTCCTCAAAAGACCATTTCAGACACCGATCTACATAGCCTTCACATGATCTGACCAAGATTCTGTCTGGACTTTAAAAGAGACTGTGACCTCTGAGTTTGTTTCGGCCTTTCTTCTCAGAGTAGTCAGATAGGAAACGCCGACCTCATCTAGTTTAAAAAAAAAATATGATTGACGTGTAAAAGTGTTTGTAAAAACCTACTTACAGAAATAAAATCATTTATCATTTTTCATTTATCATTGAGGATCCATTTTGGCCGCCATGATTGTTATTTTTCACAACCATAGATTTCTTTGCCGATGAGTGTTGCCGGCCTCTAAAACCACTGGCCAATGCACTATTTCGTTCATCGTTCATTTCACTTCCAGTTCCTGTTTCCATATCTAGTAACTTACATTTTATAGCGTCGGTTGTTATCTGGATTCCCGAATGTTCTATAGCCATTATCATGGGGGCATATTTTTCAGGTAGCCCCGCCAACAGCAATGAGCCAATCCATTCGTCATTAATCTGGAATCCCGTTCCACATAATTTTTGTCCCGTTTCTATGATTTGAGTTACGTAGTTGAGCATGGAATTGCAATTTTCTAGCCTTATCGATATTAGATTTCGAAGTAAGCTTATTCTCCTTGAAAACCCAGAATCGTCGAACAGCGCCTTGAGTTTGTCCCATAGCTCCTTAGTAGTTTTAACGCTTCTTATGTGCACGTACAATGTGGCGTCAATCGTGAGAATCAGCTTAGCTTTTGTTCTTGCATCATCCTCGGCAAACGACTTAACATCTTTTTCTTTGATGCATTTTGTCATTCCTTCTAAGATTAGGAAGTTTTCCGCCGCAAATACCCATTCGCTATAATTTTCTCTTCCTTTGAGTTTCGGTACATTTACAATGTAGTTTGCCGCCATTGTTATCTTGCTGCACTAAGAAGTTTATATCTAACTACTAGCCTGACTAGCTTTCTTATTACCCTACTGCGAATAAAAATTACTTTCTTACTTTCGCGAGATAATTTACTAAGAAAAGCTACTCTGAAGCACTGGGGCTCTGGGCCCATAACCTATTGAGACTTTATGAAATAAAACAAGCGTGTTTTCACATGAACAGTTCAACCGATTGTATTTAGGAACGAGTGCCACAAAGCCACATAGAGAGCGACCACAGATAACATACATTTATGAACAGAGGTTAAGCATACTCTACACTATACTATTTTTATATAAACTAACAGTTCAGAGTACTATAACTATAAAAAGAGTTTCAGTATTGTTCTTCTTGCTTTAGTTGACAGTAATTACAATTTTATTTTTGCTGAAATTGGAAGCCAGGGAAGAATTAGTGATGGCGGTGTCTTTCGTAGTAGTCAACTATGGCAAAGAATTTGCTCAAATAATTTAAATTTCCCAATGCCACGACCGCTGCCAGGGGGTAGAAGAGAAGTTCCGTATGTTTTTCTGGGAGATGGAGCATTTGCATTGACAGCACATGTGATGAAGCCGTATCCAGGAAGTCATAATGAATGGACGCCGAAACGTATATTTAATAAGAAACTATCTTCATTACGTGTAGTCGTTGAAAATGTATTTGGGATACTAGCCTCAAGATTCAGAATATTTTGGAAACCCATACTACTAAACCCAGAGAAAACCACTATTATTGCAATGACTTGTGTACTTCTACACAATTTCTTGAGGAAGAGTAGAACGTCATCGGCAATTTATGCACCCTCAGGTACAGTTGACGTATATGACAGCAACAATGAGCTGGTCACACCAGGTTTATGGAGGAATGAAATTGAAGACACATGTGCCATCAGACCCTTGCAACAAATACCGAGAAGACCAGCACAGGATGCATGTCAGATTAGAGAAGAATTTACAACATATTTCTTTAATAATCAGCGCCAATAATATCTATTACCTACCTGTTGTAAATGTTGTAATAAATACATTTTTAATTGATATAAATAATGTTTTCTTACCTGTGTATCTGTGTTCAAAGTATATCTACACTGAACAATTTTATTTAAGAATGAGTCCATTAACTCGTAGGCGAACCATTTTAAATTTTAGTTTATAAACCAATAAACTGAATCAGCTGCAGCTCCTGACTGGATGGAGGCAATAACCCTTCTTTTATGACTACGATAGGTAACCATAAGTGAGTCCCGCTTCTTTTTCAACTCTGCGACCGGGATTTGCATGTGCTCGCTTATTCGCACCCAAGCGTCATGGTTACATTGTTTATCCTTGTGTTTCACATCCTTCGAGTTCCATAAAACAGGTTCTGTTTGATAGCACTCCAAAAACTGTAATTCTCGTTCATTAGACCACATAGTGAAACACGTGCGTTCATAAATACCGTCAGCGGGCAACTAAATGAACGAGTGTGTACATGCTCGGTCTCGTTTACCTCGCGAGAGCCAACGAGACCTTTTGACTCGGGCGCAAAAAACCGACAAGCCACCGAGAGCGACCGAGACGAGAACGAGAGAGCGAGACGAGACGAGAGCGCCCTGTACACACGCGCGCTCGGCCTGTCTCGGGGTATCTCGACGAGTGTGTACAACCGCCATTACTTATTTCTCGCATCTTCCAGTACATTTTTTGCAAAAATATTTTGATGTACAGATTTACGATTCTACTATACAGGGTTACTGGTAATTCGACGTATATCCGTCAGGGGCTGATAAGGGGGCCAAAATGCAACAAATTGAACCCCCATATGTATGGCCGAAATTCAATAGTTTTCGAGATATTAGAATTTTAAGGGTTTTTCGATATTTACTCAAAATTTGACATTTCATTCCAAATAAAAAAAAAACTACATATTTGAATGGGTACCATTAAAAATGATGTTGTAGCTGGCACTTCAATTAAGCTATGGACATATTTAAAACTACTTAATTTAACAAAATAATGAAAATAATGAGCGATATAAGAATAATATCTTACCAATATTTTCATTTTACGCTTCAAAAATGTTGTCTCGTCACAAAAAATTCTATGACATTAATCGTACAAATAACTAAAACAACTTGCTTATTCTGTAAGCTTTCCAGAAAGCTATAAAAGTCAATTTTAAAATACATAATTCGTGCCAAGGCATGTGTTAGAATCGGCGCGGGGAGAGAAAGGGTCATTTGTATTTGTATGAAATAAAATGCATAAAAAATGTACATCAAATTTTATTACAAATTTTACACATCTTGTTCAAAATGAGCCCCTTGATTACGAATGCAGGTTCGAATTCTCTTCCGAACTTCGGTTTTCGTCACTCTTGATGTGAACGTGTTCTCATCTGTTGCGCCGCGTTTATTATTCGCTGTCGAAGTTCTTCGACTGAATTTATTGGGGTCACATAAACTAATGCCTTCATATGACCCCAAACGTAAAAATCAAGTGGTGTGATATCAGGGCTTCGTGCTGGCCACGGAATTGGCCCTCCCCTCCCAATCCATCGGTTTGGATATCACTCGTCTAGCCACTGTCGGACAGTAATCCGGTAATGTGCTGGGCAACCATCATGTTGAAACATGAGGTTGTTTTTTATTTCTTCGGGAACATCCGCCAACAAATCGTCTAGGTTGTTTCTCAAAAACTCCTCGTAATTTTCGCCGTTCAAATTTTGGGGCAAGAAATGAGGGCCCACCAAATAATTATCAACGACACCCATCCATACGTTCAGGGAAAATCTCATTTGCGACGCAGTTTCTTTTAGTTTTTTTGGATTCCTGTGTACGATGCACGTACATGGTTTTTAAAATTATTTGTTAAGTAGTTAGTTGTGCAATAAGTAAGCAGAAATCTTTGCACTCACATGCGCGACCTACATTAGGAAGCGTGAAAATCAGGCAGCTGAGGCGTGTATAGCATGGACGATGTTTTCTGTACCAATAATTTATTTAGTGTTCAATTAGACGCGGTTTGAGTCGGACAACTTGCATTTTTATTTCCTGATTCTAGCCCGTTGGCACTCATTTACAATTTGCATTTACATATTACAATTAATGTTAGGTGTGCTTGCATTTGCACCCTACATTATTTTTTTGGTCCTTCGAATTTATTGCAAGTACCGTGCAGTCCGATTTATCGATCAATATCACGTCGCGTGTGACCGGTATCTAGAACGAGAATTGCCGTGCAGAAGCAGTAGCAGCGATCCAGGTTCCGGAGCGACACGTTGCATCACCGTAAAGGGAGAGTTCCTGAGTTTCAAGTAAGATCGTTCATTATTTGCTTACTACCTAAACGATGGAGGGTTTAATCGCGCGTCAGGCAGAGATTTTGGGGGAGATTAAGAGCATTCATACCAACTTTAAGAAGGATTCCACGAGCAGGAAGACCTCCGATTACATCAAACAGAGGCTTGAGCGGTTAGATCAGCTGTGGGCGGAATGTAAAGAGAAACATCAGGAGTTGAGTGTGTTAGAAGACAAGACGCATCAGTACTTCACCGGCAATGTTCACGAGGTAATGAGAGATTGGTACCACGGCGTGCGGGAGGAGCTTACAGCATGCGGGACCACGCTGCAGGGTGGACCCAGCAACGCCGGCTCTAGCAAGGTAAACGTGGAGTTTGACAGAACCCCGTTCGGGGGCTCCGCGACAACAGAAGGCAGGTTACTCGGACTACAGCAGCTGCAGAACGCCAACTTCCGTGCGTTCGATAGGTTAGTGACGAGTAAAATCATTGGAGAGGCCATCGAGAAATGGGAGATAGAAGATGCTTTACAGACGTTGGGGTCTCGATGGTCAGCAATTGACAACATGCATTTGCAAATCGATGGCTTGTTAGAGGGGGCGCCTAATGAGTACTATGACGAGTTTTGTCGACACGAAAGCACATTTGTAAAAACAAAGCGGGCGTTGAACTTAAAATTGAACGCCTCAGTACATCAGCAACAATCCGTTCCCAAAATAGATATACCTATTTTCAACGGGAACTATTCACTATGGCCTACATTCATGGACCTCTTCGTGGAGGCAATACATAATAATCCTGTAATTGCAAAGGCACAGAAAATGCAGCATTTAAAGGGGAGATTGCGCGGCGAAGCGGAAAAACTCGTACAACATCTGCACATTGCACCGGAAAATTATGACACGTGTTGGGAAATCCTGAATCATAGGTATAACAACAAGTTTCTGTTATTTACCAAAAACTTCCAGAGTTTCATGCGTCAACCACATCTGCAAAAACAATCTGCATTCGACTTAAAGCGGTTATATGACACGAGCAATGAAACTATAAATGCAATACATAACTTGGGCGTAGATACAGCGTCATGGGATCCTATCTTAGTCCATTTATTATGCGAAAAGCTAGATTCCGAAACCTACGCGGAATACATGCAGGCAAGGTCGGACCCGCGAGAGATACCTACATTTAACCACTTCATGGACTTCATTGAGAGCAAGTTTATGGCATTAGAACCTTTACACAGGAAAAAACCAGAAAACAATAACAAGCCTCCTGCAAAACCACAATCCAGCGCGTCTCATCCCTTCAACAAAAACCAAAAGTCAGCAAACTCTCGAAACTTCCATGCATACAACGCTGGGCGATTTCGAAAGATTATTTGCCCATTGTGCAATGTTAATCACGCGTTGTTCCAGTGTTCCAAATTCACTGCCATGACGAGTTCGGAAAAACTAGAATTCATCGAAAGTAACAACATTTGCAAGAATTGTCTGTATGTGCACAGCAAGGGCTACTGTGCGTCACAGAAAAGATGCAGAGATTGCAATGACCCACATAATACGCTACTGCACAGCGACATCGCCAAGTCAGCGCAAGTTCCGTCAGCAACACGAAACGAGCCTAAACCGTCGACATCAACTGCAACTAGGTCATCTAAGACTGTGCAAAATAATTTCGCATCAAATAGTGATGACGAGATATTATTGGCCACTGCATTATTACAAGTAGCAACAGCTGACGGCAACTACGTCACATTACGGGCGTTAATTGATCAAGGCTCCCAAATATCCCTGATCACTGAGAATGCAGCTCAGAGGTTAGGTGTATAGCGTCAACAGCTGAATGCGAGCATAAATGGGATCGGTACCCTATCCAACAGGAGCAAAGGAAAGGTGAATCTGTTCTGTAAGTCCGTGCAGAACGACTTCCAGTTTGCTACGGAAGCATTGGTCATGCCACGAGTGGTAAATAATCTACCTAACGCCACATTCACAAAAAGAACTTGGTCCCACATAACAGACATCACTCTAGCCGATCCGGAGTACAACATATCGAGGCCCGTTGACATACTTTTAGATGCACAGGTATTCTCTGAGATCTTGATGAATGGCCTAGTTAAGGGAGAGACCACCGAACCTATAGCCCAACAGACTCGCTTAGGGTGGATTTTGTCAGGCAACGTCACCAAGTCATTCAACTGCAACGTTGTGATAAACCAAGTGGGTGACTTAACAAAATACTGGGAAGTGGAAGACATCAGTGGGGATGCGTGCAGTTCAATGACGTCAGCGGAAAGATATTGCGAGGAGTTCTTTACTGCAACAACAAAACGATTGAAAAATGGCAAATATGCAGTTCGTTTGCCAATGAAGCCTAACTACGATCAGTTACTGGGGAAATCGAAGCCACGTGCAGTGGCACAATTTATGCAACTAGAAAGGAGACTTTGCAGGGATGACAAACTGTCAGAAAACTACACCAAATTCATGCAAGAGTACCTGGAAATGGGACACATGACAGAGAGTAAGCCCGATTGCAAGCCGTCATGTTACTTACCTCACCATGGAGTCCTTAAACAGGATTCATTGACAACCAAACTGAGGGTGGTTTTCAACGCTTCACAGAAGACTGACACAGGTTACAGCCTGAACGACTTGATGGAGTGTGGCCCTAAGCTCCATCAAGATCTCCTGACATTACTCTTGGGATGGCGACGATACAAGTACGTGTTTACAGCAGACTGTGAAAAAATGTACCGCATGATCTTAGTACACGAAGAAGATCAACAATTGCAGAAGATAGTGTGGAGAGAAAGCAGTCAAGGTCTCCTAAAAGAGTACAAGCTATGCACAGTGACATATGGAACTAAGGCGGCACCATTTCTAGCACTTCGGACGCTAAAGCAACTAGCGAACGATGACGCAGAGAAATATCCGTTAGCAGCTGACGTCATTATTAACGAAATGTACGTTGATGACGTAATAAGCGGTAGTAACTCCATCGAGAGAGCACAAGAAATGCAAAACCAACTCATCAACATGCTGAGCGGAGCAGGACTGACGCTACGGAAGTGGTCAAGCAACGAGCCGACCTTGATTGAAAGTATAGCATCATCAGACCTTAACCAAACTACAATGCATTTCACAAACGATGGAACTACAAAAGCCCTGGGGGTACAATGGAACCCTACAACTGACACATTTGCATTTAAAAACAAAATAAACTTTGACAACAATAAAGCATTGACGAAACGGAAGCTACTGTCCGATATCTCAAAAATCTTCGACCCAATGGGTTGGCTGACACCTCTGACATTAAAAGCAAAATTGATGTTCCAAAACGTTTGGCTATCAGGATGTGATTGGGATGAAACCTTACCTGTTAGCGTACAGGAAGAATGGAAGCGGTTTACAAGCGACTTGCATAACATAACGCGATACGAGATACCGAGATGGTTGGGAGATACAACCAAACCCTTCCAAGTACATGGATTCTGCGATGCCTCAGAAAAGGCTTACGCATGCACTATTTACCTACTGACATTAGACAGCAAAAACAAGGCCATAAGTCGACTAGTAGCTGCAAAATCTAGGCTATCGCCAATCAATAAAAAATTGACAATACCACGGCTTGAACTATGCGGAGCTTTATTACTTTCCCGTCTGATGAAAAAGGTCCTGAAAGCATTGAAGTGGGACAACATTGACAAAAACACGTACGCCTGGACAGACTCCATGATTGTACTAGCCTGGCTGCATGGGGACGACGTCTCGAAATGGAAGTCGTTTGTGAGTAACAGAGTACAACAAGTACATGAAGTCATACCTAAACAACACTGGAGCTACGTCAAATCAGAGGAAAACGCTGCAGATTGTGCATCACGCGGCACCAGTTGTTCCGAGCTAGTGCAACATCCTTTGTGGTGGCAAGGACCTGAATGGATGAAAAATTACAATGAAAGAACAGCTGATAAAGTTGCAATCATACCGACAACATGCGAATCAAAACAAAAACAAATGCAAGCGTATGTTGTGAAATTTGAGCCGTCCTCAATTGTAATTGAGTTAGTAGATCGACACAGTGACATGGCTCACATTACAAGGGTCATAGCGTGGATAAAACGATTCATAAACAATTGTTCAAATTCCAAAATAAATACAGCTGCTTATTTGACATCTACAGAATTACAAAATGCTGAAAATCTTCTACTGAAACAGATTCAACTACATACCTTCAAAGACGAGATTATGAGGCTGAAAGAAAATAAGGGTTTAAGCAACAAAAGTAAACTTCTGACCTTAAATCCATTCCTTGACAAACATGACATTTTGCGAGTAGGGGGAAGGTTGAATAACTCGAATTTAACTGAAGACAGCAAACATCCAATTCTGCTACCACATGACCACAAACTGACAGAGTTATTAATTTGGCAAGCACACACTAGAACATTACATGGAGGCCCTAAGTTAACCCTAACACATCTACGACAAAGAGTATGGATTGTAGGAGGACATCGCGCCGTTAAGAAGGTCCTACACAAATGCGTAACATGTCGCCGATTTCATGCAAAAACCTCAAACCAGATTATGGCAGACCTGCCAGAGCCGAGAGTGACAGTATCTCGCCCTTTTACACACACAGGGGTCGATTTTACTGGCCACGTTGAGATCAAGGCAAATAAAGGCCGAGGCGTCAGAACACTGCTGGCGTACGTTGCCGTATTTGTTTGTCTGGCAACAAAAGCTATTCATCTGGAACTTGTGTCAGAGCTGTCCAGTACAGCGTTTTTATCAGCCATCAAGCGCTTCTGTGCTCGTCGAGGCACTCCACGTGACATGTACAGCGATAACGGCACGAATTTTGTGGGTGCTAACCGGATTTTATTGAAACAATATAAATGCATTGTAGACACAATTGACAGTCATTTCTTGGGAAAAATATCAGAGATGGGAATTAAGTGGCACTTCAACGCCCCTGTTTGGCCAAGCGCAGGCGGACTATGGGAAGCCGCCGTGAAGAGCATGAAGTATCATCTAAAACGGGTCATTGGAGATCAGCGACTAACGTACGAAGAATTTACCACTCTACTGTGTCAGATTGAAGCTTGCTTGAATTCACGACCTCTATGCACCGTAACAGAGAACGCCGAAGAAATTGACTGCTTAACGCCTGGACACTTCCTAACCGGCACATCGCTTATGACTATTCCAGAACCGGACATTGACAACACATATAATTTAGGCAAGAGATGGCAAAATGTGCAGCAGTTAAGTAAGGGTTTCTGGAAAAAATGGTCGCAAGAATACCTACAACAACTCCAAACAAGGCTGAAATGGAAACGACAGACTACCGATCCACGAGAAAATGACATTGTATGCATCAAGGATGAAAGACTACCTGCAGGGAAATGGGCACTGGGTCGTGTAGCAGAGCTACATACTGGAAAGGACGGCCACACGAGAGTCGTCACACTACAAACTGCAAAAGGAGAAGTCAAACGGCCGATCACAAAAGTAATACCACTAGTTGAGATTGAAGAAAAAAGACTTGGTGACACTGACAAATCAACTAAAAACAGGAGGAGCAGACCGAACAAGCTTACTTGGAACAGCTTGGTATGCTATACATTGATGTTGACTATGACATTCATAACGCCAACTGTTCAACAAGACCTGAAGCTTACCCCACTGACAAAAAACCAGACGATTTACTTTGACAAGATTGCAGACTTACAAGAAATACGAGATGAATGGAAATTAGTATTCTACTACAACATGACAAATTACTGGCGAAATGTTGACACTACAAAAATTCGTGTCTCATATAAAAGAATCTCGTTGCGAGGACTGGATGATGCAATTCCACATCTTAGTCAACCAACTCGAACAGAGTATGAACGAATTAGACTATTACAATAGTCTACTGAAGTCCCAGCGATTAATTCAACACAGATTCAAAAGAGGATTAATCGACGGAGTGGGATATGTTGCAAATTCACTATTTGGAGTACTAGATCAGCATTTCGCAGAGAAGTACGAACAGGACATCAATTCCATTCAACACAATGAAAACCATTTATTACATCTTCTCAAAAATCAGACAAGCATTTTGGAAACAGAGCATAATATCGTACAACGCAACGAGGCGACAATGGTTAAGCAGTTCACCTTGATAAACGACCATTTAAGTAATTTGGAAAATCAAACAGAACGGAATAAACATGACACCGCAACCGCATTTTACATCATAACATCGACAATCGCTGCAGAAAAAATGGCTCAAAATCTAAAGGATATCCAACAAACCCTCATCAACACGTTGACAAATATGTACCAGGGACATATGGACGTACACCTATTATCACCAACTCAACTGCAAAGCGAGTTAGATAGAGTAGCTCGACAGCTACCTCGTGACGCTACGCTTCCGGAAGTCCAGAATGACGTAAGAGATATCTACAGACTGTTCAGAATACATGCACGCATTACACAGAACTATTTACTCATGGAAGTAAAAATACCTATTTTGAACGATGTCTTATATGAGCTGAGCAAACTTATTAGCATACCTCAACGAATCGGCATCAATCGGGTGATGTACGTCATCCCGAACTCTGAACTAATAGCATTCAACGCCAACCAAAACTCGTTCATACCCCTCGAACAATCTGACGTGCAAGAATGCCAAAAGATCCAGGACAAAACCTTAATGTGCAAACTAAATCACCCTATTTATAGCACCGGTGACCGACGCAAGTCAATTTGCAATGTACAGCTGATCAGAGACAACGAAGAACATAGTGTGTACTGCCACACTGAAATAAAGAAATGCGCTGACAAGTGGGTCAAATTGCACAAACAAAACACATGGTTTTATTATTGTTGTGGCACGTGCGAAGTACAATTAGTTTGCGGCGCTCTAATGACATCGGAGACGTTACATCACTCGGGTCTGATTACACTTAAACGAGGATGTAACCTGCAGGGTGACTCATTCACATTGCACGCATACATGGAACATAAAAGTGACGTTTTAGTCAACGAACCATTCGCCATAATAGCACCCACGATCTCTCCCATCAACAACATCATAAACACGTCGATCCGTAACTCGTCATTGCTTATCGAAACGCACGAAGAGATGTTCCAGAAAATAGATTCACAACTGCGCTCGATCAAAGAGCAATCAAACCTGGAAACCGTATCCCCCCACGACATGCACCACTACATCGCAATCTATGTTGCAATAACGATCAGCATAGCATTGTTTACAACATCGGTGTACTTTTGGAGAAAGCTGAGCACCAAAAGACAGGGGGAGGGTTCGCGAGATGCGAAAAGCAGAAGAGGACGAGAAGAAGAAGATGACATCGAGGACGGGTGTAGCAAGTGCAACAAACGGGATTCAAAAGTGAACGAAGTGACAAGTGTTGACCCCGCCTTAAGTGAAGTGAAATTTGACACTGCAAAACATAGTGACGTGTGTGAATAGGGAACTTGACAATTATATTTACGGATTTTAAGTGCATTTACATAACATTTTACATTAGCCATATACATATTATACCTATTACTTATTACATTCGTGCTTTGCATTAGTTTACATTTTTTCTTGTCTTAAGTTGTTTATTAGATTAATGTTTATTTCAGTAGTTGTTATCATTCTTTGTGGTGGCAATATGTACGATGCACGTACATGGTTTTTAAAATTATTTGTTAAGTAGTTAGTTGTGCAATAAGTAAGCAGAAATCTTTGCACTCACATGCGCGACCTACATTAGGAAGCGTGAAAATCAGGCAGCTGAGGCGTGTATAGCATGGACGATGTTTTCTGTACCAATAATTTATTTAGTGTTCAATTAGACGCGGTTTGAGTCGGACAACTTGCATTTTTATTTCCTGATTCTAGCCCGTTGGCACTCATTTACAATTTGCATTTACATATTACAATTAATGTTAGGTGTGCTTGCATTTGCACCCTACATCCTGCCTGCTTTAGGTGCCCAAAAATGTAAGTTATGGTAATTCGTTATTCCATCCCGGTCAAACTTTGACTCGTCAGTCCACAAAATATTTCTTAGGAAATGTTCCTGGTCAGCGTCAGCGATTAACATAAACCGAGAAAATTCGAGTCGCCTGGCAGGATCTCCCTCGTGCAATGTTTGAACAGGTTGATAATGGTACGGGTGTCTACCTGATAGATGTACTACCGACCACACTTTCCACTGGGACATACCGAGCTGTCTTGCAACAATGTTCGTTGAGATGTTTGGATCATCAATAAAACACTGAAGAATGGTGTCCTCTTCGTCAGCCGTGTACCGTCGAGGTCTGCCAGCGTTGAATTGTGCTTGTAGGTGACTCACATTATATTATTAATATTTACATAATATATTTGACGGCGCATTGCTAGCGCCATCTGTTGAAGATACGTCGGAACTAGATTTGACATCTGTCAGTCTAGCGGAGCGTCGAGTCTATGGTCGGCGCCGCCATGTTGAAAGTCAGTGGCTTTCGGACTTCAACGGCGAGCGCACGACTGATACGACGAATCGCTTTTGTTCCGCGTAATCCTATGCGTTTATGTTCCGGAATTAATTTGGTTCGGTTGATTTAGTGTTTTTCTGATTGCTAGTGACTGTATTTCGATTAAATTCTGTTCAGAAGACATTTTGTTAAAATAACTTTAAATTAAATAGTTTTGATTGTGACTCGAGTGATTCTTTGCTGCTTCCTACCCACGTTGCCACTTGCTGAAGCATGGCTGACTCTGATATGGACGGGCACGTGCCTACATCAGAAGTGGGATCCCATGAGCTGCTGACCGAAGAAAAACGACCACCTGACGAAAATAGTGCCCTGAAGTTGTTAGGAAATATGGAAGCCTTGCTTACACGCATGTTAGCAACGTCGCAACCGCCGGTGGCAAGTACCAGCGCCCAGTCTAATGCAGTGCAGCTCGTTCAGTTTAATCCCGATGATGCTGATGCGGATATTGAAGGACTTCGACAGTGACCTGCTACATTTGCGGTAGTCCAGGACACCTTGCAACGAATTGTCATGAAAAAGGGAAGGGTGCTGGAGCTGCTGCGAGGAAGGAGGTCAATCTCTGCGAACAATGACTGTCGAGAGGTACCTTGAGGACGTTATCCGGTGAGTCGGTCTCCTTCTTATTTGATAGTGGGTCGTCTTGTTCATTAATAAAAGAGAGTTTCATTTGTAAATTCCCAGGTACTGTGCGCAATGATCTCGTGTATCTTACAGGTATGGTTTCATTGGAGGCGATGAAATAAAATGTACGTCACAAATTTCGAGTGAGGTAAATCTTGGAGATATTTTGCAAACTTTGACATTTCACGTAGTACCAGATATTTGCCTCATGGACCCCGTTATAATAGGTAGGGACATTTTAGAAAATGGTGTGAGCGTTAAAATAGATAATGATAACTTGATATTTCATTTTAAGGAACAAGCTAATGTTTGCGAGTCGATTGCTACCAAGCCAGACTTTACTCAGATAGATACGGATTTGACAGGTGACGATAGAGACAATCTCATTAAACTATTGAACAAATTTGCTAGCTGTTTCATAGAGGGTGTTCCCCACAGGCGTGTGAAACAGGAGAGTTACAAATTGATTTATTGGACCCCCATAGGACCGTTCAGGGACGTCCATGTGGGCTGGCACCAATTGAAGGGCAAGTCGTTAGAGGGGGGATTCAGGAGCTCCTGGATGCGGGTGTGATTCGGGAGGGCTCTTCGCCGTTCGCGGGCCCCATTCTCTTGGTGAGGAGAAGGGACAGCACTGGCGGAGTGTGTGTCGATTGTAGGGAGCTTGGCTCCGGTATACGACCCGAGCATTGCCCTCTCCCTCGTGTTGAGGAGCGGGTAGATCGGCTTGGTGGTGCCCATTACTTCTCCTCCTTAGATGCTCTCTCTACCGCTGGGTTCTCATTAAATCTTGAGGGGTGTAGATTTGTGAAGGGGAAAGTGGACTTCCTGGGATGTTCTCTGCAGTGCGGAGAGGTGGGACCAGGCTCGCGCGGAATGCAGGCTTTGGTGGACTCTCCCCGGCCCGAGGCTGCGACGCAAGTCCGTCAGTTTTTGGGTCTTGCGTCGTGTTTCCGAAAATTTATCCCTAAATTTGCGAACGTTGTTGGTCCGTTGTACCCCTTAGCAAGGCTGAAGGGTCCTATAGGGTGGGACGGGGAATATGAAGGGATGCGTGGTGCCATTCTGGAGCTGCTTGCGTCCGAACCGGTTCTGACGATCTTTGACCCGGATTTGCCCGTTGAATTGCATTGCGACGCTGGCTCGGGGGGCTGTGGGGCGGTCCTAATGCGGAGGGGGAACGACCTGCCACATGTTGTGGAGTGTTTTGGTCGACGAGCATCTGAAGTCGAATCCCGCTGCTACTCGTGCGAACTGGGGACGCTGGCAGTCGTGCGAGCGGTTGAACATTTCCGGCACTATCTGTACGGCCGGCGTTTCAAGGTTTTCACGGACTGTGGCTCGCTGAAGGCATCGAGGTCGAAAGCCGATCTGGCTCCACGCGTTCATCGTTGGTGGGCGTTTTTGCAAGCATATGATTTCGATATCATATGTCGCGGGGGTCGTGGCGTGGAGCATGCGGGTTGCCTCTCGAGAGGCGCCTTGCCGGACCCCAGTAGCTTGGCTTCCGCATCGCAGGTCTCTTCTGGACCTGTAGCCAAGACAGTGGGTTTTGTGGAGTTGCATCAGGGTTGGCTTCATGTAGAGCGGGGGCGAGATTCGGAAATTCAAGACTTAATAAACAAGCGTAGCAGTGGCGATTTTCCCGAAACGGTTGGTCAAACGTGTGACGTTAGAGATGGCATTCTATATAGGAAGGTTGCAAGAAGCAGGATTGTTTCGTGGCTGCCAGTCGTCCCTCGCTCCTTGATATGGACTTTGATTAATCACATCCATAATGAATTGCAACATCTGGGTGGTGGCAAAGCCTTGGACGGACTGTATGAGCGGTGTTGGTTCCCTCGGATGTCCAAGTGTGTTGGAAGGTTTATTGACTCTTGCATTGTTTGCAAGGCATCGAAGGGTCCTTCGGGCGCTCAGCCTGTGCAGCTGCACTCCATTCCAAAGGTGTCGGTGCCGTGGCACACGATTCATATAGATTTTGCCGGGAAACTGAGTGGAGGGGGTGACCGTAAGGAGTGCTGTTCGGTGGTCATCGATGCGTTCACTGGATGCGTGCTATTGGAGCATACCTCTTCATTGGACGCAGCCCGTGCAGTTCGAGCCCTTGAAAATGCCGTTTGCCTTTTTGGAGCGCCTGAGCGCATAATGGCCGATCGGGGTAGGTGTTGTATTAGTCAGGACTTTAAGAACTTTTGCTCAGAATGTGGTATTAAACTGCATTTTGTAGCGACGGGCTCCAGCAGGGCAGACGGGCAGGTGGAGCGCGTGATGCGCGCTTTGAGGGGTTTGCTAACAGTCATCGAAAGCGACCCCAATGAGGCGTGGCGCGACGAGTTAGGAAGTGTTCAGTTAGCACTCAATGGTACTAAATCTGCGGTCACCGAATTCACGCCAACAGAGCTTGTGTTCGGTGTCCGATCACACTCTTTGGGTATGTCGAGGATTGGGTGTTCGGGTCCAGATTCGGAGCATGAGCGGCGTGTCGACCTGGAGTCGGCTGGACGTGACGCGTCCAGAAGTATGCGGGGGGCGGCGGAATCCGGTGCTCGACGGTTTGGCCAGGGTCGTGCCAGTATCGGGCCGTTTTCGGGGGGTGATTTCGTTTTTATCAAGGGTAGTGAACGAAGTCGAGCCGGGTTAGATGGAAAGTTTAGGGGTCCTTTTGTAGTGGCTGCGGTGTTGGAAAGCGATCGCTACGGGCTGCAAAGTTTATCCGGTTCACATCGTGCTTTAAGGTGCGCGCACGAGAGCTTGCGTCCAGTACCTCCGGGTCACGATGGGTTGGTTGAGATATCTACTGGTTTGATGATGGAGGAGGAGGCCATGACGGCGCCGGGGAACGTTGAACTCGATGAGGGTCGCCTCGACGGACTGAGTAGTTGTGATGCGTTATCTGCGGATTCCGAAACCCTTTCTGCGCTGTCAGATGCAGTTACGGCAGGGTCTGATACCCTGTAACGGAGTGGCAGACCGGCGGCTAAAGTGCGCTGTGACTCACAGACATAAATGCGGTCGTCTGTGACAATGTCGAAGAAACCCATGCGTGACGCCTCCGGGCGCTTTTGTTTTAACCCGAGTCGCCCTTCTCAGGGCGATTCAAACGGCCCTTCTCAGGGCCAACGCAGTGGCCCTTCCCAGGGCCCATCCACCGGCCCTTCTAAGGGCCACGCTGAAGCAGGCCGCGCACCATCCGCGGCCAGCTTATCCAGTCTGCGGGCGGAGTTTTCGGACTCCGACGAGTCCACCATGGACACGTCGGCGGCCGAAAACGACCGCCTTCAGCGGAAGCGGACCTACCTGAGGGTCGGGTCCGGGGGCTCCTCGGAGTCGGTGGGAAAGTCGAAGAGGAAGCCGAAGTCAAAAAAGGCTTCGACTTCGGCTTCGACCCCCACCCACGACGTGGGCCTGTTGGACGCCGAGCTTCAGTTAGGCCTGGCGAGGAGGGATCAGCTCCAGCTGGACCTCGAGGAGAAGGTCGCTGCCAGGGAGCAGCAGGCGCGGGCCGCCAGGTCGAGGGCTGGATACGGCACATCCATTGTGCTGTACGCCGACCACTCCCTGGCGGAGCTGGAGCGTATGGCGCTCCAGGACAAGGAGGAGGTACTGGAGGTCGCCTCCAAGTCCTCCAACCTGAAGGGGACCTTTCAGAAGGCCCTCAAATGCCGGGCCGTGAGCATGCACGGCATCATCACCGAGCTGGTGCAGCGGACGGCCACGGACGAGACGCGGCAGCTGCAGGCGAAGGTGGATCGCCTGCAGTCCGAGGTCAGTCAGCTGCACCAGAAGCTGGCTGAGGTCACGGCTCGGCCTGCGCAACCAGCCCCTGGACAGGTGGTAGGAGGCTCCACCTCCTCCAATTGCAACCTTGAGGAAATATTCCGAAAGGTTGTCATGGAGGAGAGGGCCTTCACAAGAGCCTGCTTCGCAGGGATAGAGGACCGGCTCTTGCCGGAAAAGCGGCTCCGCCCGCCGCTAGCGGCGGATAAGAGTCCGCCATCGACGGAGCCGGTACCTGTACCTGCACAGCCTGTGGAAGACCCGCCATCGAGTGTGCAGCCCCAGGCCTCGAAGCCCCCCAAGGGCAAGGGGAAGGGCAAGGGGACGGGCAAGAGGAGCACTGTGGCTCCTCAAACCCCCACCACAAGCGCGGAGGGAGCGTCTGCCACTCCGGCAGCCCACCAGAACACGCAGCGGGAGGACGCCATGCTTCCCTCCACCACCCCGTCCAACCGGGCGTGGACGGAAGTGGGCAAGGGGGGAAAGGCCAAAAAGCCCAAGCCCGCTGCGACTGCTTCGGCAGCCCAGAAGGCTCCGGCGGGCGGGAGGAAGTTGGTTCCTCCCAAAACTGCAGCGGTCGTGGTGACCATCACCCCGGAGGCCGCGGAGCGGGGCGAAACGTACGAGTCCGTCCTAAGACGGGCTCGTGCTAACGCAGATCCCTCCCGGCTGGGGATTGGAAACATCACGTGCCGCCGCACCCAGGCCGGAGCCCGACTTTTTGAGTTCGGGGGCGATCAGCGCGGCGCAAACGCGGACCTCTTTGCAACAAAGTTGCAGGAGGTCATCGCGGATGTGGCGACGGTCGCCAGACCAGTCAAGACCGCATCCTTGGAGGTGATCGATATGGACGATTCGGTCACTAAAGAGGATGTGGTGGCGGCCGTTGCCGCCGCGGGAGGCTGCAGCGCTAGTGCGGTAAGGGGGGGAGCCATCAGGCCCGGCCGCCGTGGCATGGGCGCCATCCGCGTCGAGTGCCCAGTCGCCGCGGCGGCGGCCGCCCTTAAGGCGACCAAGGGACGCCTACTCGTGGGCTTCAGCTCGGCTGTGGTCCGGCTGCTTGAGGACAAGCCTGCGCGCTGCTTCAAGTGCTTCGCGCCGGGCCACACCCGATCTACGTGTCCCTCCAAGTTCGACTGGGGAGAGTCTTGCTTCCGGTGCGGACAGGAGGGACACAGGAGTGCCACTTGCGGTGCCGCCACGCCACACTGCCCGGCGTGTGCTGCCAGTGGTCGCCCCGCGGGGCACAAGATGGGGGGCAGGAATTGCCAGCCGCCCACGAGGAAGGGCATAGTGCCGGCGCAGGTTCGCCCTGTCGCCGCCACCGCCGCTGTCGCCGCCGCTGTAACTCCAGCTCCAGCGGCGGTAGCTGAGGAGGGGGGTGCGATGTCGGAATAATGGTTTCCAATCATCGCATCCTCCAGGCGAACACCAACCACTGCAGAGCGGCCCAGGACCTGCTGGTGCAGGCCGTGGCTGAGTGGTCGGTGAACGTAGCGGTGGTCGCCGAGCCCTACTCGATCCCCAGCAGTTGGCTGGGTGACGACGACGGCTTGGTGGCACTAGCGGCGCGGTCCTCCACAGACTCCCCTCCCCTCTCGCTATTAGAGAGGGGACCGGGATACGTGGCCGCCGCGTGGGGAGAGGTAGCCCTCGTGGGCGTCTATTTCTCCCCAAACCGCCCTCTTCAGGACTTCGAGAACTATCTCGGAGTCCTGGCCGCCGTGGTCGGAAGGGCGGCGCCGCGTCAGGTCTCCGTATTGGGAGACCTGAATGCCAAGTCGGTGACCTGGGGCAACCGGGCCACCGACCCTCGCGGGCGGGCAGTGGAGATGTGGGCGGCCTCCTCTGGGCTCTCCCTCCTTAACAGAGGGAACGTCCAGACATGCGTGCGGCGGCAGGGTGGCTCGATAGTGGACGTCACCTTTGCTACCCCTGCGTTGGCCGCGCGCGTGCTGAACTGGCGGGTGGACCTGGTGGAGACTATGTCGGACCACCGCTATGTGCGGTTCGACATCTCCGCCAGTGGCCCCGGAGCGGTGCAGCCCCTCTCGGGGCGATCACCGTTCCCGCGGTGGGCTTTCACCCGCCTGGACAGGGAGGCAGCGTCGGAGGCGGCGTTCATCCAGGACTGGCTGTCGCCGCCTAACGCCGGCCTGGATGTGGACACCGCAGCGGGCCAGCTGAGGGAGTCTCTGACCGAGGTATGCAACTCCAGCATGCCCCGGTCTCGCCGCCCGGCTCCCCGCCGCGCCGTCTATTGGTGGTCGGAGGAACTGGCGGGGCTCAGAACCGCCTGCGTGGCGGCCAAGAGGGCCTACACGCGGAGTCGGCGGTGGCGTCGACGCAACCGGCCCGACGAGGACCGCCTCTACGAGGTGTACGTGGAGGCAAAAATGTGCCTCGATCAGGCCATCGCCGCCGCTAAAGACTCGGCGAGAGCCGAGCTGCTGGAGGGTCTCGACAACGACCCTTACGGGAGACCGTATAAGGCGGCGCGCAACAAATTGCGCCCCTTTGGTCCCCCGGTTGTCGAGACCCTGGAGCCCACATTTCTGGATGGGGTGGTTCAGTCCCTGTTTCCGTGCAGGGACAACTTCACCCCGCCAGTGATGTGTGGAGCCCCGCTGGAGGATGAGGAGGAAGAGGAGGCTCCCTCTCCTGTCACGGAGTCGGAACTTGGCGCAGCGATTGTGCATATCCGCGCCAAGAAGACGGCTCCGGGCCCCGACGGTGTCCCGGCGAGGGTGGTGGCAATTGCCGCCACCCAAATGGAGGAGCGGTTTCGGGACCTCTTCAGCGCATGCCTTGCGTCTGGAAGGTTCCCGAAACCGTGGAAGGAGGGGCAGTTGTGCCTCCTCCGCAAGGAGGGCCGCCCTGCAGACTCCCCCTCGGCATACCGGCCCATCGTTCTGCTCGATGAGGTCGGAAAAATGTTCGAGGGGATAATCGCTGCCTGCCTAAAGGGCCATATGCGGCGTATCGGGCCGGACTTGTCGGACGCTCAGTTCGGTTTTCGGGCTGAGCGTTCGACGGTGGACGCGCTGGCCTGCCTCAAGAGGCAGGTGAAGGAGGCGGTGGAGGTGGGGGACGGATTGTTGGCGGTGTCATTCGACATAGCCAACGCCTTCAACTCTGTTCCCCACAGCACCATCCTATAGGCACTCCGATTCCACGGGGTGCCTCGATATATGCGGCGTCTACTGGCCAGCTACCTGGAGGATCGGGCGATCGTCCTCGTGAACAGGGCTGGCCAAGTCCGGCGGTACGCAGTCGAGGCCGGCGTTCCACAGGGGTCAGTCCTGGGACCTCTCCTCTGGAACGTCGGCTACGACTGGCTCTTGCGGGGAACTCTCCTCCGAGGTACGAGTGTCGTCTGCTACGCGGATGACACTCTCCTCACCGCCCGGGGGGAGAGTTTCAGGGAGGCGGCCAACTTGGCCTCGGCGGGCGGATCCTTGGTCGCAGGGAGGATCCGCCGCCTAGGATTGACGGTGGCGCTGCACAAGACCGAGGCTGTGTTCTTCCACGGGCCTCGGCAGCGCCAACCACCAGACGCCCACATATTTGTGGAGGGCGTCCGAATCGAGGTGAAGGCCCAGATGAAATATCTGGGCCTTGTACTCGACAGCAGGTGGCGTTTCGGCCCGCATTTTAGCGGGCTGTCGACGCGCCTGCTGAAGACTGCGGGCGCCCTCTCGTGGCTGCTCCCCAATTTGGGGGGGCCCAGCGCGCGATGCCGGCAACTCTACGCCGGCATCTTGAGGAGCATGGCCCTTTACGGGGCCCCTATCTGGGAGGACTCCCTCCAAAGGCGGGAGAACGCCGCCGCCTTGCGGGCCCCCCAAAGGGCCATAGCCCATCGGGTGTCGCGGGCCTACCGCACGGTGGGTTTCGCGGCAGCGTGTGCTCTGGCTGGCACCCCTCCTTGGGAACTCGAGGCGTGGGTGCTCGCCAGAGTATACGAATGGACGGCGAGGCGCAGGGCGAGAGGAGAACGCCCCGCCCCGGAAGAGCGGGAGGCCGTCCGGCGGGAGGCGAGGGACGCCATTGTCGTCCATTGGACGAGGGACCTCGCCACCGCAGCCTTCGGCCGCCGAACCCTCGACGCGATCGGGCCGGCCCTGCGAGACTGGCTCGATCGGTCGCACGGGTTTCTCTCGTTTCGTCTGGTGCAGGTGCTGTCCGGACACGGTTGTTTCGGATCGTACCTGCACCGAATCGGACGGGAGGAGACACCGTCGTGCCACGACTGTGGCGCGGCGGAGGATGCGGCGCGGCACACCCTCGCGGTGTGCCCGTCGTGGTCGGAGCCGCGCCGCAGTCTCACTGCGGTGATTGGACCGGACCTCTCACTCCCCGGTTTGGTGAACGCCATGCTGGGCGATGAGAGGTCCTGGGCGGCAGTGGCCTCCTTCTGCGAACACGTCATGTCCCAGAAGGAGGCGGCGGAGCGCGCGCGGGAGGACGACCCTCACGCGGCGGCGCTCCGAAGACGGAGGAGGGGTCGGAGAAGACGTCAGTATGACGGTCATCTCCGACTCCTCCCAGGTGGAGACCAGCAGGCAACGGGTGCGGGGGCACCCTTGCCTGTATTGCACAGGCCTCCACCAGTGTCGGACGGGAATGGCCAGGTGTTCCCGGCCATTCCCGTAGCCCCCCAGTGAAATGGGGGGCATGCGGGGACCGCCAACTAGGCGGGCATACGCCGGGAGGGCTGTGGAAGCAGAGGCTGAGCCAATTTCCCATAGCCCTCCCATCACGGCGTCGCGGGAACACCGCTGAGTTTTAGTGGGTATACTGCCACTCTGGCAGGGAGTCCCACATATCCCGTCTCGTCCCCCGACGAGCGGAGATGCGTAATGTCATTTCTCAGCGACAAAAAAAAAAAAAAAAAAAAAAAAAAAAAAAAAAAAAAAAAAAAAAAAAGGGTCTGATACCCTGGGCGTTGCTTCGGATCGCGAGATTGTTGAGCGTGACGTCCAAATTCAAAATGAGCAAGAAGATTGTTCGTAACTGAGAGGTATGTGACATTTCTGTTCCTTCATATTAAACATGTTGTGATAAAACTGGTCGAAAGGACAGCGTCGTCCGGTCCATGTTACTTTTACGGCTGGTCGAAGGGACACGCTCGTCCGGTCCATGTTTTTGGTAGTTAACGTCTGATAATGAGTCGGTCGAAGGGACAGTGCCGTCCGGTCCATGCCATTGGGGCTGGTCGAAGGGACACACTTGTCTAGACCCTGTCTGTGAACCGGTCGAAGGGACAGTGCGGTCCGGTCCATGCCATTGGGGCTGGTCGAAGGGACACACTTGTCTAGACCCTGTCTGTGAACCGGTCGAAGGGACAGTGCCGTCCGGTCCATGCCATTGGGGCTGGTCGAAGGGACACACTTGTCTAGACCCTGTCTGTGAACCGGTCGAAGGGACAGTGCCGTCCGGTCCATGCCATTGGGGCTGGTCGAAGGGACACACTTGTCTAGACCCTGTCTGTGAACTGGTCGAAGGGACAGTGTCGTCCGGGCCATGCACGAGCGGCTGGTCGAAAGGACACACCCGTCCGGTCCACGTTCACATTGAGAGGAAAGTTGATTAATGGTGGTCGAAGGGACAGTGTCGTCCGGGCCATGCACGAGCGGCTGGTCGAAAGGACACACCCGTCCGGTCCACATTAATAATTGCGTTATGGTTGATCGCAGCACGACGGTATCGTCCGAGCCAAATCTGAGGGTTGGTTGATGGGACATACTGATCGGATTTAGACTGCACTGTTAATAACTGTTAGAGAAAGGTGTCGTCCGGTCCATGCGTGGTCGAAAGGACACACGCTTTCTTGTGTTCTGAGGCACATAGCGACTACTTATAATATTACAGTCATTATGAGAAAAGTGTTATGTCTACTGGTCATAGCTTGTCAGGCTGAACGAGCGGGTTATAAGATAGGTAGATACCCGTGCGATTGACTGTGTGATTGTTACAAGACTGCAAACTGATGCGCCCGAGGACGGTCGAATGTCAGTCCGGCCGTGACGGCGCATTGCTAGCGCCATCTGTTGAAGATACGTCGGAACTAGATTTGACATCTGTCAGTCTAGCGGAGCGTCGAGTCTATGGTCGGCGCCGCCATGTTGAAAGTCAGTGGCTTTCGGACTTCAACGGCGAGCGCACGACTGATACGACGAATCGCTTTTGTTCCGCGTAATCCCAATTACAAAGAGTTCCTTGACGAATATGAATCCCAGCTACAACAAAGAAAAAGAGCAATCGTTTTCGGCGATTTTAACATCGATCTTTTAGCTAAAACCAACAAAGAAACTAAACAATACAAATCAACAACTAAAGAGGCTGGATATACACTACTGAACAAAACAACCGCAAAATACTGCACAAGGGATTCAAAAACAAAAAAAAGCATTATTGACCATATCAGCACAAACTTAAAAAACGATAGCTTCCACATGGCTATATTCAAGTCTTCTATGTCTGATCACTACCAGATGTACTTAGAACTAAAGAAAGCAAAATCTCCTCGAAAACTACGAGCTCAATACGAAGCTATAAATTACACAACCCTATATAACCTGATGGAGAAAACTGAATATGACAACCCGCATAACGATTACCTGACCTTGGAAAATGTGATAAAGTCATGTGCAGAAAAAAGCAAAGTTACGAAGACTAAAATACTTAATCTCCCACAAAAAGACTGGATTAACAAGGAGATCATAGCACAAATCAATGAAAGAAATTTGATGGGGACGGAACTTAAAGGAAACAGTAATAATGAACTAATGAAAGAAGAATTTGTTGAAAAACGAGACTCTGTAGCTAAACTGATAAAAAGAACAAAAAATACCTACTACTACGAAGCATTTACTAAATGTATCAAAAAACCTAAAAAAATGTGGAATCTAATAAAATCCTTAACAAATAATAAACCTACTCATGGCTGTGTTCCCTCAAAACTTGTTGTTAATTCAAAAACCACTACAAACCCTAATGAAATTTGTCAAATATTTAATGATTACTTTTCCACCATAGGACTCTTACTAGCGAATGAAATACCCACTATATTCCATGACGAATGCGAACGCGCTTTACCTCTTTCTCCCCCTAAAGACTTTGAAGGGCTGTCCAGTTTAAATCCTTGTTCCACTAAAGAGATATTTAATATAATTACACACCTTGACCCAAACTGTAGTACAGGCATAGATGGCATAAACACCAAAATAATAAAATGTATCAAAAATCTGATTGTATATAACCTAAGCAAATGCTTTAATAAACTGCTAGCCGACGGAAACTTTCCTGAAACACTAAAGATAGCCAAAGTAACACCTATTTACAAATCAGGTAATGCTACTGATCCTGGTAATTATCGTCCTATTTCAGTCTTACCAATAATTTCAAAAATATTAGAAAAAATTCTCCATAACCGACTAGAAACATACCTAAACTCTATAAACTTTATTATTGAAACTCAGTATGGTTTCAGACCAAAAAGTAATACCACCTCAGCTACAATTGATCTCGTAACTAAAATTAAACACAACATAGACTCTAAAAACATATGTTTAGGTATTTTCATAGATCTGAAAAAGGCATTCGATACGGTTTCCCACAAACTACTTTTAATGAAACTAGAATCCATTAATATTACTGGTAATGCTCTAAAAATGTTTAAATCATACCTAACCAAACGTTCGCAAGTGGTTAAACTGGGCAATCATCAAAGTGGCGCAAAACCTGTTACATGTGGCATTCCACAGGGATCAATTTTAGGTCCCTTGCTCTTCCTTATATATATAAATAATATAAATGACATAAAGTTACGCGGTCACTTAACCTTGTATGCCGACGATACATCTTTATTCTACTTTGGGTCTTCGATTCATGCCATCATCTCACAAGCTCAGGAGGACTTAAACGCCCTATTTACCTGGTTTCAGTTCAACCTTCTAACAATAAACACCTCCAAAACATGTTACGTAATATATAAGGCAAAAAACAAACATATTCCTCCATTCAACCCACTTACAGTAAATGATGAGCCGCTACAACTAAAAACTTGCGAAAAATATCTCGGGCTTAGAATAGACAGCTCCCTTTCGTGGAGTGCTCATATCGACTATATAAAAAACAAGCTCTCGACACAAGTCGGAGCTCTGCACAATTTAGTTCGATGCGTTCCACAAGGATTGCGACACACTATCTATAATTCCCTAGTAAAGCCACATCTACTATACTTGGTCGAAGTATGGGGTAGTGCTCCAAAAACAAAATTGTCACAACTACAAATTTCTCAAAATAAACTGGTAAAAATGCTCTTCAATTACCCGTACCTAACAGCAACAAAAAAAATATACAGCGATACAAAAATAATGACCATAAAACAACTATATATATATAACACATGCATCTTTATCAGAAAAGTTCTAAACAAAACCATCCACTCAAATATCACACTTACCCAACACAAACAAGTTAGTCAACGAAGCACTCGGCGAGCAAGTTTATTGGTTTTACCAAAAACTAGGACCAACTATGGTAAAAAAATGCTTACATTTGAGGGAGCACAGCTATACAACAAAATACCATCACGCATAAGGAACCTGCACTCATTTAATGCATTCAAAACCCAGCTGAGCCATTACCTGATTGCAAATCAAATATTATTTGAAAAATGAATGCTTTGGATGGGACAGGTTTTAGTTTTAATTTTAAGTTTAATTAGTATTTCTGTTCATGGATGTTGTCGAGCCTAAATTTGTTTTTTTTTATGTGTTAGTTATTGTTCTCAAGTAAGTGACATGTAATTGTTTTTATTGAGAATAAAGTTTCTTAAACCTAATCCTATGCGTTTATGTTCCGGAATTAATTTGGTTCGGTTGATTTAGTGTTTTTCTGATTGCTAGTGACTGTATTTCGATTAAATTCTGTTCAGAAGACATTTTGTTAAAATAACTTTAAATTAAATAGTTTTGATTGTGACTCGAGTGATTCTTTGCTGCTTCCTACCCACGTTGCCACTTGCTGAAGCATGGCTGACTCTGATATGGACGGGCACGTGCCTACATATTTATACGCCCAACACTAATAAACATTATTGTGTATTGTGCGGATATAAAGTGTTGGACTACCAAGAGGACTTTATTTTCTTCAGACCCAGTAAGTCTACCCTCACACGCGTACCACACAACCAAACTGGTGACCCCGAACAGAACATTTTGTAGAATAGTGAGTGCAGTGAGAGTTAGTAGTTAACATGAGCAGCGACGGTAGCGATACAGAAACATCGCAGCGCATCCAACACGCTGGCCGCCGGCCGAGTAAATGTGCGCGCGTTTCCACTGACCCGGAACCTGAACATCCGTCATTGGAGTTATTTCGTGTAGGCGTACGAATACCACCATTTTGGCCTGAAAAGCCCACTATATGGTTTTGCCAAATAGAAGGCCAATTTAAGCTCGCCAGAATAACGGAAGACTACACCAAGTTCCACTATGTCCTGCTCACTTGGATCGGCAGTATTCCGTGGAAGTTGAAGATATAATAACTTCACCTCCTGCTACTGGCGCGTACGAGAAGCTGAAGAGTGAGCTGATCAAGCGCCTGTCAGTGTCAAAAGAAAAAAAGGTGAAACAGCTTTTACAGTCAGAGGAACTAGGTGACCGCAAACCGTCCCAGTTCTTGCGGCACCTGCAACACCTAGCGGGTCCAACTATCCCAGAGGATTTCCTGCGCGCCATATGGACAAGTCGCTTGCCAGGTAACCTGCAGACGATCATCGCATCACAGATGACCCTGTCCCTCACCGAGCTCGCAGACCTCGCTGATAGAGTTCACGATATGGCGCCTCCTACTCCGCAAGTCGCAGCAGCTTCCACATCAAGGGCTGATCCACAGACGGACATGATGAAGCTCATCATGGAGCTGACGAGGAAGGTCGACGCGCTGACTACTGAAAGGTGCGATCGCTCCCGCCCACGCACCAGGTTCAACACCTCTGGCCATAGAAATTGCAGCTCATCACAAAGGTCGCAGTCCAATTACAAGAAGTTTCCGACGTGTTGGTACCACTACAAATTCGGTAGCCACGCAAAGAAATGCGTCCGCCCGTGTAATTACAAGTCGGGAAACGAAATGGGCAGTCAATAATGGCGGCAGAAGATTGCCCTTCCACAACTGGTCGCCTGTTCGTGACAGATCGCAGGTCGAAAGTCCAATTTCTAGTGGACACTGGAAGCGACTTATGCGTCTTCCCTCGATCTGCGCTCCCACCACATCGTCGCGCGAAGACCGAATACCAGCTGTGTGCGGCCAACGGTTCTACAATCAACACCTACGGTTACCTCCAGGTTGTGCTAAATTTAGGCCTTCGTAGGGATTTTCCATGGCGCTTTATAGTTGCAGATGTCACCAAAGCCATTATAGGAGTAGACTTTTTGTAATTTTTTAATTTAATTGTAGATATACGCAACAAACGCATAATAGACGGCACTACGACTGTCAGCTGTAGCGTCTATCGCCTCTCCTGATAGCTTAATCTCCAGTGTAAAGGTCGTGATTGGCGAATGCAAATACCGAAAACTCCTATCCGAATTTCAGGAAATAACACGGCCAACAGGCGCCCCATTCATACCTAAACACAACACAGAACACCACATTCGCACCACATCAGGCCCCCCAGTATCTTGTTCCCCACGCAGACTAGCCCCGGATAAAATTAAAATCGCCAAGGCTGAGTTCGAGGCAATGCTGGCAAACGGTACAGCACGACCGTCAGAGAGCCCTTGGTCGTCGCCTCTCCACCTCGCCCCGAAGAAAGACAATGGCTGGCGTCCATGCGGTGATTATAGGCTGCTCAACGCAAGGACAGTACCAGATAAGTACCCAATCAGGCACATACATGACTTTGCCCACAGTCTATCTGGTTGTAAGATCTTTTCCACCATTGACCTTGTTAAAGCTTATAACCAGCTACCAGTATTTGCGCAGGACATTCCAAAGACCGCCATCACTACACCCTTCGGACTTTTCGAGTTTCCGTTTATGACGTTTGGTCTGAGGAACGCCAGGCAGACTTTCCAAAGGTTTGTTGACGAAATGACTCGTGGCCTGGAGTTCTGCTACCCATATTTAGACTATTTCCTGGTGTACTCTAGGGACGAGGCTGAGCATGAAGAGCACCTTCGTCAACTCTTCACAAGGATGAAGGAATACGGCATGCTCATCAACACCGCCAAATGTGTATTTGGTGCACCAGAGGTAACATTCTTAGGCTACCACATCGAAAGCATTAAGTACTTTCAACATTGGCTAGCCGCTACCACCTTCACCATCTATACTGACCATAAGCCGCTATGTTACGCTTTCCAACAGCGGAAAAGTAACTGCTCGCCACGTCAGTATAGACACTTAGACTATGTTTCACAATTCTCGACCGACATTCAACACATCGCTGGAAAGGATAACGTCGTAGCCGACACACTTTCGCGTATCGATGAATTGCAAAGCCCAGTAGATTTAGACGTACTAGCCAAAGCACAAGATGTCGACTCTGAACTTGCACAATTAATCACAGGAGATTCTTCCCTGCAGGTAAAGAAAATGATATTTCCAGGAAGTCGTACTGTAGTGTACTGCGATGTCAGCACAACGACTCCCAGACCCATCATTCCTAAACCATTGCGCAAACAAATTTTTGACTCGTTGCACTCGCTAAGCCATCCCGGCGCAAACGCAAGTGCTAAACTTGTAGCACAGAAAGAAAGAAAGAAAGAAAGAAAAAATGTTTATTCTGCACAAACAAAAACGCACATTACAAATAAAAAAATAATAAAAAAAAAGACAAGTATACACATCCAACGTTATCAAAAGCCTCATATTCAAGCATACCTACATATTCCCGACAATTTTGTCCATTGCTTGATGTGTCAGTGCCAGAGACCAAAGACAAGACACCTTAGTTGACATCTCTAAGTAGTATGTGACATTGACAATACAAATCAATCCAGATGCGTCTGCGACACTGACAGTTGACAACAAAAGTTGCAAAACAATACAATCACAAACGAATCAAAACAAAATCAAAATGCCACTTGCAGAGTGGAAAAATAACTACTTTTGTAACAAAAAAAAAAACAACAATAATATAAGCAATTATGCCGTGCGTCGTATCTGTGCAAGAAAAGGTCGTTGCTCAGCAAAATGCTGTGACTTCGGACGAACTTATCGTCAACAGCGCTGATTTTCAGCAACTACCTCTCGAATGACGTAATGACGTCCCACCGTGTGACTGAATCGGGTAAGTCTAGCTTTCCGCAGAATTAAACTAGTGTGATTAAATGTGATCATAGTGTGTACTTTTATAGATAAAATAAAGATAAATATATAAATATCTGTATTTTTAGGTAACTTATAAAATTAATGAATACATAAATTACAAACATAACACAATTTTATAAAAAAGAAAAAACAAATGACAACAACTCTAAACGCTATGAACTGTACAGTGTGGTGTGTTTTCTTATTTGCATGCTCTTAGTATTAATAACTTTGATGTTATTTAAAATAATATAAAATTTTTATTTTTTAGGGTGAATGCACCATGAGAAATTGGGATCGCGATGGCGGCCATTTGCATAACCGCCATGCACTTAGCCAAGACGACAACCATGCTTTTTCCGTCGTACCTACCCAAGGAATTTAAAACCATAGGTACATGGCTCCATGATCTTAATGGTACGTATTATTAATACATTGAACCGAAAAAGTCTTACATTAAATAAAATTGGTCCTAATCCTTGTGACACTTCACTAAATATTCTACCTGTTGTTTAACTTAGGTAATGCAGCTTCAGAAAGACACCCAGCAAACACGCCTGTTAGCGACACGCTCATATTTTGTAGATTCGTAGTAAGTAGTACCTAATAACATATATGTAAGTTAATCTAAGTATAGATGTATGAACCGCTGGACCCCCACCCAACACGCCGGCAGTTGAGTCCGCGCGAGCACTGCAAGCGGGTGCGCTTGTACTGTTTACCTTGTTTGTAATTTTATCCGTGTCTTTTCCAAAATATAAGTGTCTAAGCTTCCTTTTTGTTTCACTTCACCGATTGCCACCTATAACATC
This sequence comes from Brachylomia viminalis, assembly GCA_937001585.2. Classification (NCBI taxonomy): domain Eukaryota; kingdom Metazoa; phylum Arthropoda; class Insecta; order Lepidoptera; family Noctuidae; genus Brachylomia; species Brachylomia viminalis. The sequence goes on from OW443294.2 coordinate 2,795,412, forward strand.
TACAAAGTGGTCAATCGAACCGGATCAATTAAAATCAATGTTTGTCACGCCACCAGTGAAAAGCAAAATGGTGGGCACGCGAAGTACGGTGCGACGCGAGCGCGCACAACGTAAACTTTTCGACCAACAAAAGGGAGCTCAAGAAACAGATACTGAAGGGTGTCAGTCTTCAACCAGTGCAGTAGCCAAAAATATGGTATTGAAATCACCTGCATCGCCGAGCGTTAAAACAGAAAACACGTTGCCAAGGTCGAAAGGTCATTCCGACACATCATCGGTAAAAGCTCGAAAGACGCAGTTGCTTTTGGATGCTGCAAAACAAAAAGCACAGATACGGCTGGAGCTCATAGACAGACAGCTAGAAGCGGACTTAGCTGAACTACAGGAAGAAGGAAAATACAGTCCACACGAAGAACGCGCTCACGACGTGGAGCAATGGCTGGAACGGAGTCACCACGAATTGATGCAATCGGCCCCCGATCATGGCAACCCCTCGGGCAAGTTGCATCCGCCTGGGACAGAACCAGCTGCGCCTGCTAATGCCGTCCACTTTACGGCACCAGCAGCACCACCAGGGCTAACTACGTCACCTCAAAAGCCGCCACCTTCAGTGCCACATCTGCCGATGGAGTCGAACTCACACACGGTGCCCGCTCCGCCACCAACGGCGGAGGCCACCAGTATGCAAGCGACTATTCAGATGCTAGCTGGCGCTTTGAAAGACCTGGCTTCTACGAGTGCACCGAATACCAACCTTATAACTCGATTAAGCACGCCGAAGGATCTTCCAGACTTTTCGGGAGACCCACTGGAATTTCTACAGTTCAAACAAGCTTATAAAGAGTCAACCGAGCTTTGTAAATTTTCTCCAGAAGAAAACCTGTGGAGGTTGAGAAAGTGTCTCCGAGGAGCTGCCAAGGATGCTGTCGCAGCCTTACTTATTTCTGCGAGTCCACCGTGCAAAATCATGTCAACTTTGGAGTTACGTTTTGGCAATGCTGATCTAATAATATCCAAAATAGTGCAGGATATCAAGAAATTGCCCTCAATGTCACATAACTATCATAACGAAATCGTGCCATTTTCAGTGAAAGTGCAAAACCTTATACAAGCAGTGCGAGCAGTTGGACGCGAAGAGTACTTGCAAGGTATGAGCATTGTTTCAATTATATTATCCAAGCTGCCTACAACACTGTTATCTAAATGGTCTGACTATAGTTTCCCGCTCATCACTGAAGGACAGAAATCCCGTATGATCATTTTATCTGATTTTTTGCACGATGAGGCCGTAAAGATGTCAGTTACATCAAATATATATTTTACAAGTTCTCGCACCGACCAAAATAAAAACAATAATCATAGAAACAAAGATAGTTCCGGCAATCGATCTCAAACTATATTATTGCAAACAGATGAAGATACAGATAACTGCAAATTCTGCCGTACCTCAAAACATAAATTAACTGAATGTAAACAATTCAAGAAGGCGTTACGTAAAACCAGATGGGACTTCGTAAAACGTAACGGGATTTGTTATAAATGCCTACTATCGCGCCACGCACGTGACACATGCTCAGCACCGCCTTGCGATAAAAATGGATGTGGCGAGGGGCATCACTATCTACTTCACTACGTCGGAAACAAGCCGAAAAATGACGCTGGAAGTAGCCAGGTTCCGGAGCCGCAGTCAACACCTGTGCAAACGGCGATGACGGCGACGGCGACGTCGCCGAATTCCTCCGTTAGTACACAAACAGTGACGCATATAAACGCGAGTGAAAACAAAGTGTTACTTAAAGTCGTACCTGTACGTATACATAGTGCTAACGGTGTGTTCAGTGCAAGTGCCCTCCTTGATGACGGATCGACCGTCTCGCTTATCAGTGCGGGGCTAGCGAAGCGCGCGGGGCTTCGTGGCCGCTCAGAGACGATGCGTATTCGCGGAGCCTGGTCTGACGATGAACTAGTATGTGAAACAACCATCGCGAATGTTACATTATCAGGTATGGACAATAAGATGCATAATATAAAACTTCGGTGTGTAGATAAATTGAACTTACCTTTGCAACAACTTTCTGTTGTCGATCGTAATAATTACAAAAACCTGTTTGGAATAAATGATAAGTTATGTAAACATGATGTAAAACCTGAGATTCTTATAGGACAAGATAACTGTCACTTATTGTTACCTCTTAAAGTTATAGTAGGTAAATTATATGAGCCGTCCGCTACATTGACTCCCCTAGGTTGGTGCATGCACGGTATGTTGCGACTGCCGCACGCTCGGCACGCGCAGGCCGCCTCCGCCGGCGCCGTCGAGGCGCACGCCACTCTGCTGTTGAGCTCGGCAGCTACCACCGCTAGGGACAGGGACGAGTGCATACTGCGGGAGCTCCACGAGGAGGTGAGGCGCTCATTTGCTGTAGACGCATTGGGAGTGTCAGGTAAGCCGAGACAAAATATTAATGATACTCGTGCCGTCGCACAGCTGGAGAAGTCTGTCGAATTCGTCAACGGTCGTTGGCGTGCAGGTTTGCCTTGGAAGGATGAGGCCTGCACCATGCCCGACACCTATCCTAACGCCCTGAAAAGGTTGAAAGGAATAGAAAGGAAGATGGCACGTGACCATGGTTTCGCTGACAGATACCGCGAGCGTATAAATCATTTATTACAAAATGACTACGCTCACAAGATGGAAAAGCCACTGCCGGCACCCAGGACGTGGTATCTACCCCACTTCGGGGTAGATAACCCCAACAAAAAGTCACTTAGGCTAGTGTTCGACTCTGCCGCTGCAGTTGGTGATAAATGTCTCAATGATCATTTACTTACAGGGCCGGACTTGTTGTCATCTCTATTTGGTATATTACTGCGCTTTAGGGAATATTCAATTGCAGTAACTGGTGACATCAAGGACATGTTCCTCAGGGTCAAAATTCGCCCTGAAGATCAACACGCGTTTAGGTTCCTTTGGCGGAACAGCCCTGACGAGCCAGTTGATATTTATATTATGACGTCACTTATTTTCGGCGCTAACTGTTCTCCTTTTGTAGCTCAGTTTGTTAAAAATGTAAACGCGCGTCGTTACGAGTCGTCATTACCAGCCGCTGTTAATGCGATATACAAATCGCACTATATGGACGACTATATTGATAGCCTGCCGGATGACACGACGGCGATAGAAATGGTTAAAAATATAACTAACATTCATAGCAGTGGTGGTTTCGAAATCCGTAACTGGACAAGTAATAGCATTGCTGTTTTAGATAGTGTTCCAAAGGATACCTTAGGTACCGCTAGCGTTAAGTTCAAATTCGAACAGGAGTACCATGGCGAGCGCACCTTGGGACTCATCTGGTATCCTGCAGAAGATGAGTTAGGTTTCGACGTGTCTCTGAAACGAATACCTGAAAATATTATTTTAAATAAGCATAGGCCGACTAAAAGAATCATGCTGCGAATAATTATGTAAATTTTTGATGTATTAGGATTCTTAGCACCATTCACTATTCAAGGCAAAATTATGTTGCAAGATACTTGGCGCTTAAACATAGGCTGGGATGACGTAGTACCCGATAGTATCTACAATAAATGGTGCAAATGGATCGAGATATTAAAGGATATAAAGCAAATACGTATACCTAGGTGCTATAATAAAACTATTGTGTTACAAAGTCAAGGTGGGAGCGAGACGGGAAGACAACCGGTCGTCGAGCCTGTGATGATAAGGCCACCTCCTCCCGCCGCCGCACCCGCGACCCCGGCGCTGGAGTTATCTGCTACGAGAAGCTGCTACGAAACGTGTAGACCGTCTACGACAACGGCTACGTGTGCTACGCCGGCAAGTAATTATACATGCTTACAGCTGCATTTATTATGCGACGCATCTGTTCAAGCCATGTGTTGTGTGGCGTACTGGCGATGGATAGTCAATGGGAATGTTAACGTTGCATTTATAGCAAGTAAATGTCGTGTTGTACCCGTTAAACCAATGACTGTACCCCGAGCCGAGCTACAAGCGGCGTTGTTGGCTGCACGATTGGCTGATACCGTTCTAAAGGAACATAGATTAGCGCCCGAGCGACGATATTTTTGGTGTGACTCCACCACCGTTTTACAGTGGATTAGAAATAACACACGTAGGTATAAAACGTTCGAAGCGAAAAGATTAGGAGAAATTGATGAACTCACGCGTATTTCCGAATGGAGATATGTACCTACCAAATTAAATGTAGCAGATCTTGGTACTCGTGATGAATTTAACAACACAATGTTTCACGGTGAGTGGTTCACAGGTCCTGATTTTTTATACAAAGAGGAGTCCTTATGGCCTGCTGACGTCGTGAACCCCGACATCGACAGAGACGAAGGGAGTTTCGAGAGTGTAGCTGTGATGCATGAGCCTACATGTGACTTACCTGTTCCTGAGCCGCAGCGGTTTTCCTCCTGGCTTCACTTGCTGCGAGCCACGGCCGTCATTCTGAAATTTATTGACAGATGTAAGGGACTTACCGGTGAGGTTAACTGCGATGCGATGGCTCGAGCTGAGATCCTGTTGCTAAAGAAGGCGCAGCTGGAATCGTTCTCCGCCGAAATATCTGCAATCAAAAATGGTAAACAAATATCACGAGATAGTAAGTTACTTACCTTGTCACCATATCTAGACGAAACTGGTTTACTCCGACTCGGTGGCCGCATCGATGCTGCGTTACACGTGGACCTAGAAATGAAGAGACCAATTATATTAGATGGAAAACATTACATAACGCGTCTTCTTGTCCGGTACTTTCACATTAAGGCAGCACACGGGAACCAGGAAATGGTCGTCAATAACCTGAAACAGAAATATTGCATTATTAAAATAAGGCCAACAGTTAAAAGGGTGGTTTCGAATTGCATGCTTTGTCGTATAAGGAAATGTAAGCCTCAAGTACCCAGAATGGGTGACTTACCTATGAGCTCGAGTAGCACATCATCAAAAACCATTTTCATTTTGTGGCCTGGACTTGTTTGGTCCAATGGAAGTGACTGTAGGCAGAGGAAGGCAGAAGAGGTATGGTGTTTTGTTCACATGCCTCACTATACGAGCGATTCATATCGAGCTTGTTCCGTCGCTCACGTCAGACTCTTTGATTATGGCGCTGCGACGCATGGCAGCACGGAGAGGGTGGCCCTGTCACCTATACTCTGACAATGGCACCAACCTAAGAGCAAGCGATAAGGAGCTGAAGCAATCAGAGCAGGAACTTGATATGGATGCTCTCAAGGCCGCCGGTGCGAACAACGCCATGCAGTGGCATTTTATACCCCCCTCCAGTCCTCACTGGGGTGGGGCCTGGGAGAGGCTGATTCGAAGCGTTAAAACATCACTTCGAGTTATAATGAACGAACGCGCTCCCCGCGAAGAAGTGCTGCTTACCCTGATGGCGGAAGTGGAGAACATGGTAAATAGTCGTCCATTGACACACGTCTCCGTGGACCCTGAAAGCGTAGAATCTTTGACTCCTAACCATTTTCTTTTAGGTAGCTCATCCAACACCCCTATCATTGGGACTTTCGATGATTCCGACATGTTTCTACGCAAACAATGGAGAAAGTCACAAGCGTTAGCGGATATGTTTTGGCGTAGATGGGTGAAAGAGGTTCTCCCTGACTTACTGCCTCGAAGAAAATGGAACGAGGAGGTGAAACCTTTGCAGGTAGGTGACGTAGTGTTAGTGGTTGATCCTAACAGTCCTCGTAGTACCTGGCCGAAGGGTGTGGTTCAGAAGACATGCCCAGGAAAGGATGGACGAATCAGACTGGTCGAAGTGAAGACTAAGACTGGCGTCTGGAAGCGACCTGCAGCCCGCATTGCCCGTATTTCACTTATTGAAGAGTGCTGAGCCAGCACTGGGGGGGGGAATGTTAGCGACACGCTCATATTTTGTAGATTCGTAGTAAGTAGTACCTAATAACATATATGTAAGTTAATCTAAGTATAGATGTATGAACCGCTGGACCCCCACCCAACACGCCGGCAGTTGAGTCCGCGCGAGCACTGCAAGCGGGTGCGCTTGTACTGTTTACCTTGTTTGTAATTTTATCCGTGTCTTTTCCAAAATATAAGTGTCTAAGCTTCCTTTTTGTTTCACTTCACCGATTGCCACCTATAACATCTACAACGCCCCTGATAACAGAGGACTATCATTCACTTGTGACAATGACACAGACCGGACCTAACCAGGGAGGAATCAGACAGAGGTCACTCACACCATTGGAATGCCACATCCATTGCCCATAGGCCGTGACCCTTGAGGTGAGTACAAAAAGAGCAGCTATGGTTATTGATACAGGTCTCCAATCATGTGGATTGCTGTATCTGCATGAAATATTTCTTTAGAATACTCAAAAAATGCCTTTTTGTTCTCAGGACTCTTACTGGTGGAGGAAGGTTATTCCAACAGTGCGTGGCCGCATACCTGAAGCTCCCCCTGAATGCTGCGGTTCTATGTGGTGTTGGACAAAGAGGTTCGGTAGAAAAACGTGGTTCGTATTTGCTCTGTCTCCAACTTAACTTCTCAAACAGATAGTGAGGTTTTCGTGTAGTGACTACTCCAAATAGTAAACCAGCCATATGTAACCTTCTCCTAGCAGCCATTTTCAAAATATTATTTTCATTTATAAAAGGTGTTACATGACTTCTACGAGGTATCTTTACACAGAACCGTGTACATGCATTTTGTATGCGCTGTATCAGCTTTTCTGTTCTTACTAACAAGCATGGGCCATACACGGTATCACAATAGTTAAGTCTTGATAATATTAGGCTATCTACTAATTGTTTACGAAGATCAACACTCAGGTAGTCTCTAATTGAATATAGTAGTTTCAATCTATAAAAACAATTCCTCATGCAGTTACTGATATGCTTTTCAAAACGTAGTTCTGGGTCCATAGTTAACCCAAGGTTGCATGCTATCTCTACCCTATCTATCTTTTCCCCCCTGATAACAACTTCTGGTTGGGCTGACAGTATAGTGCTGATCATTTTCCTACTTCCTAAAACCATAAATTTAGATTTTAGTGGGTTTAATACCAGTGAGTTATCGTCGGACCATGCTACCACTCTTTCAAGATCGTCATTGACTTTCTCCACTGCCTCCAATGTATCAGCTGGTTTAAAAGTTATGTATAACTGGATATCATCCGCATACATGTGGTACATGCAATGTTGGAATGACTTAGTAATGTCTGCGCTGTAAAGGATATACAAGAGGGGCCCCAAAATTGATCCCTGAGGTACACCACGTGACACCTGGCGAGGGGGGGATGACAGCTTTGATCCATCCTCCTTCTGGATCTCAACGAACTGTGACCTATTTTGCAAGTAGCTAGCGAACCACTCTATTGTTTTCGTTGTGAAACCATAATAGGCTAGCTTGGAAAGTAATAGAGTGGTGTTTATTGCATCAAAAGCCCGCGAAAAATCAAGCAGTGCAAGGATTGTTCCTTCCCCCCTATCTCGTGCTTCTAGGATATTCCCTACTACATCAGAAAGAGCTGTGGCCGTCCCACGACCCCTCCTAAATCCAGACTGAAGGTCGGGGAGCATATTGTGTTCTTCTAAATACTCCAGCATTTGGTTATAGACCACCCTCTCTAATACTTTAGATAAACAAGGCAAAATGCTAACAGGACGTAGATCTTTGAAAGTATTAGGGTTACTGATTTTGGGTAGAGGGCGCACAATAGCACACTTCCATAAGTCAGGGAAAGTTTGTGTATCTAATGATTTATTTACTATTGTGGTGATAGCTTGAAGGGTGCTAGGTAATGTTAGCATTATCATATCCAGACTCACTCCATCCACCCCTTTAGCATTTGACCCTAAACTTTTAATAATTTTTGAAATTTCTTCCTCATTAACATTTCTTAATTCAAATTGCGTTTCACCAAATCTATTTGTGTCAAAGTATGTAACCTGCGATGTGGGCAGTATATTCTGTCCTGGTACATTCAGAAATGCCTTATTAATTTCATCTGGGTCATTAAATTGTCCGGGAAGCATACCTTCACTATGTTCAGCAAATACATCCGTTTTTAGATTTTTCCAAAGCTTTTTGGGGTTTTTTATCTGACTATTAATGTGCCCGTCAAAGTATACCTTCTTTTCCTGCGTTAATGATGTAATAGCTTGTTTTTTTAAGTCCAAATAATATTTTTTTGTTGTATCTAGCTTGTCCTTATGATAATTATTTTTTGCCTCGTCTCTCAGCCTAATCATTAATTTGATATTTTCTGTTATCCATGGTGTGGGACGGTCTCTAAAAATCTTACTCTTTATGGGGGCATGTAAATCAAATAATTGAGTGATACAGACATTAAAATGTTGAGTCATACTATTAACATCCGGCAGTGAGCTTATAACAAACCATGGCATTAATTTCATATCGACTATAAAGTAATCCATCAATATGTCCCTTAAAGGCCTATAAACAACCAGCCTAGGCCCGCTAGTGACCTTCTGGATGACTGTATCGCAAACAATAAAGGAATGATGACCAAGTTCAATAATATGATTGACTAGTACATTACGAACACCCACGTCGGTACAAATCACGTCTATGAGAGTACTGCTATCCCCTACAAAATGAGTGGGCGACTGTACTACCTGATTAAGATTAGTATAATTTAAGAATTCCATCATATCCTTAGTTTTTGTGTTGCCTGTATCCAGTAGATTGACATTAAAATCTCCCAACAATACCAAGTGATCATAAGGTGCCAACGCGCTAATACTGTCAGTTATTCCATCCAGAAATGTTGCCAATTCAAACCAGGGCGGCCTGTATGCAGTGCCAATCAACAATTTTTTACCATTGACAGTTAGGTTTAACCACATTTGTTCTACATCAGACTGCTCTGAGTGCGGCCGTACGCGCGCCCGCACCCCCGTTTTGATGTAAAACGCTACTCCTCCGCCTCGCCCCCTACGTATAGTCGCAGGCCGCGGCACATGCTTCAACCTGTATCCCGGAACCTTAGGCGCACGACCCTCCTCCCCAGGTCTCAGCCACGTTTCGTTGATTGCCATTATATCTACTGAGTGTTGTGCCATGGCAACCAGAAACTCGTCCTGATTAGTTGCTAGAGAGCCCGCATTGAATAAACCAAACTTTAATAATTTTGTTTTAGTCATGTTATGTTAGGAGTAATGGCTGCATAGGTGTATTTATATAGCAATGATAGTATTTTATTCCTGTATGTATTATCATAATTGTGTTTCTTTCTTATGAATAAGTCATTTTTGTACTTAAGTTTTAACTGTGATAGTTTATCAATAAGTGTGTTACATTCATTATGAGTTAAAAATAATATATATGTATTGTTTGTAAATAATCTTGTTATTAGTGTGTAAATGTTAATATGTGTACATATGTATATATATATGTTCCTCGTTTTATTGTAGTACTCACTTTCATATTCCCACCTCCCCAGATCACAACAGAAACGACACACGGACACCATGAATGACAAAAAATTATTATTTAAAAAACTATAAACTAGAGAGAAAAAAAACGTAGCATAGAACAAAAGCTTATTTGTTATTGTCTGTGTATGGGCCAATAAACTGCTGTATGTCTTCCTCAGACGCAATCCTGTGTGTGGAGTCGCCAGGCTTTTGCCGGACCAAGATACGACCGCGCTTCGTCCATACGAATCGCCACCCATGCATACCCGCAGCGGCCCTGGTTTGACGAAACAACTGCTGGTTCAGTTTAGTCAGCCTCTCATTTACAAAGAAGCGCACTGGTTTTCCAGAGACTCCCAGATTCTCTGTCGTAGCTTCACGTCGCACGCGGGCTCCGTTCAATACGGCGTCACGCTGGTCACGTCGAGCGAGGCGCACCATGATAGCACGCGGGCGAGGCTCTGTAGAAGCTGTGGGGCTCGTAGCTTTTATATGTCTGCCTCCGACTCGTTCCGCGCTCACAATGTCTCGGTCCTCTAATGCGACTCCAAGCTTTGTGGCAATCAGCTGTACCAGGTGTGCTGGGTTCTCTGCTTGCGACTCAGGTACATTTGCTATTACCAGACACAGCGCTACGTTTGGCCACAGATGCGGAAAGACTGTCGCGATTGGTCTAAGGCATGTTTGGCATGCCAGCGCACGAAGGTGAATCGACACGTTTCCACCCCCTTGGGTACCCTCGATCTACCTTCAGCGCGATTCAAATATGTCCACCTAGACCTCATCGGCCCATTGCCCCCATCCAATGAATATCGGTATTGTCTGACACTCGTCGATCGCTTCACGCGATGGGCTGAAGTCGTCCCTATTACCGATATTACAGCGGAAACTGTGGCCAAAGCGTTTCTGTCGGGGTGGGTAGCACGATTTGGTTGCCCGACCGATATCGTCACTGATCGAGGTAGACAATTCGAGCCAGGAATTTTCCAACACCTCGCAAAAGCTATTGGGTTCAAGCATCGCAAGACCACTGCATACCACACTCAGTGCAACGGTTTAGTCGAAAGATTCCACCGACAGCTTAAAGCAGCAATCAAGTGCCATGCCGATAGCCGCTGGACCGAATCCTTACCATTTGTACTGCTCGGCATAAGAAGTTTCTTCAAAGAAGACCTTCAATCGTCTTCCGCCGAGTTGGTATACGGTGAACCTTTAAGGCTGCCGGGTGAATTCTTTGGCCATAAGGTTGACAAATGTACAACTGATATAACAGACTTCACAGCCCGTATCAGATCATTTGCCAACAATTTACAACCAGTTCCCACGTCGCACCACTCAAAAAACAAAATCTTTGTCCACAAAGATCTGTCATCTTGTTCCCATGTCTTTCTGCGGGACGATGCGTTGAGAGGTGCACTCCAGCTGACATACACTGGTCCCTATGAGGTGATCGAAAGAGGTGCCAAAGTTTTTAAAATAAAGGTTAAGGGTAAATCCGTCACAGTATCTTTAGACCGTTTAAAACCAGCCTACATACTGTCCCAAACCAATGACACCCCTATCCCAAATAATCCTGTTCCTGAGCCACCACCTTCCATTCCAACAGTTAAAACCACTCGTTCCGGCAGAAGAGTCCATTTTCCGGACCACTATCGCCCGTAGCACGGTCTCTGGAGGGGAGTGATGTAGGTGACTCACATTATATTATTAATATTTACATAATATATTTATACGCCCAACACTAATAAACACAAAGAAACAATAAACATTCATATTATAAGCAAATATATTTATACGCCCAACACTAATAAACACAAAGAAACAATAAACATTCATATTATAAGCATAAAACACAAAACAATATTTAGTAGCATTTATTATAAACACACTGTCCGTCATTAACAAATTATAGTACACTGGACACGCGCGTCGCCTGTTGAGTGCCTTAGTCTAAGACGCGTGAAGTTACACGTCGTGTGACGTATGCGCGCACACATTCCTTCGCCGCGCAAATCGGAATCGCGAGTCACGATCTATCGCAGACGCTGTGCGCACGCTCGCTTACTTGATTTTGCTATATTTCTACCCGCGCTAAATCGCTGTGTAGCTGTGTTAAGAGCGCGCCTAAAGCCAGTAAAATGTTAGTAGTGTATAGTATAGTGCGTAGTATGCGCCAAAACTGTTATATCGTAATAAATCTGTGCAAATCTAGTCGCAACGGTCCTTATGGACAAGGTTATCATGTGTGGTGACCCTGGTTAAATGAAAATTCTGACTCCAATTATAAAATATATTTAAGATGTGTTCAATTCAAACAGTTTACAAGTACTGGGGACGCTAGCTGGGCTCACAGCCCGCCTCGTCCCGCGCCCGGGGGGAAGGAATTTGCAGCGTTGTGAGAACGCTTTGCAACTGTGTTCCTACAGTATTCCCCCCCTTTAAAAAAAAAATAAACAATTAAAAACAATACATTGGTCTCTCATTTGGGACCTTTACCTTAGACAACCATCACTTATTCTAGTTACACACTTGTCAACACTAATACACTGACGGTGCAGCCTGCATTTGCTGCGGCGGCACATTGTTGACTCGGATAGCCGTGGGCGGCGGCAGCGATTCGACTGTCTTGCGTAACCAGTTATTAACATGGCGCTTACATTTGACGCGCAACACGTGCAAAAATGTGATCAATATGACCACTCCGACGACTAGTAGTCCTATTCCGACGTAATTGAGTTTAGTTTCGACTTGCCCGGAGAGTGATTGGACGATGGCGATATTACTATTTTGGGACGTATTGTCTTGGCTCGGTCCCGACCCCATCGTACACACGATACAAATAATGACACTTAAAATGATGCAATAATAAAAATATACTCGCGGAGTTTCCGCTGATTTTCTCAAGTAATTGGTTACGCACTGTCGCTACCGCTATTATATATTACACAACTTGCTTATCCGGCAATAATACACATCAAATTTACAATAAAATCTCATCATAAAAAAATAGGTTAAGTCTAAAGTACTACAAACTTACTAGGTTGCAACCTAAGCTATAGCGCTATTCGTACATATTTCTTAATCACGGCCAGATGGTTACAATTGCTGACATTGTATCTCGGTTCGGCCGCACCGTATGATACAACAGCAGTAATGCAACACAGTGCCATGTTGCTGACATTATTTTCAACGCGTTGAACTGAAACATAATGGTTCATTTACATTACAAACATACAAACATTTTAATTCTAACACTAGACTGCCACAGTCACTAATATTATTGAGTAAGGACAACTAAGTTCTTTTCTCAAAAGATTGCTTAAGTTTTCCTTACGACACAGTAATATAACAAACACACCATATAATTATTAACGACCTTGACAAATATTCATGCTTAATGATGATAGACCTGTATTACCAACCTTCTGCGCAAAACAACAACTGACTCCCCTGCGGAAGTATATACTATCACGTATCAGTTGCGCTACTGTTGTGCTATGAGACTGTGTTCAACAAATGACAAGTTTATTCATCGATCAAAAACCTCACTGGTCTCTTAACAACCCTTCCGCTGCGCGTGGTCCGAGTTACCTGTCCAGGTGCAGGCGATGGTGTCGCAGCTGGCGACTCCTGTTCCCCCGCACTCGGAGACCTACTTTGGTTTTCTACATTTTTACGCGCTGGCGCATCGTTGGTGTCCGCGTTTGTATTAAGTAGAAACGCTGGTTTTAATCTATCAATCGAGATGTGCGATTGCCTATTGGGGAGTTGGATTAAAAATACCTTAGCACCTCTTTCGATGACCCTGAAAGGTCCGTCGTAAGGTGGTTTTAAAGATCTACGTACCGTATCGTCTCGAACAAAAACATGTGTACAACTTAACAACTCCTCGTGTATAAAAATGGACCGATTCCTATACTCTCTTTTCGGCACGGGCTTCAAGCTAGTAATATTATCCCTAATTTTCTCTACTACGCTGTAAGGGTCGATAGGGTCTCTTTCGCGCGGCGTTTCATAAAACGCTCCAGGCAGTCGAAACGTGCGACCGAATGTCATTTCCGCTGCGCTTATGCCACTATCGCTCCTACCCGCCGTGCGTAATCCGAGCATTACGCTGGGCAAGAGATCTACCCAAGAGGTACCATCACCGAGTTTTGCCATGAGTGCGGCCTTCAGCCCTCGATGAAATCGTTCCAAAATTCCGTTTGAAACTGGATGGTAGGGTGTGGTCCGAATTTTGTCCACCCCCAACAACTTCATAAGCTCCGCAAACAATCGACTTTCGAACTGACGGCCTTGATCACTAGTTAGCCTTAACGGACAACCGTAGCGAACAATCCAACCTTCGTAAATAGTCTTAGCTATGATTTCAGCTGTTATTTCGGTTATTGGAAATGCTTCCGGCCATCGCGTATACCTATCTATGATGGTTAGCAAATACCTATACCCATTGGAAGTTGTTGGCAAGGGTCCGACAATATCGGTATGTATATGCTGGAAGGCAGCTGCATCTGGAAACGTACCAAGATCGGACACAGTATGACGGTTGACCTTCGCCCTTTGGCATGGAATACACGACCGTGCCCAGTTACCTACATCCTTGTTCATATCGGGCCAGAAATAATGTTTACTAACCATTTTCCTAGATGTTCTGATACCGGGATGGCTCAAGGAATGTATACTATCGAATACCTTACGACGAAATTCTAAAGGTAAATAAGGTCGAGCCTCGCGTGTCGACGTTTCGCATAGAATAGCCCTATTGCAAGTAGGTACCGTTATTAACTGTAGTTGCAATTTACTCGTATTGTTTATATGATCCGAATGCGACATTCGTAATGCATATTCATCTTTACTCTGAGCAATGGCTAATTCTGTGAAATCTATTATAGTAGGACATTCTATAACTTCTACTCGTGAGAGCGTATCTGCGACTACATTGTCTTTTCCGCTAATGTGACGTAAGTCGGTCGTAAACTCACTAATAAACAGGAGTTGCCTTGCCCGTCTAGGGCTTTCCTTGTTGTCATCGCCTACCTTGTTGAACACTGTACATAAGGGCTTATGATCGGTATACAGGGTCAATTGTCGACCCTCGAACGACTTTCGAAAATACCTAACAGACAAATATAGTGCAAGTAGCTCACGATCGTAGGTGCTGTATTTAACCTGCGCCGGGGACAATTTTTTTGAGAAAAAACCTAAGGGTTCCCAAGTATTATTTACCCTTTGTTGAAGCGCACTGCCCACAGCGGTGTCAGATGCGTCACACATTAGGGCTAAAACGGCGTCAGGTTTAGGATGTGCGAGTGTAGCGGCCTGTTGAAGACCTGCCTTACACTGCGCAAATGCTTCTTCCGCCTTTGCCGTCCACGCGACCTTGGACTTATCCCTTTTTTTGGCGTTAACCAAATACTTATCTAGTTCCGCTTGTCTCACAGCCGCATCCGAAATATGCCCTCTATAGAAATTGAGCATTCCTAAGAATCTGCGGAGGCCTTCGATCGTTTCCGGTTTCGGATAGTCGACTATGGCACTTACTTTGTCCTCGAGCGGCCTAATTCCTGCCGTCGATACATGGTGCCCTAAAAATTCTACCGAAGGCTGTCCGAAGCGACACTTGTCTATATTGATCGTTATGCCGAAATTCGTGAACCTTTCGAATACTAACGCTAGATGTCGTTCATGCTGCTCTAAGTCTTCGCTAGCTATGATAACATCATCCAAATAATTAAATAAAAATGCTAGACCTTGATGTACCGAGTTGCTCATGAAGCGCTGGAAGGTCTGTGCAGCATTCCGGAGTCCAAAATTCATTCTCGGGAATTCAAATAAGCCAAAAGGTGTTATCACACTAGTTTTTTCAATGTCCTCGGGTGCTACACAAATACAGTGGTACGCGCGGTTAATGTCTAATTTAGTAAACACTTTTTTTCCTGCTAGTATGTAGGTAAAGTCGTGCAGTCTAGGTATAGGATATCTATCGGGCTTAGTAATGGCGTTAAGTCTACGATAGTCTCCACAAGGTCGAATATCTCCGTTCTTTTTAACTACTACGTGCAGTGGAGTAGCCCACGCACCTTTCGACGGTCTACAGATTCCTAGTTCCTGCATTAATTCGAACTCTTTTTTAACCTTGAAATACCTATCTGGGGCTAGTGGCCTTGCGCGTGCAAAAACCGGCGGCCCTGTAGTCTCTATATAATGCAACACACTATGCGGTGTCGACTCTTTGAACGAAGCTGGTTTCGTTAGTTCAGGGAACTCGGACAACAACTTGCGGAAAGGGTGTTTTTCGTCAACAGTAAAAATAGAAGGTTGATTCATACTCACGATTTCCGCCACGACCTTGAGGTCGGTCGTCAGGTCTACCAACCTACGTGCACTTATATTAACGAGTAGCTTATGATGGGCCAGGAAATCGGCTCCTAAAATAGGCTGCTTCACCTCCGCCACGACGAATTCCCATTTATACGGTCTACGTAGATTAAGGTCCAACACTAAGATCTTCGTTCCATAAGTCTTTATTTCACTTCCGTTCGCGGCGTAAAGTTTATATTTCGTGCACTCGCGGTTATAAAATCTGTTTTTTGGAGGTAAAATCGAAACGTCTGCTCCCGTGTCCACCAAAAACCTCAGTCCACTTTTTTTGTCCGTAACACACAAACGATGACTAATTGATGTGGTGCCGACCTCCGCCGTAGATAGCACCACCGCGCCTAGTTTTCCGAAGCAGATGATTCCCACGCACACGGTTGAAAGCATTTCTTGGCCTTCTCAGCGTACCGGAAGTGATAAAAGCAAAGCCAATTGGGGTTGTCCTTGGCACGGCTTTTCGAACGATTCCGTGACGTATTTCTCGTGCGCGATGTTGTCCTCTCGTTGCGTTGACCTTGACGTCCCCGATTTGCTTGTCGACCTCCTGACCGCTCCACATTAGCCAAACGAACGCTGAGGTTTGCGATCTCTGCCAGAATGACGGCAGTATCCTTGGAAGTGGTTGGGGTGGTACCATGGGCCTGTAGTGTACTGTAGGAGTGTGCTGGCTGCCTGACCTCGGACACGTAGTTACGACGCGTTGCTTCGAAGACATTGTCCGCGATGCTAGCCAGTCGGTCGAGGTCACTTGTTTCTGCAACGGCCAGGACTGCCCGAACGTCGGCTGGTAAGCGACCTTGCCACAGGATCCGTAGAGTCTCGTCAGGGAAATTTTCACGAGCTAGGTCTTTCATTCGATTTAATAACTGGCTCGGCTTCATTTCGCCTAGTTCCATGTCGCCGATCAACTTTTCTACTTGACGAATTCTCGTGTCTTCGTACAAGGACAGAAGCTTGGCCTTTAGCGCGGCAAATTTACCTGTAGCCGGCGGTCGGGAAAGGAAATCCGTGAACTGCAAAATAACTTCTTTCGGCAGCTTCGCTACCACGAGGTCAAATCGGGCGTCGTCCCGTAACCTCTGTGGTGCTAGAATGGCCTCGATCCTAATGAACCATACTCGCGGCTGATCTACCCAAAATTCGGGTAACCTTGATGCCAGCGATATCGCCATAATGTCTGGTTTCATTTCCACTTCATGCTGGGTTTGAGGCTGGGCGATGTGGGACGCTCCAGGGACCGTAGGAACTCTGCCCTGCTCTGAAGTTTGACCCTGAAGTCCGCCTTGCGCCTGACCTTGTGCGCCGGGTACACCGTGGAGAACGCCGTTGGTCATCTTTTCGACCCTGAGTCTTGTAACACTGTCTTCAAAATCACGTCGGGGTCACCACTGTGCAAATCTAGTCGCAACGGTCCTTATGGACAAGGTTATCATGTGTGGTGACCCTGGTTAAATGAAAATTCTGACTCCAATTATAAAATATATTTAAGATGTGTTCAATTCAAACAGTTTACAAGTACTGGGGACGCTAGCTGGGCTCACAGCCCGCCTCGTCCCGCGCCCGGGGGGAAGGAATTTGCAGCGTTGTGAGAACGCTTTGCAACTGTGTTCCCACAAATCCAAAACTAAAAGGAATTACATAAAATGCCTAAGCACAGCCTTTACTCTTGTATAAATATAATTAATTATCAGATTTTTGTCGCAATAGGCATTACCGTATTGAGTACAAAACGGAAAAATATGAGAATTAGAGGTTACTTCGTGATTTTTTTATATCGAGGAAATGTTATTATTTCATGTTTTTTATCAAAGTGAACCCTCGGAAATATCATGTAGTTATTCATACATTTTTATTTTAAGATTTTGTCCGGAATTTTTCATGTAAAATCAAATATAAGATTGGTAATTTTGCTTTATACGCGCTCTTAACCCTTAAGCTTTACGCTTACTCGCTTGCTTTAACTGTGCCTTCTTATCAATGTAATATAATTGAAAACATTATTGTGTATTGTGCGGATATAAAGTGTTGGACTACCAAGAGGACTTTATTTTCTTCAGACCCAGTAAGTCTACCCTCACACGCGTACCACACAACCAAATGCTCTTTGAACACTGCCAGTTTCAGACAATCGTCGATAGGTGCTCCCGAAAACAGTAACGTGGGGAAGTCGACGATCGGGAAAGTGGCGTTGGTATTCTCGCCGAGCCGCAGCCGCGTTTCCATCGGCAAAACCATAACAAAACATTATGTCTGCGTATTCGTTATTAGGATACGAAGCCATGTTATCCGAAATAACAATGATAACAAAAAGAATAACAAGAGAAACAAGAATTAACAATAATGATCGATAACAAATTAAAGGGATGAGAGATTGGTAGCAAGATAACAACACACGTGCTTGCGCGGCGGAGAGTCAAAACTTACTAAGGAAGGCGACGCGAGCGCAGCAGACGCCGTGTACTCCCCCGCCCGCACACCCCGCCCTCACACCCCGCCCCATCGCGAAGAATTTCGTCATGAAAATCGGTTGTTTTAGCGAGGATCATAAACTAAAAATACAGATGTTTTCTCTCCCCGCGCCGGTTCAAACACATGCCATGCCACGAATTATGTATTTTAAAATTGACTTTTATACCTTTCTGGAAAGCTTACAGGATAAGCAAGTTGTTTTAGTTATTTGTACGATTAATGTCATAGAAATTTTTGTGACGAGACAACATTTTTGAAGCGTAAAATGAAAATATTGGTAAGATATTATTCTTATATCGCTCATTATTTTCATTATTTTGTTAAATTAAGTAGTTTTAATTATGTCCATAGCTTAATTGAAGTGCCAGCTACAACATCATTTTTAATGGTACCCATTCAAATATGTAGTAAAAAATTAATATGAAAAAATATTGCTATTATTATTAATTAGTAATATTATTGTAAATTTATTGATTACTAAATAATTCATACATTCAAATATTATAAATGTTCAAGAAATATAATTTTCTTACGTTTTTAACGGAAATCTGCTTCAGTATACTTATTTTGAACCATGGGAAGGGTAGGTATATAATATTCAGGATTATATTAAAACTATTCTGCTCATATAAGTAATATTGTTTTCTGTGGGACAGAAATTTGACGTCGGGTTCAAGAAAAAAAATTATCGTCACATATTTATTATAATCAAAAATTACGTAACTAAAAAACAAACATAGATAACAATTTTCATTGTAAATATGAAACAAAAATGTTACCACTATTATAATATGATCTTTATTTTTTAATTTATATTAGAACAATTTTATAATCATCATAATCCAAATCACGGATTAAAGTCAGTAACGGGTGTGTCCCCCGTTATTATCTATTATCGCTTGTAGTCTTGCCCTCATTGAATCCACCATATTTTGGCATACATTCGAACCTCTAAATGATTCCCATATTTCAACCACATGACGTTGTATATTGACCCGGGTGCGGGGTGTATCTGAGTCCCACTGCTGAACCATGAGGCCCCAGAGATTTTCAATAGGGTTTATGTCTGGGCTTTTTGGGGGAAAGGGAAGAACTCTTATGAGGTCACGATTATTTTGAATCCACACATTACAGATTCGTGCAGTGTGCACGGAGCTATTGTCATGAATAAACGAGAAAGGCACAAGATCTGGATGGGAAATATTAACAGTGGGTATGAGCGTGTCTCGAATAATTTCCAAGTATTTTTGACTGTTTAATCGCCCTCCTATTTCTACTAACTCTCCTGGTCCAGCAGCGGACATCCATCCCCAATAGCCAATATTAATTCGTCCACTACTTCTATTAGGAACAATATTTTCTGCATGGTAGCGCGTGTTATTTATTCGCCATAGTGTGAGGCGACCCTGTTCACTCGAAGAGAATGTTTTTTCGTCCGAAAATATTACATTTTGAAAATCAAAATCTAAATATCTTTGCGCAAAATTTAGTCTCTCTTGTTTGTGCAAGGATGATAATGATAATTTCCGTGCTGGCTGACGGTGCCGTAATCCTGCGTCCTTTAAGCGTCGACGAACAGTGGTCATAGACACGCTCATATTAGTGGCGATATCTCTGATTCGCGTAAACCCATCATTTCTCATCCTGTTTACAATTTCTCGATTTTGCGTAGTTGTTGTGCAACGAGGACGACCGGACTTTCTTTGTGTGTTCACTTGACCCTCATTTTCCCATCTTCTTATCCAAAGGTGCACAGTATTTCTCTGAAATAAACAATATAATGTATATTTATCATAATATAATGGATATATATATATATTGGATATATATGTAGATATACGTTATTACGTAAAGATCTTCGAATGAAGCGATTAATATAATATCGATCGAACTTCACTTGCCGAAGTTCGTTTGATCATATATTATATTGCATCGCTTCATTCTTCAGATATAACATTCACAACGTAGATGTTTAGAGGTGAAGTTTTGCTAATAATAATACATAAGTTGTTTACTTAATTTGTTTATTTAACATAAGCCTTCGTTTCTTTAATTATTAATCAGTAATCTATTATAAATAATACATTGATAATATTGCGATCATAATGTAGAATCAACTTCAATCATAATAATATTATTTAGGTTAATAACCTATACACCTACAATAATATAGGCGCTAATCAGTCTTTATTTAATTTAGGTTTGGTGGAAAACAAACCGAACTCGCGAAAGAATTTTCTTCGCGTATGGCCCGACAATAATATTTGGCGAACGTTTGAGAAGCGGCGGTCCAGCCAGCCGCCTTCCTGATGGCGTCTATGGATAGGCCAGCGCGATGCGCCGTGGACGTGGCGGCATGGCGCGTGCTATGCGCGCTGAATGTCGTCACGTCCACGCCGCTCGCACTTAACACTTGTTTAATCCATCGACTGATTGACTGCGCCGTGGCGGCTCTATAGGGCCGTTTAAACGTCAAGAATAAATTAGGTACGTTCTCAGGTCTAATCTCATTAGTCATTTGAAGATAAACTTTTAATGTCGTAGCCGGGCAAATACTTGGTTTATCTACAAAGTATGGTAGAAATAAAATTGGTTGATCTCGGCCGGGTGCCGATGTCTTAATAATGTCGGTTACGATTATTTCGATGCCTCTGGAATTTATTTTTATGTTTGAGGTCTTGATAAGGGAAATCGTTTGAACCCTGTGAGCTGTGCAAATAGCTAACAAAATTGCTAATTTCTTATTGATATTTTCTATTGTGAGATCTCCATTTAGGAACCAATTAGAGATAAAGTTGAGTACCACCTGAGGATCCCAAGTACTCGTGTACTTGGGTATACACGGTCTCAACTTGTATGCTCCTTTTAGTAATCTTTTTATACAGTCGTCTGTTCCTACACTATTTCCTAGAAGTAGCGATAGGGCAGAGCGATGACTATTAAGGGAACCGTACGATGCTCCCTTATTAAATTGATCGGTTAAAAAGGTCATGACCCGTGAAATTGATACCTCAAACACGCTAATATTATTAAATATACAGAATTCCCACCACAGTTTAAAGGTGACATTATATTGCTGTACAGTATTTTGAGACAAAGAAGCTAACATTAAGTCGAGAGCGGTTGGAGGCGTCCCTCGCTGCGTGAACGCAAGCCGGAGAGCACCGCGGCACCCAGGGTAAGCGACTTGTAAAGTGTGTTCTGAAACGGGAAGATAAAAGACCTTTATTGGCTTTCAGAATAACAATTTCAGTAACAAGCATACTCTTTAACTGGGGATACCAGGCTTGTGATGGCCATATGGGAAAAACAAGAATACCTTCAGCATTGTCTAAAATAATTTTTTGTAAGCATTTCAATATCACCGAAAATGGCGGGAAGGCATAAAAGTATTTATCGCGCCAGCTTATTGTAAAGGCGTCAATTGTGATGGCGTCGGGATCTGGTCGCCAAGACACATAGCACTCACATTTTGCATTGGTGCGAGAGGCAAATAAGTCTATCTCTGGTTGGCCTAATTTTTGTGTTATCAATTGGAATGCTACATTTGATAATTCCCATTCTGTGTCTATGTTAATTTTTCTAGATTGTTCGTCGGCTATAACATTATCATGTGTGTTTATGTAAGAAGCTACTAACCAGATACTTTTTCTCTCGCACCACTGCCAAATAGATCGAGATAAATCGTTCAAATGTGGGAATTGTATTCCACCCATACGATTGATATAACTAATGGCTGTTGTATTATCAATACGTAATATTATAGAACATTCAGAATAATTGCGAACAAACCATTTTAACGCTAAAAATACCGCTAAGAGTTCTAGATAATTAATGTGAAACTTTAATTCTGAATCCTTCCAAGCGCCCTTAATGCGTTCGTTATTGCAACAAGCGCCCCAGCCGGTCCTGGACGCATCAGTGAATATTTCTAATGTGAATGCTTGGACCCTTATGGAATTGGAAGTTGTGAAAATATTTTTTGACCACCAATTCAGATCCTTCAAAATTATATTAGATAATTTAATTTTTGTATCAAAATTGTTGTTTATTTTGAAGGCCAAGTATTTTTGTCGTTCTAAAATTTTGGTGTAAATCCATCCATATTTAGCTGCGGGACAAGCAGCAGTAAGAATCCCAATTAATTGTGCAAATTCCCTTATTGTGCAGCGTGGTAAGCGATAAAATTTATCTATTAAACTAGCTATATGAGTGCGTTTTTCGTTTGGTAAGGACATAATTAAATTTTTTGAATCATACATAAAACCTAAATATGTACAAGTCTGTTTTGGTTCTAATGAACTCTTATCGAAATTAATAACGAAACCGAGGGATTCTAATAATTTCAATGTTTCTGTTAAGTTATCACGACATTCAGAATAGGTATCACCAATACATAATACATCGTCAAGGTACTGAACTGATTTATAACCCCGGCTTCTAAGATGGGACATTACCTCTTTCATAATCTTGGTAAAGGTTCTAGGTGCTTTAGATAAGCCATAAGGCATACTATTAAACTCGTACAAAATGTTTTGCGCTTTTTCATTCTCGAAATGAAAGCGCAAGTATTTCCGGTGATAATTAGCAATCGGAATTAAAAGATATGCTTCCTTCAAGTCTATTTTAGCCATGTAACCGTCTTGTGGTAATAGTTTAGTAACGGTCCTATAATCTTCCATTTTAAAATGAAACTTAGAGATAAACTTGTTTAGTGGCTTTAAATTCAAAATAAACCGCTTATCGCCGTTTGGTTTGGATGTAAGGAATATCTTTGATATGAATTGATTCTCGGTCGGTGAACATGTTGATATCGCGCCTAAATCAAGTAATTTTTTGATGGCCATATTCATATCGTCTTTATCTGATGTTGAAAGACCATTACGAGGTGAAAAGGTTTGCACCGGAGTTTCAGAAAATGGTATCGAAAAACCCTTACGAATCCATTCGAGAACGATGTCATTGGAAGTTATGTTAAGCCAGTGAGAATAAAAATGACTTATTCGTCCAGAATGTACCTGTTCTATTGTTGAGGTTGAGCACGCGTTTTGTTCGTGTTCGAGTACCTCGGTTGCGCCGCTGTCTGTACCTTGCGTGCTGCAGGGGCTTGTCTCCTCTGGCCTCCGCGCCCCCCCCCTGTTCGACAGGTAACGCGAAGGACCTGGCCAGTTTTCCTGGTACCGAGGTCGTGCGACTGCGGATTGAGCTGTCTGTGGAGGTTTTGGAGGCAGCGGGATCTTTTTTATTTGAAGGCCCTGCCTTTCAATAGCTTTTGAAGCTTTGATTTTTTCGGATAGTTTTATTCCGAATAAAGTGCTATCCCTTGCATTGTCCTTGATAACATTTAGGAATGATCTTTCCAAGCCGGGCGTCACCAATTTGATACGTGCTTCAGTATCCATATGGTGAAGATAGGTTAAGATGCGACAACTGTCACTTAGCATTTTTATGGCTTGAATTTTTTCTTCACCAGTAATGAGAAGAGTCATCGCCCTATTCACGGCTGTGGTCCCAGCGCCAAGAAGTTGTTGCGATAACTCCATCTTCTTATCGCGATTTCTTGCCATATCTGTAATAGCTGCCGAAATTTCGGCATTAAGTTTTGGTGCTTGTAAAAGAGCACAGTTGGAGGGGACAAGATATTCTTTTAATAATTTGTCCTTGGCTTCCTTGGGAAGTCCTTTTTTTTAATATGGGCTGCCATCTTTGTGCCAAATTTTCGTGTATGCTTTTCCCAAACTCGGGGGTATCATCCGATTGCTCCCCTAATGCTGACAATATTTCTGGGTCCAGTGCTTCGGTTTCTAGTATTCCTGTATCGGGAACCGGTATCTCGGGAATATCGGTAACCTCCAAGGCTGGTGCATTCGCCGGTCCGTTTCTGTCCACTTTATCGGCATCTGATAATAAAATTATTTATTTTATATGTGTGGGTACTTTGACAAAAATACCTTCGTTCCATCTCTCGGATAGACCCCAGGCTTTGTCTAATTTCGCAAATATGTTAAGCTACCTCATGTGAGATAAGCTTATTTTTTGCTTTTATGCCCTCGTGTCGACTCACGGCCAACCCCCAGGCTTGCCACGTTCGATTTCGAATCAAGGCAACACATAAATTATTGACGTTAAAATACCACATTGATGCACTTATTCACTAAAATTAGTAGGTAGGTACTTACCGTTATTAGCGTCGTTATCAAAGCTCACATCTGAGTCCGAAGATTCTAAAACTCGCATTACGCGACGACGTGTTTGTCGTTCCTTCTCTTCGAGTTTACGAATCTTTTTATTATACCGTTCAATTTTATCTTTAGCACTGCGCTTAGGCATTATTAATTTCTATATAACAGTGACAAACCACTAAATTCAATATTAAAATCGTTTTTCAAATCGCGGGGACTTTGATCGCAGGACTCGTGTTGTCGTTGCCTCGCACGGAAAAAGAATGAGGTTTGAATCAGTGATCGTAGATACCAGACCAAAAAAAAAAAAAATACGGGGTAATTTATAAAAAAGTGCGAAGTTGCCTTGTAGGTTAGAGAAACTACGTTGTGAATGTTATATCTGAAGAATGAAGCGATGCAATATAATTCTATGTCGTTCATGCTCTGATAAATGGTGCGTCATATTTTTAATCTAATAGTTTTTGGTTTTAATAATTCAATGCAATAGATAACAGACGCACTCAACGCTAACAGTGCGACAAAAGCGCAACAAGTCAATATAAATAATGCCCTAAAGATAAAAATATCAATCTACCTTCCGGTTTTAATATATTGTAGCCGACTGGGCAAAAGCAATCATTGAGTTATAATTTTGTATCGCATCAGCTACTTCTGAACATTGACATAAATTCACAAAAATGCAAAGATATTTATTGAATTATCGTTTTGTAACACATCAGCTACTTTTAAACATTTGACAGAAGTTACAAAAAAAAAACATTTAAAATAGTAAAGTTTTTCAATTATATGATTTTTAATGAACATAATGCTTTTTTCGGGGTTCAATTGGATCAAATTTGGCATATATTAAATATGCAAATTTTTATCCAATTCAGCTGTTTTCCGTAAAACATAACAAATTACTGGGATAAATTAAAAAAAGTATGGATTAATTATTTGCCTCATGATTAAGTGGCCTCAGTTTCATCATTTAAATTTTGATTTTAACTGTTCACTAGTTTTGATTTTTTTTTCACTTCTTAGTTCTGATACGAATTGAGTTTATAACTTTTGGACTCAAAACTGATCACGAATATATGGCAGCTGTACTAGTAGTAAATGTTTGGTATAATTTACAATCACATACTTTTGAATCACTTCGACGCCACACAGTTCTGACGCGAACTCCGTTCATTAGTATTGAATTTCTGATTTTGATCATCTACTTTTGCTGTTGACTGTACTAACAGTGTTGCCAGATGATCGTTTCGGGTTCTCCCCAAATCTTCTCCGAAATCTCCCCAAAATTCAGTTTTTGAAGAAAAAAACCCCCACAGTAGGAAAAACATTTTTATTATTATTTAAACACAATATTAAATGATTTCAGCAATAGCTTCCATTACTGGATCAGCATCTTCACACGCGTCGTCTGAAGTTCCGTACATTTTTTCTGAGTTAAATCTCTTTAGCATCTTTGAACTCGGTTTAAAATTAACACATCCTTCTAGCAAAGTATATCTTATTCTCAAAATGGATTCGGCAGTGTTGATGGCTAATCTGTTTCGAAGTTTGTCTTTAATAATAGCTACTTGGGAAAAGGCTCTCTCTACAACTGCGTTAGAAAATGGCAGTGACAAAATTCCTAATGCCAATTTGCTATCATGTCCGTAAGTTCTATCACCAACTGCATTTTTGAAATTATAAACTTCAACCCAGAACTCTTCAGTGTGTTGTGTGGATTTCCAGGTGGTACGATGTAAAGCATTCCATTCTTGTACCATTGAGTCAACATCATTGCAGACGGTTTTAAAAGATTTAGCTAAAGTTGTGATATCAGGTTTCATTTGAGATGTTGCATTCTTCGGGCTCATTAACTTACAATTTTCTAAAGTTTTCATGTTATTTGGTAGTCTTCTCTGTATTTGCTTACATACTTCTATAAGGAATTCTTTGCATCGTTGCTTAACGTCTTTTAATTCATGTTCTCTTATACCTTTAGACTTTTCATTCAAGGCATACCCGAAATTCATGTATGACGAGTCCATGATGTACTTTTCAAAATTATACTCAGATAAACTATTTTTGTCCGCTTTTTCTAGTTGCGCTGGAGGTATTAATATTGTTAAGTACGTCAGCATTAATTTCTTCAAGCAACTTTAAAGGGTCTGCATCTGTAGCTTGAAATATTTTATTTGCCATGGTGATAGGTTTGAGGTAAGTCCCAAGAAAAGTCATTTATAACAAATTTGTCTTACTTTTCAGCATGGTGCTCAATTGGTCCGCAGTGTAACAGCGTTCTCTAGATTTCGCCATGTCAAAATGTAATTTCAATCCATCCCATTGCTCTAAAATTTTAATGAGAGCCTCGTATCTGGATAACCATCTGGTTCCGGCCAGTTTGTTTATTTTTAATGGAGTTTTTCCTTCATATATATTTATTCATATATTTTCCTTCATATTTACAGTCTCTCTCTCTTTCAAAATTGTCTCGAACTTTTTCAGTCATGTAAATATTTGTAAAATCCATTATTTTCGTCAACATTTCATCGGGGAAAAAAAGACAAAACTTTTCCAACGGTGTAGTTGAGTTCAACATTTCTTGACAAGGCCCAGGAACTTCACGTATGATATTATGACTCCGAGTTCTTACATTTCTTGCGGGTTCTTCAATACTCCATAAAGTAGTTTTGTCTTTACCAATATAATAGCCATTTTGTAAAATCGACAATGGAACACAATCTAAATCCGGACGTCGGAGATCAGGCGCCGGTCGACGGATGCCTTGCCTTGGCTCTGAGTCTAGTTCACGTTCAGATTGTATATTTGATGCTGATGACCTTGGGAAGTTGAATACTTCGCCTTCTTGTTCGGAATCCGATTCATGTTCACTTACATCTAAGCAGTCTTCAGTTTCAGAGCAGTCTTCGTTTTCTATTTCTTCATTTAGATATTCATCTATCTCTTCAGGCCTTAAAACCCTATTGGTTGCCATTTTCTACGAAAGAAATAAAGAAAATCATGACGTGCAGCTGTCGACGATTTCTGTTTTGTGCTCGTGATTAGAGATCTCTTTGTTGTTATTTTAACTTTTTTTTCTTAATATTAGGGCTAATTATCTTTTTGTATGCACGTGTTTCTGTGACAAATAAATCTATTTTTCTTTCTTTTCTTTAAAATAGGTAAATAAATAGTAATAACAAAATGCAAAAGTCACTTACGTATTTAGTCGCTACCGGGTCCGGCGGACCCACACACACCTTTTACGTCCGTAGCACTCACTTGCAGCGCGCTAACTGACTGCCGACGTCGTCATTTGCTGTGCTACACTATCGTTAAAAGGTACTAAGGATACTAAGAGCGGCAACGTCGCATTCGTCGAATTTTAATATTTATGAAGCAAAATATGAAGGACGGGGTCCGTTGGACCCATTAGCGACTCCTTAAGTGGACGTAGTTATGCAAAAATGTTTCATTCCACAGTAAATTGAATTTGAGATAAAAGCATTTACGCGTTTCAATGGTATTCTTTTTTATTATAACTAGTAAAGGTCAATACTAAAGGTTTTATTGTTGAATTATATTGTGTTTAGATAATCATATGTTTAATTTTAGGCTATTCACTTTACAATAAGAAAAAAATATATTATTGGTATTGGAACATTTTAACATAATTAATATTTACATGAACATAACTTAGCACAAACGTTCCAGGTACTTTTTATTCATCTATACCTTAATTTATGATCTAAATTTTACATCATCATTTTACATCAAAATTTGATTATTTAATAAATATGTAAAACCTGAACAACAAATAAAAGAATAATTATTGCTTATATTTTTTTTTATTACTAGGTCACAATTTAACAAACAGTATAAAATCTCGTGCTATTGGGAAGCCTTACGTCCAGCAGTGGACTGCTATAGGCTGATGATGATGATAAAATCTTCATACGTCATACTCATCATCCTCTTGCATTTCGAAATCTGGTTCCCCACCAAACCCATCGACATCATCTATGATTCCCTCCGTACCCTTTAGGTTTTTATAAAATTCATGACAATCCTCAGGGATGTATTGATACATGGATTGTAAATCTGCTAATTTGGCTGGAGCAATGGCTTTACCATCCGGCCACAACAAACAGAAATCGGACATGTTAATATTTCGTGTTTCCCCTCTTACTTTTTTTTCAATTGTTAATTCCTTGTAATCTTCCTCTAATGATGATTCCATAAAAACTGAAAACACTTTTTCTTTTTCAATTCTAATTTCTTTTGTATATAACCAATTGACTTTCGTTTTATCTGTGATTTTTTTTCTATTGATAATATTTTTTTCCAATTTTGCTGTGCCATAAAAATCTGTCTTATTAATTTTAAATACTTCTAGAGGTTTTCTTTTTTTACATGTTTTAATTATGGACATATATTCTTCGGCTGTATAAATACGTTGATAGTGTTTGAGAGCAGTTTCAATTTTGGAAAAGTCTGTGTCATTAGGCAGAAAGGTATGTCCAGACTCAAGAAATCGCATTGTAATGAATGAATTTTAAAGTGTCATGTGAGTTTAGAAGTGCTTTCAACATGAGAACTATTTTTATGTTGCGGTTCTGCCCTCCACAACAATCGCTCCAAAGAATAAGGTGTTCAACAGTGGGCCTTAGTTTAGTTTGAATATATTTAATAAGGCACGATCCCACCTCTTGCGCACCTCTTCCTGCTTCACCCTCAACCCATATGTAACAATGACCAATGTCATCTGAAGCACTATGGATGCCACTGTTGTAGAGCCATAATTGCCTTTTATAAAACGCAACATTTGTAGGTATTCGTGGTAATGGTAAAGTTTTTTCTAAATCGAATGTCGAATGAATGTTTGTTGTTTGAATGTTGTATGTGCATTCAATAGTCGACACGTTTCGAGCGTCTTCAAAATCGGAGTTCATCTGCTTTGATAGTGTTTGAGAGCAGTTTCAATTTTGGAAAAGTCTGTGTCATTAGGCAGAAAGGTATGTCCAGACTCAAGAAATCGCATTGTAATGAATGAATTTTAAAGTGTCATGTGAGTTTAGAAGTGCTTTCAACATGAGAACTATTTTTATGTTGCGGTTCTGCCCTCCACAACAATCGCTCCAAAGAATAAGGTGTTCAACAGTGGGCCTTAGTTTAGTTTGAATATATTTAATAAGGCACGATCCCACCTCTTGCGCACCTCTTCCTGCTTCACCCTCAACCCATATGTAACAATGACCAATGTCATCTGAAGCACTATGGATGCCACTGTTGTAGAGCCATAATTGCCTTTTATAAAACGCAACATTTGTAGGTATTCGTGGTAATGGTAAAGTTTTTTCTAAATCGAATGTCGAATGAATGTTTGTTGTTTGAATGTTGTATGTGCATTCAATAGTCGACACGTTTCGAGCGTCTTCAAAATCGGAGTTCATCTGCTTCCTTAAATTTTCAGCCTTTCCTAAATGTCGAGTTTTTTCTGTTCTAGCTAGTTCTTTTTCCTCGAGGGTTCTAGCATTTTGAATTTTTACAGCTAACATATCGCACTTATTGCAGGCGTCTTTCTTTAATGTTTTACATTTAAGGTTAAACTTAGTGTAAAAAATCTTTTTGACTGATTCGAAGGAAGCGCACTTTTGCCCTTCACCATAAGTATTTGTGTACTCCTGCTGGTATAAATCGTAAATTTTGGTTAATGTCATCCCCGGTTGTAAATATAATGTGTCATTGTTCTTTTCTCTTCTATAGTGCGACTCATACTTTGGTAGTTTTGAAATAGTTTCGACTATGAAATTATTCCTTTCATCTGATAATTTATTTTTGCCACCTGTGCTAACTCCTCTACCATCCATAATGGGTTCACTACTTCTAAGTTTTTTTAGTGCAATGGTAACTTTTTGAGTAGTAATTTGAAAATTATTTAAAAACATATCACGACATACCTTTGTACCATTGATAGAATAGACACGGCTGAATTGCTTTGGCTTTTTTTTTTGCCTCAGGAACATTAATCATAGTGTAACTTCGTTTTTTATTTTCTTCTTTAACACATGATCCTAAGTATAAACATTGTGCATTGTAGGACCCTAGACGCACAAATTTTTCGAACTCTTCCTTTCTTTTCTCTATTGAAATCAAGCTAGCACAATTTTTTAAACATTTACAATTATATTCATTAAAGGTTTTTGGTTTTACTAATTTATTTTTAGTGGTCGTGTATTCTAAATTATTGTAATATTATGTTTTCTCTCAGATCTAAGTTGAGGATTAATTCTCTTACGGCCCCTTTTCGGTCTACCAGTTCCCAAATTAGATCGTAAATCTTCGTCACTTATAGATGGAATAAGTTCTGTTGATTCTTCATTGTTAGGTTCTAGCATTTCTATACCCTCATTGTTGAGCTTTTCGTTTGATGGAAATTTCTTATTTTTACTCATCTCATGATCTACACTATCACTAAAAGATGAACAAGAGGTTGTCGACTCATCTATATGTATTCCTTTGCTATGTAAGACATAATCCGGATCTCTAACGCTGTCATCACTATCACAATGGTCAGGTGCATCTAGGTGTTTTGAAATATCATGATTTTCGCTAATGTTGTTAATTGGTTCATACTCAGCTAATATTTTAAATAGTTGCTGCGTTTCTGGTGACATTGGTGGAAGAGGTGATGATAATGGAGAAACTTCATCCTGTATTTCTTGTAGTATAATAATAGGATCACAAGTATCTAAAACAATGTACATATTCACGTAAGTTATCTATTGGCACAATTTATACAAATACTAACTGCGACCGGCGGTGTTACCTCGGTAAAGTGTAGCAAATATATTTAAAGGTTTTAATAGTATAATCTGCATCAGGTGACGTATACTTTTGGGGTTATAATGTTAAAAGAATCATCTTACCTTGTAAATTATTATCCGTACTTTTTTATTCATAAAATTTAGTGGAGTAAGTGGCGAATATGGTGGAGGAGAGATTGAAGGCTGCGTGTTTGAATATGGCGTAACTGGATTAGAGTCAGCTGAAAAAAAAACAATTTATGCAAACTGACACATATCATATCCAATCCCATCCCATCCCTTGTAATATACATATTTTTCATTTAACAGTAAATTAATTTAGTAAGCATAAGTCGTATATCCAATGCAAATAATAAAATTATGAATACTATTTTTGATAGCCCCCACCAAGAACAATAATCATGCTCGTATATCATAGCAAAGCACCAACAAGAATATACACAATACATGCAGAAGATACGATTCATATTGCAACATGCAACCGAAACCGATCTTCGACTCGAAACGCGTTAACTCCCTCTGCGGGGCTTGTTATGTTGACTCGTTGACCGCTTGGATGTGTAAGACACGTAAGAATGGACCTAAGAAATGGCGATTTAACTAAATTCCAACATACCTCTGGAGTCTGCAACTCCGACTTGACCTTTGATCTGTCCTTGAGAGATAACTTTGTTCCTGAGTTCCGTTTTTTTTCGTTTTTTAGCTAATAACTGTTCTAATGATGAAATCTTAAAAATAAATAACCAAAGTTAAAATCGTCTTTCGATAAAACTAATGACCATAAATATATATAGTACTTATTACAAAATATTATACAATCATTTAATACTTACATCTTCATTAGCTTCCATTGTTTATTCTAATTATATTGACACACAGTACACTACAAATCACCACGGTTCACTGTTATAAACGTAATAAGGATAATTGCAAACAAAAGACGACGGCAGCTATCTCTTCCACGACGTTTGTTTCAATAATGACCGTTGCGAACTCAAATAAGATACAATGTCAAAAAAAAAATACTCCGTCTCGCTTGCACTAGTAAAAAGTTATTGAAAGATGCGTTCCCGGTTGTGCATAACTGCGGATTATTGTCATTAGTATTCTTTACTTTTGTCTATGATATTTAAAGTTTCAAGTAATATTTTATTGGTAAATAACTACAAAGAAAATAAACTTTTTCTTTACGTATTATAAATATTTATTTTTAGTGGTCATGTATGCAAACAGTTAAGGATGAAGCTAATTAAAGTGTGATAAAAGTGAACCCTTTAAAGTTGAAACATTTTTTTTTTCGAAACGTGTTTTTTATTTAGGCATATATTAGTACAAAATTCATGAAACCTTTTAAGTTTTCAAATTATGTTATTTAGGCCTGAAACATAACGTGCCATACATTTTGGATCGTTTATGCCTCGCTATTGTAATTTTGCAAAAACGTTCCAAATATAAATGGAACATTTGTTACAAAATACCCTTGGTTGACTGGTAGAGAATGCCTAAGGCATTAAGTCCGCCTTTGTACCTTTTGTGCGAAAAGTTATAAATAAATAAATAAAATAAAATGGTTTAACATGGTTTTGCTTAAACGCTACAAGATTGTTGTGGCATTTTAACAAAATAAATATACTGTTTCGTAAAACATTATGTTCCTGTCCTCATAGTACGTTCTAGTTAATTTACACAAGTAAGTATTTGATAAAGGTTGTGGGTTGGAACGTAAGTGAAAAAAATATTTTCTGATATAAGACTTAAAACTTGAAACCTTTTTGCTAATCTGACTCTAAGTGTCATAAAAGGTAGTTTGATCACATTATCTCGATTTCGGGTGACTTGTGGGTTGGAACGTTTCTGCATAACTACGTCCAAGTGTTAATATCATAAAACCAGCCCGTGTTGAAACATGTAATAAAAAACCATATCAAGATTTGTCCAGTAAAAGTACCTATAACTCTACATTTTTGTGCATAATACTTTTAGTAAGATTACAGTCAAATATTTTTTATATAAAAAAAAATGTATTACCTGTTGGCTAAATCTGTTAATGCTTTCAGCAATTATTCTGAATGACTCCGAAAAATTGCAGAATGCCTGTGAATGTTTCAGATCAGCCTCTGCCCGCATCTCCTCAATACGAAGGATTGCTGCTCTTGACTCATCCAATGCACTTCTGGCTGCTGAAATGATAATATTATTACCATATATATATATATTTTTTTTTTTAACTTACATTGTTTTGTCATTTGTGATGGGACCTGGCGTGACGCACGCTCTACACCTCGGCGCCGAGGGGGCTCTCGCACCCTTCGGACTCTTTCTGAAAGTAGCAATTTAAAATTAGCTTAACATGATATTACTCTCTTTTATTAGCTTTTTTTTTTTTTTTGAGGATGGGAAATCATCAAATGACCCCTCCCGCTCTGGGTGGAGCGGAAGGGAGTGTCAGACTCTTACTGACTAAAACCCACCCGTGTTCCTTCCTTGGCCCTTTATGTTCCGGGTCAGCGGTACCCCTTTTGGATGATCCCGCTTTCCCGGCAGGCTTGGGCCCTAGTGGGCCCCCTCTTCGATGCTGACATCTCTTTGAGGCGCGCGTGGAACACGTACGCGCCGTCCAGCACGGGCCTGGTCCTGATCGGACGGTGAGCTACCCATTACTCACCGCCCGCAGGCCCGCGCCTACGGTGGCCGGGAGTCGTCACGCGGCTCCCGACGCCCGGAGCGTCCACCGCGGCAGCTTGGACGGGAGACTCTCTCCCTCTCCCGTCCCGCCACCTCCTTAGCTAGCATGACTGCTTCGCAGAAGGAGGCGACTGCCTCCCACTCCCCCTCGCCCCGGACCATGGCTTGAACCAGGGCCGGGCGTGAGAGGTCGCCGCCGCTGCCGATCGCCTCTACGAGGACACGGCGGTGCTCCGCCCATGCAGGGCAGGCCCCCACCGTATGCTCCACCGTGTCCTCGGGGCGATCATCGCAGTGGTGACACCCGGGCGTTTCCTCCCGCCTGATGATGTGCAGGAACCTCCCGAAACATCCGTGTCCGGTGAGGACCTGCGTCAGGCGGTAGGTGAGGACGCCGTGACGCCTCTCTAGCCACTCCTCAAAGAGGGGTCTTACCGCCGCTATCGTGGCGTGCCCTTCTTTTATTAGCTTAAGCAATTTTGTTGAACAAACCTGCACTGTGCCTTGGAGAGTTTTGCAATGAGCCTGTCTCCCCCTCTAGGCTGGGAACAGGGGGACACAGGCAGCGTCTGCACATACACAGGTAAAGTCGCAGATAGCACATACGGGGGGTGGTCAGTCAAACTGTAATAAAGTATATATAATGTTATGCAATATAATATAAATAAAACATATTGCTATTATTAAGCAGCATAAATATTGTTTTCGCAAGAGATAGCTTACACTGCTGATGATGCTTCAGTGTCTTGTAATTGCGGTTCATCAACCACTTCTACTGTCACTATACCGTCACCCTATAAAATGGATAGTAATTAAGCATGATAAAACAATAGTTTACTAAAGTGGATTTGGAAATAGCTAAAGATATAAATTACATCGTTTGAGGCAAATTGATCCTGCCTAACATCAGGTAGCGGGCCAACATCCCTGCCTAAGATATTGGCTGTCCTTTCTTCCAATGGTGACAAAGTACTTGCATTACTGGGCCCACCACCAGTAGCTCGTTGGTTAGCATTTATGCTAACTAACTTTGCCCTCACCCGGCACTTGTAGTCATTCCATACCTAAAAAAAGAATAAAACAATGTACTTAATATTATTTTAGTTAGGAACCCTCGGCGTAAACATCCACTTTGATCTGCCTCGATTATTCTTACCTTGGACCATTCTTTCCCGGTTCGGGCGAGGCCTTCTACGTTGAGACTTACGGCACACTCATTCCATAACCGTGCTGCAACTTGACGAGCCTCTTTAGACCTAACTCGTCCAAGAGCAAGGTCTTGATGCTGTTCCAGGAACTGCACCATCAGCTCCATTTGTCGGACGGTAGTGCATCTGCGACGTTCTTCCATTTCCATGAAACAATCACGACTGCGGATATTACAACTTTCAATGAAAGTGGCTGTCCAACTTTATAAGTGGTTCATAAATCATTGAATGTTTATTTACGTAAAATCTTGCTTACCTCTTCAAAAGTTCAAGTCAAAACTAGAGGTGCACACGTCAAAATTTATTACTAAACGCTAGGATATTCACAAACTAAAAGGGCATCACTAATAATTGACGTTACGCAACGTTCCAACTTTGGTTAGCGTTTGAACTTATAACGCAATACCAAAATCCAGAACAGCTGAATCAAAACCTAACCACTGTCGCAATCGAACCTTAACGTTATCGTATAGGTACGTTTGCAGACGTTTGAAATTAGCGCGATTGGCCCGCAGTATCAGATGCGCAGCAATTCAAACCATAATACTAAACCGCAGGTTAGCGGCACAATTGCACCACAACCGACATTTAAATGACATGGCCGGATCCTGCTCTCAGAATCAGTTTAGAATACAGTAATTATTGATTTATGAAAATGACTTCTTAAATAAACTAAAATAAATAGCAACAAGTATATTTCTCTAGAATAGGCGACAAAAAATTTAAAAAAAAAGTGTGCTGATTGATTATGTGTGATTTATTCCGACATATTTCTACGCAATGCAAAACAGTTGCATTAGCGTTTGGATACACGCATAAGACAACTACACTGTATCTGCTATATCAGACTAAAATATAAAACACCCACAATTGCCAGAATCGTATTGATATGGTAAACCTAGAAAAGTCAACGGTTTTACGATTATCGCGGACACCATTTTTCACATGCCGTGCGTCATGATGACTATAATGTTACGCATTGTGCATTGACAATATTTATTCAAGAGTGTATATCCTATCCGAACCTCCTAGTTATTTTGACGTTTGTGAACTCATGCTGCATGTCTGTCACCTGTCACTCTGTGCACAGTCTTGCGTTGATCTTATCGCGTATTACTGTGTTGTGTTTGTGTTACTCTGTTGGATATTTTAACTTGACCCCACGCTATCGTTTATCGGACTTTCGTTTACGCTTCTAATCAATTAATATTCTGCTGTGTAATATTGTACTTGTTTGTTTACGATTTGGATTGTGACGCTCACGATGTCAAGGTGCTTGAATTGTAGTGTGGCTATAAATCGAATGCGAAGGCATATAGTAACAACCCTAACACCGCAGTTACAAAATACATACACCGAATGGTTATCTATACAAGAGGTATGTACCCACGTATAAAATTATTTTCATATTTTGCCAACTTCACCTGCCTTTTTAAACAGTAGTTTCACGTTTTTCAGCTTCCTTCAGATGGATTAATATGCAATGCATGTTATGTAGTGATAAACCAACGCTCGGAAGAAGGTACACATAGCAGAGTACTGGGCTACCCAATGGTGTGTACCTACTGGTTGTGGATGCTCTGTAATGGGGAGGCGTTACCCAGTGCGACACCACACCCTTGAAGAAAACAGTCTATTAATCGATATTTCCTCTCATGGAATACCCACAATCAGGTTAGTGTTTGCTGTTTAACTTATATTTTTAGTCTACTATTACACAGTCTCCCTGGCTGCTATTTAATTGTTATTGTATTCTTCCCATGATGAAGCAATTTCCTTATAATTAATGAGTAAGGGTGCATTCTAACTTGGCAAATAGTCCGCCAACTATTTGCATGTGAATAGTGTGGTTGTTCTATTGAAAATAGTATTGTGAAAATCTTAATAGAAGGCGAGTAATGTTCTCAAGAATTGATGCAAATATACCTGTCTTAACAAGTTTCCCTCAATTCACACATGAACAATTAATGTTAGTGTCTCTTGGGCCGTATCAAGTAAAGCAAGCCCGTTCCTACTACGGAGAGAATGTTAGGAATAATGGCATTTGTGTAGTGGAAGTGTGTCCAGAATTGCAAAATGCGCAAAACATAATTGCCCAAGTGCGTGGAAATAGCCCTTATCTTTTGAGGGGGAGAATAAAGTCACGGCATAGGCTATTGTTGTAGCTGCCTAGTAGGAAATCGGACAGTTGGGTGTTGTTGCCATGTCATGACGTTGTTATGGTATTTGGGCTGGGCCAGGCATCAAGCAAATATAACGGCACCAGCCTCATTCCTTGATAACATTTTGTTGACCTTTGAAGATGAATAGGCTTGAGTGAGAGGGGATGAAAACATTAAATGTGTCTTGTCTGAGTAATTGCAATTATGTTTTTCATAAATTGTCTGTAGAACAAGTAGAAGTAGATACATTTTATAAGTAAATGTATATCCTACCTACCTAATTAGATACCTAAATAAAAATTCAAGTGCTATTTTAGTGTTTTATTGCCTAACCAATTGTTAATTTTTTTGTAAAGTAGTAGCTATGAGGAAATCATAATATCCAGAAATACCTGTGGACGACGAGTTCTTCGCTATTGCGGCCGCCTATGATGACGTCTAGCCAGAGACTATTACCTTTCTGCTATTTGATGTGGTGTTATATGCTGTAACCCAATGTACCTTAAATTGGGTTACAGCATATAACACCACATCAAATAGCAGAAAGGAACCTAGCTATTCCTAATGCATTATATGGCAACCAAGAGCTTCCTATAGCAGACCGGCCTGTCATTTCAGTTTGTGATGGCACCTATATATATGTATATTCAAAAAAGCGCCCACTATCTCTATCAGAAACAAACTTACAGTCTTCACAAATATGAAAACTTGGTTAAACCATTCATGATTGTGTGCACAGATGGTCATATAGTAGATGTCATAGGGCCTTACGCTGCCACGCAAACAGATGCGGATATTATGAAAGATTTATTTCAAAATTCAGGAAGCCCCATGAGGTCTTTCTATATGGAAAATGATGTTTTTATTTTGGATAGGGGGTTCAGGGATGCAATACCATTATTAGAATCATGTAACTATGAAATACATAAGCCTGAAACTGTTGAACTGGGTCAACAACAACTAACAACTATGCAGGCTAACAAAAGCCGATGTGTCACATTGTGTAGATGGGTGGTAGAGGTGGTAAATGGTCGCTTCAAGCGAGATTTTAAATTATTTAGACAAGACTTTTTTAATGTTGCATCTAAGCATCTAATGACCGATTTTAAAATTGGTGCAGCCCTTATCAACAGATTTCATCCATTAATCATAGACAGGTCTGATGCTCCAGATATTATAAATAGAGTTAGGCAATATTTACACGCCCGTAATTATTTAGCTGAATATGTTGCTGAGGAAAATCTTAATAGAAGGCGAGTAATGTTCTCAAGAATTGATGCAAATATACCTGTCTTAACAAGTTTCCTTCAATGAGGAAGAAAACTGCTTTTTTATCCCGTCACAGAGCATGTATCCCGTCAGGTGGCGTTTCGTCAACTGTGCCTAGTGAGCTGTCAAACCCAATACAAAAAACGTAAACAAAGATAGTTTTTTTGGTTAATATTGCTTGAAATGACTCAATGTTCTGCATTTGGTTGGAAAAACAAAGGTATTCATATATTTCCTAAGAATTCTAAGCGTCGCAAATTGTGGGAATGAGCCCTTAGAAGGAAAAATTGGAAAGCGACTAATACGTCAAGGCTATGTTCAAGTCATTTTAAATCTGATGATTACTATGGAATAAGTGCATATACTGATAAGTAATTTCACACTGAAACCCTGAAATTACATTAATTAAATACCCAGGTAAAGAATTGAAAATATAACTACGTTTTATGTTGTTTATAGGGAATGAACCTCTAGCCAAGATTCTGAAGCGTACTGCTGTACCAAGTCAGGGGTATAGAAACAAAACTGGTTATGTCCTTAGGAAAAATATCACAATATATAAAAAAACGTATCATTTCTATTCCCAACGCTTTACTGTCACACACTAAATTTAAATAAATGAAGAAACTTTCTCATTACAATGGTATCAAAATATCGTGCATACTATAACAGAAATAAGCAAAAAAATTAAATAATAATAATAATAAATCTTTATTGAAATAAATTGTTGGACGTAACCAGTTTTATTCCCAAGCACTGGACATAACCTAGTTTGATACCAAGTTCTCAGGACTTAACCACGTTTGATTCCAACACGTTAATCAGGGTCGGATTTAGGAACTAGGACTTAATAATAAAATAAAGCTTATTTTATTATAGGTTGGTAGGTACCTACATATATTTATTAAAATTATTAAATAATTAGACAGCATAGAATATTTCTTAAACCTAACTTAAATTAATAAAAGTGGTGCCTCTTCTCTGGGTTCGCATTCTAATTCTTCCGCGTCATTTATTGCTTCACTGGGTTGGATTTCAGCATTGTTCACAACGTATGAATAAAACTGTAACTCCTCGAGATCCTGCCAATTTTCTCCAAAATGTTTTGAAAGCAAAGTCTTTACATCCCTGATTTTTAATTGTTTCACAGGTATATTTGGATGTATTACGCTAGGATTGACCATATTCATCAGCTTACCTTGCCTGCAAACATTTTCATATTTTGCTATTTTAGTTTTATAAAACCTTTCCGACTCCACCAACACATTTCCGGCCCTCTTTGATCTTTTTATGAAAAATCTTTTGCACTGTGCAAACTGCACTTTCCATTGCCCAGGAGGCTTTATAATAGTTTCTGCTTCCTTTTTAAAATCATATACGGGAAAGCCTAAGGCATTAAGTCCGCCTTTGTACCTTTTGTGCGAAAAGTTATAAATAAATAAATATACGGGAAAGTCTTCGCCCACTTTTACGATAGTCGCCTGCTGTGAAATTATATCCATATATTGGTTTGGTGATAGAATTGTGTCCATTTTAAGAAAACCCTTCTCGCTGTTTCCGAAAACACGGTCTGCGGGCAGATAAGAGTGGCCAGTCACTGGAAACACGAGTTCGACGATTTTGATTGTGGGTTGTTCCAAAAGCCACATACAACACATTGTAATCATGGTGGAATTTTTATTTTGAACTCCACAACCATCTGAAATTAGTCTGACAGTTTTTATATTGGTCAAATCACATTGGTTCATGTGGTTGTAAACTGCAGATGCTATTGTGTTTGAATTTTTTGCGTAGGTGTTTTCTGTCCAAACATTAGCGAATACGTTGTTTTTATTTAGCGGTGCTTTGGAATTTCCTTCTACGATCGTAAAATTGTAAAGGTAAAGCTGTCTGCTGTAGTAACATGATTGATCTGGAACTTTAGGCAGGTTCAAGTTCTTTTGACAGTCATATGAAATTATTTTAACACCTTCTTCTGTCTTCAAAAGCGAAAAAAAAGCTTTTGCCCTTAAGCTATGTACTCTTTTTTCTACCCTGTACTGGTCTTTCTTCCTTTCGTCTTTTTCTGTTTTTATTTTTTCTAGAAGCTGTAAGCACGTGGAACACATGTCTGTTTGAGGACTGCCAAAACCTATATTGTACTCCGTGTTGAAAATGTGTCTAAAATAAGACTCTTTTGCTGGGTCTGGGCATGAAGACTTATATAGTTTGTATAATTTTCGTATGTTGAGTTCGCTGGGCAAATATTTGCGTATAGAAGATTGACTACGGCAATAGTGTGGTTCGGAAACCTCTAGTTTTTGTATAAATGCGTGTATTGTTGTCTTTTTGTCCCTATATAAATGGCTTTTGTGATCTCCTCCTCGTTTTTCTACAGGAAACTCGCCAGTTTCAAAAGATCTTGCAACAAAATTTACAACGCCTCCTTTCTTTAAGCAAA
Organism: Brachylomia viminalis; assembly: GCA_937001585.2. Classification (NCBI taxonomy): domain Eukaryota; kingdom Metazoa; phylum Arthropoda; class Insecta; order Lepidoptera; family Noctuidae; genus Brachylomia; species Brachylomia viminalis. Next base: position 2,836,465 of record OW443294.2, read on the forward strand.
GAGCTGCTAGAAACATTTTTTGGCACACATGTACAGATTTTCTGTCGACTTTTATATGATATTTTATCGTAAACTGCTTGGTGGCTTTCGAAGAGGTCTGAGTCCTAGGTCTTTTTCTTCTAATAGGATACGCTTGGCAGCATTTTAATATAATTGCATCTTGATAAGATTTCTTCACATTTTTATAGAATGCCGTATGAAATTTGCGCAACACAAGACCCGTAATTTTATTACATTCAAATGCTTTGCTTTTATGTTCGCAACGTGGTATTCTTGGCAAAGTCTTTGCAGTATACCTAAAACAAAATAAAAATGGGTTAGAAACAAAAACATTCCTTGGGATAAAATATAATTAACGAAAAATAATCAACATAAATGATCCATTACAAATTTTGCGCAATTTAGCCTAACGTTGTTTTTCCATTAAAAAAAATTCGTCTATAGTTTCGCATCAGTCAAAATTACAGCCATAATTTTAGACAACATAAAATTATCTTGTTACATAAAACTGCTATTTTCATAAAATAATAACAAACTCTTAAACAGACCTCACGACCAGGAATGCGGCCCTGGAAAATTCAAACTTACCTCAGGTTTTTTGCTTGATTTGCTTTCCATTTTTCGGGCTGTAGCGTTCGTTTTCTTGCATTATTTTTACCAACAGGTGTAGGATTTATATTCATTTTGAGGATTCACAATACGTGGTATCCTACGAATAGAGGCGTAACTGCTTAGTAGCTACTTTTCAGGAGACACTTTTTTCTGTTTAATTAAATTAAATATGAACAAATGTGTATTGGTGATTTCATATAATGTGTATTGGTATCTTAAGGTTCGGCTAGGATTATTTTCAATAAATTATCTTTATATTTTATACGCATTTTGTCCCATAAATCCTTATTCTCTGTTGTGTTAATGCGAAGTAGGGCTGGACTTGAGCAATAAGTTACATTATGCCTTTTATCTGCGGAAATGTCGAGGCCACAATCGCCATAATGTATTTTTTTTATTATTCTGATGCTGGTATTTATTTTTATGTCATAGGAATTCGTGTATGATAACTATTTTACCATTACTGGGAATATGTTATTGTGAATGTAGTAAAAGCAAATAATTATAGAATTACAATAATATTTATTTCGAAACAAAATCTGAACTTTACTAACTATACCTATTTGCTTTGGTAAATATTTAAGCATACCTACCAAGTGAATTGATATTAACAAGAAAAAGTGTTTTCATACATTAAAAAAATATCTATAACATAGATATATCTGAGTATTTTTTATTCATGTATAATAAAACGTCAAAATAATCCAAATAAAAATATAGTTCTTATAACTCTACAATATGTAACAAAAACCCTGTTGTTCCTTTTACCTACGTTTTAAGAATCGGTCTAAATACGTAATAAAGCAAGTCATTTATAAAAAACTGTTCAAAAAAATTATTAAAATAAATATTTATTAATTAATATTTGTAATGTTTAACTGATTTCTTACCTCTGCAATTCTGCATGAAGCGATGACGCGAACCAGAAAAAAATAGAACGTACCCGCCCACTCTTTGATCTGTGCCGCCGGCCGGTACACCGGCGCCACTTACCTACATATTTTGCTACAAAAGTTCGTGACCTTGTCAGCTGTTGTTTTTCACTTTAACGAATGAATGTTTGAAAATGTTGGTTTACACGGTATTTTGCACAATTGATAATTGTTAAAACTACATTTAACACTTCACTACATTAAAAAAAAACAAAGTCGCCGCGTCTGTCACATAAAACCTTATGTTTATTTGAATGCATTAATTTATTATGATGTCTATTTGACGACTCGGAGATGCTCTTCGATATGACCACCTTTGTTGCAACGCCTACGTACGCTCCGCAGAACGGAGGTATCGGACTTGATGTGGTCAAATGCTGCTACTATCTGTGAACGCATTTCGAACTCCGTATCGCACGTGTTTTTGAACAGCTGTTGCTTTACACTGCCCCAGAGGAAAGAATCTAAAGGCGTCAGATCAGTGATCTTGCAAGTCCAACATTTGCTCCTCGGTGTCAATGTCTCCAGTCCTCGGTCTGCCTCTTTCTGCGTCAGCTCGATGTTGCTCTCGTCCGGGCACACTTCCGGTATTGTACGTACGTGCAAACGTTAGAATGCAATCACCGATGGTAATGGTAGACTCGCTAAACGTTCTTGGTAGAGTCTGCGTGCTCATCAGCATATTCAAATATTCTACGTTAGAATAGGACATGGTAAACGTAAACAAATCACAAGTCACTCACTACGTAGGTCAACAATAACATCCGTTCAAAACTAGGTTGCGCGGGAGACTAAAGGATAAATGAAGTGATTCGCCGGGCGGCGCCGGCGGGTGGCGGGGTCGCGGGGTAGGTAGGCACGCACGTGCGCCGCGGTAGCTTTTGGCGGCATCTTCTATCGGTTCAAAGAAAGTCGCCGAACTCGTAGGCTATTTAGCGAAACAAAGATGTACTTGTAAAATCAGATACTCTAAACATTTTTTTGAATGTGCCGATTTTAATAGTTATTTGGTATTGACCTCTCGACTGGCCAATGCTCATTTTTTTTAAATTATAATTTCATCAATGTTGTTCTTGTAGGTAAATGTATACGTCCCTAAAAGGAACAACAGGGTTTTTGTTACATATTGTATAAACCAAACAATTGTATTTTCTTAAATGGGTTATTTTAATGTTTAAAAACAAACCTTTATCTTTAAATAATCAGAGCTTAATAATAAACTACACGTAATCATAATCACAATCAGTCCTTAAAATCAAATTATACAAAATCCAAATCGGTATTTAAAATCAAATTGCACATTATCAAAATCATAACTTAAAATCAACTAACACAACCGAAATCAGTCAAATTCACATTCAGTCGTCTTCTTCGTCAGAACTCTCAGAAATATTGGCATTACCAGCTTGCTCATGAGGCAATTTTCTATAAAATGTGTGGTATTCCTCTGGAATAATTTTAGCCTCACACATTGACATACGGTCTTTATATTTATCATAATTGATTTTTAATGGTAATCCATTTACTGGCGTGACTTCCGAAACTACAGTTTTTTTCCCTCTGGTACCCTTTCTTAATGTAGTGATTTTTTGTAATCCTCATCCAGTTCATATTTATATTTTAGAACGTTTATGTTGTCCTTACTAATTTGCACTTCTTTAATTTTATTCCATACAACTTTTTCACCATCATCATTCTTTAACCAGTTTTTGCCATTGAGTAATTTACGATAGTTATAAATATTTTCCAAGGTCATTTCTTTTACCCTATAAGTTTCTCCTGTTGTTTTTGCCCATCTGATTAGGTTGATCCATTGATCTGGAGTATAAATAGTTTTTTTGCTCGAAGCTCCTTCTATAACAGAATGGACACTGTCTCCCTCATTCTGCGTATGGCCGACTTCAAGAAACCTATGGGTAATACAGCCAATGTCAAATTTTTCTAGGCTATGTTGATAAAAAGCGAAAACTATACGGTTCCGGTTCTGCCCGGAACAGTTATCGGACCAAAATTTAAATGTTTTCGCACCTTCGTCAATCTTTGATTTAATAAACAAGTTTAAGCCACTGCTGATCTCATTGGCTCCTTTTTTACCCATCCTCTGTCCACATGTAACAAAATCCACATTTTTGGGCTACATCATAAACAGTAAAATCATAAATATTAAGTTTTCTCTTGTAATAAAATATGCTCACGTTTCCAAAAGGACAAGTCAATATTTTTTGCATATCAAAAGTGGCGGTTATCACACTGGGGTCTCCTTCAGCTTCGGCTTTATCAGCCGCCTTTATAGTCCTCGCCAAGTTTTTACGTTGCATGTGCAGATCTTGCTCATGCTTTTGAGTTTCAGTTGGCTCTCTGGTATTATAAAATGCATGGCATTTGTCACACTGATCTTTTTTGGGAGTGTAAAAGGCAATATTAAAATTAGCATTGACAATATCTTGATATTGGCGCAATGTAGCCATTTGAGAGCTATAAGTTTGTGGATCAAACCACTCAGCATATAAATCATGAAGTCACTTGTAAGAAAGTTGTCCATCAAGGTATTTTTTCGTGCTACTTTTTCTACAGTAGTGCGATTCTACAGGTGCAAGGGAAAGAATGTGATTTTTCACACTGTCTACAATGATTTCTTTTATCTTCTTTGGTCGATTATGGTGTCTTCCCCTCAAATCCAGTAAAATATGCTCATTGGTCGCAGTATCCCGTTTTTTAAATGAACTTCTTATAATTTTTTCGCTGATCGATAACGTATTTAAAAACATTTTACGACATACTACGACGCTTTCGTTATTGATTCGTAAACTGTAGACTCTTGTCTGTGATCTATTAGGACCTTCGGCTTTAATTCTCTTCGGTTTTTGGCTCTTTACGAATTTTAAAATAAAATCCCACTGTTTTTCGTGACTTCCTATCTCCCAGAAACAATTAAAAATATGTAGCCTATCATTTTCTTCCAACCTTTCAAAACATTTTTTTGGACAACTGCATGGTGATTTAATTTTCTTTTCGGGAACAGTTTCTCCCTTCTTATTAATAAAAGCTTTGCCGGAATTTTTCAGCGCTTTTCGTTTTAAGTCTTTCTATTCTGTAGGATTTCTTGTTCGTATTTTACCTGGACCTCGTTTTTTGGTACATCTGCGAGTAGAAGGAGAACCTACAGGTGAACTAACAGCTGACGATAGCGGACTGGGAATTGTGAAACTCGAAGTCGGACTATCTAAAACGATATCAGCCATTGAAACGGATAGGTTTTCAGATTGAGGTGTGAGTTCATTTTGTGTCGTTTCTAACTGGCAAATAGTTCTTTGGTCGGTCTCTTCAACAAATTCTATAATTATGTCACTTACAATTTGGGAATTGGATGGAGGTTCTAGAGGGTCGCCATTGTTTAGTTCTGGATTTTGTAGACTCTGTATTGCGGACAAGATTACAGTCTCACTTGCATTTTCATTTTGCTTGTTCATGTAGTTTTCAACATCCTGAAAGTAGGAAATGAGACTTTAAATCATAAAATTATCATACTTAACCAGTTCGCAGTATTATAGTTAAAAATGAATTCATGTCATTGATATTTCAACTAAAATAATGAATTGCACTTTGAATGGAATACGATGTCATGAAACGGCATCAAACGAAATAAAATTACTATAAAACAACTTACGCTGTTAAGCTCCGAGTTAATATTTTCTTGAATTAAAAATTCTATCTCTTTTTCACAACCTCGTGGCAACGGAGACTCGACGCGATCCCTCTTATCATTGCAACTTTCAATAGTATTGGCTGAAAAACAAATATAAATTTAAAATTTTTGTCAAATAAAACTGCTGGAATTCCGTAAGCACCTAATATAAATTATATCGAACTGCATATATTCTTACTAACATTAAATAGCCATAACATACAAAACAGAATTCTTCTAAAATTAAAGGAAAAAGGTAAAATAAAGAAATAAGCGTAATTGTAATTTTCGTGCGCAATGCTAATTATGCGGCCACAAATGCTTTCATATCAATTTTCAAGCAATAGAAAAAAAACCTAAGTGCATTTAAGCCCCAAACCAGAAAAAGCAGGAAATTGTGTATCCGGTGTTTAAATTTGTACAGAAGGGTAAGATAATGTGAGCGTAAAATATATTTTACTTAAAATAACAATGTGGTTATTTCAAATGCAACAACAGAAAGAATAAAATACAAAAACATCATTTGAACATAGAAGAAAGACATAAACGTAATTAGGGCTTCGTCTCTTCTATACATACGCAATTTAGCCATTCCATAGAACACGGCCACAATGAGGGTTTTTTTCTCAAACACCATGAGGGTTTTTTTCTATGTACCCCATTTTGAAAATTGAATAAGTAATTAGAATGACTTAATTAAGTACAAACTCGTTGATATTATGTTATTTGAACTAAATACAATTTAACAACATAATTTCAACCTTAGGATCCCTTGAGCTATAAAATATTTTGATTTACTTACTTGCAATAATTTTTGTTTGTTTTCTTTCATTTACACAATCTTCCTTTCCAACCATTTCCACCAACTTTCGTCCTCGGCGTTTCATTATTTATTATAAAATATTACGGTAAATTTGATATGTACCTATAACTAAACTAGTAGTATAGGCAAAAATGTTATATATTTAAAAATCAGATTACACTCGCCGCAGCTAACGATCTCCGCGTTCCGCCGACTAGTGGCCGAGTGGCGCTAGCACGCTCTCCCCGCGCCCGCGCATCCCCACTACTCGCGAAGAAAGAGGGCGCGACGGCGATTGTGGCTTTATTCTTCGTTGAAAACGTAATGCTTAAAATTGTGGCTTTTAGACAACCTAATTATTTGATAACCTGTACCGTTTTTAATTGTTCTGTTGAACTGGTCATATGTGGTATGATGAGCAGAATCGAATTATGCAATAAAAAAAGAAAGCCCCTATGTTCGTTAGGGCACTATTCGTAGGATACGACGAATAGATAACACACTAATATTTGGTAAATATTATTAAACATTGCACAAAAACAACGAGCTCTTTGCAAATAATCTAAAGAGCGGCCATTACTGTTTTGTTTCAAACGGGGAGTGCTCCCATTGGTTAATTTGGACGTAACCAACTTTGAAACTCAATTCAAAGGGACGAAACCAAGTTTGATACTAAACCTATTTTTATATTCAAAATTACTAGCAACTGAGCCATGTTTGATACTAAATTGTTTTTTGAGGTATTACGCAGTCCCGAAATGAAAATGTTACCATTAAAAAGACGTTTTATAAAATTTGTGGACACAACCAGTTTTGATTCTATACCCCTGAAGTGTATTTTCTTTTTCGAAAACTGAAACTCCACTAGCCAAAGATCGACAAGCTCGCATAGAAAACAGAAATCGGAGAAAACTCTTCACGTCCACCGAAACGCCAACTACGTCCACCGAAACGCCATGTACTATCGGCCAAACTTGCTCACCTTAAAGGCGATAATCGCATAGCACGACTCACGACTCGATCGCACAATGCACGAGTTTTGACCAATAGGATGCACAAAGCGTATTTTAGTGGTGTTCGTATTAGTATAATCATGTATAGAATGTGTGACACTCACACTAGGAGCGTACTATGCTCACTTGTTTCTGATAAGAGACGAGTTTTTAATGGGCACGGCCAGCGCGGCGTGAGCTCTTTGTTATTGAATTGAATTGTTATTTTATTATTGACAAGAATTAATTTTAGTACTCATATCTTCTGTTTGTTTGGTTAAGAAAATGTATTATTGGTATTGCAGTATTTACAAAAATAATTTGTAATAACTAATAACAAATATGTCAAACTACAATTTATATGTATTAATCCACTTTAATATTTTCCTCTCTCTATCGGGTCTATAGATAAAGGTTATTTATGAACACTTTCACTGCCTCTCCAATTTTCACCATATCCTATGTGATGCCGCATGCCGCAGCGACCGCACCATATTCCATTCACAATAAGATGAGACATTGAAACGAACCGTTTTATTACAGTCCGTTCCACCGATTTTGACTTCTATTCCGTAGGCTTATGGATGGCATTAAAGGCAAAAAAGTGGTTACAATACCAACTGTTTACTGCAGCTGCCATTTGTCATGCCACCAACGCAATAGCATTCAAAATCGATTGAACGGACATTTATGGTTTGTTTACCTTTTATCTCACGGCTCCCTGAATACGGTAGGTATAGGTGCGTTGACCGGCACTGCATGAAGGTATCAAATGTTTATATTGAAATTTTTTGTGTATAATCGACTTTATTAAAAGTAAATAACTATCTAAATTTCTATGTGTTTGTTTATACTTGGGCAATTTGGGAATACTTGGAAATTACAGTAATATTTGAACCAATACTCTGCGCAGTTCATACAATGTTATCAGAGCTTTTTGTTTATAGGTGCCGCAAGGCCGCAAGCCGCACAACTCTTGCACCTGCAATAAAAATAAGTTCATTATCTAAGTCCCATTGTTATTTAGTGGGAATGTCTGGAAATTCGGTTAAACAATAGAGGACGGCTTAATACAACGGCCATACGTTTTTTTATTACCTTAGGATTATCTCAAATGTTTTGCAGTTGTTCCTTGTATTTGGTTTAATACTTTTAACAGTGGGTAATTGTTCTAGCTAATGTTTGTTATTTTATGTTACTCGCTCATTACTCACACAAATGCATATTGTCTCTAATTGGGAGAAACTAGGAAGGGGTGTGGTTTGTCACTAGCTGCGCTCTCGCAGGAATATTTTCTTAAGTGAGCATGCTTATCTTTGTTTAATAGTACGTCCAGCCATATAGAAAATGTCGAAGATACGAAAATGTCGAAGATACTATTGAAGTAAGCACCATTGAAGGAATTCATCAGTTTCCTCAAAATATAATTATTAATCCTACTAATGAACAAGGGACTCAAGTGAACATTGAACATGTATATGGGTGCATAAAAAGATTCATGAATGATGATGAAGCAATCTCATTCTACACGGGGTTTGAGTCTTACAGAAAATTTTATTTCGTTTACTCAACTTTAAGTCCTATTAATGGCTAGCAATATTCAGTATTATGGAAGTAACGTGATCAATATAAGCACGGAGGATCAGTTTTTTCTCACAATGATTAAACTTAGGCAAGATAGATGTAACTTTGAACTAAGCAGATTCTTTAATATAAGTCTGACAACAGTTTCCAATGTTTTTATAACCTTTGTTAATTTTATTCATCAATTGTGGAGTAGATTAAATATTTGGCCTGATAAAGATTTAGTTGAATACTATACCCCTGAAAGTTTAGAAAGTACAGTTGTAGTACACGTGTAATATTAGATGGGACTGAAATAAAAGTGCAAAAGCCACAAAATCCTGTCTCTCAGCAAGCTTCGTGGAGTAGCTATAAGCACGCTAATACATTGAAAGTATTAGTTGGAGCAACTCCAGGTGGTTTACTTTCCTATTATTCAGAAGCTTATGGTGGATCAGTGAGTGATAGGCAAACAGTAGAGCGAAGCAACTTATTGCAGAAATGTGAACCTGGTGACAGTATACTAGCAGATAGAGGGTTTAATATTCAAGATTTATTTGCTGGAAAAGATATTACTGTTAACATACCTACTTTCTTAAAAGGAAAATCACAAATTCCTGGTCTAACTGTGTTACATGATCGTAAGTTAGCCAGTAAGAGGGTCCATATAGAACGTATAATAGAACTAATAAAAACTTATAAAATTTTGAAAAATGATTTACAGCATTGCTATATACCTTTAGCTTCTAAAATATTTTTTGTGTGTTTTATGTGCTGTAATTTTAGAGAATTTATTATGAAAAAATAAAACCATTTTTATATGTTCCTTTGTGTTTTAATTTATTATAATTTTTATACATAACTTTTTCTAAAATACCTTTTTTGAAATGAGTTTCATAATATGTACTTAGTTTAGTTACCATGTCCAAAATAAATGGTTCATCTCTATATACGTACACAACTTTCAAACTGATGAAAGTGTATATTATTAAATTACAGTATTTTTTATTTGCACAAAACAGTTGGCCTTGTATTTGGCAATAATATGGGTGATTTTTTTTCAAGACATATTGTCCATCCCTGACTTCAAGGTACGGTACTGTAATGGGACTGATATCACAATATCGGCTAACATAAGGACACTTTACTTCAATTACTGTTTCTTCACCAAGAAGTCCATCGGGTGAAGCTCCCAAAAATGGATGAGTCTCTGATATAAATAATCCACATGCTTTTACTTCCAAGTCATATTTTTGAAAAAATTTAAATATGGCTATGGGCTCTTGTACTTTCCCATGAGTAGTAGCCTTGCTCACAAATGGTTTTGGATTGAACAACTTTTCACACAAATGTTGTTGAGTCCATGACTTGCTGTGTGTAACAGTATAAAAATTGCTTGCTGTTATTCTAAATAACCTATGCTTTTGCCATTCTTCACATTTATGCTGCCCTCTTGATTCCATTTCAACATCATTTATTTTCTGTATTGTCACATTTTTCAATAGCAGGTCTTCTAGACATTGATCCTGAGAGCTTTTGCTAAAGTATTGATGATCCCACTCTACAGCATATGGGTTAGCAGGCCTTATAGTTTGTAGTATTGGCATTTTAGTATTACCATGTGAGATGGCTAAATTTCTAACATAATCTTCATAATTTTCCATAATGTGTTCATCTTTAAAGAGGCAAATAATTTACACTCCTTTTCCGTTTATTAGGCAATTTTTGAGCTTGCATTGGTGAGTCAAAGAACACTTTCCGTGGCCGCTTGAAATTCATTAATTTCTGAGTGCACACTTGGTGCAAAATAATAGTTTTGGTGCGTACCATATCCTCAATCCCATGTAATAACACCATAACGTGTTTGCAATGTGCTTCTACACCACTGCCAGCTGCACATTCACGATGAGTTTGTCCATCAGGGTTTAGTTTTATGTTCACAACATAATGTTATTTTCTTCATCTGAGCTTTACACTGACCCTGAATGAATGTGATATGACCATCGACAGCTACACGAGCAGTCAAAAGAAAACGCGACTCGCACATCTGTCTTCCTTTGAACTGTGCTTGGAATCTGAAAAAAGGTTTTTGATTTAGATAACACGTCTAAAGAGTACCTTCCAACTGAGCTACCCATGCATGCCAATGGACATAATCATAGGAATATAGGTACAAGTCGAATAAGTATACGAATGAAATACATATTGTTGAGGCGATAAGGTTGAGGTTTGCTTGTTGGAGGTTTTGAATGAAACGACGTGTGGTTTGTTCAATACTCTATTGGACACTGCTTATGAGCTACGTAATGAGTAGCTAGTACACATGAATTTATACGTATGTACCTATATCTATAGGCGACAATTTTAAACTGAACATACCGCCCGCCAAAAGGGCTTAGAGGCCTTTTCTAACATAACCAAAACATCATACCACTTAACAATAGAAGGTAGCAAGTAATTAAATAAGCAACTTGAACGGGAACAAATTATAAATTATTGTTAAGCACAATTTAATATAAAACTTACAATAATGATTTAAAATTCATGTGTTTTAAAACATGAATTTATGACTTAAAACAAACAAACTTAAAGTAAACTAAAGTTATATAAACATGGGCTTACACACACAGGTAATTAATGAATTTAGTCTTTAGTACTAATCGGTAACGCACATAAGTTTGAGATTGATCTCTGTGTCAGTTTACCATTGTGACGTACTGTATATACTCTAGTTATTCCATCTTGTCCAGGGTGTTTCTCCGCTATCCGTGCCAATGCCCACTTGCTAGGAGGCATATTATGTACGTTTTTAAGTAATACAATGTCGCCGACCTCAAACTCTTTTGTTCTTTTCAGCCACCTTGTTCTTTGGTTTAGGCGCGACAAGTGTTCCGTTTGCCAACGTTTCCAAAATCCTTGGACCAGTCTTTGCATATGTTGCCATCTGGACAGATGATTCATATTGGCCGTGGTATAGTCACGGTCGAGTACAGTAACTAGTGCTTCTCCGACAAGGAAATGTCCAGGTGTGAGTACTTGTATGTCATCGATCAAATCCACATCAGTATTAATCGGCGTTAGAGGGCGAGAATTGAGGCAGGCTTCTGTGTGAGCACTGTGGTGAATTCTTCAAATGTTAAGTTTTTAGTCAATATTTTTTGTAGATGCTGTTTAACGGACTTAACGCCGGCTTCCCAAAGTCCTCCAAAGTTTGGGCTATATGGCGGTGTAAAGTGCCACTGGGTTCCTTCATTTGCCAGTTGATCAGCTATGGGACCGGGTAATTGTAATCCCGCCTCTTTCCACATTCTACATAATTCTTTGTTGGATGCCACGAAGTTCGTGCCGTTGTCGCTCCAGATCTCATTACATCTTCCTCTTCTGGCCACGAAACGTTTGAAAGCTGCGATGAATGCATCGGCCGTCAGATCGCCTACTAGTTCCAAATGTATAGCCTTTACGGCCATGCAAACAAAGATGCAAATATATGCCTTGCGGGTTTTTGCCCCTCTTCCCTTGAAATTTAATACATATACAGGGCCAGCAAAGTCCACTCCACTTCGAGCAAAAGGACGCGAAGGAGTCACCCGCGCTTCAGGTAAGTCACCCATTATTTGTTGTCTACTAGCAGCTCGTTGCCGCGTACAGGTAAGACATCCATGAATGTATTTCTTCACCAGACGTTTGCAGCCAACAATCCAGTATTTACTCATGAGGTAAGTGATCATCAATTTTATTCCACCATGCATTGTTTTCAGGTGTGCATCAGCCAACACTAGTGATACAAAGCTGCTTTTCTTGCCCAGTATCACAGGATATTTTAGGTTCTCATCGGCGTCTGCGTTTCTCAACCTTCCGCCCACCCTGAGGATATTGTGGTTATCTAAGAATGGGTTCAGTGACTTCAGAATGCTAGTGGTTTTTACATTCGCTTTTTGTTTTATTCTTCTAATTTCATCTGAAAATTCTTCTTTTTGTACTCTTTGTATGCAAAATTCCAAAGCATTTTGCAGTTGTTTTGTTGTCATCTCCTGACCCAGTTTGTTAGGATTTCTTTTCATATTTAAAACTCTTTTACAATGTACTATTACTCTCAATAACTCAGTAAGTATATCATATTCTTCAAATTTTAGAAAGTTCTCTTCTCCTTCTGTTACATTTACGTATGATTGTACAGGTTTCTTTCTTTCCAAATCTGTAGTTGACTTTAATGGTTTTGCGAATTCGATATTTTCTTCTAAAAGCCAGTCAGGGCCGTTCCACCATAACGTTTTCTGTTGTAGTTCTGATAAAGATGATCCTCTTGACGCAATATCGGCTGGGTTATTTGCCGACTGCACATGGAACCATTGGCTACTGCTTTTGTTTTCTAGTATCTCTACTACTCGGTTTGCGACAAATGGTTTCCATCGGTTTGGTTCTCCGGACAGCCACGCTAAGACTATAGTTGAGTCAGTCCATGCGAACACATTTTGTGAAGGAATTCTCATAGCTTGACTCACTTTGGTTAGCAATTTAGCTAATAGTGTAGCTCCACTCAGTTCGAGTCGCGGTAGTGAAATGGTCTTAACAGGAGCTACCTTTGTTCTTGATGCGATGAGATTTATCTTTATATTATCTTCGCTCGTTTGTACTCGGCAATAGACCACAGCTGCATACGCCTTTTCAGACACGTCGCAAAACCCATGTAATGTTATTTGTTCCCTTTCAGTACTAATGGTGTTCAACCAACGTCTGATTCTTAATTTATTGACATTTTCTAAATCTTTTCTAATAAACTTCGTTCTTTCAGTTCTTTACTTATGTCTTGGTCCCATCCAACTCCTTCTAGCCACAATCTTTGTACTAGAATTTTTGCTGTTACAATAACTGGTGCTATCCACCCTAACGGATCAAACAATTTCTCTAAATCTGACAGAATAGTTCTCTTTGTTATATGATCTGATGATAAAGGATCTAATTGTAATTGGTAATGAAACTCATCTCTGCCGAGATTCCATGACAGACCAAGAGCCTTGATGGTGCCGTCTAGCTTCAAGTCTAGGTTAGCCTTTGTAGTGACTCTGTTGGCATCTATAGATTTAAGAAACTCGGTATCATTAGACGCCCATTTTTGAAGTTCAAAGCCTCCTCGTTTCAGAATGGTAATGATTTGCTTACTAACACGAATTGCTTCTTCTGTTGTATCGCTACCTGACGTCAGATCGTCGACATAGAAGTCTTCACGAATAATTTTGACAGCTTCAGGATATTGCTCCCCTTCATCTTCTGCTAGTTTAATTAACGTTTTTATGGCAAGATAAGGTGCAGATGCTGTACCAAACGTAACTGTTTTCAATCTGTAGTCCTTGACTTCAGGTGGTTGGCAGTTAAGTTCAAGGTTGGGTCTGACGCGGTCACGCCACAATATTCGGTGATGATCTGTATCTTTCTTGTCCACGAGTACCATTCTATACATTTTGATGATGTCACTTGCGAAACACACCTTATGCATGCGCCATCTCATTATTATACTTCGCATGTCTTCTTGTAGTACCGGGCCAGTCATGAGCTCGTCGTTCAAAGATAGGCCATTATTTCCTTTGCATGACGCATCAAATACGACTCTGATTTTCGTGGTCTCTTTATCTCTTCGAACTACGGCGTGATGTGGTAGGTAAACACACCGGTTGTTTACTTCATCCTTTGGAACTTCCTCCATGTGTCCCATTGTTAGATATTCTTCTAGTACCTTGTCGTATTCTTCTCTTAATTCAGGTTCCTTATGAAGTCTTCTTTCTTGTTGAATCAAGCGACTCATTGCAATTTGTCTCGTGTACCCATCTGCTACTTTTGGTTCACTGGTACGGAATGGGAGTCTCACAACGTATTGTCCGTTGCTGTTTCTTCTGTGTGTATTTTCATAGAAACTTTCACATAGGTTTTCTTCTTTTGTATATATTATGTCCTCTTCAAATCTGGTTCTATCTCCCAGAGGGTTTTCAATAAGTCTTCTCCTATGATTTGATGATGCATAACTAGAACCGACTCTGTTTGTTGTTTTCTATCTTCTACCTTGCCGAATAAAATCCAGCCAAGGTTTGTTTTATGAGCACATGGTGACCCTGGCGGACCTTTGATTAACTGGTTCTGTACAATTTGTGCATACACATCAACACCCAGAAGCAAATCAATAGACCCTGGCTGACAGTAGTTAGGGTCAGCCAGGACTAGCCCTTCTAGATGAGGCCAATAGTGTGTGTTGATTGTGCGGGATGGTATTTTAGTAGTCAGTGGCTTCGACATAACATATGCTCTAACTTCCAAGTTGAAATTTTTACATCTTGATTCTACATTGATCTGAACTACATGTTTGATATCTTCTCGCGTTGATCCCACGCCTACAACTGTACCTTTGATATGATATCGCTTGGCCATGAGTTGTTGTGCAGCTCGCTCGCTATTAAAACTTGCTTGTGAGCCTTGGTCGATTAAAGCTCGTAATATCGTTGTGTGGTTGTCTTCACTTCTCACTTTTACAATTGCAGTTGCCAGCAACGATGTGCTTTGTTTCGTAGAAACGTGTGATGTCACCATTGTAATGTCCTTCTCTGCTTCTTCAATCTTCTCCACGTTGGCATGTAGTGCCACTTCGGGTTGTTTTGTTTCTTTGGTTTCAGTGTTGCCCGTTGTGGTTGGTTTTATTGTGCTATCTTCCTTATTTTCATGAAGAAGTGAATGGTGACGTCTTCTGCATATTCTACAGCTTGTTGGTATGCGACAATGCCTCACAGAGTGTCCGGGAGCTAGGCAGTTGAAGCAAAAATTGTTGGTTTTGATAAACTCGCTTCTTTGTGTTGGTAATTTTTATCCAAACTCCTTACAGTGGCTACGTGTGTGGTTTTCTTTACACATTTTACATTTTTTGCTATTCTCCACATTAGTTGCTGCGTGAAATGACCTTTCTCGAACATTAACTGAACTTGCCTTTTGTTTTGTTGGTTCTGTAAGTTCTAACGTACGAAATCGGCATTCCAGGAATTTACGAAACATTTCGAGGGAGGGAAGGCTGTCAGGTTCCTCACAATTGCTGCTCACATGGTCTTCCCAATCTTTGTGGGTTCCACAGTCTAGTTTTTGCACTATGACGAATATTATCACAGGATCCCAGTTAGCAGTCTGCACATCCATATTTTTAAATTGATGTAAACATTCAAATGTTGTTTCTAGTAAATTCTTGATAGAACTGGAATTACCCACGTTCATTTTTTTCAGAGAAAAGAATCTTTTCATAACTGCGTCGACATTTATACGTTTGTTGCCATACCTTGCTTTTAGGATGTTCCACGCTTGTTCGTAGTTCGCATCTGTCACTTGGATATGTTTTAATATCGATGCGGCTTCTCCACTAAGACTTGTTTTTAAATAATGCAATTTTTGTACGTTATTTAATGACTCGTTCTTATTTACAAGTGTATTAAATAAGTCATGGAACGATAACCACTCTTCATATTGTCCACTATACGTAGGTAGCTGAATTTTTAGGCAAAACAAGTTGAATATCACTAGGTATAAGCACCGAACCACCAACGTTAACTGGTTGAGAAACCAACAAATCCTTTAATGGCCGTTCCCAATATTCTAACTACAGTTATAGATAGACAGCTATCTCCGATAGCTGGGAAGATTCTATCTATCTTTTGTTGTCGTCCCAATAACGAAAGTAGCTTGCATCTATCTACAGTTGGGAGTAGGTAGGCCCGGCTATCAATTTATGTTTGTTTTAATAATTATCTCATCAATCATCCATAAATATCAGAACTAAGTAATAAAGAAATAATAAAGTTGGGTTGTTGAGTCAATGGAAGAAGTAATTTATATTCTAATATCACAATTTAAATATTTGTAATAGGTATGCATATTTTTCTCAGAAAAAAAATCTTTGGGTTTTAATATCACAAGTTTTTATTATGATAAAATTAGACAAATTTGCTTAATATTAACCTACTCACTAAAATAATTATTAATTAAATCTTGTCGCACCTGAATATCATTATGAGAGATAGGGATGGTTTGCACCTCAAATGATATATTGTGGTTAGGTATATCTACCTCAGGCTCAACAAGGATGTTGAGCCTGAGGACAAAGAAATGTTGAGACAAAGGAATTTACTCCTGTAAATTCCTTTGTCTGCAGATGTTATGCAATACAGCGTGGCAATTATTACTGATTGGGTAGTTTCTAGGGAAAGCCGTATTTTCAAAGAGAGGACAGGAAATCTTTTTGTCCAAACCCCAAAACACCTTTCTATTAATTAATTCGTCCTGCCGTGGATTTCGAGACACCTATATAGCCGGCTACAGACACCAACATTGTGCCCAAGGCATAAAACCTTAGGGTTAGGAGCAGTTGGTGCAGGGGTGAAACTCCATCAGGGAGGCGGCCAAGTTGGCCTCGGCGGGCGGATCCTTGGTCGCAGGGAGGATCCGCCGCCTAGGATTGACGGTGGCGCTGCACAAGACCGAGGCTGTGTTCTTCCACGGGCCTCGGCAGCGCCAACCACCAGACGCCCACATATTTGTGGAGGGCGTCCGAATCGAGGTGAAGGCCCAGATGAAATATCTGGGCCTTGTACTCGACAGCAGGTGGCGTTTCGGCCCGCATTTTAGCGGGCTGTCGACGCGCCTGCTGAAGACTGCGGGCGCCCTCTCGTGGCTGCTCCCCAATTTGGGGGGGCCCAGCGCGCGATGCCGGCAACTCTACGCCGGCATCTTGAGGAGCATGGCCCTTTACGGGGCCCCTATCTGGGAGGACTCCCTCCAAAGGCGGGAGAACGCCGCCGCCTTGCGGGCCCCCCAAAGGGCCATAGCCCAGCGGGTGTCGCGGGCCTACCGCACGGTGGGTTTCGCGGCAGCGTGTGCTCTGGCTGGCACCCCTCCTTGGGAACTCGAGGCGTGGGTGCTCGCCAGAGTATACGAATGGACGGCGGGGCGCAGGGCGAGAGGAGAACGCCCCGCCCCGGAAGAGCGGGAGGCCGTCCGGCGGGAGGCGAGGGACGCCATTGTCGTCCATTGGACGAGGGACCTCGCCACCGCAACCTTCGGCCGCCGAACCCTCGACGCGATCGGGCCGGTCCTGCGAGACTGGCTCGATCGGTCGCACGGGTTTCTCTCGTTTCGTCTGGTGCAGGTGCTGTCCGGACACGGTTGTTTCGGATCGTACCTGCACCGAATCGGACGGGAGGAGACACCGTCGTGCCACGACTGTGGCGCGGCGGAGGACGCGGCGCGGCACACCCTCGCGGTGTGCCCGTCGTGGTCGGAGCCGCGCCGCAGTCTCACTGCGGTGATTGGACCGGACCTCTCACTCCCCGGTTTGGTGAACGCCATGCTGGGCGATGAGAGGTCCTGGGCGGCAGTGGCCTCCTTCTGCGAACACGTCATGTCCCAGAAGGAGGCGGCGGAGCGCGCGCGGGAGGACGACCCTGACGCGGCGGCGCTCCGAAGACGGAGGAGGGGTCGGAGAAGACGTCAGTATGACGGTCATCTCCGACTCCTCCCAGGTGGAGACCAGCAGGCAACGGGTGCGGGGGCACCCTTGCCTGTATTGCACAGGCCTTCACCAGTGTCGGACGGGAATGGCCAGGTGTTCCCGGCCATTCCCGTAGCCCCCCAGTTAAATGGGGGGCATGCGGGGACCGCCAACTAGGCGGGCATACGCCGGGAGGGCTGTGGAAGCAGAGGCTGAGCCAATTTCCCATAGCCCTCCCATCACGGCGCGGCGTCGCGGGAACACCGCTGAGTTTTAGTGGGTATACTGCCACTCTGGCAGGGAGTCCCACATACTCCGTCTCGTCCCCCGACGAGCGGAGATGCGTAATGTCATTTCTCAGCGACAAAAAAAAAAAAAAAAAAGAAGGGGTGAAACTCCATGATTTCTGCAAAATGAAAGGAATGACTATTACACAGGGGCACAGTATGAATAATAAGTAGATAGTATTTAAAAATAGATATTCTTTCTATAAGCAACCAGCGAAAACATTATTTTATGTGCACTAACCTTTTTGAGGTTACTCTTAAAAATGGATATATTTCAGACAGCAAATCATTTACGGCGCTTTTGTGTAATCTAAATCTGTATATAAAATCATCACCTAGATAACTGTCCATGTAATTCACTCTATCTTTATATGATAAAATTCGGCCGCTAATTTGCATATCGTCGTCATTATCCCAGTCTGACAATTGGTCCAGTAATTCAAGATCACTTTCACTTGATTCCGACATATTTTAGATAGATAGATGGACACTTTATTGTACAGAAACGAAAAATACGTAATAAATACAATACCTAGCTAGTAGTCTTATCCCTCAAAATCGGAGGATAGCACGATCGATTACTAGAGATGGCAAAACTTACTGACCGACAGCTGTCAAAACGTTGTTGTGCGTGTTAGGACTGGTGAGATAAATAAAGATTCGGACTCCAAAGAAACAAATGTCTTTAATTCAAGTTCCACAATACTTCGTTATACTAACTACGTACTATGTATACGACGAGGCAGGGCGGTGGTATGTAGGCGACTGGCGAGCCGATTGCCCGCTCCCACATACTTCGTCAATAAATGCAACTCAGCATATTGCGATTACAAAGCCGCCACATCACACCCCCCCTTTCTCCAAAAAAATTTTTACACAAAAATATTTTTTATTCTTCACGTAATTACATGCTTACATCACTATTATCGTGCTACGAAGTCTCTTAAGTTATGTTGTTGCTTATTACGATAACATTCTATCCTGTCAGCATTCCAACAGTTGAATGCTGCCTATTGTTTTATTCCTATCGCTAAATATAGCTTCTATACACCTTATTTTCTAAAACTTTTGCGGTCTCGTCATCGCCTGGGCTCTGAGCCGACTTGACATTATACATATTAATATACAAAAATAATTAAGGGTAGTTACCATGACCTCCGCTCTGCAATAATTAAATAACACCTCGCGGGTCGGCAGCTTTGGTCATGGCAACGCCGTTCACAAAATAAACTACAATATTGTATGACGAACAACTTATTCTTACTCACTATTGTTTTCCTGCACATTTCACAACACCGATT
Source organism: Brachylomia viminalis (assembly GCA_937001585.2). NCBI lineage: Eukaryota > Metazoa > Arthropoda > Insecta > Lepidoptera > Noctuidae > Brachylomia > Brachylomia viminalis. The sequence goes on from OW443294.2 coordinate 2,856,150, forward strand.
AGCTATACGTATCCCGTGGCGGTGGCCGTCGGTGCCGGGTTTCCCCCTGTACCGGGTTGTCTTGCCAGTATTCCCGGCACCTCTTTTCTTAACCATTCCCTCGCATGGCCCGCGCAACCTCTCTTGATAGCGTAACAAAGTAATATGCCCAATATTGCGGCGATAATGACTAACATTATCCCGAAATAGTTTAGTTTGTTTTCTAACTGTTTTTAATTTGTACTGCTATTGAGTATATTTGGTCAAATAATCGAAGTGAAATGTACAAAAAATTCTTGTCAACATACGGTGTACCTACATTGTTGTCATGTGAGCAAAAATCGCACCGGTTGCTTAATTACCCGGCCACTGCGCGTGGTTTTAATCATGGGCGGTAGCGATTTTTGCTCGCTTGGCTCTACATTCGGTTTACATTCATTTTCGGTACGCTTGTTTTCTGGCGGGTTTTCCTCATCGTACGTATACGCTGGTTTTAATCTGTCTATGGAAATGGTTGCTTGACGGTCGCCTATTTGTAAGTTAAAGGTTTTCTTATCCCTACTGATTACTTTGTGTGGGCCGTTATATGATGGGGTTAGTGGACTCTTTACCATATCGTTCCTTATAAAAACATGAGAGCACGTATTTAAGTCTTTATGAATAAATATTTTCCGTGAATCGCTGCTCTCCCTTGCCTGTGGCCGCATACTGCTTATTACACTTCGGAGTTTGCTTACGTACGTAGGTAAATGTTCTACTTGTGTCGAGTTGTTTTCGCAATAAAAATCGCCTGGTAACCGCAGTGTCTGTCCTAGTACTAATTCTGCTGAGCTTACATTTTCGTCATTCTTACAGGCCGCACGAAGTCCCAACAACGCTGTCGGTAATTCCTCGACCCATGACCTATTGTCTTGTAGCCTAGCCTTAATCGCGACCTTAAGTGAGCGATGCATTCTTTCCACCATGCCGTTCGCTTGCGGATGATACGCTGTTGTGCGGGTCTTTTTAATGCCTAACAGGTTTAACAGGCTCTTGTAAAGTTCGCTCTCAAACTGCCTACCCTGATCGCTAGTTATTGTAAGTGGGCACCCAAATCTGCATACCCAACCTTCGTAAACGGCTTTAGCTACTGTGTCCGCGGTGATATTGGTGACCGGAATTGCTTCTGGCCATCTCGTGAACCTATCTATCATAGTGACGCAGTACCTATAACCTTCTTGTGACGTTGGCAGCGGTCCGACTATGTCTACGTGTACATGCTCAAATCTATCTACTGCCGGAAAACTACTTAATTTGGATACCGTATGTCGCTGTATTTTAACTTTCTGACAGTGAATGCATGCCCTGGCCCACCTGGTGACGTCTTTGTTCATGTCTGGCCAAAAGTAACGTTTCGTTATCATTTTCCGTGTGGCCCTAATTCCGGGGTGGCTTATGTTGTGTACTGCATCGAAAGCTATTTTACGAAATTTGTGTGGAAGATATGGTCTTACCTGGTTTTCTGATATGTTACAATGAATTGCTTTGTTGCACAATGGTGAATGAATTAGTTTTAATACAGTGTTACCTTGCGATTCTGCTAACATACGCGCCATTTGATCGTCTGTTTCCTGTGCCCGTGCGACTTCGTCGAAATCGACTTGCGTCGGGCAAAACACAGACTCTACCCGTGACAGCGCGTCAGCAACTTGGTTCTCGTTTCCGTTGACGTATTGTATGTCGCTCGTAAATTCGCTGATATACAATAACTGCCTTGTGCGCCGTGGCGTCTCTCGGTCGGTACCTATTTTAGAAAAAGCATACGTTAATGGTTTGTGGTCTGTAAAAATAGTAATCTCGCGACCTTCGATCATGTTTCTAAAATGTGTTATGGCTAAATAGACCGCCAGCAGTTCCCGATCGTATGTGCTGTATTTTTGCTGGGCCTCTGATAGTCTCTTCGAAAAATAACCTAAGGGCCTCGCTTTTCCGGCGACTCCTTGCTGTAGCACTGCCCCCACGCATGTATTTGATGCGTCACACATTAGGGACAATCTACCTGTGGCCTCTGGGTGAGCCAGTGTGATGGCGCTTTGTAGGCTTACCTTACACTGCTCGAAAGCCGCCGTGGCCTTATCATCCCATGTTATTTTTGACTTATCCTTTTTCTTGGCCCCATGCAAAAACTTGTTTAACTCTGCCTGGTGCTCAGCCGCTTGCTGTATGTGTAACCTATAAAAATTTACCATTCCCAGAAATCGTCGTAGCTGTTCGACGGTTTCCGGTCGCGGGTAGCCTTGTATCGCCTCGACTTTATCTTTCAAGGGTTTTATTCCCTCCGGGCTGACATTTTAACCTAAAAATTCTATTTCCGGCTTACCGAAACAACATTTTGACAGATTAATAGTAATTCCGAACTGTTCGAATCTGCTGAAAACGAGGCTCAAGTGTTTACGGAGTATTTCGGCGTTAGTACTTGCGACGATTACGTCATCTATGTAACAGAATAGGTATGAACATTCCCCTTTCCGCTCTCCGCTTACGTACTCTAATCCCTGTAACACTGTGTTGTTCATGAACCTCTGGAATGTTTGCGCTGCATTACGCAAACCGAATGACATTCTCGGAAATTCGAACAGTCCGAACGGTGTAATAATTGCTGTTTTCTCTATATCCTGCGGAGCTACGCGAATATTATGATAGGCCCTATTTATATCTAAGCGTGCAAAAATTTTCTTACCTGCTAATCCATAGGTGAAGTCCTGTAGTCTTGGGATCGGGTATCTGTCCGGCTTCGTGATCGCGTTGAGTGCACGATAGTCGCCACAGGGTCTGATCTGCCCATCCTTCTTAGGCACGACGTGCAGCGCGCTGGCCCATGGACTCTTTGATGGCCTGCATATACCTAAATCTTGCATTAACCTAAATTCTTCCTGTACCATTTTATATCTATGCGGTGGCAACGGCCTAGCACGGGAAAACACGGGAGGGCCTGTAGTTTCTATGTGATGGTATGTATTATGGCTAGGGGGTTCTTTGTACGAAATTGGTTTAGTTATTTCTGAGAACTTTTCGAGCAGGTCTTTGTACGGGTTGTCATGTTGAATGCTAGATATGGTAAATTCGGAACATTTCACTATACCTGCTTCCCTACTTATATTGGTGAGACCGTCAATCAACCTTTTGTTGTGTAAATCTACGACTAACTGGTGTGCTCTCAAAAAATCTGCCCCTATGATTGGTTGTTTCACATTGCAAACTATAAATGACCATTTGTAATTTCTATTTAATCCTAAATTTAATTCTATAGTCACTACACCGTAGGTTTTTATTTCTGTGTTGTTTGCTGCGTAAAGTTTATACGTACACTCTTGTTTTTGCTTTGTTTTCACTTTACTCACTGGTATCACTGACACATTTGCACCCGTGTCCACTAAATACACAATTCCCGATTTGTAGTCTTTTACGCAAAGTCGGTGGTTTCCCGCGGCACAATCGTCCACCGACGCTGACTGCACCGCGTCTAGTTTTCCTGCTTCTGCTGCTTCTTGGTCCAGCTACACGGTGCTTCACACGTCCGCGCGTTGTTCCTGTAGCGGAAATGGTGTCTGCATAGCCAGTCGGGAGACTCTGGTGTGCGCCGCGTTCGGCTTTTGGATCTAGGACGTTGCTGCCATCGTCTGCCGCCCGAGTTGTATTTTCGCCTCCTGATCTCATTTATTTCTCCGCGTAGTTCCTTCATTTCCATTGTTAGTTCCTTTAAATGGCTGGCTATACCGTCGCTTGTTGATGTGCTGGGTGTGATTGATGCCACCTCGCCGTTTCCCAAGGTTTCCAGTATTTTATCTGCTTTCCTAGCCAGGTCCTCCAGCTTGGTGTCTTCGCTCATTGCTAACATTGCGCGTACGTTAGGTGTTAGCTTGCCCAGCCACAGCCTCTTCAATGGTTCCTCCGTCAAACTGCATTTCTTCGCCAAGGCCGACATTTCTCTGAGTAATTGGGACGGTTTTTGTGTCCCCAGTTCTGTGTCATGCATTAGTTTGTGAAATTGTGTATCTGTACTCTCTTCATACACTGACAATAAACGTCTTTTAATTGTTTCGTATTTCGCCGTATCCGGCGGAGCTTCAATTATGTCGGTTACCTGGCGTACAACGTCTGTGGGTAATTTTGCGAGCACCATTTCGTACTTCTGGGTGTCGCTTTGCTTCTGCGGTGCCATCATTGCCTCGAACTGCATGAACCATGATCTTGGTATTTCTCTCCAAAATTCCGGAACTCTCATCTGCACTGTTACCATGGAAACGTCTCCCTCGGCAGCTGCCCCGGGGCGGCCGATTACCGCTTGCGGGTTCATTTTGAAAAACGGTACACGCGCGTCGCTTTACTTTGCTAAAGCACGTTACGTTTCACTTTACACCACGCGGTCTAAACGCCTCTGCCTCGTAAGCTTTTTGAGTCGCCTACCCTGTTGTTATGTGAATAACAACGTGGAATTTTAAAAAAACGTCGCGGGGTCACCAGTGTTGTGCGTGTTAGGACTGGTGAGATAAATAAAGATTCGGACTCCAAAGAAACAAATGTCTTTAATTCAAGTTCCACAATACTTCGTTATACTAACTACGTACTATGTATACGACGAGGCAGGGCGGTGGTATGTAGGCGACTGGCGAGCCGATTGCCCGCTCCCACATACTTCGTCAATAAATGCAACTCAGCATATTGCGATTACAAAGCCGCCACAACGTTATTGAGACGCTCAAATTGACAAATTCATAGAGAAATCTACCACTAGTAAGCAGTTAGTCCTCCAGACGATAGATAGCGGTCAGAGATAGGTTAGCCTATCGCTAGTAAGGTTATTGGGACGCGAAAACAAAAGATAGATAGCATTTTCTATCTCTAGTAGTATCAAACCGAAGATAGATAGGATATTGGGAATGGCCGTAAGTCTGTCATCAAACTTAAATACAGCTCCTCATGTTCAAAAAAATCTTCATTTACTATGTAAGGTATTTTGTCGCGCTTCTCCTTCGGTACGCTTCGCATTATTGCACCGTAAGCTTGTTTATATTCACGCTAGTAATCTTCTACACACTTGATGCGGGCTTCAACATAATTTTGGGTTAATCTAGCCTTCGGGCACTTCTTTAGATTGATCTGGGTCTTCTTCAAAGTATGTGCAAGGTTTTCCAATATATTCAACGCTTCTTCCACTTCCGTAGCCATCGTAAGTATGTAATAACTTCAATCGTATCAACGTAATGAAATAAACAAGTTTTAATAATTCAATTCTTTGCACTAAACAACTCGAACAATTGGGTCTTCTTATCTTATCGCACGATCTCTTTGTTCTCGGGCGGCCGGCGATGTCGGCAGCGAGGACTGGTATCCTGCTCGAAGGACCATATGTTGAGGCGATAAGGTTGAGGTTTGCTTGTTGGAGGTTTTGAATGAAACGACGTGTGGTTTGTTCAATACTCTATTGGACACTGCTTATGAGCTACGTAATGAGTAGCTAGTACACATGAATTTATACGTATGTACCTATATCTATAGTTGACAATTTTAAACTGAACACATATTATGGATTTTAATGCACAATTACCTTTCAACAAATGCTTGAATATGCTGTTTTGTCAACTGAGGTAGACATGAGCTAGCATTAATATCTCTGAAAGATTCAGCTGCAGGAGCAGCGTAAACCTCGTCTTCATTATCTTCCTCTACACCGAAATTGAAATTACGGTCGTATGCTGCCAATCTGTAACAAAAACAAGCTTGTTAGCACTCATGAACGTATAAAAAGCACCTGCATAACATTTTTTAACAATATAACCTACAAATATTTATTGTATTAATTTGTACTGACCTTTCGATTAAAGCCGCTTTTTTACCACTAACAGAAGCTTTTCTTTTCCGCAACTCGTCTTTTAACTGAATCACTGTCATTGTGGAGTACATTTTCTAAGGTAAACTTATGAAAGAAAACTCGACACAAATAAACAATACAGTAGGTAATGGCGGAATTAAGTACAGTTGCTGGTGGCGACCTCTGCAAAAATAGCTTTGCGTTTTGTTCCTCATTCACACATGAACAATTAATGTTAGTGTCTCTTGGGCCGTATCAAGTAAAGCAAGCCCGTTCCTACTACGGAGAGCATGTTAGGAATAATCTCATTTATGTAGTGGAAGTGTGTCCAGAATTGCAAAATGCGCAAAACATAATTGCCCAAGTGCGTGGAAATAGCCCTTATCATTTGAGGGGGAGAATAAAGTCACGGCATATAAGCCGGAAACAATATTTTTCATATATTTTGTTTGACAGGCAGCCATTCAGCCCCAATCCCTTGGATGCCATTTTAGGCTATTGTTGTAGCTGCCTAGTAGGAAATCGGACAGTTGGGTGTTGTTGCCATGTCATGACGTTGTTATGGTATTTGGGCTGAGCCAGGCATCAAGCAAATATAACGGCACCGGCCCCATTCCTTGATAACATTTTGTTGACCTTTGAAGATGAATAGGCTTGAGTGAGAGGGGATGAAAACATTGAATGTGTCTTGTCTGAGTAATTGCAATTATGTTTTTCATAAAATGTCTGTAGAACAAGTAGAAGTAGATACATTTTATAAGTAAATGTATATCCTACCTACCTAATTAGATACCAAAATAAAAATTCAAGTGCTATTTTAGTGTTTTATTGCCTAACCAATTGTTTATTTTTTTGTAAAGTAGTCGCTATGAGGAAATCATAATATCCAGAAATACCTGTGGACGACGAGTTCTTCGCTATTGCGGCCGCCTATGGTGACGTCTTGCCAGAGACTATTACCAATATATACAGGGTGACTTGTAATTAGAGCACAACCTTGTAAGGGGATATAGTACAGGTCATTTGCAACAACTTTTGTAGGAACACTCATATGCAAAAGTGCACCAACATTGAGTTATAATTTTTTTCGTGTTATTTTGAAAAACTCTTATGGGGTAACCTTAAAAAATTAATAAATAAAAAACTTGACATAATTTTGTTAATTTTCTTTTTATTATTTAGTCTATAACGTTCCAGTTACATGTCAGCATCATCAAATGTACATTATTGACATTATTCTAGACACAGTGCTCCAAAATCCAAAAACCTTCAACAAATTTTACTGGCATTATTACACAAAACAGCCTGTTTAAAAAAAACTCACTATGGCACCTGCTCTGCGTATTATTAAAAAAACATCTACATTTCATAAGCTTTCAAATGAGGTGTAAAAGTCTGACATAGCTAGTTTAACATTAAAGATATTAGCCAAAGAATAGAACAGGCTGGAATATCGAAAGTTTCGCAAATTAATGGCCATAATGTTTAAAACACAATAAATACAAATTTAAGTAGAATGTGATCCACGCACTTAGTGGTGACAATTTTACAACACATTTTAACTTGATTTTAATTTTAAAATTTTTAGGGTAGCTGGTCCTTACTTCAAACTTCTCTTATTAAAAGAGACAAAAAGATCTAAAATTAGGAAATTTTAAAAGTGTGTTGTAGAATTGACGTTCTCTAGTCATCCTCAGTCATTCACTTAAATCTCATTTTCGAAATGACTCCCACCGTTACGCACGCAAATTCGCATCCTTTTCCTCAATTCGCTTTTCACCACCGCAGTGCTGAGATTTGCTCGAATTTGGTCAGCTCCCAAAATGATTCGCCGTCTTAACTCGTCAATATCTAGGACAGGCTGATTATCGACATAAACCAACGTTTTCATATGTCCCCAGACGTAATAGTCCATTGGCGTCAGATCTGGGCTTCTTGCTGGCCAAGGTATGGGCCCTCCTCTACCGATCCAATTATTGGTATAATTTTCGTCTAGCCAGTCTCTGATTTGTCGTCTGTAGTGAGCTGGACACCCGTCGTGTTGAAACCTGATAGCACGCAAGGTGGCTAAAGGTATGTCCTCCAGTAATTCAGGTAAAACATTTCTTAAAAAGTGTTCATAATATTCACCGTTTAAGTTGTCTGGCAGAAAAAAGGGCCCAATCAAATTATTGTTAATAATTCCCATCCACACATTTAGTGAAAATCTTCGTTGCGATCCTTTCGGTCGTTTTTTTTTTGGATTTCCCACCGCCTTTTCTTCCCAGAAATGAGTGTTATGGTAATTTGTGATTCCATCTTTGTCAAATTTTGATTCGTCGGTCCACAAAATTTGTTTTAAATAATTTGGGTCCTCTATGTCGCAGTTTAGCAGATATCTGCAAAATTGGACCCTTGCAACAGGATCACGGCCTTCCAGGACTTGCACTGGAGTGTAGTGATATGGATGACGCCCAGATTCATGGACCACTTTCCACACTTTATACTGTGATATTCCAAGTAAATTGGCCACTTGTCTTGTAGAGATGTTAGGTTCCCGTTGAAAATGACGTAGGATTTCTTCTTCATCATCAGCACGGTATATTCGAGGTCTGCCCGCATCGCCTGATAAAAAAAACTAATTTAAATAATCAATTGCGGTAAACAATAGGGGTAATAAACCAAAGCCTATTCAGTTTTAAAGGAGCCATTTCGGCCAAGAAGCCATTTTGACTGAAATACAATGACAAAAATTATTTATTTAATTGTTCTAAAATAACGTACGTACGTACCGCACCTGCTTTGCAAGTGTTTACAAAGAATTCACCCGCCACAATTTAATACTATTGTTATTGGTAATGAAATGACGGTCTAAGTGGAAACACGCAGCTAATACTGAATGCACTTACAATTTTTTAAAAATGATAACCCAAGTCAGGCCTTTGTTTGCTTACGAAGTTAAATTGCAATAACAAAAACATTTCGGAGAAAACTATCTTTTTTTTTCCGGTACTACGTAAGTAGGTACAGCCAGAAGCAAATCACGATTGACAGTTGAACTGTGTTTAACTCTCTAAGAAGGTACAAAATCTAAAGTGCTTAAGCAGCTGTTGGCTGTAAACTTGCAATTTAATCGCAATTATTTATTAAATTACATTTTTTATTACATACCTTGACGTCTTTGAAAGCGTCGAGTCTCCCGGGCTCGTCGATAAACTCGAGAAAACACGCCTACATCAGGTAAACGGCGATTGGGGTATCTCTGTTGATATTCGCGCTGGGCAGCTAAAGCATTGCCTCTAGCTACGCCGTAAGTGTACAGAATATCGGCATATTCTTCATTCGTAAAATTTGCCCGTTGTCTTTGAGCCATAGTCCTTGATACGCGCCAAAACCACAGATGAGCATAACACACGGAAACCAGTTGAAAAGCCAAGTCGTCAGGAGAGCAATCAATCACAAAAACAGTCACAAGCCGGGTCGTCAGAGATAAAACAAAACTGCAGAGCACACACAAAAGCATCCGATCGCAACGAATCACAAGGACGGACTAACCTAAACAACCCAAAAGAGATTAAACAATGACCGGCTGTTTTTACCTGCTTAGTAGAGCAGGTAGAAACAGACCTTTTTTTGGCCGTGCGCCTTTGTTATGCGAATATCTTCCCTATTGGACTAGCTATGTTAGGGTTTTATATCTCATTTGATAGCTTATGAAATGTAGATGTTTTTTTAATAATACGCAGAGTAAGTGTCATAGTGATTTTTTTTTAAACAGGCTGTTTTGTGTAATAATGCCAGTAAAATTTGTTTAAGTTTTTTGGATTTTGGAGCACTGTGTCTAGAATAATGTCAATAATGTACATTTGATGATGCTGACATGTAACTGGAACGTTATAGACTAAATAATAAAAAGAAAATTAACAAAATTATGTCAAGTTTTCTATTTATTAATTTTTTAAGGTTACCCCATAAGAGTTTTTCAAAATAACACGAAAAAAATTATAACTCAATGTTGGTGCACTTTTGCATATGAGTGTTCCTACAAAAGTTGTTGCAAATGACCTGTACTATATCCCCTTACAAGGTTGTGCTCTAATTACAAGTCACCCTGTATACATCACTAAGATTACCAATATAATGTTTCACTTGATAATATATTTTTCTTCTAATCGCAATTCTATGAAAATGTATGAAACACCGACATTGAGAGTGTTCAATACATTTTCATAGAATTGGACATACATTGATATCGATTTTGAATAACTGTCGTGTCGGCTAATGAAGAAACGGCCTTTAGATACATTCCGTATCCGTCATTAAAACAACGTAACACTGAGCCCCGTATCTGGGGTAGTCTGTTACAGGGTAAGGGGCACAATGTTACAACATAAAATAATGTAAAATTAACAAAATGAGAAACTACTAATAAATATTAAACTTCTTTAAAATATTCTTTGGGAAAGTATAGACATCAGTCTGACGTTTAGTCTTTCTTTCTGCAACATTAACAAGAGGAAGCAAAATTTTAATATCGTCTAACGATACCGTTGCCATATCCGGTTCAATAGGAAAATGGAAATGATTGTCAACTTTCCCACTTCTACGTAAGTAGCTAACATCATATTCATTATCTTCAATATCTGTCAGTAATTGTCCAACATAATGCTTTACTAGTTGTTTTCCATTAAATTGGACGACTACAAAATCGTTCTTTTTCGGTTTCACGAAGTGGTTTCAGTGGCAGTTCGTCCTCAGATGTTAAACTATCAGAGGAAGATATCGAGATGTTTTCTACATCAGTCTCATCATCACTAAATAAAACTCTTTTATTATTTTCGTTTGTTTTCAGTCTCTTGTGAGGAATTTCTTTTTTTTGTGACATCTTTTTCTTTCCTTTTCCTAACTTTTTGCGTTCTCTTTCCAAGGATACTTTTTCAATTTCATTCTTGATAGGTGTATCAGTAGGAATACAGCTTTTTCCTCTCTTTCTACCACGGTTTGTTTGTAGTCTCGGTTGTGCTTTTGGATAAGCTCGACATCCTAGGGGAGAAACTAGTGTTTCATCTGGAGTAGATGGAAAAGTGATGACCGAAGAGTTTTCTTTATCTGTTACGGATCGTGCTTCCGCAAGTTCAGTTTGAGTTAGCAAACTTGGGCTCACGGAATCAGGACGTATATTCATCATTTGCCGAACGGGAGTAGCTGGTGCCTGAACTATTGAAGGATATGGTCTTGGATCGGTAACAGCACCCCGTTGAATTTGTGAGGAATCACCTGATCTGGTATCTTTTTGAGAATCATGACCAAAAGATTGATTTGAACTGGGGGCATCAGTAGAAGCTTGTTGAGTTTCATAAGGTCGACTGGGACCGGGAGCATTAGAAAGGTCTTCGAGTGGCCGATTTGTTACTTCACTTGGCATGAAATCTTTGTCAGTAAAAATGTGTCTATCAAATGGAAATATTCCAGTTTTTCGGAATCCTGATTTGATATTTGAGGGTGTCATGGCTCGATCGAAAGCTTGTCCTAACAATTCTGCAATATTATAGATGGAGATTGTCTTTCCAGGGTGACGTATCAACCAGGAATCTATTGCTGCGTTGTAATATGTTTGCAGAGGGCCAAATACTGACACATCAAGTGGCTGCAATCTGTGGCTTGAGTGTGGTGGTATAGTTAGTAGAGTAACTCCGTTATCTTTTGCTATGTTCAACACTGCAGGTGCTAGGTGGCTATCATGATTGTCAAGTATCAGTAAGGACGGGTTTTCTTTTGTGGAGGCTGTTACCTTTACAAATTGTTTCATGACTTCAGGAAACAACTCACTATTCATCCATCCGGTGGGTTGAGCCAGACCTAGGGTTCCTACTGGTGCACCATTAAGCATGAAAGACTTGAATTGCTTTCTGGGGAACCCCATTGCTGGAGGCAGTGCTGATCCTGTTACAGATACTGCACAACACGTTGTAACTAGTGTGCCTCTCTCAGCACTTGTTACTTTGTTTAGCTGTCTAGCTCCCTTAGCTGCAATGATTTTTTTGGGTTTTTGGACAGTAGTGGTCCCAGTTTCATCTAAACAATATACTCTACTACCATCTGCAAAACAAGGATATCGCCGCATAACATCTTCCAAATTATTAAAGAATACATTCACATTGTGACGATTGAATGATGTTGCCCGTGTTAAGCTGCAAGGTTCTGGTTTTCTTAATGGTATTCCGTTTTCTAAATCCGTAGAGCCAGTCAATTCCTGCCATCTTTTTATCGTGCCAGTTTTTAGGAATATTCAAATTATTGTAAACGGCCATCTCATAAGCGAGCTTTCTGCACTCAATTGTATCTAGTCCATAGCACATTCTGGAACAGTTAATTAAATATGCTACCAACGCCTTTTCTTTATCGACAGTAAATACCACTCTATTGGCATAATTTGGAGTAAGTCGCATATGTCCTTCATCCTCAGAACATTTTTTCTTCTTTTGAACGTATCTTTGCAATGTCATAAAATTAACATGCTTTTCATTTGCAGCTTTTCGAAGACTCAAACCACTTTCAACCATCAAAATCGCTTCCGCCATATCTTTTTCATTATAAAGACCGTAATCTGTCTTCCTCTTACGATTTCGCACCATTTTCTTGCAATCCCTTCAAATAGACAATAATAATATGTTAATTGGGGCTGACTGTTACACTGTCACACAGTGCCCCGTAACACAGTGCCCCGGAGAGGCAAACCAAATAAAAAAATTAAATAAATATTTTTGGTTATGTTTACAACAAACTAGTTAACGGTTATATGTAGCTAAATAAACATTAAATAAAGGAAAACTACCATACTATACCTTAATATATTACGTCCGGAAAGAAATTAAAAAATTTAAAACTATTTTTTCGTCGTTTAATCACCTAAAAACCTTTTTTGTTTGTTATTTTTCAAGTACGGTACAAACTGTGGCGATGACAACTGTTTAAAGATGGCTGCTTGTGAGCTTGACAAACGTGTATACCAACATCATAAAACTAAAAGACAGGGACGGAGATATGTGCGTTGTCACATTGTACCCCGTGTAACACTGTGCCCCACCTTACCCTACTGTATGTCAATGTACATGAATATTTTTGTTAGGGCACAGCTCTCTACAAATTCCAGCCGTGTCTTTTGGTTTATCTCCACAGCCATCAGGTTTTAGACCGATGCCAACCATGCCACAAAATCAATCATTTAAAAATAATGCTGGTGCGCCTAGATTTAATTTCGGAATTCCACCTAATAGGCTAATTATCACGCCGGGGAACAATCAAGGTCAAGTTGGTATGAGTAAACAGAATTTGGTGCCACCACAGTTTGGTTACCGACCTAATTTTGGTTATAGACCCCTTGGCTATCAACAAATGATGCCAACGGTTCCGCGTCAGTTTGGTAGCAACAATCGTTCTCCGTTTCCACAACAAAACAAACCTCAACCAGATATCACAGATGCTACTATGAGAACTGCTCCGCAAAGAGCACCTCAACAGGGTTTCCCTATAAATGAATTAGAACTCTACCCTTCTTATGATGACTATTTTGCTGACCCTGCGGAATACCAATATTTTTACGATTTATCTGAAGGTTTCCCTAGTGAAGGAAACGATTTTCCAATTGACTCTGTACCCGAAACCCAAGAAAATAGACTTGGAAAAAAATGAACAGATTAAAAAAAAAAGATAATGCTACTGGACCAGAACAAGTAAAAAATTTTTACATGCGAGCGTCAACAGACCTGAAAAAATAATATTTTTATTAAATTATAATACTGTAAAATTAAAATTACCACATATTTACATACCGGAAATAGATGGAAAATTCATGATCGACACTGGTAGTACTCGTTCATTTATACATCCTAGAATAGCGACTACCTATTTTCCCAACTACATATCATACGAACCATTTGAAGTAGTAAGTACACACGCCTCAAGTTAACATAATCAGGTAGGTATTGCAAATTCCCTTGTTTCCTGTATTTCAAAGTAAAGATCATCATAAAATCTACGTGTACAACGTCGACTCATTGTACGACGGGCTCATAGGTAATGATCTTTTAAAACAGTTAGAAGCTGTTATAGATTTAAAGAAACATGTTCTAATAACAAAGTCAGCTAAAATACCTATATGCATAGATCCGGATATTAATGTTATATATCTTGTAGTACTTCCACCAAGATCACAAATTAGAGCAAAATTACCAACCAATTTATTAAATGGTGTAGGAATATCAGAGTACACGGAATTCGGTAAAGGAGTAAGAATGCCTACTGCTCTTGTTGAATGTCTAAACGGGTTTGCAACCACCATCATACAAAACACTCTTGATAAACAGATTATGTGTCACTAAGCCGTTCATAGTATCTGAATACAAGGGAAACGAATGCCATGTAAATTCCATAGATGACCAAAATATAGAGACCGACCAATTATTACGTGACAATCTAACTAAACTACGACTAGACCATATGAATGATGAAGAACAAGCATCTATACGACAATTATGTGAAGAATATAAGCATATATTTTATTGTGAACCTTTAAGCTTCACTAATCAGGTAAAACACTGCATTAGGACAAGAAATGAAGACCCGATTTATACTAAACCATATACGAGTAGACAAGCCCCTACTCAAGCAGCAGAAATTAATAAACAAGTTGAAAAACTTTTAAAGGATAACGTGATCCAAGAATCCTTTTCTCCTTGGAGCTCACCAGTCCATCTCGTTCCCAAAAAGCCAGATGCCTCTGGAGAAGTCAAATACAGAATGGTTATCGACTATAGAAAACTTAATGACATTACAGTTGACGATAAATACCCCCTTCCCAACATTGCTGACCTTTTCGACAAATTGGGTAAAAGCGTCTATTTTACAACACTTGATTTAGCTAGTGGTTGTTACCAAATTGAAGTAAATAACGACGATATACCAAAAACTGCATTTAGCGCCCAAAACGGACATTACGAGTTCTTGAGGATGCCGTTCGGACTTAAAATAGCTCCAGCAACCTTTCAACGAGCCATGGACAACATCATGAGAGGTCTCTAAGGTATACATTGCCTTGTTTACTTAGATGACGTCATTATCTATTCTTCAAACCTTCAGGGCCACCCACAGAAACTTAGAGCCATCTTTGACAGACTAACTTAAAAGTACAACTAGACAAATATGATTTTTTTCGAAAAGAAGTATTATACCTAGGCCATACGATAACAAAAGACGGACTAAAACCAAACAACCACAAAATTGAAGCTGTTATAAACTATCCTCTCCCTAGAACAACCACGGAAATAAAAAGTTTTCTTGGGCTAGTCGGATACTATAGAAAATTCATAAAAGATTTTGCTAAAATCACCCAGCCTTTAATGTCTTGTCTAAAGAAACGAAATAAAATTATCATAGACCAACACTACATAGACGCATTCGAAAAATCCAAAGTGCTGACTAATGCCCCATTATTACAATACCCTGACTCAACTAAACCCTATATTTTAACAACTGACGCTTCTAATGTGGCGCTCGGTGCTGTCCTATCTCAAGGACCTATCGGAGCAGACAAACCAGTCGCATATGCTAGTCGGACCCTTAGCGACACTGAAACACGTTACAGTACAATTGAACGAGAGCTCTTAGCTATTATTTGGGCCGTAAAACATTTTAGACCCTGTTTGTATGGACAAAAATTCCAAATTTTTACAGATCACAGACCTCTTGCTTGGCTTTATTCCCTAAAAGAACCGAATAGTAAATTGAGTCGTTGGCGCCTCCGCCTTCAAGAATGACTTCACAATTATTTATAAAAATGGCTAACAAAATAGTAATGCAGATGCATTGTCACGTATAAAACTTAACGCTATAGATTCCGAGGATGACACGTCGATGAATGTTAACGTAGATGAGTCTGAAATACAAAAAAATTATAAAACAATTAAAAGAACTTGAAAAATTTACAATTAAAACTGAAAATGAAGATAAATCAGAAATAGTAACCATTTCAGATTCTGACTCTGACGTGACTACACCTGCGGACTTATTTCAAAACAACTTCCCTATTCGTTCCGCAACTAGTAGCAGTAGAACAGATACAATAGCTTCCAACATAGAACCAGACTCGTTAGTGATTCCAATCTTAAGAGAGGCCATCGACACCAAACCAAACCAAATATTAGTGTTTACCTGGTTTCAAAGTAAAATACAAGTTCAAAATTTATCGAGAAAGAATCAAAAAGTTTTAGAAGTGTTTCTTCCATTAGATAATGAAGAACTAATTAAACAATTTTTAAAAGAGTATGTTATACCCAAGCGTAAATATTTTATTTACTTTGAGAACGAAATACATAGACGGCTATTTACTAAAATTATTATAGATTTTTTTAACCCCTTACTGCATGAATTATGATCGAGGTTAATAAAAAAAGTTTTTTTTCGTAGAAACGTGTTTATTTATCTTTATTGAACATAAATCAACCAAAAGAAAAAAAATACTATAATTATTTATGAAAATACATGAACTCAAACTCAAAGCATTTATTTCAATTAAACCATTTATAGGCCCTTTTGAATTGTCAAGTGGGTCAGTCAGAAATATGAAGCTAGTTGCCCATTCCAAAGCGTAGTAGGTACCTATGGAGAAGAACGGGCAAGAAACTCCATGGACACTCTTTTAAATTATATTGTTACATAAATATTAGTTACATCATTAATGTTGAATATAGGTATAATTATATGTGAGAACGATGTAAATAAGACGTACACGTTGAGTGTCCAGTGTACAGTAAGTATAAATTTAAACAAAACAATTCATAATAAAATAATTAAAATAAGCCGTGGTGGCTAAGAGATGACCAGTCCCAACTGACAGCGCCCGTTCACGAACATGACGCATGGATCAGCACCATTCAGCTCAACCATTTTGAAGGGAGCTAAATGATCCAACACACGCGCCACCGTCAGCGAGACATTTGAGTGAGCATGACATCTATCAGCCGCCAGGGCACATTCAAGTCAATGAAAGACATTACCCGGTAAATGGTAGCTCGATAGTACATAGTACTCTCACTTGTCCTATGCAATTATATAATACAAAGGAGATTGAGTTTATACAAAGCAAAGGTAGTCTTACAATCTTCAGCAGCTCCAACAGTATTTTCAAATGTTACGACCGAATACTGAAACACCGCTCAAATATTTAAGGGCTGCTTAAACGTTTGAGCAGCCCCTAAACTTTAATTTCATAAACCCAAACGTCTTTTTTGAGTATCTGTTAAATTTAAGTGCTTCTTAAATTAACCCTAGAAGCCCAATCATATTTAACTAGCTATAAAGCCCAATCATACGTAAAAATGACGTGTAAAAATAAAACTTCAGAGTTTTCCTATTTTTTTCTGTTAATGAACTATATTTTTGCATGAGTTATCATAATTGAAGTTTTAATTAATAAATAAAATACATTTTAAGTTAAAAAATACTCTTTATTAATACAATTATGGCACTTTAATCAAATCTTAGAAAAAAATCAACAAAAAAATCAAGCCTCTAACACTTTTTCTTAAAATTATGTAATTATAAAAAAAATCAACTAGTTTTAAATGTTTTCATATAATTAAATCAACTTGTAATAATACTTTATAAGTCTCTTAGAAAAAAACAGTCTTTATATAGTCTTGACAAACATCAATATTGTGTTCTCCACATATAGCCTTTTTGCATTTGCAACACTGCGCTTTGGTCATCCGCCTTTTTTATATGAACAAAATCCACAATAGCGTCGTTTCTTTGGTTCTGGCTCATCACTAATATTTTCCGGAGATGGCAGTACCACATTTTTTAAAACATTTGTTATATTGTCGCGTAGAGTCCTCTTCAAAGTAGGTGCTTGTAGTCGTTCTTGCATCCAAGGTGTCGTCAGATCTGTGCTTAATTTTTTCATAAATTCTTTGCGGCTCATTGGTTTTTCTTGTTTATTTATCTTATTGTGACAGTATATTATATAGGAGTTCACAAACGCCATATTCAACATTCCGTAAAAGACCGCCATCGGCCACCTTTTAGTCTTCCTGTTAGCAGACATAGACTTACACATCTGATCAAAGGAATCAACGCCGCCTTTTGTTTGATTATAAAATAATATCATGTCCGGTTTTCCGTTACTTTCATTGATAACGGCATTTTCATCACAAGAAGACAATAAAAATACAATTTTCGACGGCTTTGGTTTATAGGAAACCAAGGTCAAAGGGCCATCAAAGCAAAACATTGAGGATCCTACCGGCCGTGAGCGAGAATTCTTGATCTCTTCAGGTATTTCTCTTTTGTTAGACCTGATGGTTCCTACTATTGTTAGGTTATATGGAGCCTGGAGCATGTTCTTAGCTAATGGAATAGACGTGAACCAGTTGTCGCAGGTAACATTTCTATTTGTGCCGTGTACTGTTTTAGTCAGCTCTTTTACATAAAACTCGCCCAGTGGTAAACCATTTGTTTTTGTACTTTTACCAAGGTAACGTATGGCATCTATCATGTACTTTGTGGCAGCGTCACACATCATGGGGAATTTTATGCCATATTTATCAGGTTTATTGGGAATATACATCCGGAATGGACAACGGCCGCGAAAACCCAACAATTGCTCATCTACAGTCAAGTTACTGCCAGGAACGTAGTTTTGTCTGCATTGATTGATAAAAATCTCCCATATTTTTCTCACCGGTAAAAAAGCATCATCGCTACGAAGAGTTGGTCGCAGTGTTTTATCGTCCATTCTCATACATCTTATTAGGAATTCAAATCTCTCTCGGCTCATTACTGATACATATCTGGTGCCAGAGAATGTAGCGTCAAACAACTCATCAGTTGAGAGGTGGTTATCTTTCATAACAGCCGTCAGAGTGAGAATTCCGACTAACGCCCAGATCTCCATTGTATTTGTATCCCTGTAGCTTGCTGAAATGTCTTTCAAATTTTTTCGTTTTACTATCATCTCGACGTTTGTCCACTTGACTATTCCATGAATTATCTCGTCTGTTATAAAAAGTTGAAAACAGAGCAATGGATCAACACGCTGTATAAACGAGCGAACACAAGTTTTGCCAGTAAATTTTAATTTAGTTAAATCTGATGATGTACGATCGCATGACATAGAAATCACGTTCTGTAGTTCCGGCACTGCAGGTGCTGATTCTTTGACAAAACTAGCACTAGCCACATTAGAAGATGTACTAGCAGAAGGTTTTTTTGCTAGCAAGGCAGAAAGCTTTTGCGAGAAAATTTTATAACCGCTAACAATGTCGTCATATTCCGTTTTAATGTCGTCACTACGCGTTATCCTCTCGACACGATTGTGTAAATGATTCAACATATTCTGTGTCCGCAATAGTGAAGCAACACTAGGATCACTAGCGTCAAGATTTAATTGAATTTTCGTTAAGACTTCTAAACAACCCTTAAGGTCCTGTCTTACATCGAGTGGAGACTCTAATATATATTCTGAGGGTAAATCAGGAGATAATTTTATAATTTGTTTCCGTAACTCCTCAACAGAAGGTGCAGGAGTCGCGCCTCTAATACGAACTTCATATTCCAACTCTGATTTTTGAAGAGACAGGAACTTAATAGGAAGCATGTTAAAAATTAATTAAAAGAAACAGATGGATAAGTGTCGCACTTCTACTGCTCACTACACAAAAAGCAAAAGCAAAAAAAAAAAAAAACAAAGATTATAGGAAAAGAAACAACACGTTCTCCGTTCTGTTACAAAACAAAATTTAAGAACGAATTATGTCGAACGCTGTCGGAGGACTCAAAAAAAACCGAAATTTCTTATAATTATTTAATTAATAAAAGTATTACAGAACTTTCTTATAATTATAATAAACCTAGTATATAGATTCGAAGTGGGAATCGGAATGAACGAGTTCCAACGTCACGTAGGCCACCGCGCCGCGCGTCGCTTACACGTGCCGCATCGTCAGCGTTTCCGTCAGCTTGCACAATTCTATGTATTTGTGTCGCGAAGGTAAACTTCCACCGTCGATGCACCGTCAGCGATATAGATATAGGGCTGGCGCGTAACACCTCCCCCCGTAGCTCAGCAACTATTTTAGGACGTTTAGTGAAAATGTTGCTGGCATCTGAGTTTCTCTCTGGCGTCGCGATGTTTCTGGTTCTTCATAAGGATGATCTCGATTTGCAGCAGCAGTATTGGGTGATTGCTCTGTAGGTGGCTTGAGTTTCCAGGCGTTGTAACGGTAACACAGTACTATGATGGTTAGTACAAGTGCACCGGATAACATTACGTAGAAAGGTATGGTTGTATGGTAGAGTGATGATGACTCCAGACTCTCCAGTTGAACAGGTGTTTGAAGATTGATCTCATCTTGTAGGTTATGCAGATTTCTTAAGTTGATAGAGTTTATCTTAAGCGGAGGTTGAGGTTCATGATCTTCATGCATTTTTGTAGTAATTTCAGTGATCTTCATTGGCTGGCCGTTCACTCGATCATTGATGTTAACTATGGTGAATTCATGTGTTCTCAGCAGGCAGTTATGCGGGATGGTAACCAGGAAGCTGCCGGTCAAAGTGTTGTATTCATCTCGTTCGCAGGTGAGTTGCAGTTTCGTTGGTTGTGGGAAGACGACTACGTAGTGGCGGTCATCCAGCTTCTCCATGGCTTCTCTTGAAAGGGAAACGGTTGTCTTCGTACAGGAATCGTCCGTCGTTTTGCCGTCTATTATACGTTGTATGCAATCTGGTTGCGATCTTAACTGATGATTGAGTTTTTCTTCGCAGAGATACTGCTCGGTTAACTTCGGGCATTCAGCCTCTATGTACACGTGAAAATTTCTAGTGATAGCTATGAATGGGTAAGGGGGAATTACTACCTGCTTATTTTCGTTCGGTACTATAGCTAATCTATACAGAGTATATTTGAGAGGGGATAGGATGGGAAATTGGAATACTAGTACGATGTGTTGACCATTATAGAATGATCCTGGTTTTATGACGTCATAATATTCCCTAATCTCTATATCCAACAGCTGATCCTTATCATAGATACTACTAAGTTTTCCTAACATACTAGTCATTATCTCTAACGTTATCATAGAATGGTGCGTGCTTGCAGCACGGCTGAAGGCTATTGCATCTTCAATTCTATGTAACTCATCTAGTAACTTATCTACGTTATCGCTAACTATACCTAAGATTTGCGCGAACTTCGCGAATTTTAAGAGACTGTGCTGCGCATACTTTTGTTTATCTAGTAAATCATGTAGTGTATTGTTAATTTGCGACTGATTTTCAACAATTTTGGTTATAATCTCGGTATGATGGCCCATCCAATCTTTGCTAAGACTGATATGGTGGTTTTGTTCAGAAATTATTTTATCCTGATTATCCTTGAGAATTTTAATAGCATCATTGTATCTCATAGCATCAGTATAGTCGAGATTTCCGGTTATACTTTTTACTACGGAACCTAAACCGTCTATAAGACCTCTTTTGGGACGACTAGGCCCTAAGCTGTATAGTTGAAGTGAAGCTTTATCTAATTTGCTTGTTAAATGATCAATCTGTAACTCATATAAGGCGTAAGTATAGTTATCTAGAATTTCTTTGATTTCAACTAGTTGTATTCGTACGGAGCTAATTTTATCATTTATATCTTTAAGTTCAATGTATTGTAGAAATGTATGATAGTGGGTCGTAAGTCTCATGGGTCCTAATTTAAAAGGTAAGATTCCCGGTCCATCGTTGAGTCCTTCAAGTTTTATCTCTTCCGCCTGTATCAGGTGGAGGACCAACATCAGTAGTGGAATCCTGTAACAATGTGGCACTTTTAGGGATTCGTTTGAGTCTCGATTTTGCTATTGGACCACGTTTCTTGGAAGTATATATGTGAATTGGAAGATCTGCTAAAACCGTATCCTGAGTATATCTCGGTGCGAGCTTTTGACGGCTAGCACTTGGGTTTTTGATGAATATTTGCTGCTGTGGCTGATAATCTACTTCTGATTCACGACTTTTGTTCCTATTATCTATTATTGCAGTTCTATTAGAGAGAGATGATTCATTGATTAATTCATAGACCTTTTTCATTTGTTCCCTATGTGAATGTGTGTACTGTTGTAGCAGATGTTCTGTTAGGTCCATATCTAGTGGATCTCTTGGATCTGTGTGTCCTAAAATGATATCGTATGGCCTACACTTCGTGAAACTATGGACTGAGCTATTATACCCTATTAAAGCATATGGCATTAGATTAATGACAGACTCGTCTCGATGCTGTAGTTTTAGGATGCGCAAATGTTCTAACAAGGTCAGATGAAATCTTTCGATGTTGCCGTTGTCGTTCGGTGCATGAGCTAATGTTGTATGATGAGTTATTTTATGTGTCTTACAGAACTCTGAAAACATCTGGTTTGAAAATTCTGTACCCCGATCAGTAATGATGGTGAGTGGCAAGCCATGATGAGTGCTAAATGTTAGTAAAGCCTGTATAACGCTAAGTGCAGTACCATCTCTCAGGTTATACGCCTGCCCATACTTAGAAAATACATCTATAAGAGTAACATATTTTTCATTTTGTGCTGTAAATAAATCCATATGAACGATTTCGAACGGTTTTGTGGCTGGTGGAACTATATTGAACCTAGGCTTGACAGGGTTCCTGTCATATTTGGCCTGGCCACATATAGTACAATCATTGATAAATTTGGAGATATGCTCCTTCATTTTTGGCCAAAAGTACCTACGTGATAAGGTCAGGTAACATTCGTTAATACCGCGATGATTCGTTTTACCATCGTGATAGTGACGGATAATATCCTGCTGCCTAAGATATTCCTTGACATTTTAAATTTCTGTCTTAGCTATTACCAGGTTCATGGCTGAACTCTTGAATTTCTCTTGCAAAATGGGGACAATTTTGTACATGGCTAAAGGCGGGTTTATAAAGAGAGCTGTTTTAATTTTAGGGTTTACATACTCCTTTATTGCATTGACTAGATCCTCCTCTAAGTTAGACTCAGATAGTTGCACCGATGTTCGGGTATGTGTGTCGAAGGGTTTTGTCACTGTCGGTCTTCTTTTTATATCTCCTACTATGGTCAAACATAATTGTCGATGGAATTTGTTAAGCGGATCGTCAACGATAGGTATCTCAAGTATAGGGTGTTCATTGTCAGTGTGGGCAGTGAGAGTGTTTGAGTTACTTAAGGTTGGAGGTTTATCTGTCGGATTGGCAATCATTGAGCTTGTCTCTTCGTTGTTTAACTCGATACGGGATAAGGCATCGGCGTTGGTGTTATTTTTGCCTTTTTTGTAAATGACTGTAAAGTCGTATTCACTTAACTTTAGCCGCCATCGAGTTAACCTCGAGTTCGGCTCTTTAATGTTCATAACCCACTGGAGCGGTTTATGATCCGTTACGATTTTAAATTTGCGTCCAAAAAGGTATGGTCGGAAGTACTTGGTGGCCCAGACAATAGCCAACAATTCCTTCTCTATCGTGCTATAATTAATTTCACTCTCGTTGAGTGTACGTGAAGCGTACGATACGGGTCTGTCTGATCCTATGGGTCCTTGTGATAGCACTGCGCCTATTGCATAGTTAGAGGCGTCAGTGGTAAGTATGAATTCTTTTGTGAAGTCAGGGTATCTTAGGATAGGGTCATTAGTCAGTAATGTCTTGCATTTTTCAAAACTGTTAATGTAGTCGGGGTCAAATGTAATTTTCTTTCCTTTCTTTAGGCACTGTGTTAGGGGTTTAGTAATCCGGGCGAAGTCTGGAATGAACTTCCTGTAATATCCTAAAAGTCCTAGAAATTGTTTTATCTGTTTAGGGGTTTTTGGTAAGGGATACTTCTTTACGGCTGCTATCTTGTCGGGGTTAGGTTTGATGCCTTCATTGCTTATTACATGACCGAGATAGGCGGTTTCCAATTTTAAAAATTCCGATTTGTCTAACTGTATTTTGAAATTAGATTCACTTAACCTCTGAAAGACTTTTTCTAAGTTGACCATATGCTCCTGTAAAGATGTACTGAATACTATAATATCGTCTAAATAGACGAGACAGATAACAATCATTCTGGAGCCCTCTGAGGACATTGTCCATTACGCGTTGGAACGTTGAGGGCGCATTCTTAAGTCCCATGGGCATTCGTAAAAATTCAAAATGCCCATGTTCTACATTGAAGGCGGTCTTAGGGATGTCGCTGGGGTGCATTTCAACCTGATAAAATCCGGATGTTAAGTCAAGGGTTGTAAAATATTGGCATTTCCCTAATTTATCAAGTACATCATTGATATTTGGTATTGGGTACTTGTCGTCGATCGTCTTTTCGTTCAGTTTCCGAAAGTCGATGACGACGCGCCACTTTTGCTTTCCTGAAGCATCAACCTTCTTTGGTACTACCCAAATTGGTGAGCTCCATGCTGACTCCGATGGCCTAATTATACCCTGCTCTAACATTTTTGATATTTGGCTAGTGACTTCTTCCCTATGAATAAATGGATACCTGTAACTTTTGGTATATACAGGGTTTTCATCGGTAGTTCTAATGCAGTGCTTTATTTTATTGGTGAAAGTTAGCGGTTCTCCTTCGATATAAAAGATGTCAGCATATTTAGCGCACAATGATTCTAAATTTGCCTTCTCCTCCAAATTTAAGTGACTGGTACGCAATTTTGATATAATTTCTTTTACGCGGGGTGACGATTGCTCCGTATGTGTACACTCGATATTAAACAATGATGCTTGCGCTGGATGGTCTAACGAGAATATTATATCGTTAGGGGTTGGGTTCTCGACTTCTACTATGCCACGGTTACTTACAACGGTTGTTAAGCATTCATGAATAGTACAGTTACAGATAATCTGTTCGTTAACTAAAACTTCTCCGTCCTGTGCGTTAATTGGTAATCTAAATAATTTACTGCTTTGAGCCGGGATGATGTTTTCATACAAATTTAAATTGCTGGAGTTGTATATGTTAATATGATTTACCGCGAATTTCGTGGTCAACGTCAAATCTTTAAGGTCCAATTTCGCATGCCACTTTGCAAGTAGGTCGAATCCTATAAGACCATCAAAGTGATTATGGAATTTATATACGAATAGTTTTATAGGCTCTGAATCGTTGAATTCGGGGAAACATGGTATATTTATGGAGTGGTTATGCCTACTCGTCGCATGTACGTTGGTAACCTCGAATGGATCATAATTCAATGGTAAATGTGAAAAGTATTTCTCCACAGCATCCGGGCTTATGAAGGACTGGTTAGCGCCGGTGTCTATTAATAAATTTAAATTAGGGTTAGTAATATGAACGTATGGCAATTGTCGCTGTGTTTGAAGGTTCAATTCTATTTTGATTTTTTTGATTTCGTGACTCCCTGAAAATCCCCCTTGCTGGTGGAAGGCTGGGGCTGTTCATCTACCTGAGCGTTGCCGTCATTTGTCAGGTCAGTCGTCACTTCAGTCTGCGTCTGCGGGACGCTATCGTACGCACAAGGATAATTGCCGTAGTAGTCCATAGGATAATTGTTTTCATAGTAATTAGGCTCCTGCTCGTACACGTAATATTCGGGATAATAGAAATCTTCGTAACTTAGACATTCGTTAACATTTACATCGCGCGTTTTGAAGTAGTTCATGGGTGGTGAATTGCCTTGCCTAGACCAATCCCAATTATTACGAGTGGGAGGTAGTGGCTTAGCAACAAAGTTGCTCACACCACTCATGGGCTTGGGCCCTAGATTTTGTGGTGGGGGTCTTGGAGCCATTCCAAATGCGTTATTGTGCGGATTGTAGTTTGGGGGTGGAGCGCCAAATGTTCGTTGCGTATGCGAAGGCATACGGGGTTGATTATAGGGGGCATTAAAACCGGCGTTAAATCTAAATTGAGTTGGTTGCGGCAACTGCATCATACGTGGTTGTGCATAAGCGGGCGTGACCGGTTTAGGTAAGGGCATAGCATTAGTATTGCGTAAGGCGGGGAAGCCTGCATGCATGGGTGATGGGTTAGGCTGCGTCACAGACTTGGGATGAGTGTTAGTGAGTTTAGGCAAACTATCATTTCTCTGTTGCAGATACAGCACGTTTAGCTCCTCTTGTACGAATTGTAATGCTGTTTCAATAGAATCTGGCCGCATGCATCGTATGCGTGAACCTAAGGGTTCTTTGAGCCCGCGCACAAAAGCCTGCATTGTCAGCTTCTTATACAAATCGCGTTTAGCATTAATAGTTGTAGCCACTGTTTCATGAAGTGTAATATATGTCATGATGGTGCTAAATAAGGTTTGGCATCTATCATAAAGTTCTTGGGGCGTATCATTTCCCTGTGTCTGCAACGAGAGGTCATTATAGAGGGTGGTTTCATCCCTACGATCCGCGAAATTATTTATTAACACACTTCTGATGCCATTCCAGTTCTCGGGGATACCGTTGGAATTGACAGTTCGCGCAGCGGGGCCCGTTATTCTATTTAGTATACCACTAATCAAGGACAAATTATTTAACTCATGTTCGGGACCCTCGCGTACATATGCATTCACTAACTTATCGCAAATCCTAATAAATCTAGTTAAGATATGGGGGTTCCCATCAAATTCTGGGACCAGGCGGAGGGCCTTCCAAATAGCATCGGGGTCATGTGCCATAGTGCTGTCTATATCTCTATTACTATCTACTAAATCTTCCCGTCTCAACTGTCTATAAGAAACAGCCTCACGGGTCCCTAAACTCCTAGGGTGAAAAATCTTGAAATATATTAAGGGTTAAAGGTAAGGAAAGCGACACCAGAAAGATTCTTGTGCACTTACTTGTACATTCCGGCTTCTCCTGAGCAGTATCAACGTCTGGATCTCCGCAGCTCTTCGACGGTTCGGGATACTCGTCAGAGGTGCCTAAGGCCACCCGGGCGGCTCACCTAATTTCTATAATCCGAAATTTATCTCGCGAACCGGCCCGCGAGTATCCTACCGACTGCGCCAATTATGTCGAACGCTGTCGGAGGACTCAAAAAAAACCGAAATTTCTTATAATTATTTAATTAATAAAAGTATTACAGAACTTTCTTATAATTATAATAAACCTAGTATATAGATTCGAAGTGGGAATCGGAATGAACGAGTTCCAACGTCACGTAGGCCACCGCGCCGCGCGTCGCTTACACGTGCCGCATCGTCAGCGTTTCCGTCAGCTTGCACAATTCTATGTATTTGTGTCGCGAAGGTAAACTTCCACCGTCGATGCACCGTCAGCGATATAGATATAGGGCTGGCGCGTAACAAACGTCTGGTTTTTTTTTTTTTACGGAAAAATAAAAATAATTAAAATGGTAGAAAAAATTCAAGCAAAATCATAAAACAAAAAAGAAAATGCTACTAATGTGTACTATATGACCGTAAAAATACGATATTCCTTTGGTTGTGAAGGAAAAAAAAAATTTAACGAACAATTTTTAAAAGCGTCGTTTTAGGTGCCCAAGACGAAACAGTAAAATAAAATATTTTAACAAACTCTGCAACTAAACGACTTTAAATGAATAATTATTAACGTAGGGTAGGTTAATAATGACAAAGATTAAGTTATACAAAGAAGTTGAAAATTCGTGTACACATTAGTAACGGAAAAAAACCAAAAAATAAAATATAAAGACGTTTAACACAGACAACCACTAACATACACAACCCACAACCAATGGAGGAGGAATTAATCAGCTGTATTTCTACCACGATTAAGGGCGCCAGTGTCCCGGTGCTACAGTTACAGCTACGCTACTTTATCCTACCTAACCTAGGCACAGGTATTCCTAGGAGGATATTAAATGAAAAGTAGGTAGGCAGTAAATTGGAACATTTATTATAACTAACTCGGTAGGTAGATGAGGGTCGATAAAAGTTGGGGTTAGGGCCTATACAGCGATTAACCTCCTCACTGGTCTAGCACTCCCCTGACGTCACTGGCCGCTGCAGGAGACGAGTGCTCGCGCGTCGATCGCCAGGTCCAACTGCTGGTGTAGGGTTCGCAGGTTGTCCCGCTACTGTCCACCACGGGGAAGCAGGGGATTAAGGTGTACGTGAAACCCTGTAATGCGCAATAAGCGAAAGCATTACACGCTGGCCGTAGACGGTGAGCACCCACAGCAACGTTGAATAGGGAAGCACTAATATGTAGATGTGTTGCTGTGGATGTTCACTATCAGATACGGAGATGACAATAATTTCGGTTACTTAGCCGTTAATTTAAATATTTGAAATTTACAACGGAAACTAAATTTTAATATGCAAGAATGATATAATTCTGAAAATGTGGGGTAGAACTACAAAGAGCAAACAAGTAATGAGCGTCTAAAAGAAACAAAGATAAGCAAAAACACAAATGAAAAGATCACCAGGTAGGCAAAGCGAAAGAAACCGTTACGGTTTGCTAAGCTACTGGCTAATTATAATTGTGCAACACTAACCCAATCGGGGTTTAATTCACACACACAGAATATGTTTGAACGTCGATTATTACTCAGTATATTTCTGATTTAGGTAGGTACGTAATTAAATGTCGAGGGAACGGTAGGGACGCCTTTAAAAAAACTTAATCGCGATTACGATATTATAAATTCGTATTAGGGACCGTGAAAAAGTCTGACGTGCGCTCGCCTCGACAACCAGAATCGTCCTGCCGGCGGCGACGTGGAAGTGTCTGTCGCTATGGACCTTGCCCCCGCGCCGAGAACAAAGAAACTAGTTTCTGGGTGCCTAATATGTCGCCTGTTTTAAACGTGCGTGGTGATAAACTGTAGCTGGCCAGAAGTCTGATTTGATGCGTTCATTATTAGTTTTTTTTTTTATTTTAGTATTGTAAATAGTTTTTTTTTAAATAGTATTATTGTAAATAATTTTCTTATGTTTATTTTTTTAAGAATTAAGACATGTAACAATTAATGTTACAGGATCAACAATATTGCGACACATTCGCGTTGGTCCCCTATTTGTGCGTATAATATTGATAGCAGAAGTCCTTCCCGTCGTACGTCCCTTTGTAGTTGACCATACATACATACTACATAGTTTCTTTTTTACTTTTACCCCCAAAAGTATAATAATTTAAGTTTTTAGTCATAGATCATCTCTTTAACGTTAGATTATAATAACCTATTTTTTAAGTAAAACGTTCTGTTCTTCCGTGGGGTGAGGACCTGGTGATTTGTAATACAGGCATTTTATGCCTAACTCAGACACCAGCTCCTCACATTGCTAATAAAAATAAATAAAATACCTATAATAATGTGAAACCTAGAATAAGTCATTGTGAGAAGAAATAAAGAACTATTATTATTATTATATACATGGTTGTTTTTTCCACGTATTGACCGCTGAGACAAACTAATTATTCTGTGTGAAGTCAATGAAGTTACCTCAAGATTAGGCGATTCCCGAGAAGCAATATTGTTATCGGGGTCCTCTTGCCTGCTTGTGTCTTCAACGAAGTCGACCATCGCGTCCTCGTTATCACTCCAGACATCATCTTCAACTACACGATCTTCTTCCTCGGAGTCCGAATCCAGCGGAGAATAATCGTCATCATTTTCTAAAATTGTAGCTATTTCGTCCTGGTTTAGCCGTTGACGGGACTCCATTTTGTATTCAACCTGAAAATATTAATATTATATGAAAAATGTAGTGAAACAATACCATTAACTCAAATAAATCACAAAAATAAAAAATTAGAAACAATTTCAAAAGTTACACAAAGCCCAATTATACGTCAAAATGACGTGCAACCTCTCTATTACAACAAAATGGCGGCACTTACCGAGATGACGCAACTGTGTCCTGCGAAGTCTCAATGGCTACTGAGTTGGTTCAGAACTTCTGAACCAACTCAGTAGCATTTACATTTCAGAACATTTCAGAACATTTACCGTCGGATCGCCGCTAACTTCTGAATCAGAAGTTAGCGGCGATCCGACGGTAAATGTGAAAGAGACAGAGATATTTCGCCGCGGTATACGTCAAATTTACGTAGATTGGGCTTCTAGGGTTAAGTCGTGCTCAAACACCACTCAGTATAAAAGTCGGATACAGGAACGCTACTCAACGTTATTTATCTGTCAAATCAACTGTCAAACTGATTTGAGCAACCCTTATATCTGAGAGTGGTCTCGAGGTCCCTCAAATCAAGTTAAATCTATTGAAACTTTTCAAATCGTGATAAAAATGTCTCTATCGTCCTTGTCTTCACTTTCGGATCACGAAAGGCCAACTGTGAGGCGCAGAAATGAAGAAAAGTTGAATGCTTTTGAAAAGTACGACGACAGGGAGTTTGTTTCACGGTTCCGCATCTCGAAAGAAACTGTATTGTATTTGGACTCTGTATTCGGTAGCACTATTAAACCCTTGACAAAAAGAAACCGAGCCATACCGCCCGTGGATCAAATTCTTATAGCTCTCCGTTACTATGCGACAGGCAGCTACCAACGCGTAATAGGGGACATTTTCGAGGTTGAACAACCCACGGTGCATCGAATAGTACATAAAGTAACAGCCAAGATAGCCAGCTTGATGTCAATATTCATAAATATGCCAACACCAGAAGAATTTCCAGCTGTGGCAAATGAGTTCTTTGCAATAGCAGGATTTCCAAGAGTTGTGGGAGCTGTGGACTGCACTCATATTAAAATAAATTCTCCAGGTATGTACTTACCAACTTCACTGTTAATCATGTGCCCAAAAATGTCTGATTAATAATGCATTAGCATACTACACAGTACAACAAATACAACAATTAATAAGTCTTGTGTTACATTAGCAAAATAACCTTATTTGTAGATTTTTTCTACAAAAATATGTTAGTAGGTATTATAGTAAAGTTTATTGTCTCACAATGTAACTAGAATTTATTTTTAGGTGGTGCCCAATCTGAAGTTTATCGGAACAGGAAAGGCTATTTTTCTTTAAATGTGCAAATGGTATGTGATGCAAGACTGCATAAGGAATGTTATTACAAGATGGCCAGGTTCTGTACACGACAGTACCATCTTCAATGATTCACCACTATGTGCTCAATTAGAGCGTGGGGACTTCGGGACTGGTATTATTCTTGGGGACAGTGGATATCCATGTCGGCCTTATCTGCTAACTCCATTATTACATACAAGGACGGCTGCTGAAGAAGCTCATAATCGATCCCAAATAAGTACCAGGAATCCTGTGGAAAGGCTTTTCGGTATCCTTAAAAGAAGATTTCCTTGCCTACAAAATGGGGTGGGCCTAAATATAAAAAATATACCACCGGTCATTGTAGCATGTGCAGTGCTTCATAATATTGCCCTGTCGCAATCAGATGAACTTTTGGAGGAGGATATTTCTTTACCCTATGTTGAGGAGGACTCCACAGAACAACAATTTATAGAACTTACCACAAATCAAAACTTTATTGTAAGGACCAATTTAATAAATACACATTTTTCCACTTAAAAATAGTTTTATTTCAATGCAATTTAGATTTCAGTTTCTGTAGTCTCAATTTCCAAAATTGCATTTCTATTTTGTATTTATTCATTTGCATTTTGTTGTTTAAGTAGGTAGTCAATCAATAACTAATAATAATATCAACGCTCGTAAAATGTCAAGTGTGATGGATGTTCCAATCTACGACAATTATCTCAAGAAATTTTCTTTTCATAAGACGTCTTCTTTTGATATTCATCGGATTTTTATGTAAATAAATACATAATTTCAATTGTAATTCAAACCAAACTTACATTACGCTGTTATATATCAACTGATTAATAATTATAGATAATATTTGTTAAAAAAAGACTGCGTAAAACGAATACGAGACGTAAACTACATAAATTATAAATTATTTTGTAACTGAGAATGTACTGAGAACAACTTTTGAGCAGGATGTTGCCATGATGTAAACATTTGAGCACTGCTTGGCTAATCATGGTTTCGAATTGCTTGAGTGGCGTTTGTGTATACCATTTAAAGGGGATTGTCCAATTTCTATGGGACTTTGGCCACTCATAAACAAACAGTTCAGCTAATAGTATGTAATTGATTTAATAGCTCATATCTGTAAGACTGAGTATACAAACCTAGTTTTGTATCAAGATGTATATTTAGATATTTTTTTAACATTTAATTGAAACAGGTTATGTATGAAATAAAACGTGTTTTTTTTAAATAAAATTATATTTATTACTCGGATTCATATGTTATAAGAACATCGTCAAGAAACTGGGCAGGTGGATTAATATGTTCCTGATACCTTGCCCAACTTAAAAACCAAATAATGGTCATAATATGCGCACAGCAACCTACTGTTCTACGGCCCACCATACAGTTACAGCAATATTGTTTTATTGCTGCCCTCCCTTCAGTGTTATTTTCATATAATATATAAACGAAATATGTTTTTCTACTGATGTGTCTGCTCTGTATTTTCCCACGCATCAAACTGCAGTTGACTGAAGGGAGCGGGGAACCTTCCAGTAGGTTGCTGGCAGTATTTCTGCACAGCTGAATAGTATAGGAACCATCGCCTCTTATGTGTTCTCCATAGAAAGAACGTGCTTGTTTCAATTGATATGTTCCACATGCAATTAGAATTAAATCAATATACTCCATCCTCGGAAAGGATACATTATGTATGTTTACATTAATTGAGAGGAAATCTGTTTGCCGTCTATTTAAATTATTTTGATTGACAAAATCAGCAAGAGAATTATTTATGTGCATGTTTTGATTTATTATTTCTAGTATTTGCCCTGCATCCTCTCTGTCTCTAATTCTTTGATGAAACCTATTTATCAGAGCTGCTGCTATGCGAAAGTCTGTCATTGCATGTCTTGATGCAAGATTAAAAAATTCGTGCCTCAGCAATTTAAATGATTGTTTAAATATGCCATTTACAGCTTCAACCAGCCACCTACAAACCGTGACAGCTCTCGACTTATTAGCAGCAAGGGTTGACAGTTGAGTTTCACCTTGTTGTAAGGATGCAGGCATATGAACAGAATAATGACATTCTCTCAGCAATGGCACAGAATCTCTAAAGCCTCTATCCAGAATAAATACATCACCTGCTTGGAAATATCTCCTTAGTGGTTTTGTTTCTTCATTAAATTCATTTATTATTATATTAGCATCTGATGTTGTAGCTGGATAGGGGCCCAATACATCTATAATGTATCCATCACAACAAACCATAAGTAAAGGCTTCATCAAGTTCCTATACTTGTGCAAAGAATATGTATCTTTTTGGTACATATAATTAGATGATTTTTGTACATATAAATATGTTCCATCACTTATAATAATTGGTTGCCTATTTTCACCTCCAAATAAACCATTAGGTATTAATAAATTCCTTTCGGAGATTTGAGTTCGACTAATGTTATTGATCCCCAAGTTGTTTGGGACAAATACTCGCTCTATTATATCTCGAGCTTCACCCATTAACCTCATTAGTGTAGTGCGAGGTATAGTTAAAAGCGTTGAGATCCTTTGATCACTATCACCCGTTCGCAATTTAATTAAATAGGCAGCAAGCGCTAATTTATTTTGGCGAATGTTTTGCATTTCTGGCAATTCTAAATAGAGTTGTCCAAATTGCTCTTTGCTCAACCCAACCCAATAATGCAAAAGTTCATCTGACATTGTTTCTATATTAGAAAAATCCAGGATTAATTGTCGCTCATTTACAAATGTTGCAAAATCTTGGATTTGTTCTGCATTAAAACTATGAATGGGTGACTGGATATCAGCTAGAACTTCCCAATTATTACTATATAAATGTACTGAGCAAATCCTACAGTTCTGTGGCACATAGAATTTATAATCTGTAAATAACATCACCCTTAGCCATTTAGGGACAGCTAGCCTTTGGGTTGAATGACAATCTGGATAAAAACAGTGTCTTTGAGTGCCTGATGCTCTGGTATACAAAGGCAAGTTGATATTTGTTTCATCCGATGTTCTTTCAGCCTCAGTGGAACGGACAGCAGCTCGATCAACTCGTTGCCAGCAGGTATGACAGATTTGATCGGATCCATGTAACTATAACAAAATAAATAAATATCAGAAGCAATAAAAATAAAACTAATTAAAAAGATGTGTTTAGATTTCATATTTTAATACACAAAACCAAGCCACGCAAACACATATGCCAAATTGTGTTCAAATGCTGCTGTGGGGAGAGCCCCGGAGTGCCAATATATACAAGATTGTTTATGTTCCAGTTTCCCGCTTTATTGTAAATATGAATTTTAACAAAACTGTGGTGAGAAATAATTTACATTGCCTATACTTATTGCCTTTTATAAATACACTCAATAAAAACATGTTTCAAATAGGTACTTACTTGACGAGGAGCAATATATTCCATCACCATATTCCTAATATGAGATTCTCTTTCCGTCTCAGTATGCAGCCTATGAGATCTTGTCCGTAACAAAGAGCATCCACAGCAGACACAGATACTTCGGCGATGGCCACTACTAGTTGTTGGCTCATTTATTATTTGCGTCCTCGAATGATGAAGAGCCATAGTCCAGCAAGGATGACAAACTAAACTATCATTTTCAATCTAAACAAACCAAAAAAATAGATATTGTTAGTGTTTTATGTAAGCGTTTGATTTTTATTCAAAATCATTAAGATTTAACGGTAATAAAAACTTACCAAACGAGGAGCAATCCATTGTTGTACAGTTAACCCCACATCCATTAGAATGAGACTGTGTCTCCTCCTTTGAAACAAATCGCTTCCACAATTCACACATCGTTGCGTTGTCACTTCATTCATCAGATCACCGTGAGGCAACACGGGATCCATGTCCACATTTAAGCCGGGGTTATCGTTAGGGCGAGGTTCGGTCTCCGTAGGTGTGCCAGGTTCAACGTAAATACAAGGTTCGGGGTTAATAGAAGTGCCGGGGTCGTCATGAAGGGATGAATCGGAATCCATAAAAAATCAAAGTAGTCGCTATAAAACACACAAAAACAACACTCACGATGCAAAGAAACAAAGCGAATGATAACTGTCATTTTGACAAATAGACGACATTTTTTAAGCACCGTGTTGCCATACAAGAAAAAAAAACAATTATATCGATCCATTTGAAATCGATCAAAATGTTTTCAGTTCTCCAGAAATAATGTATAAAACGTCTGTTTAAATGTTTATGTCCTAAATCATTTAAATCGTTTATTAACATTTTTAATTAAGTGATTTAGCGAAAACTATGTTAAATACAGTGGAGAGATTGCACTGTATTTTAAATCGATTTGAATTTGTTGTTTTATGGAGTTTTGATTTGGCAACACCGAAACCAAATCCAAAGCCGATTTATGCGTAGCATCAACTCAGATACTAAAAAAAAAATATTTTTAACAGTGCTAATTGATACAAAGTTACTTGCATCAGATATTTACTAAAATAGAATTTAAAATATTGGTAAATAATTTTTTTGCATAGCATCGCGTTTAAAAATGGCCAGGATCGGACAATGTCCTTTGAGGGATGCTTATATTTAAGTAGCTTTCAGATGATTATGAGATTTGAGTGGCGTTTCAGTATTCGGCCGTTAATCAATTAGTTGTGGTTGTGGAGCAGGACCAGAATTGAGCCAGGCATTTTTATCAGCGATATAATCCCCCAACTTATAATATGCCTGGCTGCATAGTGTGCGTTTTATACAAACTTTGAATTTCG
Organism: Brachylomia viminalis; assembly: GCA_937001585.2. Classification (NCBI taxonomy): domain Eukaryota; kingdom Metazoa; phylum Arthropoda; class Insecta; order Lepidoptera; family Noctuidae; genus Brachylomia; species Brachylomia viminalis. The sequence goes on from OW443294.2 coordinate 2,891,716, forward strand.
TCTCATTCAGTTGAAGTATGTGGGAAGGTATTTTATTATAACATTTTAAACAGTACCCCATGAAAGATGAGTCTACTTTAGCCAGTCTGAAACCTGGTTGAACTAATAGGTCCCTATTGCTGGTACTATAATTATGTCTATCACCTCTTTTAGTAAAAAGATGTACATTTTTTCTTACGTACATGATGTTTTCATAGATATATTGACAAGGTACCGTCAAGATCTTAATAACCTTAAACAGTTCCCTTAGGGTCGATTTATACTAGCGCAGAGTCGAAGCGCATCGAAGCGTCAATTTTTTTACAACTAAAGCGAAGCCGCACGAATGCGCGCGTATTCGCCAGAATACGCGCGCACTCTCACGTGTAGTAATGGGCATCAACAGCAGAGCTATTGAATCACTTGCCAGTTGACTCTCGTAGCTGAAACGTGTGTAAAATGGTTGACATTGATTTTGCTATGATATTACTTATATCTGAAGTTGAAGAAGAAGAAAACGAAGAATGAAGAAAAAGAAAGCGGAATTATAGTGTTCACAACTTGTGGAAGAAAAGACGTATTTGTGGTGAATTTACTACTTTTTGCGTTGATTTATATCGATACCCGAGTTTTTTTTACGACTATTATAAAATGGACTACGATCAATTTACAAACTTAGTCAATATTTTGAGACCACACATTGAGAAACAAGAAACAAATTTAACGATACCCATTTCCGTTAAAGAGCGAATATCAGTCTGCTTAAGGTGAGTTTTATGCTTTCTTACGATTGTAGCACTTTATTAACTTACACGCAAGGTGTTAAACACTTCTTGGTTGTTCAACATAAATATCAATATTTTCATGCCTTAGATAGAATAGCATAATTAAACAAGCTTGTATTTCAAGACTCTTTATTTAAAAATTTGAAATAATTATTCACCATGTGAAATCACAGTTATTAAGGTCATTAATCATTATTATCAGTCATTATAAGTAAATTCTTCGAAATCGTCAAACTTCGATTGCCGCTGTTGCTGTGTTCTCGAAATAGGTTGTGGTATGTAGGGCGATGGTGGAGCAGATGATCTTGTGTTGGATATAGTGCCGTAATTTGTATGGTTGGGTGGCGTGACACCAATCCCAAACACCTACTTCAAGTAGGTGTTTGGGATTGGTGTCTTCAATAAAAAACTAGTGGACTGTACAACTATTATAATAGGTTAGGTAAATCTACATGGGTCGGCCGGAACACAGAACAGTACAACTAAAAATGGCCCGCTCGCTTGCGAGATCAGATTGGAGTGGCGGGCGGCCGCCGCCGCACAGTGGAACGAATGTATGGGAGAGGTTGGACGTAGACATCTCCGAAAAAAAAGAGTTAAATTATGCCAAACGAATGATGCCATCTTATTCGATTACCTAATGCCTTCATAACTTGTGCTGATAAATTTCTTCATAACTCCCATATTTCGGAAGTAATTTGAGAAAATGTGATATTTTACTATGAAAATGAGTGTATCGAGCTCTCTCCCTCCTGATTCCGGCGTTGTTTCAAGTAGCGGTCTCTAATATCATAATGCTAATACTAAGAGCTATATTTAATACTAAGACACATGGTGCGCCAAATGTGCACTTTCTGGGATAAAAGGAAATGAAAATTTAAAAAAAATTAAAATGGTTTTTCCTCATTTGTATTTATTTTAAACAGACAGATGTATGTAGAGGTCATATATAAATATATGAAATATTGTTTTTTTAAATCTTGTGTATTATTTACGAAAATATTCATAAGAACAGATGAGAGTATGACTTTTTTCACATAATATTTTATTTATATATGTTTTACAATAACGATAAAAACACGGTATTTTAGATAATAAAATAATAAATTACCTAGTTTTATTAATATATTATACAATACATACAAACAAAACAACAGGTAACAATCACAGTATGTCAATGTCAGTAGATTCACGTTATAGGTTTCGACCTGGTTTCGAATTAAGATGTAAGCTCTAATTTACTAAGTTACACATTTTAAAACAATATCAACATTTAATTATCATCGTCATCATCATCATCATTAATTAATTCAAATTCAGAATCGATATCCGCTAAATCATTTATGCTAACAAATTCGATATCACTTTTCTCAGAATCCGTAAGCTCATAAAATTCCTTAAAAGAAGATTTTTTACAAACTTATTTACTTTTGGACGAATGCTTGTAACAGGTGGATCAGAAGACAGTAAAAGATTGTGCATAATATCTTCATTGCATGAGATACTGCTATGCTTTCGAGAATGCCCCTCTCTATATTTTCGAAAATCTTTATTTCTAGCCTCAGATGCCTCTTCGGATAGAAAACCAATGGGCACAATTGACAAGTTCTGAACTATGTCTGGCCCATGCATTAAAATTTTATGAAGTGAAGAAGGCATATAATACCATGGGTATAACTCCACGTAAAGCTTAGCAGTATCAAAGCAGAACTCTCGGAATTTAGTTACGTTGATCTTCTCTCCTGATGAAATACACTGCAAGATCACACAGATTTTTCTTAAAAGCATAGCGTCTATTCCGGTCAGTTCAGTAGATTTAGTGTAGTTTTCAAAAAATCTCCTTGCCGAGTTGCCATTGTTGGTGGGTCCACTGCCTTGTTTCACAACATCGAGAAGTAAGCCCGTTTCTCTTCTTACAGCCTCTTGAACTCTTTTCTTCCTGTCATCAACTTGCCTTTTTGCTATATCACCATTTGCTTGCCATGACTTTATGTCTAATTTGTAGGAAATGTGTAATAAGCATTCCATTGAGCGAATCCAAGCGTGAAGGGAGCTTAAGCTGTATTTATACATGTCCTCGTTTGCGTGTTTATCTTTGATTAACTCTAAATTATTCATCTCTTTAGGACTAGCCTTGCATATGTCACACACTGAAGCTGCTGTATCGGATATAATGGAATGAATTTTACCATCAATCATTGTCAACAGCAGTTAGTGTTTGACACTAATTCCATCAGTGATGGTGGATGGAGTTAAGGCTTCAATCTCGGCTTCGATTTCAGCCATCTCTCTCTGCACATTTTCTTTGGTTTCCTTTATAAACTTAAACAATATTGGCCGGCAAAATGAGGTGGAAGATGGTCGCTCGTTTTCCCAAATTGTTACACCTTTTGAGACGAGCCGCAGTGGTACAAGACTAATCATAAAATTACTAGCAAGATCGATTTGCTCATCTTCACTCGTCCTTTGATGATAAATGCTTTGGCTAGATGATCCGTCAAAACCCCATTTGCTGGTCAAAATGAGCTGTTTATTGGGATCAACAGGGGTTTCTAACGACCTAATAAGTCTTCTTGAGGTTAAATCCATCAAGGCTTGTAATTTGATTTTTGCAGAGCTCTCTGTAACTGTGAGATCGTCTTAGGCCGGATAGCACTTAATTTTTTCTTTAACCAACATGTAGTAACTCGGGTATTTAAAAGCTCCTTCTTGGGTGTTGAAATTTCGAAGAGTGTTGTAGCGCCATTTCGATAAATTCATCGATACATAAAGAGCCAATGCCTTCAAAGTTGATATTTCCCGTACCTGAATCGATTTACCTTCAATGAAGGCTTTGATTAGTGAGGCCTCTTCTGGATTCTCCATCAAGTATTTCATTACATCAGCTGTATCGCTTTCTCCTGCCTTTCGAAGCGCCCTTTCGGCCGAAAACACAATTTCAGCGCTGCTTCTGCTGCATGGAAGAGTATCTTCAGTGCGTCTTCTTTTTTGCCGGTTACTAAGGTCCTCAAAAGATTTACGAGGACTAGGATGTGTACAAGTTGAAGCATCAGATTTAGCAGGAGAAATTATGGGCTCGATGACGTCACTTACATTTTCTGTAGGAGATTCAATATTTTCATTCAGAAATTCCGGCCACTGTATTGCAGCCTGTAGCCAAATCTCATGTTTCTTCCGAAACTTTTCTGTGCTTCTTCCAGACTGTGTCCATTTTGCATAAATGCGGTAGTAAAATCGACGACACCAGGCTTTTAAACTTGTTTCAGAACTTTCACATAACTGAACACAACAGTTATCTTTTAAAACACTGAACAAATAGTTATAGTCGCGTAAATCTCTATGTGCGCGTGCGCATAAAGCAACGTGAAGATCAAGATTTGTATTAAAATTTGGAAAATACATTGCGACATTAGTGTGGCTACAACGAGGTGTAAATCAACACTGATTTTAAAATTACTAATAGTGACCTATTTATATTTGATCCAGGTACCCTTATTTGTTAAATATTGCAAGGTAATAGTTTGAAAATGATGCATGCTTAATTAGTGTATTAAGAGCCATTTAGTAATTAAATAATAGCAATCTTCTTATCAGTAATCATTAGTGCATCAGTTTTACATGTAAACCTTAAGTCCCTAATCACATATCCAAATTCTCTAATATCTTCTCTAATTGGCTGCTCAGAAATGTTATTGTAATAAGGTGAAACAACCACAAAACAAAAAAATATATTTTTGTGTTATAAAATAAACATCACTCTTTATCCCAGAAAGTGCACATTTGGCGCACCATGTGTCTTAGTATTAAATATAGCTCTTAGTATTAGCATTATGATATTAGAGACCGCTACTTGAAACAACGCCGGAATCAGGAGGGAGAGAGCTCGATACACTCATTTTCATAGTAAAATATCACATTTTCTCAAATTACTTCCGAAATATGGGAGTTATGAAGAAATTTATCAGCACAAGTTATGAAGGCATTAGGTAATCGAATAAGATGGCATCATTCGTTTGGCATAATTTAACTCTTTTTTTTCGGAGATGTCTACGTCCAACCTCTCCCATACATTCGTTCCACTGTGCGCCGGCCGGCCGGGCGGAGCCCCAATGGCGCGAGCGCGCGCCGCGTCCCCTCCCGCGCGCCTCACCTTCCCCGCTGTCATCTGCTGCGGTATGGATGCGTTCGCGCATGAGTGTGTCTGCCGCGGTATGGATGCGTTCGCGCGTGAACATGCTCCCCGGGTTGAAGGATTCTTCAAAAGAGTGGTAGCGGGCAGATGTTGTTGAAGGCTCGTCGGATTGTCCCCTTCTTCGTCTTCAACTCGGCTACCCTCACGACGCCGTCGGAGCCCGGGTATACTTGCACGACGCGACCCAGCAGCCAGCAGAGAGGTGGGAGCGCCTTATCCTTGACCAGGACGAGGCTCCCCACCGTGATGTCGCCCGATGTTGTAGACCACCTGGTTTTTTGCTGCAGCAGAGATATATATTCGGTGTTAAACCTTTTCCAAAAATGCTGCTTGATGTATTCCACCCTTTGGAATCGCTCGAGTCGACTGATGCATCCGCTGTCAATCATCTGTGGATGCGGAACGGACGTGAGTGATCTTCCAATTAAAAAGTGAGAAGGAGTTAGGGCACAGAAATCAAGTGGATCAGGAGAGCAAGGAGTGAGAGGTCGGGAATTGAGAATGGCCTCTATTTGAATTAAGCACGTAGCCATCTCCTCGTATGTGAGGTGCGTTAGTTTGAGCAGCCTCTTTAAGTGATGCTTCGTAGAGCGCACAGCGGCCTCAGCAACGCTATTGAAATGAGGGGAGTAGGCAGGCGCAAATTTAAATTCAATCCCTTCCTGAGCGACATCATATTCAATATTTGAGGTCTGCAAAAAAAGACGTAATTGATTACAAGAACCGACAAAAGTTGTTCCGTTATCGGACAATATGCTACGGGGCTTGCCACGGCGCGCAATGAATCTATTTAAAGCAGCCATGTATGCTTCCTTTGTGAGATCCGTGACAAGCTCCAGGTGAACAGCCTTGACAGCGAGGCAGACAGAGACTTTATAAGCCTGGAGCCTCTTCCCTTCCGGTCAGCGATCAGTATTGGGCCGGCATAGTCAACACTTGAATTCAAGAATGGGAATTCTAGATTACTTCGTGATTTTGGAAGTCGTCCCATTATTGGTTGTACATTTTGAGCCTTATGCCTAAAGCACACTACACATTTTTGAACAGTGACTCTAGATAAGTTTCTGCCCCCCAAGGGCCAATAGTTTTGACGAATGTTTGCCAAGACCGACAGAGATCCGCCATGTAACAGTTTTCTGTGAACAGTTTGAAACATGATTTTAGTTAAATGATGCTTACTGCACATGAGTGTGGGGTGTTTCACGTTGTAATCGTAAGGGGAATTATTTAACCGGCCTCCGACGCGAATAATGCCATCAGAATCTAAAAAAGGAGATAAAGATAAGAGCCGATTTTTATGAGGCAAGGGTTTTCCTAATTTTAAAACGGAATATTCATCCGGAAAACTCTCTAATTGTGCATTATGTAAAATGCATTTTAATGAAGATTGCATTTCCTGATTAGACAGCCACCCTACCAACTTATTATTTTTATTCTTTAAATTGTAAATGTACCTTTTAATGTAGGCCACAATTCTTTGCAAACGGTTAAAATCTGAATATTTATGAATTAATTTTTGTATTAATGTTTGATTAACTGGAATGTGGCTATTGTTAGACTGATTTACAAAATAAGTTAGTTCAGGCAAGTCTTGTTTTGCAATGTCGTTTGGTGGTTTTGGCCACTGGCATTCATCCAGCAAAAAAATGAAGGGCCTGCCCACCATAAACTGGAATCGCTGATATGATCAGCCTTCACCCCTCGAGAAACAAGATCTGCGGGATTGTCTCGTGTTGGCACATAGTTCCATACCGATCCAAGGGTGGTTTCCTGTATCTCATTAACCCGATGCCGGACAAAAGGCTTCAGTTGTGTTGATGGTGCGGATAACCAGCTCAACACTATTGTTGAATCACACCAAAAGACGCATCGGTTAACTGATATGGTAAGAGATTCTTTGACCTTTGTACACAATCTTGCACCTAACAGCGCCCCACATAGCTCTAACCTGGGCATCGTTGTTGGTTTTATCGGGGCTATGCGATTTTTAGAAGCTAGTAAGCGTACCATGACTGCATTACTGCTATCAATGCTGCGTATATAAACACAAGCACCGTATGCCTTTTCACTGCTATCTGTAAATATGTGTATTTCATTAATGATACAGTTATCACATAGAACCCATCTGGGAATATTCAAAGAATTTAAATGTTTTAATGCATCTACAAATTTCGACCACTGATCTGCTATATCCTGAGGAACCTCATCATCCCATCCACATTTATTGACCCACAATTTTTGCATTATAATTTTTGCTTCAACAACACGTGGACCAATTAACCGCAATGGGTCAAAAACTTGGCTTATTATGGATAAAATGTGTCTTTTTGTTATTGTTTTGTGAATGTCAATATTAATGGAAAATGATAAAACATCTGATTTGCAAATCCATAGTAGCCCCAATGTCTTTGATGTGTAATTATTTGATAAATCTAGATCAAGGCAAGAGTCATCCTCTACGTCTACTATCTCTTTTAGAATTTGAGTACTGTTTGACTGCCATTTCCTTAAGTTGAATTGCGCTGAACTTAGTATTGTTTTTATATTCTGACAAAGTTCAATTGCGCCGTTTATTGTATCTGATCCACTTAACAAGTCATCTACGTAAAAATCGCGTTGGATGCTAGTTTTCGCGTGCTGATTGTGTGTGGCCTCTGCAAGGCTCACTAGGCACTTGGTCGCGAGATAAGGCGCAGACGCCGTCCCATATGTGACTGTATTTAATGTGTAAGTTTTGAGTGGTTCTGACGGATCTTTTCTAAATATAATGCGCTGTAGCGATCGTTGACTGGGATTTAACTCGACAACTCGATACATCTTTTCGATATCCCCTGAGATTACATATTTATGTTGTCTAACTCTCAGTAAGATCGAGAGTAGATCATTTTGTACAGTAGGACCTACATATTGAATGTCATTTAGTGACAATCCAGAAGTTGTTTTTGCTGACGCATCAAAAACTGTTCGCAACTTCGTCGTTTTACTTGATTCCCGCAATACCCCATGGTGTGGCAGGAAATAACTAATATTATTTTTATTGCTAACTGATAAATTGCTATCCTCAGTCATATGACCTAACCTTTCATACTCCGTCATGAAATCAATATACAAGCCTTTATAAATCGGATCGCGTTCAAAACGTTTTTCTAATGATAAAAATCTACGTTTAGCCGCAGCGTATGAATCACCAAGAACGTTAGGATTCGCCTTAAGTGGCATAGTAACAACAAACTGGCCATTTGAGCCCCGGACCGTATTTAATTGAAAACTATCTTCACAAGCTCGTTCCTCTATAGAAAGGCAATGCTTAGGTGATATTGTATCAAGTTCCCAAAACTTATTCAAGTCAGGACTAGTAATTATTTTAGAAAAATTACAAACATGTGTTTGTTTATGCAAGCTCGCAGGTACGGTACCTGAAATTAACCATCCTAATTTGCTTTCACACAGCTTAGGTAATTTTTTTCCTAAATTGATGTGATTGGCCTGAATAACATCCCAGAATAGCTCAGCTCCTAACAGGATATCAATGTCAGACGGAATATTAAAAGATGGGTCCGCTAAAAATAACCCTGTAGGAATTGGTATGTTTTCAGGATTTATATAGGATGCTGGCAATCTCCTAGTAATTTCAGGTAGAATGAGACAGGTAATATCAAACGAATAATGTTCATATGTGGACTCAATAGTGAGGTTGCAAGAATGTGTACTGTTACTGGTCAAACTATTTATGCCTGTGACCCTGGAGGTAGTACCAACTCTAGACAATCCCAGATCCCTGCAAAGCTTGTCAGTGATGAAGTTGGCTGTGCTTCCGCTGTCTAGTAGGACTCTGGCATTGAACTTTTCGCCTTTGTTAGTCACCACCTTCACCACAGCTGTGGAAAGTAAAATGTGTTTCTGAGAAGTAGGCTGTATATCAGCTGACAGTGCCACATTATTTGAGGATGTAGAAGGCATTTCTCGCTTTGGTCTCTGGCTGATCTAAATGCAGTAATGTATTATGTCGGTTTTTGCAGTATTTGCATCGTGTAAATCTGCAACGCCTTTCTGTGTGGCCAGCCCGCAAACAATTCATACATTATGTTGAATATTTTAGCCTTCTGCACTCTTTCCTCCATTGTTAATTTCCTGTATGCTCCACATGAATATAAAAAATGATCTTGAGAACACAGAGGACAAACAATTTTATTTTTATCTTTCTCATTATTGTTTTGCTGTTTCTGTGATGTAACAATATAGCTATTTAGGTTTATTACTGCTACTTGGTTCCACTTTGTCTAGTTTTTTATTTTCCTCTAATGTCTCTAGTAAATCGGCCTTATTGTTCATAAATGTACAAAACTGAAGCAATGTTGGTGAGTTGGGCAAAGTGTTACGGTACCCTTCCCAATCCCTACTGGTAGTACTATCTAATTTTAATGCCATTAAGTAGATAATGAGAGTATCCCGTGTAGGCTCTTTCAACAATGTTAATGCTCTTATGTTTTTGTTTGTAACATCTACAAGGCGTCGCAAAGCAGCACTGGATTCATTGGTAATAGGCTCTGCATTAAACAGTGCCTTGACATGACACTCACACAACAAGTCCCAAGCTAATCCATAATTTTCATTTCTAAAGTCTATGTTTTTGATAATTTCAGCGGCTTGTCCCTTTAGGGATGCACGTACATAGTGAAATTTATTTATGTTATCAATTTTTTTATTATTATGGATCAAGGAAAGAAAAGTGTCCCGATATTCCAGCCAACACTGATAGCTGCCATCAAAACGAGGTAAATCAATTTTAGGCAAACGTATAAAGTTATTCTTTGTCCCACCTGTCACCTCGGAGCCTGATACGGAACCTGCAGAAGTCTTGTCCTGCTGACGTTGCTCATGCTCAGCAGCAATGATTTTCCGCGCCGTGGCAACCAAGTTGTGGTAACTTTCTTCAAACTTGAAGCGATCTGCGTAGGCATCATCGGGATTGTCCGATGACAGCTCAATCTCGGTCTGTAATGCATTGAATTCGTCATATAACCTTGCAAATTTGTCGAAACGACTTTCCAAATCCAGTACTTGTAATTCTGTCAATTTATCACTATTTTCCAAATTATTGAGATGATTCGTGAAATTTGTAAGCTTAGCCTTCATACAACTTCTTTTTTTTATTAGCTTTTCAGCCATCTTGTATTATGGAGCGCAACGCAAGTTTAGGCACGTGGAATGCAATTAGGCAATAAAAAGGCGCGCACGCAATCACACAAACACACTGTTAATGCGGTCCAACAGTTAATTACATGCGTAATAGCCGTTATCTATCCCGCATCCGCATGCGATATTCGTAAATAGGCACGAAATAAGCACGGAATTAAAACAATTTTGTGACAAATTATGCATCAATACTGGCGTCACTGCGATCGCCACTCTCGTAACAAAGCGTGAGGTTATGAACCTTACATGCGAAGAGAATAGCTTTGCGCCAACTCAAATAAAGGGAATGTGGTATTGTGGTTGAGTAGGATCTGTAAGACAATGCAAGTAACGCACGAAGTGTGGGGACAAAGGAAATAAAATTGGAACGAACTCACAACACGCCCTTGTCCTTATCCAAATAGTCCAACAGCGATGCTACCTGCCACGGCACAATAGATAGGTGCATGTGTGTAGGTAATCCACAGGTTATGTTGACTCGTTTTTCAGTTCTTCGCTCGTAGCCAAGCGACGACGATGCCACGGCGCAATAGAACGGCGCACGTGGCTGGGTTTCTTCCTTTTTCAGTCTTCGCTCGTAGCCAAGCGACGACGACGCCACAGCGCAATAGACCGGCCCACGTGGCTGGGTTCCTTCCTTTTTCAATCTTCGCTCGTAGACACAGACAGCGACGACGACGCCACGGCGCAATAAAGAGGCACACGTGGCTCGGCGGGTTAAACCCTGGGGCCGGGGGTTAAACTTAAAGATGTCTGCGCCGCCGACTTTTGCAGGTACCGGTGGAAGGACCAATGTTTGGGATTGGTGTCTTCAATAAAAAACTAGTGGACTGTACAACTACAGGGTGTTTTTTTAGAGGTATAGAACTTTGAAATGGAATAAAACAAGGAAAAATTTGTAAAATTCACATGAAATTTACTTTATTCAAAAGATAATCTTATGGCATTATAATTTAAATATGATTTCTGGCATATGACCGCCACGGCTGGCTCTATTATTGGGAAAACATGCAAGATAAATATGCAGCAGTTATAAATATGTGTGAGCCCTGCAAACGAATGAAATATGATAGAAAGCCCATAAAACCAATGTTACAATTGACACAAACACAGGATGCCCCTTTCCAAGAAATATTCATTGTCTTATTTAATATAGAAAGTAAATATTACCTAACGCTAGTGGATGCATTCAGCAAATTAGGACAGGCTATTGAAATTTCAAGTAGACAAACGACAGAAGTAGCACCAGCTCTATTAAAGTATTTTCCAATATACGGTGTACCCAGGAAAATATCCTGTGACCCTGGCACTGAATTTAACAATGAATTTATGCGCGAACTTTTGTCTATGTACAAAATAGAAATTCACATAACAACGCCAAACAATCCTAACTCTACTGGCATCGTAGAGCGATTTCACTCCACCATAATAGAAATATATAGGCTTGCAAAATATGAACGTAAATGTACGGACGCCGCTTCTGTCATGACCTATTCTATAATGGCATAAAATCATACAATACACTCCACTACTGGATGAACACCTTTTGAAGTAGCATTTGGACACACTGACTCTAATAAAATATTCGGTGTAGACTTAGAAAAGGCGTATACACAACAGTTAGTCAAAGATCATGCAAAACGAACAAAATATCTGTATAGATACATAGCCGAAAAGTTTATTAACACTAAACAAAAAGTTAGAGAAAAGAAAGGTGGTGAAATGGAGTTAAGCTTACAAGAGGAAGATGACATAATATTTGTAAAGGACATTAACAATAATCAAGGTTGCCTGGAAGAGATCGCAGAAAGCGATAAGGCCGCCCATTGTATATTAAGTAGTGTTCAGTTTAATTTTTGTTGTTATGTTTTTTGTGGTGTACAATAAAGAATATATAAATAAATAAATATAAATAACATAAGAAAAAGTAAAGACAAACCTAGATATCATAGAGCAAAAGTAACAGGAAAAACCAATAGGAACATAGTACCAGTTCAAATCGGTAATAGAAGAACTAAAGTGCCTTTAAAGAACGTTAAACGTCCATCACAGGTTGTGGCTGATCGTCGTGATCTTGAAACTGACGAGCCCGATCCAAGGCCTTCGACTTCAAGAGAATAAAAATTGTTGGCAACACCAACAAAGGTTTTTTATTTTTATATACTCACAACATTGATTTTGAGTTGTCAAGAGAGATCTGTGAAAGTAACGTACGCAAGTTGTTTGTCCTTAAAATCTACATTATACTTTTTCGAGAAGTTAAGAGTTTGCATTTACAGTCAGTCATCACGCACCCTACCCTACCACCGACGCCAACGACCAAACCAGCAAATCCTACAGTCCACACAATAAGATCCCAACATTTTGGTCCATCTTACCGGATTGACTTGGTTGGTAAGAGGTGCATACAGCTTAGCTGCGTGTGTCAACGTGTGTGAATTCCAATTCCAAGAAAGGACTTAGTACGAGCAACATACAGCGACAACTGCAAGCGTTTAAATTTCTAACTCTAAAAGAAATTACACAATTCATCATAATTATCACGTGAGTTTTGAGTCGTCACCAAGATCAAGACAGGAAGTTCATATTTCCGTCCGCCATTGGAAATTTGGAGCCATTTTAGCTGCACGAATTATCTAATTTCCCATTGGCTGAAGAGCAGAGCGAAGCTAGCTGCGGGACGGAGGATTCTACTGTCGGCAACCTAACCACGCAAGACCAGCAGCCAACCGAGCGCGGCTGCGAGTGAAGAGCAATATCGTCCATCCCACTCGCACTTGAACAAACCCACTATAGAAAATAGAAGTAAGAAGTTTCGGAAGTTGGCAGCCCTGTGCAACAAACAGAGACATATTGTGTGTGCGTACGATTCGATTGGTTCATTTTTCTTGTAACTCGTTAGCAACTTTATACCGAAGCGTTATTTGAGGGGTATAAAAGCAAAAACGCCTCTGTCCACGTTATTAGAGCCCACCCACCTGGCCTTTTGGGAACTGCAGAGGAAACTCCAGTCCCAAAATGTAGCCTCCATGCCCCCACTGGTGCGTCCCGACAAGACCATCGCGTTCGATGACATCGACAAGGCCGAGTGCCTTGCCGACAGTCTTGAGGCCCAATGCACACCCAGCTCTCAACCAGTAGACCAAGCTCACCTCTCTGAGGTTGACGCGGAAGTCGAACGTAGAGCCTCCCTTCCCCCCGTCGAAGACCCAGATAATCCTCTGCACCCCATCACCCCAGACGAGGTGCACGATATCATCAAGGGTCTGAAACGCCGTAAAGCCCCCGGCCCAGACGGAATCACGAATAGGGTGATCCAATTGTTCCCCGCAAACCTCATAATGCTCATGACCATCATATTCAATGGTGCTCTGAGCAACAACATCTTTCCCCAAGCTTGGAAAAGGGCCACTGTCATCGGTATTCCAAAGCCGGGCAAGCCCAAAACCGACCCCTCTAGTTACCGCCCCATCAGTCTGCTCAATGTACTGGGCAAAATCTATGAGAGGCTTATATACAAGCGACTCAGAGATTTTGCCGAGACCAAGGGCCTCATCCCCGACGAACAGTTCGGATTTAGATCCCAACACTCGAGCGTCCAACAGGTACACCGCATCATCGAACACGTAAGCGCTGGTTTCCAGCGTGGGTTCATGACGGGTGCTGTGTTCTTCGACATAGCGAAAGCGTTCGACAAAGTCTGGCACAATGGCTTATTATATAAGCTTTACCAACTCGGTGTGCCAGACCGTCTCGTACTCATCCTGCGAGACTTTTTGGCTAACCGAACCTTTCGCTATCGTATCGAAGGGGCGCTTTCCTCCCCCCACCCTATCCGCGCAGGAGTCCCTCAGGGCTCTGTGCTAGCTCCCCTCATGTTCACCCTATTCACCAGTGACATCCCGAAATGTAAAAATGCGCAGTTGGCTCTGTTCGCAGACGATACGGCCATTTATTACACTGGGCTCGTCCCCGACTCGATATCTCGCACTCTCCAAACCGCAGTCAACAAGCTTGGCGAATGGTTCAGAAAGTGGAGAATCGAAGTTAACCCCGACAAGAGTCAAGCGGTTCTCTTCTTGAAACCGCGTGTCAAACGCAGACATGACGACGCCCGCCCGATCAAGATGTTTGGCAAGCCGATCCCTTGGGAGAAGCATGCCAAATATCTGGGTGTGACTTTGGACAGACGTCTCTCCTTCGCAGAGCACATAAAGGTGGTTCGTTCGCGAGCCGCCTTTGCTCTGAGTAGACTACATTCCGTCCTAAATGCAAGCAGTAAATTGTCACTCAGGTGCAAACTGCGCATTTATACGGCATGCATCCGACCTATTATGACATACGCCTGTGCTGTTTTCGCACAGGCCCACCCCCGGCACATCCACAGGATGCAGACCCTACAGAACCGTTTTCTACGTAAAATCACGGGTTCCCCCTGGTTCGTTCGTAACATAAACTTACATTTAGATTTGAAAATCCCCACCATTCAACAATTCATGAAACGCGCTTGCAAGCGTTTCTTCGATACCGCTGGCAGCCATCGCAACCCTCTGGTTGCGAAGGCCGCCAGTTATGTCCCCTCTAGAATCAGTAGAATCCGCCGTCCAAGGCACGCACTGACCGACCCCGACGACCCCACCACCCTCCTCCAGGAAAGCAGTAGGGCCACCAGTACAGTATACAAACACAGACACAAAACGAAGTTCCGACCTCGCCGCCGAGGTGCTTCGCATCCGCGTCCGCGTCCGCGTTCCTCCCCGATAGATTCCTCTTCCCCTCCCTTGATCGGATTCACAGAGCCAGCTGGTGGCGTAGCTGAGCCAGTAGTTTTACCCCTTAATAATAATGAACCCACTTTGATCCAGCCTGTCCCCAACTTGCTGTCCTTCCCCAGCGACGCCCTAAGCCGAGGTCCGTACCCCACAGGGGGTGCCCTTAGGTGATGGTCGCTTAGTTTATAATTAATATTATGCCCCTGGCTGGAGGCTTTGAGTTAGCTCGAAGGCACCACAGGATTGACCGGTTAAGCAGTCACGGCCTCTCAAGGCCAACTGCGAGATGCCATACAAAAAAAAAAAAAAAAAAAAAAGTCCACGTTATTTGGTATGGAGAAAAATGCACTTTAACATCTAGGTATTATGGATGCCTTATTTTATCTAAAACTTAGTTTGAAAACGTTCATTGATTCTTTGCAGTGAAAAAGAAAGAAAGAATTGGTAAATAAATGCTGAAATCACCTTTATATTTATCAAAGTTTGACGGACAATGGCGCATTTGCTTCTCATGGATGGATTGTGTCGTATTTGCAACTCAACGGCAAGGACTATGTCAAGTTTGCACCTCACGAGTCAGCCATTTTGTTGGATTGACAGTAGGGTGTACCTAATAATTATGGACAATCAAAATAAAAAGTATTTTATGACATTTATTAAAAAATAAAATGAACAACGTTATCTATAGGTACACTTATTGATATCGACGGGATGGTAAAAAAAAGTAAGAAAAACATTTCGGAACAAAAATAACCAACGGAGCGTTTTATTTTAAAGGTGGCCCTAAAAATCATAACATTAGTATAATTTTATACACATAATCCTATTTCGGGTGGATTTGGCTCACAAATTTCTTCATTATCTTCTGCATCACCTTCTTGAGACCCTGAGCCAGCTAGTACTTCATTAAAATATTGCAGTTCATTTCTTGTTTGCCATTCTGAGCCGAAATGTTTTTTTAACAACGTTTCAACGTCAGCAAGTTTAGCACTCTGTATTTTTATTTTGTTTTTCGTGATAGGATCAGGGACGACATTTTTGAATGATTGCCCCCTTTTCAAAACTGATTTGTAGATTTGTGATTCAGACCGATAGTGTAATTCACCTTTAATCGTTATTTTGTTATTGTGACTCCTTTTTATAAAGAATCGCTTGCTTGCCGCGAATGGGAAGTGCCAGTTTCCGGGGGGCTTTATGACAGAATTTAATGCAGACTTCCAATCCAGGTTCATGTCAAAATTTATCGCCCTTCCGTAACGGTCAAATATCTCCACATACTCAGAGGGGCTTATAATGACTTCTCTTTTTTTCAGCTCTCGCTCAATATTCCCAAAAACCCTGTCAGCGGGAAGAAATGAATGTCCTGACACTGGGAAAACTAATTCGATAGAATTAACGTGTGCTGGAGCATTAGACAGCCATGTTGAACACATCCCCATCATTATAGAGTTTTTATTTTGTGCCCCACACCCATCCGCTACAAGACGTATTGTATCTATTTCAGTTAAATCCAAACTATTAAGTCTATGGTAGACAGCAGAACATATTTCGTTGGCTCCTTTTTTGAATTGATTTTCTGTCCAATAATACAAGGAAACTGTGTCTCTGTTTAGTTTTTTGTTTGGTGCAGATTTGACAACAGCAAAATTGTAAATATAGAGTTGTCTACTGTAGTAGGCTATTTGGTCAGGTACTTTTGGCAGAACCTGATTTTTTTGGCAGTCAAACGATGATGTTATCATGCCCTGTCTTTCTTCTCGTAGTAATTGATAAAATGCTTTTGCTTTGAGCATGTGCACTCGTTTCTCTATTATTAATGTATTCTTCAAATTAGCATCTTTTTCGCATTTAATTTTTTCTAGTAACTCTGTACACCTTGAACATACGTCTGTACGTGGACTGCCAAATCCAATATTATAGTGTCTATTGAAAACGTCACGAAAATAGCTTTCTTTTACGTGCAAATCATCAGCTGGTCCATATTTGTCACAGTACATTTTCCACATTTTTCTTATGTTTAAGTTAGAGTCTAAATATTTTCGTTGCACTGATGACTTGCAATAATGAGATTCCAGGCATTTGAAAGATTCTATAAAAAGATTTACCGCCGACCTCTTCAATGAATATTTGTGTGTATGTATAAGTATGGTCACCTCCTCTCATATCTTTCACCAAACTTCCTGTTGTTTTAAAAACCTTTGCGACACGGCGTACACGATGCACGGAGATTTGTAAAATTTTTAAAAAACTTTTCTGACATACAGGTATAAGTTTTAATGTATGATTCTGTTTTACGTATAGCTTCGTATTGTATTTATTTGGGGTTCGAAGACCAACCCGTGCTCGTCGGCGTACTGTATCAGTAACCTTACAGTATTTTAAGAGGAAGGCATCCTGATGTTGTTTACTTTTAATTGCATAAAATGATTTAAAAAAATCGAATGTCTGTCATCGTTAGTTTACGACATTGGTATGCTCCTTTCTCATGGTTACATGTAGAATATTGAGGTAGTCTTTTAGCTGAGTACCTAAAAAAAAAGATAAATATGTTAGTAAATAAAATTGTCGTCCCGAACACCAAAATCGTAATCAGTTGATCAGTTTAGGCGCAACAAGTCAATTTACCAGTGGTGTCATTTCCATTATGGGTTCTTAACTGGTGTGGTTACCCTAAAACGACGTGTAGGTAGTAGTATTGAATGACTTACCGCATTGCCTTTTCTTTTGCTCGCTTCCACTTTTCTGGATTACGACTACGTTTCCTAGTGATCCCGGAAGTCACTGGTTGCACATTCTCTTCCATTATATCACTAAAACTAGCTACAAACACTTAAAATGTTGAACTAATTGGGGAACACTGTTGCTTTACAAACACAGAAAACGCCATCTTGAAAGACCAATCACAGCACAGCATTTGTGGGAAATGCTGTGCTGTGATTGGTCTAAATGGATAATGTCATGTTTGCTTCTAATGCGCCTACCACACGTGCATGCTTGACCACAGTTTTATTTGCGCATGCTTGTCGCATGAAAAGACTGAACACGGACGTGTCTACCACACGGCACAGTTAAGTACGCGCAAGCCACATTCTTGTCGACATCGTCGGCGTGGAAACAATGTTTCCCAATGAAGAGCTATTTCTTCTGCTATTATTTTTCAAGTGTTTGCTAGTGAACAAAAAGAAAATACAAAAGTCAAAGTGTAAACGATCAAAGTGGACAAAAAAATGGCTGTTGAATAGAAAAATTCATTCACATATACATCTACTCAAGGATTTAAGAGATGAGCCAAGCGATTGGCGGAATTATTTACGGATGGAGGAAAATGCCTATAGTGAATTGTTGCGTTTGGTTACGCCTCTCATTCAACGACAAAACACGGTTATGCGTGAGAGTATATCCCCTCACGAGAGATTAACCGCTACTTTAAGGTTTCTGGCAACTGGGAGATCGTATCAAGATTTGAGGTTTTCTGTGGCAATTTCGGAACAAGCATTATCTAAAATAATTCCAGATACATGCAGAGCTATTTTCATGGTGTTGCGAAATGAATACATGAAGGTGAGTTTTAAAAAGTTTATTAAAAAAATGTAAATGTTAATAACCACACAAGTATTTATGGCATATAACTCAAAAAGTACTGAGATGCTGTAGATGGCCGTAGGTTCATAGTGTCTGGTCCAGAGTTTACTGCATAATTTCTAGCAGCAGTGTCAGGTGCTGGTTGTAGGTTCATAGCGTCTGGTCCAGAGTTTACTGCATAATTTCTAGCAGAAGTGTCAGCTGCTGCTGACTGTAGGTTTATAGCGCTTGATCCAGGGTTGACAATATAACAATGACGATTTAAATTTTCCAGTTCTCCTTCAAATATTGCTTCGTTAATAAGTTTATCAGTATATACAACATGTAACGTAATTAACGCACACCCTCAAACACCCCAATTAGAATATTATGTTATAATCATAATATATACACTTAATTTTTAATTTAACATGTATATGCATTGTTATTTATTAAATTAGTTATACCAATTCTGGGAGAAATTTATGGTCATACTACTACGCACGCAGCGCACACAGTCGCACAAGCAGTTACCGCGCCGCTCGACACAATACAACGAAACTACGGAAAAAGCCGACAATTTGATACACGATTGTTTACGTTAAAGAAATATTATGAAACATTAACCGACGACGGCGACGTCCGAGAAAAGAATTGTTTATTTACGGTCTATGTCTAGTAAACATTATGATTGCGTCTTTCCATCACACTTTTCAGGCTTTGGACTGTCGACTCTGAATAATTTCGTTTATTGAATATGATACAATGCCAATCGGCAATGAACTGCTGAAAATAAGAGGCGGTACGACAACATTATTCAGAGACGGCATGTTTAAAAGATTGAATCAAAATATTTAAAGTAATTTAAAAAATCAAATAACTTACATACTGATGGCCTAAACACTCATACGACGTTGTCTTTTTAACACACTTTCAAAATGTCCACCACCTTGTTCAATACATTTTAATGCCCGTTTTCTTAACTGATGTTTTAATTTAGAAAGCACTTCAGTGCCATTTCTCACTATTTCAAAAGCGTTCACTATCCTATTTTTTAGGTCCTCGGCACTTGTTGTATCACTAAAATAAACTAACGATTTAATTCGTCCCCACAAAAAAAAGTCAAGAGGCGTCAAATCAGCTGATCTGGGGGGCCGCCGCGACCGATCCAGCGCTCTCCAAACTCTTCATCAAGGTGCTGCCGAACACTTCTAGTGAAATGGGCAGGGGCACCATCGTGTTGGTAGAATACCTCTTGTAAATTATGAAGAGGAATGTCTTCTAGCAGCGTAGGTAGAGTTTCTCGTAAAAACAGTAAATATGCGTCTCCTGTTAATCTTTGTAAGAAGACTGGCCCCAGTATGTGTGTACCAATGACATCGGCCCAGACGTTAACTGAGAAACGGTGTTGGAAGGAATCCACTCTGCATGCGTGAGGATTTTCGTGCATCCACAAATGTGTGTTATGTTGATTGTACATCCCCACGCGTGTGAATGTACTTTCGTCGGTCCAAATTATGTTCCGCTGCCAATTTTCTAATAACCAGCGGCTGAACTGCAAACGTGGTACGTAATCGTTTGGAGTCAACTCCTGGCATCTTCTGAGGTGGAATGGATGTTCTTTATCACCACGAAGTGTTCTCCACACATGCATATGACTACATTCAAAGTGTGGCGCTGCTTCTCGGGTACTGGCATGGGGATTCTCATCGAAATAGTCCAGGATTTCGTTTTGAAGACGAGTACGTGTACGCACGTTGGCTCTCCTATCGATGGCTGTGTTTGGACGGAACGTTCCGTGGTCGCGAAGCCGCTGAGTAGCAGCTAACATTGTCCTGCGGTCCACTCTTGTACCATACCTTTGGTTAAATGTAATGTAATACCTTCTGCAAGCTAGAGCCACATTATCACCACACGTTGCCAAAGTCCTCACCATTTCGGTATACTGAACATTAGTGTATTGGAAAGACATTGCGCGCGAAAGAATTATTTGATAACACTAACTACGTAACTTCTTTCCACTAATATTGCCCGCGCGTGACTGGCGTGACTAATGTTTACATTTATGTTAGCTTTAATCGTAGCCGCGCAAGCGGTGGTTCATTGTGGCTATCTCGCTCTATCCTTGGCGGGAAGATGAACTTGAAAGGGAACGAAAGTAAGTAGGTGGTTTATCGGTGTCCTTTGTCCAGTTCCTGTTAGTGTGTGCGTGCGGTCAAATCGCTAAGTTTACAATGCATTTGTTAACGTTCTTGGAATAAGGTTTATTTTTCTTTATTTTGTATTGAATGATGGAATTTTTATGAATACAAATAAAACTGCGATTTTAAAAGTCTTATTACTTTGACTTACGGTCCATTTCAATTTGTTTTGATTGTACAGGGTTAATATCCGCTAGGGCGCAGAGCGCAGCAGAGCGCGGGAAAAATAATCGAGTGGGGTGAATGCCAGATGCGTCACCGGCGTGCCGGCGCCGCTCGGCCGCCCGATAATGTAAACAAAGCATTTTTACGACTTGGGTTTCATTGAATGGTGCTAACACTTGTGTTTTTGTTATGGTAAGGAACGGGGCTTTAAGATAGCGGAGTTTCGTTTGAAATAGGATAGTATTCATGTAAACAAATCGTTCGTTAGTATGACGCAACCATAAATCATAACTTTGTTTTCAAATAAATGGTTATAGTTCGAAAAAACGAGCGATGACCTATATTGTTTAAGGTTTTAAATACATTATGTGTATATACTTAACGCAAAACACTAATAAAACCACAGCATTAGTACAATATGTACTATTTACGAGCGCCCAAAGTTGAAAAAATTTGCCGACGGCAAAAAAATAACAATGGCCGCCAAGACAATGGAAACAAAATGTTGTTTTATAAATATAAATCTGATACGTAGAATAAAAATATTGGTACCTGTGGAAAGCTTATTTAATGCTTCAACTTTGTTATAAAAGTAGTCGTATTAGAATAACACACTGTACTAAAATAAGGATCTGAAAACACATACACGTAATAACAATAAACATGAATCGGTCAGCGCCGGTTGTGGAATAAAACCGAAATTACGTAATATTTTTTCACTCACCGACCTTGAAATCCTGCAGTAATTCACTTCACTATAATATTTATCACATACTTAAACAGGCCATAGCACTTCAAACACTTGAAAACCCACTTAAAACACAAATTATTTATCATGTAAACAAAACACGCGCGAGTCCGTACGTCACTGACAAGACGCCATATTTTTTTAATTATTTGATTTTTTTGGTTGAACGCTTGTAGTGTTGTCATACATCTGAGTAAGCGGCCTTTAAGCACAAAATCGACTAAGCAATCGGATACAGTGTGCCACAGATCTTTTAAAAATGAAAAATTGAATAAAGTTTATCGGATTTCGATTAATTAAAGGGTTACTTAGGTGAGAGCATGCATTCCGCATTACTTTTTATGCGGCGACTTTGGTCACCTCATCCACTCCAGCGGATATGACAATAATATCCGTAGTTTTAATTATTTTTGGGATAAAAAATTACCTATATTAAAAATTATATAAATCGATTCAGTAAACGATTCTGAACAAACTATTTTCAGGATGTGCGTTAATTAAGTTACATATTGTATACGCTGCTCATTTGTCATGTTTCTCAATTTAAATGCAATATTTTGTCCAAAAATATCATGTCTGTCAGGCTGTGATTGTGTGAATTTATTAGTGATACAATTACCGACTTCATTTATTATATTATTGAGTTTATTGTCATCCCTTGTCCTTTTTTGTACTCTTCGAGGTGGTAAAGATTGGACAACAGGAGAAGTAGGTGCAAGGTATGAAGATGGATGGTCTGACGTGCTCGTAGAAGCCTGAGATTGCGGACGAGGAAGAGGTGAATCCAAGGTTGCATCTGTATTTGTTTCATTCTGAAAAAAAATGTTGTTTCAGATACCAAGCTCACAAGAAGAATGGAAACAAATAGAACATGACTTCGAGCAAAAATGGAATTTTCCTCATTGCTTGGGAGCAGTTGATGGAAAACATGTACGAATTATACCACCGCCAGGAAGTGGTTCCTATTTTTATAATTATAAGGGGTTCCATAGTATGGTCTTGATGGCAGTAGTAAACGCTAATTATGAATTTATCGTATGCGAATTTGGTATAAATGGAAGGAATTCTGACGGAGGTGTTATTGAGCAGACGAAATTTTACGATAAATTGAGAAATAACTCGTTGCATATTCCGGAACCAGAACTTTTAAATCATTCTAACAAAATTCTAAATTACGTTTTTATTGGTGACGAAGCCTTTGCTCTAACTCCCAACTTTTTAAAACCATTCAACCAAAGGGAATTAACAAATGAGCGAAAAATTTATAATTATAGATTATCTAGGGCAAGGCGAATTGTTGAGAACGCCTTTGGCATATTAGCATCTAGGTTCAGAATCTTTCATACAAGTATTAATTTGTCTCCAGGAAACATAGACATTGTAGTCATGACCTGCTGTGTGTTGCATAATTTTTTAAGAAAAAAATACAGTACCACTTATACGCCAATTAATACATTGGACTTTGAAGATACAATTCAAGGTACTTTAACATCGGGTTTAAGAGCAGATTCGTCACATTTGTTAGAATTACAAGGAGGACATTATAGAAACATTTCTCAAGATGCCAAAGCGACAAGAGAAGAATTTTCGAATTATTTTAATAATGAAGGCACTGTATCGTGGCAAAATGCAATGTGTAATATAAATACGATTTAATTTTTTTCATAGGTACACATTGTAGACTTGTTATAAAATAAAAGTAACTAACTACTCTTCCAAAATGTTTTTTTGTAACCTACAATATTACAATCCTGGTTTAAATCCTTAACACCTTGTTTAAAAACAAATTGGGATGTTGTATTACCTGTGTGAGGTCATCAAAATTTGACACTGTCTCTCTGGGCGTCTCTTGGTCGGTTAAAAAATCGAGTAGGTGAAAATACCACAGCGTCGGTTCATAAATATCATCTGTGGCAGCTCCAGATCTTGTGGAAGCATTCATTTTTTCATCTCTTTCCGATAGCAAGTTCTCAAAGAATTAATTTTTTTCTTGACTGTATCTTTCGTAGCCTCAGGTTCTACCTAAAAAGGATATGAATGGGTAGATGACTATTGAATAAGGTGCCAATTACAATTAAAACTTAATGTAATTTGAATACTTAAACATTGTTCAACTTTAATCGAAAACCAAACATAAATTTAAATTACGTATTCACGTGTTGGTATTTGAAATAATAAAAAGGGTTTGTAAACAGTATATGCATTTTATGAAATTTAATATCTACCTATAAAAATATTCTGTTCTTACATACATACCTCTTTCAATTTAATTATCATTTGTTCGTATGCGTCATTCTTTTTATTCCTGTCAGAATAATCCTTGGATTTGATCTTCCACAGTGCGGGCAGAGATTTATATAACTCAATGAATTCAGTAGCGAACTGTCGATTGTATGTACGTAAATCCGCCATTTTTACGACCGTGCGCGCACAGTTACTCCACTCGACTTAACTGAGAGCGGCTTGAACACTGAACTACCAACCACACGCGCAGACAAGTTTGTACAAGTATAGCTTGCGCATGCCAGAATTTCAAGCAAGTTTAAAAACCATCAAGCCAAGCTTTGGGGTTTGCGCATACTACCGTTTTACCAACTACACGCACAGTGTTCAGTGTACAAGCTGGCATGCGCAAGTAAAACTGTGGTCAAGCATGCACGTGTGGTAGGCGAATTATGTGATGGGCAGCGGAGGAGTCCAAAAAAAAACCCAAAATGTCCACTAAATGAATTTAATAAAGTTTACAATTAATTCTTAATATTACGTGAGTAGGTACTAAGAGGTTGTCCTAACGACCGATGTATGTGACGAAAGGCCCCGCGCCGAATCTGCTGGTTAGTTTTATTGGATGCGTCAAGTTGGGTTGCGCAATCCATTCACAGTAACCGAATGTATGGTGATAACGTATCTGGGAGGCAATCACAGATATAACACCTCCCCCTTTAGATGAGCAACTATTTGCCAATTTCTACGGCAAAAGTTGCGGCTTTCCTGTCCCGCTGCGACAACTCGATGGCTTCTTTATTCGATTCAATTTTAATCAGTTTTGCTCGATGACGACGAATAAAGTAGATGGTAAGAAGTGCACCTGCACTTAACAACGCAAGTACAATCGCGTACAATGGTATTGTTGTGTGGTAGAGACTTGAGGAATCCGCAGTATCGATTTCAACAGACGTTTCCATTGTAATTTGTTTCTGTATCTTGTGCAATGTACTGAGATCCATTGAAGTCAGGTGGTAATTTGGTTGAATCTTCTGAGAATCATTAGTCATCCGTGGGAGCGCTGTGATTTCAATTGAAATTCCGTTAACTTTGTCATCGATCTTGACCAATGTGAATTTCGGGGTTTTCATTCTGCAAGACTGCGGAATTGTAGCCAGAAAACTTCCTTCCAGAATTTGATGTTTTTCAGAGCCGCAGTAAAGTTGAACCTTGGTGGGCTCCGGGAACGAAACTATGTAGTGCTTGCTATCCAGCTCCAGCAGGGCTTCCTTAGCCAGAGAGATAGGCGTGATTTGACACGTTTCATCTATCTCCTGGGAATGTATGAGTTTTTCTATGCAATCCTGACCGGAGCGAATTTGGTGACTTATTTTTTGCTCGCAGATATGCCAGTTATTTACCTTCGGGCATTCAGCCTCCATGTACACATATTCCTTTGAATTGATCGCTACATATGGATAGGAAGGCAGGATGACGTCAAAGTTTTTATTAGGAACTGGACAAAGTTTAAATAGTTCAAAAGTACTGGGAAGAGTGATAGGGAATTGAAGGACAACCACGATTTTCTTATCGACATAATATGAACCTAAACTAATTATATCTAGCCTACTTATTTCACCGGATAACTCATGTACGTTATCGTTAAGTATAACGAAGAGTTGCGCAAGGTGAGCATATCTTAAAGTACGATCGCTCTCTGACGTAGTCATATTGATGACGTACGAAAGGGCTTTATCTAATTTAAGCTGATTTATTGTCAAATTATTCATTACGTGAGTTTGCTGTAAGGAAAATTCTTTAAATAATGAAATATGCTGATTAATTTTGTTGGAAATGAGTTTATCATTTCGTTTTAGAATTTTCATAGCATTTTCGAACCTTATAGCATCATCATGATCCAAATTTCCCGTTTATCAAAGTGCCCAATGGGTTTATCAAGCCACGTTTGATTCTACTAGGTTGCAGCGTTTCTAATTGTAAAAGTATTTTATTTAATTTAATATGTAAGTACTTCATTTGTGCATTGAACATGAGCAAACTATTATTACTTAATTTGTCCGTAGTGTCACGTAATTGTTGTTGAAAGTCATATATCTTGTTACGTTGTATTTTTTGTAGCTACCACTGGTTGGTATTACACAGCTACTTACCTTATAAATAAAAAAGAAATTGCCTGTAAACATACGCAGTAAATTGTGTTGTTTCCAAGTAAAATATTTCATTGTAATTTGTGCAACTGTCTTTGACTTGCAATTGATAGAAGGATTCATTCCTTCAACTGTATTTCGTCACAGAACTCTTTGGTAACACTTTCACGATAGAACACTTTTCAAAACCTTATTAAATAGGTTTACTTATTAAATTAGATCAAAAATAGTAATAGCGTTCTGAATGTTTACATTCCAAATGTCATTCGGTTGAACGTCAGTTTTGACAGTTAGAGGCGACACCTAGTGGTCGCCGATTCACAGTTGTAGTTTTAATCGATATGAGTTAATTTTAACATTTGATTGGTAACCATCGAAATAATATTGTAAAGTCCAATCCTTAATAATTTTCAGCTTTTGGTAAAAGTTATTAATAAACTAATTAACCGGATAACGGAAATTAAATAATTTTTTCAATATAGACTTTTCTCTAGAAAGTTCTGTCCCAAAATCCATAATTAATCTGTGGATTGACTGGGATCCAGTGTGGTAAGCTGTGTTTTATTATTTTGCTGAGTTAATTAGCAAACCTGGGAAAATTAGCCAACAGGATAATTTTTAGTATTAGAAATTACGTTAATAATTTGATAATTAGTCTGGGTCTTGGAAGTTCGGATTGTTTCAGCGTTTAAACGTCATGTTGGACAGTTGTCGGTGATTTTCAAGTAGTTTGTGTCTTAAGTTCAATATTTATCGTCCGTGATCTTAGATGAATTTTACCCGAGTCAAGGGAGATTTTATGAATGTTCCGTCCAATATCGGTTGTGATCTATGACTGAATGATTGATGGGAGATGGCGTCTAATTGCCCGTGATGTGAACACGCTTGAGGTTAATACAAACCTTATTCCATGTTTTAAAAGGTGAGGATTTTGGTCTATTAGAGTCTGTGAGTGGTCTTCCCTTGTTGTTAAAACAATACTGACGTGATCTATGGATATTTATTACAGGATTCCAAATTGCGCAGAGCCGCATTGATATCTAGCCAGTCGAGAGTCTTGCAGTCAAGTGATTCCCTCCTTCATCAACCGTGAGTATTGGAACCGCTGACTATTTACCATAGATAGGCCATGGAAAATTCCTCAGTGTTGACCTCGGTATTAAATTATAGTTCAAGGGAACACAATGAGCCCTTGTTACGGAGTTGGTAGACGCCACGTGGGTAATCCTCATTCTTATTTTTCCACCACGCCATGATAACCGGCTAATGTTTTAGCCTCCTAGATTTCCAAGCTCGGTCACCTCTCTTAAACGTCAAGTAAAGTAATGTAGTTTCACCTTATATTATGAGGTCTCCGTATTGTCGATTCCAGGAGAGGCAACTCGCGAGATTCATCTCGCCGCCAGGATCTAGAGGAGAGTCTGGAGCCTGGACGCGAGACCCATTCCTCGAGTCGGCCAGAAGCCTCGAGCGGAAGCGACTGTGCGGCTGGCAGAGTCCGTCTAGCGATAGCGCAGGCGGGACGGTTTTTTTTTTATATATATCATTTTAATTTATAAACGGTTCCGGTCAGAACCGGTTTATTACCAGACAGGTTTCCCTAGTAGGAAGCCAGTGTTCAATATCTAATATAAGACCCCGGGTTCGACACCTGCCTACCGGCTTATCTGGAAATGAATTCAACATCTTCGTCGGCTCCGGGATCCGGGACTTATAGTCCCTGGCGCCCATTCATTTACTAATTTAACTACACATCATAACTGGAAGATTCTAGTTTAAGTTTTTAATTTAAAAAATAGGAACAGTACTGGGTTTATCTCCAACCCCCCACGACCATAGTTCTATTACCGAACCTTAAGCTGGCTGGCATATTGGGTGACATTTATCGTCACCCACCTAATGTATTTAGGGTTTTATTTTATTTTTATAAATATATGTTGTTACCAACAGTTTGTAGTTTCCTTACCTTCTAATACCTAACCACCTTGCATCTGGGCGTGGGTTCCATTACCCCTAGAGGGATAAAAGCACAAATGTAACAATCTGTCGTTCTATCTGAATTAAGTTAATGTCCTGTAGGAACGTATGATGATGGGATATGATTTTCGTGTCTCCTAGATTATAAGGTAAAAGTCCCGGTCCGTCATCTAAGCTGTTAAGTTGGATCTCTTGAGCTCGGCCCAGGCTCATTATCGTCAGTAGTACGTACCTGTAACAATCGAGGGTCTTTATTCTTTTTAGGTCGTTTCAGTCTACTCTTAGCTACCGGTCCTCGTTTCCTTGAAGTGTAAATATGAATAGGTAAGTTAGCAATAACCTTGTCTTGAGTAAAACGAGGCGCAAGTTTTTGCCGGGATGCAGAAGGGTTCCGTATGTATATCTCCTGGTTTTCTGAGTACTCAATTTCAGGTTCCCTATCGCTGTTACGGTGCGTCATCGATGCCTCGCGTTCGGCAAGCGATGATTCATGGACAAGGCTATATACCGTTTCCATTCGACTACGGTGATCTTGAATGTACTGTTGTAGTAATCTTTCCGACAGATTTAAATCAGTGGGGTCCCGTGGGTCGAAATGTCCAGTGATAAGGTCAAACGGCCTACATTTAGTCAGACTATGAATGGAACTATTATATGCCAAAAGGGCGTAAGGGACTAAAGTGATAGCACAATTATTTTTGTGTTTCAGCTTTAATATGCGTAAATGTTCAAGAAGTGTGCTATGGAAACGCTCTATCATTCCATTTTCGTTCGGGGTATGAGCAGCAGTAGTATGATGTTGTACTTTGTGTAATCGTAAAAATTCACTAACCACTTGATTTGTGAATTCGGTTCCCTGGTCAGTTATCAATTTCATTGGGTAACCATGATGTGTACTAAAAATTAAAAGTGATTTGGATCAAAATTTCGAGGCATCAAATTTCTTTTCATCTGAGGACACTGAGCTAGCACATTTGGGAATATTGGAAGCAACCTTTTACTTGAAGGTATAATTTTTTGTTGGAGGTAAACAACGTTCATCTCCTCTTAGGCATATTTTAATGCTTTTTCCAGAGAAGGAGGCCTCATGCATCGAATCCTAGATCCTAGAGGTTCTGTTAAGCCTCGTAGATACGTCTGCAAAGCTAGTTTTTTATACAAAGATCTTTTTGCTTCAACGGTGGTAGCGACAGCATCGTGTATTTCTACGTATGTCATGATGGTGCTTAAAAGGTTTAACACGCGCTCATAGAATACTTGAGGCGTATCTGATCCTTGAGATAGTAACGATAGATCATTGTATAACGCAGACTCATCTCTATGGTCTGAAAAATTATGAATTAACGTATTCCTAATACTGTTCCAATCCCGGGGAACACCGTTTGTTACTAGTGTTCTAGCGGCATTCCCGGTGATTTTATTTAATATACCATTTAATAATGCTAAGTTAATTAGTTCATGACCAGGAGCTGGATCAATATAGCTCGCAACAAGCTGGTCACATAGTGATAAAAATCTAATTAGAGTATTACTATTACCGTCAAATTCTGGTACTAGTCTTAATGTTTTAACAATTTTATTGATCATATCGTCTTGATTTTCCATTATTATTTCTAAGCTACCTAACTCTAATTTTCGGGTAGCGTCCCTCAGCGCGTTGCGAGAGGACAGCCGATTGCCCAGGGGTTCGATACCCCTAATAGATCGTGATGATCGTGGGTGAAAAATTTTGGAGGCGGGAAATAGGACTGTAAGGAATTTGTGCAACTCACATAAAGTACATATCGCGGCTCCCGTAGTATCGATGTCTGGATACGGTCTACAGGATCTCCAACGGCTGCTTCTGGTTCTTCTGGATTGTCGACGACGCACGTTGAAACGTGTACAGCACGCACAAATGTTCAAATGTCCAGCTCGATTGTGAAATTATAGTCTTTGATTTGCACGCACTGACTCGACAATCCTACCGACTGCGCCAATTATGTGATGGGCAGCGGAGGAGTCCAAAAAAAACCCCAAATTTCCACTAAATGAATTTAATAAAGTTTACAATTAATTCTTAATATTACGTGGTTGTCCTAACGACCGATGTATGTGACGAAAGGCCCCGCGCCGAATCTGCTGGTTAGTTTTATTGGATGCGTCAAGTTGGGTTGCGCAATCCATTCACAGTAACCGAATGTATGGTGATGACGTATCTGGGTCGATAACGTATCTGGGATGACGTATAAAAAAAAAAACGAAATGTGTAAAGTTCGCCTTACCGAATGTTAGAAATCTAGGACCCAACATCGTCTTAGATAAAGAGGTACTTGAAACTGTAGACTCGGCAGTATTTCTGGGCATAACAGTTGATGCCAAGCTTCAGTGGGGATCACATATATCATGCCTGGCGGGAAGGCTCAGTTCGGCCGCCTATGCTGTCAGGAAAGTAAGACAATACACTGACGTTGATACAGCTCGGCTAGTCTATTTCAGTTATTTTCATAGCGTCATGTCCTACGGCATTCTGCTGTGGGGCAAAGCCGCTGATATTCAAAATATATTTGTTCTTCAAAAACGAGCTGTACGAGCAATTTACCAGCTAGGTGCTAGAGTTACTCTGAGAGATTTTTTTAAAGAGATTGGTATTCTCACGGTGGCCTCACAATTCATCTTCGCCAACATCTTATATATTAGGCAAAATATACACTTATACACAAAAAACAGTGATATTCATAATATTAACACTAGAAACAAGGAGAAACTACGTGCTCCCTTTCACCGGCTTCATAAGGTCCATAACTCATTTGTTGGGCTTGGTATAAACTTTTATAACAAGCTTCCCTCTTCTTTGTTAGAATTGCCTTTTAATGCGTTTAAAGCTAAAGTAAAATCCAACCTTTGTTCAAAGGCATACTATTCAATCAACGATTACTTAAACGATAAAAATAGTTGGTCGCTGTGATTAACTCAAGACAATGTTTATGTTCTTTCTCCAAAATTAGCTTACCTACTGACAAGTTATACGAGTTCATATAATTGTTTATTTTATTTGACTATATTTATTAGTCACCTTAGTTTAATTTAATTTTTATTTATTATTGACATAATTACTCATTTCAATGTTTTTTAATGAGTTGTATTGCAATATATGGTTAGCTAGCGACCTCGACAGTTCATCATATTATTCTTTTGAGCAACCGGCAGCAAGTTCGTCATGCTCCCTTAGATGTCAATGCTTGCGGTAGCGTCGGGGGTCGGGTTGCCTCCTTCCCTCAAATATGGCGAGGGGGGTAATGGCTGATCTTTGCGTTATGCTCGTGAACGGGTGCTGCTTGTGGTGACAGGTCAGCTTGCTGACTATGGTTTTGTTATTGTTATTAGAAATTAATGTTTCTTTATTTTACTTCGAAGGTCCTAGTTTATCATTTGTGGCTACTAGTTACAGCTATATACATATAAACATAATGCAGCATTGCATATGTAAGCGGGCACGCCCTTTATGCCAGGAGGCTTTTTATTATGTATTAAGTTCTGTTTGCGTTTTTGTTTTTATTATTTATTTATGCTTGAGTATAGTTTTAAATATTGGCGTGTGCTAGCTGACATATGGCAAATAATTTTAATATTTTTGTGTTTCGTAATGTTAATTTATTTATTACTATATGTATAGAATCCAGTTCTTCTAACTGAACAGACAGCAGTGCTGCTGGGGAGTTTGTTCCGCCACTTCTTCTTCCCAGCTAAAGCACTAGGAAGTGGTGAAGGGTGGGCGTTTTGGGGGGACTGTCTTATGTGATTTTGACGTTCAAAAAGTGCTGATTCTCAGCCTAATTTGAATAAATGACTTTTGATTTGATTTTGATTTTTGGGAGGCAATCACAGATATAACAGGCGCATAAATGTTTATGGAGAATGGCGTGTTTGCATCGCAACATGTTTTTTTGATGCGATTTACTAGGCAATGGTACGCTTTTGCATCTAAATTAAGATAGGGGTGTCTAACTTTTAACGTCGGGCAAAATATGACATCCATAGATTTAAAAAACCAAAATTTGGACAGAGGCGTTTTTGCTTCTATACCCCTCATTTATTGTTCGGCGTACAAGCAAGCATATTAGCATATTAATTAATTTACGAAGTCCGCCATATTTTCATATTTTGCTGTACTGTATTAGATTAAAACTAATTAAGTATTAAGTGTTTTCATAATAAGTTACCTAAAATAGGCTATAACTGTGTGTAAAAGTTTAAGTGTTTACCATGGCAGAGCTCAAAAATCTTATAGCGTCTAGAGGATACGTGAAAGGAAATATAACTAGACTTTCAGTGCAAAGGTTTAGGGACGATACCTACCAGGGTCTTTTAACCAAAAGGCAGCGCTTGGTAAAAGCATTTTCAGACTATGAAGCCTATAACATGTCAATATTAGCATTAGACCCCGACGATAAGGAGGATTATGGAGAAGTAGAGGACAAATATTACAATACTCTCGCTTTAATTAATGAAGAGATGGATAGGTCTAGTGCCACTCAGTCTCATGGTTCTGTACAGGCTGAAGCTCAGCCTGCGAATTCCAAAATGCGTTTACCAGCTATACAAATTCCGCCTTTTACTGGTAAGTACAGTGAATATACACCCTTTGTTAATTTATTCAAGTCTGTGATAAACAAGGACAGCAATCTAGATAACGTTGCTAAATTATATTATTTAAGAACATTTCTTAAGAATGAACCTTTGTATTTAATAAAGAATCTTCCACTTACTAGTGACAGCTACATAGAAGCACTAAGGCTATTAGACGAACGTTACAATAATAAATATAGAATAGTTAGTGATCATATTTATTCCTTGTTAGATATCAGTGTTCTGTCAAAATCAACACCACAGAACATTCGTGATTTTGTTTCTAAAATAAAACAAGGGCTAGCTGCATTAAAGAATTTAGGTACCAAAGTTGATGCTTGGGATGACATTGTGTTGTATATTTTATTACGTAAACTAGATAGCTACACTGCGCGCGCCTACCAGTTGGATCGAAATGCCGAGACAGCACCTTCCGTCCAGCAGTTTTTGGAGTTCCTTGAGAAACGAGCATTGGCTCTAGAGAGCTCTGAACCTGCAGCTCCGGCAAAAAAGGCAGTGGTCAATGTAGCATCCACATCGTCAGGTAACAAGTCATGTGCTTATTGCAAAGCGAATGATCACAAGATTTTTAATTGTAAAACCTTCAAGTGTTTGCCAGCAAAAGAACGATATGAGTTTGTTCAGGAAAAGAAATTATGTCCAATATGTTTAAATCAACATGAAAAGAAATGTCGGTATCATTTCAAGTGCAATGAGTGCAATAAACAGCATGACTCACTCATCCACTACGAGCCATTACCATCGCCGGTGACTTTGATGTCCGGCAACAATTTAAATGAAGTTTTACTTCCCACAGCAAGGGTCAAACTTGTGGGTAAAGACAACCTTGAAGTTCATGTGAAGGCTATTTTGGACTCAGCATCACAGACCTCCATGATCACAACTAAGGTGGTCAAACGATTAAAATTGGCACCTGTGCAAAATAATTTGAGCATCATAGGGGTCACAAATTCTAAACATTTTTCCAGTTTCTCTGTTCCTGTAGATGTTCATTCATTGACATCAAATTATAAAACCTCAATAAATTGTCAGGTTGTTGAACAGATAACATGTAAACTTTAAAATAAAAATACCAGCAAACATTATACATAACAAGAGTGTTCTAGTGAGGTGAAGTTGGGTGAGATTGTTTGGTCGGTTAGAAATCTGCGAATGCATCCGTATTTTGATTTGAGGGATTAGTCGTGGATGTCTGTGGCGCTGATTGATTAAGGGCATTGGCTACTTCTATTGCTTCCTTGGAGCCCGGTACCACTGTGGTGTGCTGCTGTGTCAGTTTAGCTAATATTAGTTCTGAGGCAGCGGCACATCTGGCAACAATTTTGTGGTGTTTCTGTGCCCAGTCGGATTCACTTATTCCTGAATCACCCTGATAATTCTCTATGCTGCCTATGAGGAGTGAAGCCAGGATAGGATGATTCTTTGCTCCAAGTTTTGTGAAGTAGGCGTCATCAATGACCCTTGCCCATGGAACCGTGCGGTCTGGTTTGTCAACTGTTTGGTATGTTTCTAGGAATTTAATTATCTGTTTCCAGGAATGAGCTGTATTGTCCAGTAGTGTGAGATGATAGATTTCGATCCAGGTCTTACAGTAAAACTCACAAAGGTCAAATATCTGAGTTTCGGGCCAGGAACAGGTACAGTGTTATCTATTGTGTAGTCTATGTCGGCTCCCAAAGTTCTCAGTTGACTCTCTTCTACATGGATTAATACGGATGTGTTTTGATCTGGTGTGGAGCTAGAACCTTCTGTGTCTTCTGGTTGTCCTCCTATCTTTCCTGCCGTGCTTGCTGTCGTTATGTTTGTTCCGGTTGTGGTAAAGGCTAGAGGAGGTTCAGAAGAATAGAACTCTGCGGGCCATACCAGGTCTCTCGTGGTCTTGCTGTCTTGTCGTGGAATCATTGATGCAACTGCTAAGATGACATCTGTGACATCATAGCAGTCATCAACGTTTCCAGTCAAGTAGAATTTTATGAATTGTATGATTAGATTTCTTTGAGTCCCAGCAGTCCTCAGGTCTTCAGGTATTCTAAGACTCAGTGCGATCTTCCTGCATTCTTCAGAGCTCCACCCATCCTTCACCGGGTGAGTTGATGTGTGAGGGTAAGGGTTGATCTTGTCAGCCTTAGCTTGATTAAACCCAGTTATGTTAGTCAGATCTTGAAAATCTTTTGAAGAATTCATCTTGTGTGTTGTCCTCAAGTGACTTCTAACGGTTCAAATCTTCAAGGTTTCAGATAGTTGGTATTGTTTTATTTGTGACATTGTGCTGGCAGATGAGCAGTACCATACGCCATCTGAAATAGATGTACTGATTGGTGCGGATGTATTTTTCCAGGTCCTGCTGCCGCCTGAGGAGCCTAGCAGTTATCAACCACATATAGTAAATACAAGGTTTGGACACATTGTTGCAGGGACATTGCCAACGCAGCCTGCATCCAAATATAAGGTTACCTCTTTGCTTTGCTTAACATGTAATTCTAATGTTAATGAAACATTAGCACGATTTTGGAAGGCTGAACATGTCCCGGAGACATTGAATGAAAAGTTAGCATGAGCTCGCTGAAAGTATTTTTCGAGATTCAGTCAAGCTTGTAAACAATACATTTTATGTTGACATACCATTAAAGGTGCCCATAGAGGAAGTAAATAATACCCTTGGTAACTCCTTTGATTCAGCATATCATAGATTTCTTAATTTAGAAAAAAAGTTACTGAAAAATCCTAAATTACAAGGTGAATATACACGATTTATTAATGAGTTTATAACACTAGATCATGCTGAATATGTAGATCTCAAGGCTTACAATTTAAATAAGGATTCAGTGTACTTTTTGCCACATCATGCTGTAATTAATGAAAATAGCAAAACCACAAAGGTTCGAGCAGTATTTGATGCATCTATGAAAACAAAAAATTAAATATCGCTTAATGATTTAATGTTAAATGGTCCTCCTGTTCAAAAAGAACTTTTTGATGTCGCTCTTTTATTTCGCTTTGGTATTTATACATTTTCAACTGATTTGCAGAAAATGTATAGATGTATAAGGGTTAACCCACAATTCACACCGCTTCAAAATATTCTTTACCGCAATGACCCAAATGAAGAAATAAAATGCTTACGCTTGAAAACTGTCACATATGGTTTGAAAAGTTCGGCTTACTTAGCTACTCGTTGCCTGAATGAGCTCACTCAGCAATTTGGTACCATGTTTCCTCTAGGAGCTGTTATATTAGATAATAACTGTTACGTTGATGATGTTGTGCAGGAACGGGAGGCAGGTGCTCTTCAATGAATGATTTTATTGAACTTTTGCTGGCTATATGTTATATTTTAAAAATCGTCTTATTCTAACAGTGTGGTTTTGGTAATGAGAAAAAAAATTAAACATATCTTATAACTAATTTGGACGACGTGCTGTGATTGGTCGGAGACAATGGCAAGCTCTGATTGGTCGATAAAAAATGTGGTGTCCCGGTGCGTCGACAGATGGCGTTAGTAGTCGCGCCAACATGCCGGCCGCCTTGGAAGCTCCAGCTTCCAATGATGTCTCTACGTTGCCGCTTGATTGGAGATGCCGCAGGCCGCATTCATGTTGTCGTCCTCTGCTGATGATACAGGTAGAGGGCAGATTTTCGAGAACGCTCGTTGTACAGAACCCGTAGCAGTTTGGATAGTGGCGACACGCGACACGCCGTCCTTTCCTGGGAAAATATGGGTAACTCTGCCCATACGCCATTTAAGGGGTGGTAAGTTGTCCTCCTTAATAACGACAAGCATGTTTAGTGCTATGTCTTGACTGTTCGCCTTCCACTTCGTCCTTGTCTGAAGTTCACCAACATATTCTTGTGACCAGCGTTTCCAGAAGTGCTGTTTTATTTGTTCCACTCTTTGAAACCGTGTCAAGCTGTGAGTCCGTGCTTTGGTGAGGTCTCTGCAGGCTGGCGCAGTGAGTGGCCGGCCGATGAGGAAATGAGCTGGGCTTAGTGGACGAAGATCATGTGGATCTGAGGACATAGGACTTATAGGACGGGAGTTCAGGACTGCCTCGATCTGTGCCAACACAGTGCTGAACTCCTCGTACGTCAAGTTAGCGGTACCTACGACACGCTTAAGGTGGAACTTACAGGATTTTACTCCTGCTTCCCATAATCCCCCAAAATGAGGAGCATAAGGGGGAATAAATTTAAATTCAATATTGTCAGTTGATAATTTATCAATTATTTGCTGTGAATTTTCCTCTAACATTTTATTAATCTCTTTCATGGCTCCAATGAAAGTTCTACCGTTGTCTGAGAAAATTTGAGCTGGTTTACCTCGTCGTGAGATGAATCTTTTAAGTGCTAATATTTATATTCTTGAGCAGCTAACGTACTGACAAGTTCTAGATGAATGGCCCGGGTAACAAAACAAACGAATATGCAAATATAACCCTTTTCCAATTTAGCTCCCCTTCCTTTGCGATTTAGTACGTATACGGGACCAGCATAATCCACTCCACATCGAATGAATGGGAAACCAGGTTGTATTCGTTCAGACGGAAGGTTGCCCATGATTGGCGTTAAGGTTTTACCTTTCATTCGAGTGCAGCGGACACATTGGTGGACAACCCTTCTAGCTAGGTTTCTACCCCCTAACGGCCACCAATTCTCACGCACGGTAGCCAATAGCAACTGGGGACCAGCATGAAGAAGCTCTTTGTGTTGATGTTGAAACAACAATTGTGTGAAGTAATGTTTACTTGATAAAAGTATCGGGTGCTTCTTATCGTAATTAAAGTCAGGCGAGTTACTGAGACGGCCACCTACTCTAATTATATCCCTTTCATCTAGAAATATATTAAGCCTAGAAATCGAACCTGAAGGTTTTAAAGGTAAGTTACGTTTCAACTTATCATATTCCATCGGAAACGATTCACGTTGAGCAAGACACGCTAGCGACTGTAATGAGTCATTCAATTCATCTACTGATAACGGCCCCTGTATACGATCTTTCTTTAGTGTGCGTAAGTTATGTATGTATCGCAACAGGTAAGCGCCGGCGCGCATTATACGCTGATAAGAACGAAACCTTTCAAAATTAATAACTTTGTTCTTTATTACATCACAAACCATAACGGTTGTCGTTTGTGATTTTAGTTCTGGTAAGTCGGAGTGTGTAGTCGAAGATTGCTGTGACCATGACGACTCAGAATTCTTTAGGAACTCAGGTCCGCTCCACCAGAGATTACTGTCAATGAGTACATCAAGACTAAGACCGCGCGAGACCAGATCCGCTGGGTTATTTTTGGTTCCTACATGTAACCATAACGCATTACTCGTTATTTCATTAATCTCGACTATTCTATTTTGAACGAATGTTTTTAAAGAATGTGGTGGCATTCGTAGCCAACCAAGGACAATAGTTGAGTCTGTCCAAAAGTAAATTTTGTGGAAACTAAAACGCAATGACTCGATAATTTTCTTATACAATCGTGCGCCTATTAAAGCCCCACACAGCTCTAGTCGGGGTATGCTGACTGGTTTAATTGGTGCAACTTTACTCTTTGCACACAATAATCTAATAGTCACCGGTGAGTCATCAGAGTAGGTGCGAACATATGCGCATGCACCATACGCACTCTGCGACGCGTCCGTGAAAACGTGTAATTCTATGAACTGTGTGTGTGCACTCATAACATGACGCGGAATACGTAATTTATGCAAATATTGAAGTGTGTCAATGAATTTTTCCCAGGATAACACGACATCATCACAGGCGACACTCGCCATCTCAATCTTTGATAAATCGTACATTTTGGAATTTTAATAAAGCGGACTTCAATCAAATGTATACTTTACTAGCTGAAATAGATTGGAGTGAGATTTACGGTTCACGCGATCCAGATATAGTTTTAGATTTGTTTTATAATAAGATATATAACGTTTTTGATAATTGTGTTCCCCTAAAAAGTAAACATATCCATTCGTTAAATAAGAGATACGTTTATCCAGTTTGGTATACAGCTGAAATTATTAGAGATATAAAAGTTAAATATTTATTACATAAAAAATATAAATTAAGTAAATCACGCAGTGATTATGTGGAATTTGCACGATGCAGGGCGAGAGTGAAAACCGAGACTGCTCGAGCGCATGATCAGTACCGCAACCGCGTGCAAGGGCACCTGGCGAAGGATCCGCGAGCGTTTTGGGGATATATTAGGTCTAGGAAAGGCAATTCGAATCAGCGGAAGTTAGTCAAGGATGGACGGGTATTGTCGGAATACGAATGTGCCAATGAGTTCGCTCGGTTTTTTCAGTCGGTGTATAATCCGGATCCTCAGAAGCTGAATGTAGCAGCGGCGAGTGCGAGCGAGGCTGCGGGCGCGTCGCCGGGCGCGCGGGCGCACCTTTCATGCGTGGGTCCCGCTGACGTACAGCGCGCACTCGCACGCTTGCCGCCTAAGCGCTCGGCTGGGCCGGATGGTATTCCGGTGTACATTTTTAGAGACTGCCGCGCGGTGTTGGTTAAGCCGTTGCTACACTTGTTCAACGTCTGTATCGAGACCGCAACTTTTCCTGAGCGATGGAAACTTACCCGGGTTGTACCCGTGCCTAAAGGTAGTGGAGGTACAGCACCCTGCGATTATAGACCAGTAGCGGTATTATGCACTCCAGCTAAAGTGTTTGAGTCGACCATTCATGGTAGCCTGTATCCACAGATTAGCGCTCTGTTGTCCGACGCGCAGCATGGATTTCGTCCTGGCCGGGGGACAACGGGGAACTTACTGGATCTTATGACACAAATAGTACCATCGGTGGATGCGGGTCAACAGGTAGATGTAGCCTACTTCGACTTCAAGAAGGCCTTTGACACAGTAGATAACGACGTCCTTTTGGCTAAATTGGCTGGTGTAGGCTGTACACCTCACACTTTGGCATTTTTCGCCTGCTATTTACGAGACCGTTGTCAGTACGTCGACTGCAGTGGGCAGCTCTCTGAGCCCTATTTCACGAGATCAGGAGTCAGTCAGGGCACTAATTTAGGGCCTTTTCTCTTCATTTTAACAGTTAACGACCTGCCGAGAGTAGTCAATAAATCCACACCATTGTTATTCGCTGACGACTTGAAACTGGTTCTTAAAATAAAACAGAAAACTGATCATGACATACTGCAGCAGGATATTAATGAGGTAGTGGAGTGGGGTCTTCGCAATAAGTTGTATTTCAATGTGGCCAAATGTTCGGTACTATCATTTACCCGAGCGCGCGACCCAAGTCATTATCAATATTGCATGGATGGAATCAAACTCAAACTCAAAGCATTTATTTCAATTAAACCATTTACAGGCACTTTTGAATTGTCTAGTGGGTCAGTCAGAAATATGAAGCTAGTTGCCCATTCCAAAGCGTAGTAGGTACCTATGGAGAAGAACGGGCAAGAAACTCCATGGACACTCTTTTAAATTATATTGTTACATAAATATTAGTTACATCATTAATGTTGAATATAGGTATAATTATATGTGAGAACGATGTAAATAAGATGTACACGTTGAGTGTCCAGTGTACAGTAAATATAAATTTAAACAAAACAATCCATAATAAAATAATTAAAATAAGCCTTGGTGGCTAAGAGATGACCAGTCCCAACTGACAGCGCCCGTTCACGAACATGACGCATGGATCAGCACCATTCAGCTCAACCATTTTGAAGGGAGCTAAATGATCCAACACACGCGCCACCGTCAGCGAGACATTTGAGTGAGCATGACATCTATCAGCCGCCAGGGCACATTCAAGTCAATGAAAGACATTACCCGGTAAATGGTAGCTCGATAGTACATAGTACTCACACTTGTTCTATGCAATTATATAATACAAAGGAGATTGAGTTTATACAAAGCAAAGGTAGTCTTACAATCTTCAGCAGCTCCAACAGTATTTTCAAATGTTAATCAATTAGTTGTGGTTGTGGAGCAGGACCAGCATTGAGCCAGGCATTTTTATCAGCGATATAATCCCCCAACTTATAATATGCCCGGCTGCATAGTGTGCGTTTTATACAAACTTTGAATTTCGTCTCATTGAGTTGAAGTATGTGGGGAGGTATTTTATTGTAACATTTTAAACAGTACCCCATGAAAGATGAGTCTACTTTAGCCAGTCTGAAACCTGGTTGAACTAATAGGTCCCTATTTCTGGTACTATAATTATGTCTATCACCTCTTTTAGTAAAAAGATGTACATTTTTTCTTACGTACATGATGTTTTCATAGATATATTGACAAGGTACCGTCAAGATCTTAATAACCTTAAACAGTTCCCTTAGAGAATCGCGCCTGCGGAGATTATAAATGGCTCTGATGGCTCTTTTCTGCAGAATAAAAATAGAATCGACGTCTGCAGCCCGTCCCCAAAGTAAAATACCGTAAGACATGATACTATGAAAGTAACTAAAATAGACCAGCCTCGCGGTATCAACATCGGTATTTTGACGGATTTTTCTGACAGCATATGCTGCTGAACTTAGCCGTCCCGCCAGAGATGTTAAATGAGAACCCCATTGTAGCCTCGAGTCAAGCGTGATCCCCAGGAAAACAGTTTTATCGACGAATTCTAGTTTCTCTTGATTCAATACTATCTCACAATCACTACTTTTGACATTAGGTAAAGAAAATCGTATACACTTAGTTTTTTTCCCATTTAATACTAAATTATTAGCAGTGAACCAATTATGGACCTGCATTAGGGCGTTATTAACATCGTCAAAATTTTTAGCACTTCTTTCTACCTTAAAAATTAAAGAAGTATCGTCAGCAAATAACACCATTTGTGGTTGATTTTTTAATAAATGGAGTAGATCATTAATATACACTAAAAAGAGGAAAGGACCCAATATCGAGCCTTGTGGACCTCCCATTTCTACTTTCAAACTAAGTGAATTGACACCATTTATTTGAACTTGCTGCTGCCTATCATTTAAATAAGATTTTACTAGACTGAGCGCAAGTATTCCAAGTCCATAATGCTCAAGTTTCAAGAGCAAGGTTTCGTGATCGACGCAATCAAATGCCTTGGAGAGGTCACAAAAGATTCCTATGGCGTCTTGGGCCTCTTCCCACGCCGTAAATATGTGTTTTAATAAGGTGACCCCGGCGTCAGTCGTACAACGTCCCTTGGTGAAACCATACTGTTGATTGTGTAAGATTTTATTGGTGTTAAAATGAAAGAGCATTTGATTAAGCATTACCTTTTCAAATACCTTGCTGAAAACTGGCAACACGGATACGGGTCTATAATTATTGGTGTCTTTACTGTCCCCGGATTTGAAAAGCGGTACTACCTTACTGTATTTCATTAAATCCGGGAAGACTCCTTGATCCACACACAAATTAAATATGAAGGCTAAGTAAGGCGCTATAGTGTCAATTATGGATGTACAGACTTTAATGGACATTCCCCAAAGATCTTCAGTCAATTTGATCTTGATTTGCTTAAAAGCTTTTATTACTGTTATGGGGTTAATATGCTTAAAGTTAAATTCAATCGGGCAGACCGAAACGTTCGCCCTTACTAAATCAAAAGCGAGCGTGGGCGAGGAATTTAAAGTGTCAGTAGTTTTAATTGGGATACTGGTAAAGAAATTTACAAATTCTTGAGCAACTTCTTTGCTATCGCAAATGAGACCACGTGTCGTCTCCAGTGTATAATCAGAATTATGCTTTTTGTTCCTGTTCGTTTCATTATTAATAATTTTCCAAACAGTCTTTATTTTATTGTCTGCTAATTTGACCTTGTTGCTAATGTATAAGGCTTTGGCTGCCTTACAAGTGTTCTTAAAAATTCTAGAGTAAGTAGCAACATACTTATTAAAAATTTCCGTGCTAATATAAGGCTTAAGGCCATATAGCTCAAAAAGTATTTCCCTACTTTTCCTAAGTCCTTTAGTAGCCCAGTCACTAAATAAAAACTTAGGGCTGATACTTTTAGTGTTCTTCTTAAAAGAATAATTGAACTCTGTTTGGACTACCGAAAAGAATTCTTTATACAAAATATTAACATTGTTCATTGTAAGGTTCTGATTACTTAACGTACAAATTAAACTGTTATTAAAATTATTTAAGTTAACAGATGTTATTGGTCTGGATTGTATCTGCAGTTTTTGTATTAGGATGTTGGACTCAAAAGTTACGGTTTGACCACTGTGATCGGAAGGGAGATAATTAACGATGGCTTTATCTAAATAGTCGCAGCAACAAAAAACATTATCAATGCATGTAGCTGTAGCTGTAGTTATTCGGGTTGGTTCTACAAACACATTTGACAAATTAAATGATTTAAACAAATTTAATAATCTACTGGTATTTGAATTATTTTCTAAAATATTAATGTTAAAGTCACCACAGATAATTACTGATTTATTGCCAGTTGCAAGTTTTGCCAAAACATCTTCCATTACTGACTCAAATATAGCTTAGTTTTGATAATTTGGGGGTCTGTAAACGCACACTATAATATGCTTATCTAGCTCAACACAAGACAGTTCAATGCTATGTTCAACCGATAGTTCAACTATGTCTTTACGAGTTTTAGATTTAATACATCTTTTAATTAGGATTAGTGAACCACCACGCAGCATTGATTTTCGGGTAAAACAACTGGCCACACTATAATTCTCATAATTAATTAACATTTCAGAATCTTTTAACCAATGCTCAGATATACAAACAATGTCAAACATTGTTTTTTCCAAAAACAATTCAATTTCCAATTGTTTCGAAGAAAAACCTTGAATATTTTGATGAAATAATTTCAAGGATTTCTGCTTAGCCCCTTTTTTACAATTATCTAGTTTAGTGCTAGAAAATACCTTTTTGTTATTTTGTATAACTACACTGTTAGTGGTACCTTCTGTTGTCTTACAAACTAGTTTAAAATATTTGAGCTAATCACCTTAACATTAGTACTATTACTAATTGTGGTGCTAAATAAAGACTTCGACATACTAATTATGTCTGGGTTAATATTAAAAGCTAATAGCCTAGCTATTTGATGTCTAAAACTAATGGGCAGATACACAGTATCCCTAGTCGATCTTAGCTTATCAACAAAAATGTTGGTGTCAAAAAATATAAACTTGTCACTATGGTGACTAACTAGGAAATGCATGTAATTATTTAACATGTGAATGTCGTTATTTTGCCTATTTGACAAGTGCTCAAAGTATGGAAAAGCACACAAAATTATTTTCTTACAATTTAACTTCAATAGTTTGGTGACACTATTAGTGATATCTTCTTTTGTAACATTAAAACTATTACCTATAAGTACAGTAATAATGGCATTTGGATCAAATTCGTTCCTAGTTATTGAAGACATAATTTTTTTATAGGAAGTCTGAGGCATGCAATGGTTTTGAGAAGAATGACTCAGATTGATGCTAAGTAATTTTCCTAACCCTTTTCCAAAACTATCAGAAAACATAATGGAGCTAACTTCTGTCTGAACTACTTGCAATGAACCTTGTTCACTGTCTGGTGGATCTTGATTGGGAATCGATGCCTGATCACTTCCTGACTGGGACGGCTCCTCCGTTGCCTTAGGTTGGAGAGCCTCAAGGTTGGATTCCTCTTGACAAGAATATTGAGTGGTGCTCAAAGTCACCGGGTCCACTCTAGCTGCCTCATCATTACACATTTCCACTAACTGGTTAGCAGCAAGAATGTGTTCCTTTATTTGGTTTTGAGAGCTCACATACTTAATATAAAGTAGATGTAGTGACTCTTCAAGTACCTCTATTCCAGATTGTAAACGTTGAGTGTCAATTTGATAAATGCTTTTACTA
The DNA here is from genome assembly GCA_937001585.2 of Brachylomia viminalis. NCBI lineage: Eukaryota > Metazoa > Arthropoda > Insecta > Lepidoptera > Noctuidae > Brachylomia > Brachylomia viminalis. The sequence goes on from OW443294.2 coordinate 2,936,124, forward strand.
TCCTCTAATTTAATTTCATAGTTTTTTAATTTATTTATTAGAAAAACACGTTCTTTCCTTAGTTTAATATTATTGGAACTGTGTTTTTGTTGTTTCCTGAATTTATTGCATTTATTTATTATTCTATTCAGTTTAGCATATTTTTTAATTTTATTTTGACTTACTTTATAACTACTAATGTTTTGTTTCAATAAAGAATCTTCAGTAAGATCTATTGTTATTAAGGAATTAGGGTTGCAATTGTTATTGAAAAATTCACTATATAAGTTATTAGTTTCCTTAGCTAGAGTACATTCTTTTTGCTTCTGTAACTTAGCAATTTGTACATTTGCATGAATCAATTCTTCCTCTAGGTCCCTAACCTTACACAAAGCCTCCTCATATAAGTTACTGCAGTTATTGAAACCATCCGTGACCAACCGTAGTTTGTCCCGTTCATCGACAACATCCAGGTATTGTCGGTGTAGGTCTACTAGCTCCTGCTAGCTAGCTAGCTAGCTTGTGTTCTTGTAAATGACTTTCTCGACTTCCTTCTCACTATCATCTATTTCCTGCAACAGCTGTTCACATTTACTGTTTGAAGCCTTAAGATCTTGAAGGGTCGATTTCAATTTAAGCTCCAACTCCTGAGCTACGGCCTTACGGGTCATCACGGGCATGGTTTCAGGAATAAGTACTGAAAATAGAATTAAGGAAACGGTGAGAACTAATTAGAGAGCCTAACAAAAAAATTAAATAAAAGGAAAGCTAGCAATGAAAGGAAAAATAGCAGAAGTTAGTGTTGCTTTAAAGGTAAATGAGGTAGGCTGCTGAATCTAATTGAAATACAACTGATATGATTAGATCAAGTACATAGTTACATTGATTCTATTGTCTTATGATTTTACTTTTGCTTATGTGGGTAGGTGCCTAGATTTAAATTCTATTCTAATTCTAGTTTTGCATAAAGATTGCAATTGAAAATAACGATAGTCAACGCTTTTGTCGTTATGTACAATAGAACACTATTAGAATTACAGTATTTTTATATTTCACAATAACAAGTTTCGTTAAGATTTATGTAGGTAAGCAGTGACTTAAGTCCCGTGTAGGGTGCCAAATCTAGCAAAAATTGTGATACCAATGTGTTAAAGAGTCTAAGTGACGATTGTCTGCTTATTATAGAATAAAAGTAACAATACTCCCCGTTTAAGTCCGCAGGTCGAGCATCAGCTGTTCGTAATAGGTTGCCGGTAACGGTAGACAACCAAACACTGTGTTATACTTTGTAAATTTGCAGGAAAACAGTAATCCAGAGTATTTATGTAGTTTTTTTACATTTAGATATATTATTACACCTTAATTACACTTAAAACTTAAATAAAACTAATTTTAAAATACGGAACAAAATTTTGACATGTCACTCAGGCAGTGTTGCCCTAAAAAAATCCAACTGAAACGTGTCTCAGAGGTCAAAGACTTGGGCGTGCGCTTTACAACTGATTTAAATTTCCGTAAACATTCCATTGATGTTTGTAAGAAAGCATACCGCAATTTAGGATTGGTCTTGCGGCTAGGAAACCAGTTCACGAACATCAGTGCTCTGAGATCGTTGTACGAAGCGCTTGTAAAAAGTCATTTGGAATGCAATGCTGTCGTCTGGTCGCCACATGAAGCCAATTACAAACTAATGCTAGAACGTATCCAGAACAAATTTGTGAGATTCCTATACTTAAAGCAGTATGGTGTGTATCCAGGGTATCCACTGTTGTATCCTACTCTATTTGTGCTGGGCATGGTAGGCTATAATAAACTGGAAGTAAGAAGGGAAGTAGCTCTCGCCACTTACTTATTTAAGATTATGCGTGGTAAAATACACAACCCAGGCGTTCTACAAACAATTGGGTTGTGTGTACCTGATGGGCACGGGGGGCGGCGGAGGCGGCCGCCGCTGCTGTGGGTGCCGCCCGCTCGCACCAACCTGCTGCAGCACGCGCCACTGACGCGCGCGCTGCGCACACTCAATGCAGTGTCGCAACAGATTGACTGCTTCAACTGTACTCTGAGTGAATTCACACGGGCCGCATTTTGTAAAATTACTCTTGGTTAAGGCAACTACATGACCTAAAGCGCGGTCTTCGTCGGACTGCATAGGAAAGAAAGAGAAGCGCGGTGGCACGGCGCTGGTAATTTATTTTTTTATATTAATTTATGGTTTTTTTGTTTGCGTTTAGGTCCTGTAAGCCCTTAATAATAATATTAATATATAATTGTAACACAGTTATTGTAAGTTTATATTGCTACACTATTGTATTAGGTAAGCCTGTGATGATAGTGTATGTGTCTTCAAATAAATAAATAAATAAATAAATCACTGGGAACGGGATCATCCCAATTTATCTTGCACAACCACAATTTTTGCATCAATATTTTAGCTACTACGACAGCCGGTGTTAAAATTCCTAAAGGATCGTATATTTGTGCGATTATCGACAACATTGAACGTTTACTTAGTAAAGTTGGTCTAACTACTCGTGTGGTAAAATGAAGTTCATCACATTTATTATACCAACCCAATCCTAAAGTTTTAGTTTGGCAATGTTCACCTAATGACAATTCTTTCGATATTTCGTGGTCACTAATATCAACGTTAAATAACCACTTACGCAACGGTAAACAAGCCGAGTTTAAAGTATTTCGTAACTTCTCACAGGTATCGAGTAAGCTATTTAAATCATTGTCACCTAGGATGACGTCATCAACGAAAAAATCCTCTCGGATTACTCTCGCAACCTGCTGATCCCCACATTCCAGCGCAAGCTGACGTAAGCATCTCATACTAAGGTATGGCGCAGACGCGGTGCCATACGTCACGGTGTTTAGGCGATATACACGTATTGGGTCCGACGGAAGTTTACGCCATAGTATCAGTTGTAAATCTCGTTGGTCTGGTTGTACAAGAAAATTCCGAAACATTTTCTCAACGTCCGCACAACCGACGTATTTATATTGTCTAAAGCGTAGTAAAAGGCTAAAAATGTCATTCTGAAGGGGTGGACCAATATGTTGAATATCGTTCAACGACTTACCGGACGACGTCGCTGCGCTTGCATCGAAAACAGTGCGCAGTTTAGTCGTACTGCTATTTTCATTAATAACGCCGTGATGCGGCAAAAAATAGTGAGGTGACTCATAAGTTCAACGCAACTCATATGACCGAGCCTTTCATATTCCTCCATAAAATCTACGTATTTTTCCCTAAAGTGTGGCAAACGAGCGAATTTTCGTTCTAACGACAACAAACGTTTTTCAGCCGCTGTGTAACTGTCTCCGAGCACATCAGCTGATTCCTTCAAAGGAATGCGTACGGAAAACCTACCATCTTCCATACGTTTTGTAGTTTTGACAAAAATGTCTTTGCACGCACGTTCGTCAGCACTAAGGATATTTTTATTAACGTTATTGTTTATTTCTTCGAGTTCCCAAGACATTTTCAACTGTGTGTCAATTGTTTGGGAGAAATGACATTGCACACTCTTAACTGGAAGTGTGTTATTATGTAAAGGTCCCGACATTACCCAACCCAAAGTTGTATTTTGTAAATAAGGTCCTTTATTCAACTTAATTTTGCCATCGCGCATTAATTCCCAGAACTTATCCGCGCCTATCAGTATATCGATATCTGACGGTGAGTGAAAGTTCGGATCCGCAAGTTGAATATTATCAGGTATACTCATATTATTTACATCGACACTAAATGTGGGTAATTGATTTGTAATGCACGGCAACACTAAACAATCAATGTTCATACAAAACGAATTTAACCTTGAACGTAATTTTATTTTACAAATGTGGGTGGACTGCGAAATTGATTGTCCTACCCCAACAACGTGATAAGTGGACTGTATTATCGGTACTTTTAAAGTTTCACATAATGATTTCTTTATGAAACAATGTTGACTACCATTATCAAGCAGAATGCGTACAGTGTGATATTTGTTATTATAATCTGCTATGTCCACTAACGCTGTGGACAGCAAAACGTTGGGTAATAACGAATATTCCTGATTACTCCTTTGCGGTTCTGAATGGTTAGTCGTAACGTGTAATGACGCCGAGACAGTGGAGACGTTAGCGGTGACCGGCTGTGCTAATGCACTCGACCCGCTCACCTGTGATGCGCCGTCTACCTGCCCATCAACGTGAAGCAAACTGTTGTGCTTTTTATCACACAGCCTACATGGCCCAAACTTGCATTCGTCAAGTGGGTGGGGGGTGCGTAAACAGTTGATGCACAGCTGATGCGTTTTAACTATATTATTCCTTTCTTGGACAGACGAATTAAGAAACCTTGAACAGGAATAAATCGCGTGATTACCATGACACATCACACACAGTACGCGGCTTTGTTTTGTTCTTGCGTTCGTATTACCCTTATTGTTATTGTTAGTAACGTTCGTAGCAACATGAGTATGTGTATATTGCTTCTTAGAGCGCGTTTGTTCGCTGCCTTTGTTCTCGTGGGATTTGTTATGGTTCACTTTAATCATTTCTAAGACGTCGGCCCTGTCCTTGAGAAATTTAAGCAAGTCATCCAGTTTTAAAGCTGACCTGGATCCAATTAACGAACTAGCTGTACCTTGAAAATCTTCCCATTCGCGTTCAGTAGCCTGATCTAATTTGGAAACGACCATGTAAATGATTAAAGTGTCCCATAAATCTGTTGATTCACCCAACGTTTTAAGGGCACGCAAGTTTCTCAAAACAATGTCTATTAAGTTCCTAATCTGGGAAGCGGACTCTTTATTTATCGATGGAATTTTAAATAATGCCTTCACATGATTATGAACCAATAGTCGCGGATTATTAAATCTATTCTCTAATAGCTCCCATGCATGAGAATAGTTATTGGCCGTAAATTCTAATGCACCTATGACGTGTGCCGCGGTACCGGACAATGACGATTTTAAGTAATGAAATTTTTGAACAGGGTCTAAATCATCGCGATCATGAATCATACTAACGTAAGAATTTTTGAACTCTAGCCAGCAATCGTATGAACCGTCAAAGGAAGGTATTTTGATATCGGGTAACTTTATGCCCATCGGCTTACATGTTGAAACACTAGACTTGTCAGATACCTCCTTTTTCAATAAAAGTTTCGCAGAAGCTACAACACGATAAAATTGATCTTCGAAACGATCTCTCTCTTCCAGCTGTTTTGCTAGATCGAGATCTTCTGCTACTTCTTCTTCAATTTTAGACTGTATTTCACTATACATTTCTATCAAACTCGAAGTACTCTCGACACGTAAATTTAATTCTAAAGACTGTTGATTAGTTAAGGGTAAAGTGAACTTTTTAACATACTTTTCAAACATAGTTAGTCGACCTTTTAAAACACCTCTTTTGGCTATTAAATCTGACAATTTAGGCTCACTCATTTTGGGAATTATGGAAATCAAGAGTACTTACAGTTGTAGATGCGTGCGAACCAAGGTGGGTGCCGTTGCGCAGGTAGGTACCGCCACTTGAGCACTGAAAATAGAAACACAGCACGAAATCAACACCTATCGAAGGGTGAGATGGGGAAACGGACGGGAAGTTCAGACCTGCCACTCCTGTCTCTCGATGCCTTAACGTGGCAGCTCTTCGCTCGATACGTGAATCTCCTCTTCGTATTTTGATGCGACGAATCTTCGGAGATTTCAAGCTTGAACTCCTTATCCGGCTCGAAGGACCACTTTATGTGCAGGAACGGGAGGCAGGTGCTCTTCAATGAATGATTTTATTGAACTTTTGCTGGCTATATGTTATATTTTAAAAATCGTCTTATTCTAACAGTGTGGTTTTGGTAATGAGAAAAAAAATTAAACATATCTTATAACTAATTTGGACGACGTGCTGTGATTGGTCGGAGACAATGGCAAGCTCTGATTGGTCGATAAAAAATGTGGTGTCACGGTGCGTCGACAGATGGCGATAGTAGTCGCGCCAACAGATGTATTTATTATATGCAGATTCTAGCTTACAAAATATTTTAAGTGCAAGGGGGCAGCTACAACAATTGCTTAGCTTGGGAACCTTTACAACTCATAAATGGGCATCAAATTCTTCTGCTATATTGGACGGTATTCCCGTGTCTCAGAGGCAGTTTGATGAGCTTGAATTACAAAATAAAGAGCGTAGCATGAAAGCTTTAGGGTTAACGATTAATATGGAAAAAAGATTGCTTTATAATTAAGTGTCCTAAATTCTCTAGTAATGAGTGCCCAACCAAAAGGGATATTTTAAGTCATATAGCAAGTTTCTATGATCCCATGGGTTTTATCAGTCCTATAGTAATTAAGGCTAAGGCAATTATGCAACAGCTTTGGTCAAAAAAAGTAGGCTGGCATGACGCTGCACCTGAAAGCATAAAGATTGATTGGCTTAAATTCCTTGAAGGTGTGTCTAAAATGCATCCAATTGAATTGACTAGAAATATTCCAGTTCCTGAGTCTGCTGTTGCAGTACAGTTGATTGGTTTCGCTGATGCCTCCAGCAGTGTCGGCTATGGGTGTTGTATATACCTACGCGTAGTTGATGAAGCGGGTAAGGTAACAGTTTCCTTAATCTGCTCAAAGTCGCGAATCAATCCTATAAGTAAAAAAAACACTGTACCGCGTCTAGAACTAAACGCTGCCCTTTTACTTTCCTTATTAATAGATAGAGTTTTTAATACATTCAAAGTGAAAATCAAAATTGATAATGTAATATTATATTCAGATTCGAAAATAGTTTTAGCTTGGCTTAAAACTGAATTAACTAGATTGTTACCATATGTTGCGAACAGAGTAAAGATGGTCAAAGAAAAAACATTAAATTGGAATTGGCAGTACGTCAAGTCACTAGAAAACCCTGCCGATTTAATTAGTAAAGGAGTAGATGCACGTGAACTGTCTTCGTGTTCCTTATGGTGGAACGGGCCATCATTTTTATATTCTAGTAGGTACACATTCGCGCCTAATGCGAATGTTACATTGCCTGCTGACTTACCTGAGCTGAGAGCGAGCTTAGCTCCCTCTGATGCAGCGGTGTCTTTGAGCATTCAAAGAGAGCATGACTGTTTCCAAGCTCTAAGCAAAAATTCTATACTTAATAAAATTATTAGGATAATGGCGTGCGTACTAAGGTTCATACGCAATGTCAAACCAAGCAATGATAAAGTTCAGGGTTCTTTTCTATATAGTTTTGAGTTAAAACAAGCATTAACGTTAATTATTAAAAATGAGCAAGCTATTCACTTCAAGGAGGAAATACATGCATTACAATGTAGTACAAAGGTCAATGGCCCTTTAAAACCATTACATCCCTTTTTAGATAGCCAGGGTTTAGTTAGAGTAGGGGGTCGACTTCAAAATACAGATTTTTCTTACGCTCAAAAGCATCCCATTATATTACCTAAAAGGTCTTATATAACGGAACTCATAATTACCCATGAACACTTAAGGCTATTACATGGAGCGCCTAGATTGATGCTGGCTCATTTAAATCAACAATATTGGATTGTAAATGGTGTAAGAGAAATTAAAAAGATAACACATAAATGTATAACGTGTGTCAGGTTGAAGACCAGCACCGCGAGGCAGTTGATGGGTTCCTTGCCCCAACAACGAATAACTGCCGCCCGACCGCCAAGGTTGGCATAGACTTCGCTGGCCCCGTAGATGTAAAAAATTCAAGATTGAGACGAACCATAGTCTCTAAAGTTTATGTTTGTGTTTTTGTTTGTTTTGTTACAAAGGCCATTCATTTAGAGCTTACATCAGATTTGACAACCGACACCTTTTTAGCCTGCTTTAAAAGATTTATCTCTCGCCGCGGGTTGCCCAGTGAAGTCTTTTGCGATAACGGCGGGTGTTTTAGAGGGGCAAGTAACCAGTTAGCTGAGTTGTACAAACTGAGCGCCTCTTCGAGTCATCAAACATTGGTGCAAAACTATACGGCTCAACAAGGTATACAATTTCATTTCGTGCCGAGTTACTCGCCAGTGTTTGCTGGGCTCGCAGAGGCAGCCGTAAAAAGTATGAAATTTCATTTAAAAAGAATTGTTTTAAAAGCGTTATTAACATACGAACAATTAAACACTGTTTTAGCACAAATTGAAGCTGTGTTAAACTCTAGGCCATTAATGCCTATGTCTTCTGATAGTGCAGACTTTAGTTATCTCACTCCAGGTCATTTTTTAATAGGAAATTCTCTAGTTGCTTATCCGGAACCTAATATTACTGACACTTCTATTATTGGACTTAAGCATTGGCAAGTGTGCAATAAATTAACACAACAATTTTGGAATGTATGGCACAAATATTATTTAAATACCTTACAATGTAGACCAAAGTGGCGGGATGATTTGCCTAATGTAACTGAAGGTATGTTAGTTATTTTGAGAGATCCAAATGCTCCTCGTTTGTTTTGGCCAATGGCAAGAGTAGTACAAATCTTTCCTGGTAAAGACAGCAAGGTCAGAGTCATAAAGGTAAAAGTTCCCAATGGAAAGGTCTATACTCGCTCTTTGTCCAGTATATTTGTTTTGCCCATATAGGATAATAATGGACGGATGGATGATAATAATAATGGATGGATGGATTTATTTTTATATACTCGCAACATTGGATTTGAGTTGTCAAGAGAGATCTGTGAAAGTAACGTACGCAAGTTGTTTGTCCTTAAAATCTACATTATACTTTTTCGAGAAGTTAAGAGTTTGCATTTACAGTCAGTCATCACGCACCCTACCCTACCACCGACGCCAACGACCAAACCAGCAAATCCTACAGTCCACACAATAAGATCCCAACAAAAATAACCCAGGTATATTACCTGTTAAACAAGGACAGGCGGTAATAGAGAAAGATAAGTGGACCGTAGTTAAGGTATTAGATTTTAAGGCGATAGATTATGATTTAACGATAAATATTAATAGATATAAAGAATTTTGTAATATAATTGTAATTCATAAGCCCTACGAAAATGAGCCCCAAAATATGAAATTACATGTAGAATACTTACAGAAAATTCAGACAGCTCATTCCATCAAAACGTTTCAATTTCAAAGGCGGCCTCATTGATCCTCTTGGCTCAATGATTAAAATACTTACCGGTAACTTAGCCCATGAGGACGCGATTATGTACGATGATCAAATAGCACAGTGTAACGGAACGTTACATGGAAATACATCTTGTGATTGTGTTTGTTAAATGGCAATAGATTGTGTATCAATGCTTTGTTCTTTGTTTGTGTACGACTTGGAACGCGCCGTGACGCCGCACGCGCGGTGTGGGGCGAGTGTTCGCATAGAACGAATGAGGTGAACGGGATTACGCCCGCACCGCTGACGCGAGTCCACAGCAGTCACTTCTAGGCTGATGTGAGAGTGTACGTATCGCCTTGAGTCCTGTCGAGCGCCCTAGCAGACACGACTAATTATAAAAAATAAATAACTAACAATAAAGCAAAGTGGTAATCCCGATTTAGGGTAAGTTTTAAATAGCACACAAAACAAGCAAATCATGATCATGTAATTTATTGCTAATAATTATTCTGTGTACTACTATAATATATCATGTATTTCTTGTTTTATTACATTCTCTGATGCTTATTTCATCTTATTTAATATGTACCTATCATTTAGGAATGGCCTCAGAAATTGCTAATAATGCTGTATCATGCTACTTAATTTTCTTCTACCTTCAAGTAAAATATTATTTTTTAAATTTGAATTCCGAACGTTTTAACGTATTCATAATTATTGTTTTTGCTGTTTTCTTTTTGCTCTTTGTGTAAACTCCGTTCTGGTCAGTACCACCACGTCAATACTACTACAATTAATAGGTACTTTCTTCTTGTTGTCGTCGGCGGTACCCCAGCACGGAAGTTATCAGGCCAAGTTCTAATCAGCTGGAACGGTGGTTTCCAGGTTCGCATTTTGCACTGCAAGCTTCCATCGGCAACAGTTCCTGCGTCCATGTCAACGGCTCGCCTCCAACAGCTGAACAAGTCTGCCAGCCGCGCCGATTTTATCTACCCGTGACGCCATCGTACAGCACGACACTGAACTTCGGCCAACTTCCATCTCCGGCAGCAGCGGAATACCGCGTGCAACTACAGGGGAGTACCTATCCCTGCAGAAGTGACAACAGACGTCCGTAACCCACGACCTACAAATCCTTGTGTGCCTCCGGCTTATTTAGCTGGGTTTTTCTTTAATAAACACTTGCAAAGGTACACACCCGTTTTCTTATTCGGTCGCCAATTGTTAGGTGGGAATCGAACGGGTGGAGGCTACAACAGCTAAAAACTGGTCAAACACACGTAGATAAGAAAATAACCATAATTTCAAAAATGCTTGACTCTATTACCAATAAATCTGCATCTATACAAGGAAATATTCATATCTTGGATGAACGCATGAAACGCATAGAGAAAATAGTAAAAATATAGGTACCAAAGAAAATAACCTTATGTACTCTATTTATGTTTTAAGTATGTTTGATATGTTTATATGTTATTTTAAGTCAATTTATACTGTTTTAAATGAGATCGAAACTGCTTTATCATATACAAAAGTGTCTGTTGTACACAGAGTACACAGAGAGTGCTAAGAGTTGTTCAAACAAATGGCAAAGTGTCATAAAAATTATGGCAATCTTTAGGTAAAACTGCTTTTAGTTGTTGCAGGTGGTTGTACTTCGTTACTTTAATTGGAATTTTGTTAGGATGTAGTGGAGGATAGATTGGTTCCGAAGCTAGTACCCTAGGTCTGTTCGGTAAAGGAATCCACTGTTCGTCAAAACCCAGTTTAACTTCGATTGTCATAGTATTGTACTTTATTACTCTGATATCTACAACCTGTGGATCGCCAGCTTTGCTGCCTGGTCGAATACTTTTATAAAGCATATTTTCAGGTCGGGCATAATCTTTAACAAATTCATGATCTACATTAATTGCTTCATAAGGGTTAGTGCTTCGTGCCTCCTTAGTAATCGTGACATAATCACTGGGCAAATGTATTTCCCGATTTTTGAGTTTTCGCTCAATAGCACTGTGAACCGAGTCACACTCCATCTGAGTGTGACCTGGTTCTAAAAATTTTTGCGTAATGATTACGTTATGTTTCTTGCTCAAAAGGAGAAGTGCATTTGCCAGCACACAATTACGATTCCGGTATGTGCACCCGTCGGAGTAAATAACAATTGGTAACTGATGTGGAATACAATGTCTTTCCAAATAATCAATTAAAAACGTTGCAAAAGTGCTAGACGTTAAATCAGCAGAAGTTTCGTCGAACCAATAACAACTGCAGTGCTTGGTTATTAAATTAAAAACAGTGAAATTATGGCACGTTAACTTTGTCTTGAAATACAAAGCACTAGCAGTAAGGTAAGGACAAACCTTCACAGCCTCTAAATCCATAGTTAAAAGTATAAATTGTCCAGCAGCTGCTTTTTTCTTGTCCTCTTCTTTTTCTTGTCTAGCCCTGTTTTTCTTAATTATATGAATTTGGTAATCTGATTCATTTAAATTACCCGAATTGTAACTTGAACAGGTGTCACACATGTCCTTTTTAAGCGTAAATAGTGACAAATTTTTGTCATGAAAATTCTTTTCAAATGTAAATCTACTAACATAAGGTTGACTAGTTTCAGTGCAGTATTTCTGAGACGCTTTGTATAAGTCGGAAAGAGAACGATAGGTTGGTTCTATGAAGAGTTTAGCTGTATCTTTTCTTGCGTAATGCGGCGGCAATTTTGGCAAACTTGTAAAAAAATTGTTTAAAATCGAAAGTTTCGTTTCTACTTCTGCTCTTGGAGTCTTTGTTTTAGAATCGTATATTGCATCATGGTTTGAAGTCATGCCAAACTCACTCTTTTTTACCCATGCTTGAACAGTGAACGATCCCAGTGATAAGGTGTTTAAAAACATTTGTTTATATACCTGTACTTTATTTGAACAGTCCTTCTCAATCGGCAAAAAATATGATAGGGTTCCCTCCCGCCTAGTTGGTTCACTAGCCGATTTAGTCTTCCGAGATGTACTAGATCGTGTCACCAATCCCGTAACGTAAACTCTTCGTTGATCCCAGGTCATTTTCTTCCAAAAATTGCTATGTATAACCTTTCGACAATCCTCAGTGAACCTATCACAGCCTTTTACCTTACTCTTCTTACAAAAATTAGAGACGCAAGTTGGTCTTAGTCGTATTGCTTGTCTTACAGTATCTTGTTGGAACTTCCTATCTTTTGGTTTAGAATATCCTACATACTCTTCACCTCGCATTCGCTTCAAAAAAGCCTTATTCCTTTTCCAAGATTTATGATCAGCATTGTGACGACGTTTTCGACCTTCTTCCATATCTCCATAATCTTGTTGGTCCTCAGTCACCAATACTTCAGCAGAACTTCTTTCTTCAGGAATTTGGTAAACATCATCCGATGTAGATTGGATCCGATCCGGTCTGTTAAACGCAATCAATAAATCAAGATCACTGGTAATGTCCAACAACGCCGGAACCGATGGCGACTTTTTTAGGGAACTAATCATATTGTTTGTATCATGTGTTAAATCAGATAATGAAGACCTTACTACGAGACGACGACGAGTGCTTGAATATAAAGAAGCAGATTCATAATCATTATTGTCAAGGATCTCTGTGGGTTCAAAGCTACAGACTTCTGGTGGACTTAAAACATTGATGTTGGCGTCGATAGCTTCCTTTGGGTTGGCATTAGGGTTGAGATCGCTTTGTTCAAGACTACAGCAATTGCCAGAAAAAGGCGTGTTGATGTCATCTTCAGGCTAAAAATAAATAAATAAATCATTATTAAATGTAAAGTTACGGTGTTCTTACAAAGTAGGTTCCTATTTATGCAAAGCGGAAGAACTTTATACGCAAAACCTTCACATGATTTTAATATCTTACCATTTCGTGTTGATGTCCAAATATCTGTTCATTTTCCTCAGCAGTAGAATGTCTTAGGTTTGTTACCAAATTATCTTGTTTAAGTTCGCTAAGAATCCTTTTGCTTCTCACTCCTTGTAGAAATCGAGCCATAGCGGTAGTAATAATATTGTCGCTCTATAAAAAAGATTAGGTAATATTAATATTAATAATTAATGACTAAACATCAGTATTTTTATGTTAGAACGAAATAAGAGTTATGGTTCTATACCTACTAATACAAAAGCAGTTGCTTTTATCTACTTAAAATGTACAAATCAAATTTGTAAACTCGAACAATAACTTCTACCTTCTTGGAACACACCAATAAAACTTACGATAACATAATAATCTTATGATATTTTTGTAGTATAAAACTTAATTTAAGTAGATGATCAACAAAAGCTGTATTTTTATTCATATAGATCGGAAAAAACGAGAAGACTTCATCAACTTTAAAAACCTACTTAGGTATTTGAAAAACGTATACATTAACCTTATAAATTACAAAAAAAAAACAAGAAGAAAACACTTCTGTATAAGTTTTAACTGTATGAGCATTATATTAGGCAAAAAATAATTACCTGGTATAACAAAAATCCCACTATTTACTTTAAAAACAACAAAAACACTCTTCCCGCAAACTTTCACGTTGCAACTTGCTCCGAATTCAAACGAAATGACAGAAGAAAAAAGGTAAGTGAATATCGCATGATCCCTTGTATCTGTCTCACTCACGCATTTCTATGAATTATCCTTCCTAGACGCAAGCAGGCCCATTCAGTCGGCCGGTAGCTGCGTGAAAGTAAGGACGTATCCAGCAGGAGTGTAGATAGGAGGTCTTGACAGAAATAATTACGTTAGGGTTATTTAGTAGTTATTGTTATTAGTTTCTTAGATGATATTGTCAGCAAATTTGATGCACATTTGCTTAATAGTTATTGTCAGTTATTAATAACTCGTTAATAAATAAGATATGAAGTTAGCTGCTATTGCCTGCTCACGCAAACAATTATTTAAAGTCTATCTACGTAAAAAAAGTAAAATCGCAAAAATGTCAGTTAGGAGTTCTTGTCACTTCATCGTCGATATGTATATGAATGTTTGTTTCATTTTCACCCAAAAATACTAAACTGAATTTAATGGAACTTTACAGCATACAGTAGAATAACACATCCCTACTAATATTATAAATGCGAAAGTAACTCTGTCTGTCTGTCTGTCTGTTACGCTTTCACGTCAAAACTACTGAACTGATTTTAATGAAATTTGGTACAGAGATAGAGTTGACCTTGAGAAAGAACATAGGATAGTTTTTATCCCGGACTTTTGAAGAGTTCTCTTGGAAAGGCGATATAACCGAACTCGACGCGGGCGCAGTCGCGGGCGGAAAACTATTAGGCTGTAATTTAAAAGCAATATTGTATAAACTGACTTAAGTTACGCGAGTAAAGTCGCGGGTTGAAGCTCGTATTCAATATACAGGCTGGCCCAAAAGTCGTGGATCAAACGCAACTAGGGGTTAGGTGGGGTCATCAGCTGCAAAAAGTTGTTCTACGGGAGGTCCTTAAGATCAACCCCTGCAGAGTATAATTTATTTTGAGTTTTTATGAGAAAATTGACTTTTTTTAACTAATTCTTATTGAAATTCGAAAAAATCTACATCCTGTATCTTTTTATAATTTTCACTAGATTGGTACTGATGAGTCTTTGCCTTAGACATGCTATTTACGGTTGTTTATTGGGTGTGTTGAAGATAATATTAAGTTTTACGAATTTTTTTTTCTCAAATCATAACTTTTCATTTACTTTGGACCTCACTGTGAAAAAAAAATACTCTACCGAAAAGTGACCCTGTGTTACAAGTTTTGGCGCATTTAATAGGGATTCCGAAAAGGTATTACACATGGCCATGAGTGGCTCTAATATCTTTCTAGGACGAAAAAACAAGACAACGATTGTGAAATAATTGTTTTATTAAGCAAAACATTTTACAATAAATGCTCAAAATTCCTGCCTCTGACCATAATACATAATCTGCACCGTCTAATAAAATTCCTCCGTAACTTACGGAATGCACCTCTGTTGTTAGTAACATGTAACCTAGCAAATTCGAGCTTTTGTCGTAGTTCTTGTTCGCTATTGTTCTCTCCTTGGTAAACTATTTCTTTAAAATAGCCCCAAAGAAAAAAATCTAATGGATTTAAATCGGGCGACCGGGGTGGCCACGCAATATGTCCGCCTCGACCAATCCACCGGTTGGGGAAGCGCTCGTTCAAATGATCTCTAACTGCTCGAGCGTAGTGAGGCGGGGCGCCATCATGTTGCAGCCACATTTCTGCTATTCTTTCTTCTGGAACTTCAGCTTCGTTAAGGATATGGTTTAAATTATTTTGCAAAAAATTTAAATACTGAGCACCATTCAGCCTTGCTGGCATTTCATGCAGCACCAACTGCTGGCCAATTATACCAGCCCACATGTTAATACCAAACAGATGCTGGAATCTATCATTTCTTATGATATGGGGGTTTACTCTGGAGTAAAAATGTAGATTGTGGATATTGAATACTCCCATTCTTCTAAAAGTTGACTCATCCGTCCATAAAACCTTGTTGAAGAACTGCGGATCCTCTCTGTGGTATCTTAGCATCTCTCTGCAAAACCGCACTCTGGGTTCATAGTCACTGGGCAGCAAAGCTTGCACCCTTTGCACGTGGTAGGCGTGTAATTTGTTTCTGTTAATGACACGTTGCACCGTCGATCTTGGAATCCCGAGATTACGGGATATTTGGCGTTGACTTATACTAGGATCCAATCTTAATTCTCTCAGCACTTGATCTTCATTTTTAAATTGCCCCACTGGTCTGCCTGCTCTCGGAGCATGCTGACCGGGTAAGACTCCCTCCATGTACGAATTATGTACGCGCATAAAGACTCTGTAGTCCGGAAAACGATCACGGTTAGGGTAGCGTTGACGATATTCCCTGGCAGCAGCCTGGGCATTACCGTCGCAAAAGCCATACAGGTAATACATTTCTGCATACTCCCGTTGGGTGTATTCTCTCCTCGCAGCAGCCATCTGTCCACTTTTGTAGCCAATCCGTCCGATTCCGAATCTAGTCCGATTCACACAGCACTGGTCACAGGTAGGCAATCTATCACAAGTCCGAAAAACAAAGCGTAGGTCAAAGGAAAGAAACTGATCACAAGTCGCCGTAAAACCGAGAAAAAGAACACGTGCGTACTCATAGGCAGGAAGCGAGTCACTAAAGAACACTAAACATTCTAAAGAAACATGCTCACGCGCATCCCCCGACCCCGCCTCGGCCGGCCCGGCCTTTTGTTTCCTAGAAAAGATATCGGTACCTGAAATGACGGGCACACCGGCCTTTTATTGACAAAGGATTAAATGGTTAGTGTAAAAGAGAGGTAGAGAGTCTTTGTCATTAATTGTATTAGTTCCAGTTTATTTTTAAATAAGCCTAACCGAGTTTTATGGTTGGATTAACTTTGGCCTTGCTACGAATAATCGTCCTTGAAAGATATTAGAGCCACTCATGGCCATGTGTAATACCTTTTCGGAATCCCTATTAAATGCGCCAAAACTTGTAACACAGGGTCACTTTTCGGTAGAGTATTTTTTTTTCACAGTGGGGTCCAAAGTAAATGAAAAGTTATGATTTGAGAAAAAAAAATTCGTAAAACTTAATATTATCTTCAACACACCCAATAAACAACCGTAAATAGCATGTCTAAGGCAAAGACTCATCAGTACCAATCTAGTGAAAATTATAAAAAGATACAGGATGTAGATTTTTTCGAATTTTTATAAGAATTAGTTAAAAAAAGTGTATTTTGTCATAAAAACTCAAAATAAATTATACTCTGCAGGGGTTGACCTTAAGGACCTCCCATAGAACAACTTTTTGCAGCTGATGACCCCACCTAACCCCTAGTTGCGTTTGATCCACGACTTTTGGGCCACCCTGTATACTAACCCCGGCCGAGCTCGCGGCCGAAGTGGACGCGTGTCGCGTACTGTGAGCGCCGAATACGCTGATATCGACGCCGCTTTCTGCCAGCATTTGTTTTATCCATCTGCTGATACTTTGCGTGGTAGCAGGTTTGTGTGGCCGTTTGTACGTTACAACAGATTATTTGTACTCTCAGGTCTTATGTTTTTAGTCATAGAAATATAATCTGAGAGAGCTGTAGCTGGGCAAATACCCATATTTTCCCTGAAGTATGGCAGGAACAAGATCGGCTGGTCTCTACCGGGTGCGGATGTCTTAATGATGTCAGTTATAGCAATTTTGATGCCGCTATCCGAGAAATGTATGTTCTCGAGTTTGATCAAGGAAAGTGTCTGTACCCTGTGAGCTGTACAAATTGCTAATAGAATCACAAGTTTTTTTGTGATTTTTTCGAGTGAGAGCTTATTGTTAGGGAACCATGTTGAAATAAAGTTTAACACTACTTGGGGATTCCAAGTGGTGGAATACTTGGGTCTTAAGGGTCTTAATTTATACGCACCTTTAAGGAGACGCTTTATAGATTCGTCTGAACCAATATTATTACCTATAAAGGCTGACAAAGCTGAACGATGGGAATTTAGACTGCCATACGCACAACCGCTATTAAATTGTGACGTTAAGAAGGAGAGTAAGGACGATTTAAAAGGGTCAAATACATTAATCTGGTTAGCGATACAATATTGCCACCAAAGCTTAAGTGTTGTATTGTATTGCTGAATAGTGCTGTTAGAAAAGGATGATAGCATCAGTGTAGCCGAGTCTTCACAGGCACCCCGTCGGCTAAACGCCTGCCGGAGAGCCTCGCGACACCCAGGGTAAGGTTCTTGTGCAAAGGGTGGCAGTCTCTGAAATGAGATTGCAAGAGGTTTTTATTGGGGTTTAAATAAACAATATCGGAGACTATAAGGTTTTGCAATAGTGGAAACCATGGTTGTGATGGCCAGTTGGGATATATTAATATGCCGTACGCATTGTCATCGATTATTTTTCTAAGGCATTTTAATATTAGGGAAAATGGTGGAAAAGCGTAGAAGTAATAGGTATGCCAGTCTGCCGTGAATGCATCTACGGAAACTGCGTCAGGGTCTGGATTCCATGAGATAAATCTGGTACACTTCGCATTATCGCGAGACGCAAATAAGTCTATTTCAGGATGGCCAAAATGTTTTACGATTTCTTGGAATGCTTCATCGGATAGTGACCATTCAGTATCCGGATTAACTATTCTAGACGCGGCGTCTGCCTGGTTTTCTTTGGCATTCACGTATGATGCATACACCCAAAGGTTGCGCTGTTCACACCATTTCCAAAGGGACCTAGTCAAGTCTTTTAAGTGGGGGTATTGAATACCCCCCATACGATTCACATAACTAATCGTAGTAGTGTTGTCCATGCGAAGTAATATTGTACAGTTGGTTACATCGCTAGCAAATGACTTCAGGCCCAAAAAGGCTGCCATCAGCTCTAAATAGTTAATATGAAATGCTTTTTCTGATGACTTCCATTTACCATGTACTTGAGCGTTCTTACAGAAAGAACCCCAACCTGACCTCGACGCATCGGTATAGATTTCGATATCAAAGTTTGGCTGTCGCATAAAATTGCGTGTTGTATCAATATTTGACAACCACCAGTACAAATCCTCTAATATAGTATTAGGGAGCTTAATTTTGGCTTCATAATCATAATTATACATAAGTAACGCTAGAAACTTCTGTCGCTCTAAGGCTTTAGTGTATGTCCAGGCGTATTTAACGGCTGGGCAAGCAGCAACTAATATACCGATTAGACGAGCTAATTCGCGAATGGAGCAAGGCTGTAATTTTGTAAATTTTGTAACCAACTCGGCAATGTTACGTCGTTTATCAAATGGCAATTCTATGTTAAGGTTTTTGGTATCATAACAAAATCCTAAATACTTGCAGGATTGTCGTGGGTTTTAACATACTTTTATCGTAATTGACAACAAATCCTAGAAACTCGAGTAATTTCAATGTTTCATTTACGTTATTAAGACACTCCTTATATGTATTTCCGATACATAAAATATCGTCTAAGTAACATACTGACTGAAAACCACGGTGTCTGAGGTAAGTCATGACTTCCTTTATAACCTTAGTGAATACTCGTGGGGCTACGGATAAACCAAACGGCATGCAATTAAAGCCATATGTAATTTTTTTTTTGCGAATTATTAGGCTGAAATTGAAATTTTAAATATTTACGGTCAGCAGGCCTAATGGCTAAAAGGAAATACGCATCTTTCAAGTCGATGGTGGCCAGGTATCCATCACGTGGTATCAATTTGCATGCTGTTCGGTAATCCTCCATTTTAAAATGTTCACACTTGATCAGTTTATTTAAGGGTTTTAAATTTAATAAATATAAAGCGTTTATCGCCGTTAGGTTTCAAAGTGAGGAATATTTTAGATATAAATTGATCTTTGGTCACGTTACACTCTGAGATAGCCCCTAATGATTTTAGTTTGTTAATAGCAGTCATCATATCTGATTTCTCAGTATTTGATAGATTATTTTTAGGTATTGTTGATTGACTTACATGCATATGAAAAGGTATAGGATAACCCTTTTTTAACCAATCAAGAATAACATTGTTGTTGGTTATTTTTAACAATCGGTCATAAAAGTGGGTAAGCCTACCCGCATGTACGTGTATTAACGAGGAGTCTGAGTCGGAGCCCGCGATTTGTCCTGCGACGCAGGGCGTTGTGACGTCTGCGCTGACGACGACGTGTACGGACGGCGATTCCCTGCCGTCGTCGGCCTTCTGTATGCACCCCCCCCCCCCACCCCCCCCCCCACCCCCCTGCGCTTGCAGGAGCTTACAATTGTCTGGTACAAGGTACTCTTTTAGTAGGCTGTCTTTATTTTCTTTTGGCATTCCTTTCCTTAGTAAAGGAAGCCACAATTGCGATAGATTGCAGTGAATGCTGTCGCCATAGTCAGGCGAGTCGGACGTGGATTCGCCGAGGGCAGACAGTAGATCAGGGTCTAACTCAGGATCTACACTGTCAGTGGTTTCCTCTTGAGGGCAGGGTTCTGCTTGACTGACGCGTTGGTCAGGGTTATCACCGGATTCCGGTTCCGCGTCTTGTAATATATCGGGTGGCACGGATATTGGCTCCGTAAAGGTTTCAATATTGTTGCCTAGGGCCACCTCAAGATCTTCGTTACCTAAAATTAAGCCCGAAGCACCGCGTTTTGCTTCCGAAGAAATGTTTTATACACAGCACAACCAAGACCAGTGTTACCCTGACTACAATTCCTACTATGAAGGTGAGTATAATAATAATGTACAACTTAATGGTGAAGACTACAGCTACACGCAGGAGTCACCTGTGGATCGACCAAGCCATCAGGATTTTCCCCAGAACGAGGAGCCACTGAATCAAAGCTAGTAAAGACTGTTCACCTCAACAACCAAGGTAAAGACCATCTCCCTTATATAGAGTTGCCAGAATTCCAAGGTAAATTTTTATTAGATACGGGAGCTTCGCGCTGTATGATATCACCTGACGTAATAGCCGGTACTAATCTTGAACACTGCGTTGAGCGCGAGCCATTTCAAGTAAAAACTGCGCATGCTGTTACTCGTCATGAACATGTTGCTATTTTACCTTTACCCCCACAGTTTAAGACAGACATACATCATAAATTTTTACTTTTCGATTTTGACCCAAAGTATAAAGGACTAATAGGAATGGACCTGTTAAAACAATTAGGGTGTAACATAGATTTTAAAAATAAGCTATTGCAAACTTATAATACCGAAATACCAATTTATTTCGATTATCCAGTAAAAAGACTCAAAATTGAACCTAATTGCGATAAGTTTATAACAGTAAAGACGAATTGTATGGACGGTAACTATATCTGCGACGACTTTAATTGGTTTAAAAGACTCAGTCACCCGCCGCTGTGGTAACGGTAAAAAACGGAATTTTTAAAACATCTATAATTAACTTGACCAATAAAGAACAAGTAATTAGTAACAATTGCCACCTACCCCTTGAGCCTTTACCGCCACAATTGACAAATCAAAACAAAACACACAAAATTAACACCCTTCAAACTAAAACTGACATTGACAAAGAACTTTACGAAAACTTAAAGAAAATTAGAACCAGCCATATGAATGAAGAAGAAAAACGTGAGGTTACTAAAATTTGTTACCAATACCGTGACGTATTTCACTCTGAGAACATACCGTTATCTTTCACACATACTGTAAAACATGAACTAAGACTAACTGACGACACACCTATTTTTGTTAGAAATTATAGACAAGCCCCGCAACAACGTACAGAAATTAAAAAACAAATAGACAATTTATTAAAACAGGGAATTATACGGGAAAGTATTTCACCCTGGTCTTGCCCTGTCCATATCGTCCCCAAAAAACCCGACGCTTCAGGGAAGGTTAAATGGAGACTTGTTATAGACTATAGACGACTGAACGATAGAATTGTTAAAGACAAGTACCCGTTACCGAACATCAACGACATACTTGATAGATTAGGACGCGCACAGTATTTTACAACCCTTGATCTAGCAAGTGGTTACCACCAGTTGGAAATGCACCCCAACGACATAGAAAAAACAGCGTTTACTACAGAAAGAGGTCACTGTGAGTTCTTAAGAATGCCGTTTGGTTTGAAAAACGCTCCGAGCACTTTTCAGCGACTTATGGGCCATATTCTTAGAGGAATAGACAACGTATTCACCTATTTAGATGATGTCATAATAAGTGAGGTGTCACTTCAGAGTCATAACGAAAAACTCAAGTTAGTATTTCAGCGATTCAGAATGCATAATCTCAAAGTGCAACTAGATAAGTCAGAAATCCTAAAAAAGCAGGTGAATTTTCTAGGACATGAATTGACTGACCAAGGACTACAACCCAACAAAGACAAGATAAAAGCAGTTTAAAATTTCCCAGTACCACGAACACAAAAGGACATGAAGTCTTTCCTAGGATTAGTAGGTTATTACCGAAAATTCATTAAAGATTTCGCGAAGCTTACAAAACCGTTAACAGCCTGTCTTAAAAAGAACGCAAAAATTGTTCATAGTAACGAATTTTTAGATGCAGTTAACAAGTGTAAACAAATTTTGACTAATGCCCCCCCAATATTACAATACCCTGACTTTGACAAACCATGTATCTTGACAACAGACGCATCTGACTTTGCGTTAGGCGCAGTTCTATCGCAAGGCAATGTTGGTGCTGATAAACCAGTAGCTTTCGCTTCAAGAACGTTATCAGAAACCGAAACTCGTTACTCGACAATAGAGAAAGAATTACTCGGGATAGTTTGGGCCATCAAATATTTTAGGCCCTATTTGTACGGTCGGAAATTCACCATCTATACAAACCATAGACCTCTGACATGGCTGATGTCTTTAAAAGACCCCAACTCAAAATTAACACGTTGGAAACTAAAGCTAGCAGAATACGACTATAAGGTAGTTTATAAAAAGGGTACACAAAACACTAACGCTGATGCGTTATCCAGAGCCAAAATTTCTCACAACAGCATAGATTCTCTAGCTGTTAATCTTGACGATAACGACGACGACGAGATTATAAACAGAATATTCGAGAACGCACGTAGACAAGCAGAGATAAATAATGACCGAGACGACAACAATGACGGACTTACCAATAATAATACCGAGGTACCAATCGACAATAGTAACTACCCTAGTAATAATAACGACGTAGAAGAAAGAAGTACTACTGCCGTGGTATAACTAAAACGCCGTTATCCGACATCTGGCCGATTTTTAACTTTTGATGCCATACTAATGAGAAAAAAAATATCTATCGATCTGTGTTTGCGAATTTTCAATACCTTGAATAGTTTTTGAAATAATAATTTTAAGAATGCCGTTAAGTAAATATTTTTTTCGTGTGAAATAAGCAAAAATGCCATTAAGTAACTTTGTGAGTCTATACAGCCGCTAAGGTTCATTAACTCATATTTTTATTACAAATTTTTCATATGGTTGCTTCTCTAGATTGCCGTTAACAGTCTTTTGTACATTATAAAGCGGTAAAGGTTCTTTAACTGTTTTATTGTTATTCTTTTTTTACTACAGAACTTTACTTTTGTTAAGCTATAACGTCGTTAATTGAAAATGCTAGACTTAGATGTGATTAACGACGTTTAACGGCGTTATAGGTTAATATTTGACATCCTTATATTTTGACTTTAACGTATGTTAT
Organism: Brachylomia viminalis; assembly: GCA_937001585.2. Lineage (NCBI taxonomy): Eukaryota > Metazoa > Arthropoda > Insecta > Lepidoptera > Noctuidae > Brachylomia > Brachylomia viminalis. The sequence goes on from OW443294.2 coordinate 2,959,371, forward strand.
AAGCCAGTAGCGGCATTTCCAAAACTAAACAATAATTTACTGTCCGTCATTATTAGCCTAAAATGATATTATCTCACACTAATACACTACAAAGCCGTTAACTGATCTCGCGCGGGGCGGGGGACAGCGCGCAGCGGCTACGTATAATTGATCCAGTTGCAAGATCAGGGGTCGGGGGTGAAACTAGTGCATCGCAGGCGCTTGGTGGGTAAGGACGCGTGTCGCTCCGGGTTTGTTCCCGCCAATTTCGCAACGAAATGGCGAACCGTCACTTTAGGTAAGTTGGTTTTTACTTACTTTAGCTCGGAATAATTTTGTGTTCATTATTAATAGGTACCTACTTTACATGTCCGCTTTTTATTGAAATATACATACAAAACAATTTGTTTGCCAGTAAATTTTGCTAATAATAAAAATGTGAAAGTTTATTAGTTTGTTACTCCTTCACTCAAAAACGAATAGATCTTGGCATGTAGGTACATAGATAGCAGATCGAGTCGCTTGATTATGCGGGTGGAACCACGGAGCGCGGTTAGTTTTTAGCATTTTTTGTGTATTTAGTACCTACACACACTCAGTATTTTATTTTCTTGTTACAGCAACTCTGTTATTTCCAGCAGAGCCAAAAATATTTTAAATATGGTTAAGGAAAAACCTTTGACTAATTCTGAGCCTGAACTTTCCAAACGAGAAAAAAGCATTTCAGATATGGATAAAGAAAAACCTGTAACTACTTCTATAATTGAGCTATCACAACCTGAGCATGGTCCGATTAACTATGTTGATTACTGTTACGCGGAGCCTTATTCGATGACCAGCAGCATTTTTGACACATTCTGCGAGACGCAAACTACATATAATTCTCATAATATTTTGAGTTTAAGTACATTAGAACAGCCTCTATTCAACGAAAGTACACTCCATCAAACTATTACAAAGCATGTCGTCAACACACCCATCGAAGTAGATTTAACATGCAACGAATTAATGCCACCAGATGATTCTCCGCTTGATAAAGAAATCCAATTGAATTCGAAAGGAACGTGTGAAAATTGTCCACCTGATTTTGATTCAGACGACTCCGTTATTGACAAAGATTACTGTCCATCCGATTCCTCAGAAAGCCCCATGTCTGATGTGTCTGAAAGGAAAAGAAAAACAAAGAGGCTGCAAACAGGATTGTCAACTGATGTCGCAAAGACTTCAACTACTTCTAAAAACAAAATCCAAGCTTTGGAGCGAAGAAGTCGAGAGTCAACTGGTGCGAAAACTACGCCCGAGCGATCATGCAAACGTAACAATACCGATGATGGCAATTACCGTTCCATATTGCTTGTGGATGATGGAGTTCCAAAGAATTTTAATTTGAAGCGAGGACGTAGAAACTCAATTGGTGCTACTTGTCGTAAGGAAACTACGTCCGAGCGCCCTTGCCTCCGCAAGCGCAGCAATACCGTTGATGGCAATTATTATTCCACATTACCAGAGATACTACAACCACTACGCAAACGAAGGAAATATGACACCCCTTTACAACAGCGGAAATTGGAGGCCAAAAAAAAAAAATAACCGAACATAGTGTCAAAGTTGGGTGCAATGAAAAGTGCCTAAGGAAATGTATGACCCTGTTTAACCAAGAAGATAGAGAAGCTATTAATAAAGCATATTGGGATATGTCTTGGCAGGAACAACATGCATTTATTGAAGCACACACTTATGTAGCAGTGCCAAAAAGAAAAATTACGAGCCAACCCAAAAGGAAACCAAAAAGAAATTTTGTATTGAAAAAACAAGATGGCACCAAAAAAGAGGTTTGCAAAATATTTTTCCTTACCACACTAGGATATTTGAAAAATAATGACAGGGTCCTACATACAACTTTTACTGATCCTTCAACAGATAAACGTGGTAAACACCAGAAAACACCAAAATTTGATCGCGATTTACTGAATCAACACGTTGAATCGTTTAACCCTTTAGAACCACACTATAGGCGTGAACATGCACCTCTGCGACGATATCTACCAAGTGACATAAACATAACTCAAATGCATAAACATTTTTGTGAGACATATCCCGATAAAAATATTTCGTACAGCTTATACAGATCACATGTAAAAAAAATGAACATATCCTTTACCGACCTCGGCAACGAGGAATGTGAATTGTGCGAGGCTTATAATTTTCACAAAAAGGAAACATCACATGATGCCACTATCCAGATACTTGAAGAGTGTAAAGTTTGTGTGGATTGGAGTAAACATCACCAAAGGTACACAAAGGCACGGGATCTATACACAGCACATAAAGAGGAACCACAAAATAATTCACAAATATTCTATAGCTCTGACCTCGAAAAAGTGATTATGTTACCCAGATTGGAGATGTTTAAAGCTGCTATTTTCTGTCTGCGCCTTACAGCATACAATCAAACCTTTGCACCACTTGGCAAGATAACCGCAGAATCCAAACCCGTCACAGTTATCTGGCATGATGGCATTGCAGGGAGAAGACAAGAGGATATAATGTCAGCATTTTATCATTTTCTTTTGCGTAATAGAGATGTTGGGCAAGTACACATCTGGCTCGATAATTGCAGCTCACAAAACAAAAATTGGCTGTTGTATTCGATGCTCACTCACATGATTAATAGTGAAGATATTGCCACAGAAAAAATAACTCTGTATTACTTTGAACCCGGCCACACTTTTATGAGCAGCGATCAAGTGCATCACCAAGTAGAGTTGGCCATGAAGAAAAAAGGTAAACTTTACGATTTTACAGATTTTGAAGAGTGTGTATCTTCCATTAATAAGTCAAAAGTAATCGTACAGTCGATGTTGCCAGAAAACTTTTTGAATGTACCAAATTATGTGTCACACAGAAGAATTCAAACATCCAACCCAAGAGCTTATTTAAAAAATATGGTTGAGGTATTTTTCACTCGTAAAAGTTATGATCTCATGTACAAGAATAATTTCGATGATACAACATATACTACTCTCCGTTTCATGAATGATAAATATTTGAAAAACCCACGTTTAATGGTATTTGAATTCAGGACTGAACCGAAATGTATCGAACCCAAAAGAAAAGCTGACATACTTAAAAACCTATCGAACATAATTCCCCCTCACAAATTGTTATTTTGGAAAAACTTACCAACAAAAGAAAATGAAAATTCCGGTACAAGTTCTGATTAAAGGAATAACAATATAGACTAATGTAAGTTTATTGAGACTGATTAACTATTTTAACTAAATAATAATTTTAATTTTAAACATTGTCACATTATTTTAAGTTATTTGGTAATGTAGATTTTGAATACCATGTTTTTAAGAATACATAAATATAATCAAGAAGGCTTTAATGAATGTAGGTAAAAAGTTAGAACTAAAATTTTAATAAGGAAGAATACTTTTTTGTTTTTAGTAGTGGATGATTGTTTTTTAAATGATAATAGAAATTTAAAGTTTTAAGTTCAATGAGAAGATTCAACTTAGTTTTGATTGTTTATTATCTCAGGTATCATTAAAGCGGTCTGTATGTAAATTTGATTTTATTAAAGTTTGTTATTAATTATATTATTTTAAAGTACAAGTAGTACCTAATTAATATTAATAACTAACTGATGTGATATTTGTTTTTGTAAAGAACTGAAAGTTCCTAAGAAAACTAGTTATACGTGAAGTTTTGTCAAAGTTATAAGTTTAAGCAAAAAGATACTCAATTTTGAAAAGCATTAAATGTGAATTAAGTGATTGATAAAACAATGACTTTTATTAAAAAAAATGTCGTTATTTTTATTAACTTTAACTTCATTTTGTACCATATTATGGTTCACCATTTTTTGATACTGTTGCGCTATAATGCCGTTAAACTTTAAGGTTTTTAGTTTAACCGCGTTTAAGCTTAACAATGATTCAAGTTTTTCCCTTAAATTAAAATGCATTAGTAGGTTACCAGACTTAAAAGCAGTAAAGTATCGTTAAACGCATTATAGTCTAACATGAGTCAGTTCGCTATTACTTAATATTAAGCTAAATCGACGTTATGTGCTATAACAACGTTTTAGTTATTCATTGAACAGTTTTTTTTTAGCATTTTAACAGACAACATTTTGCTATGAAATAGATGCACTAAAATGCCGTTACGCTATACGTAGCGGCATTTTAGTCGATGACCCATAAGATTTCGGCAACACCGAAGATAAACTAAAACGCAAAAAGCGTTTTTTCATGAAATTGAATTATATTTACGATATGACAGGGGACTCATTCGAAAGTATATAACTTGATCTATGTTATGGTACCTTCAAGTCTCAAATATGTGTTGTCATTGAAAAGTTACATCGGTTTAAATTTTTACCGCGGTTTTTGCATGTTATTCAAAACAACGGCTTTGGTAGATAACGGCATTATAGATATATCACGGCAGACTAGACACCCCCACACTGACAACGGAACAGACTCAATGAGCATTGGTACAGTCGACCCTGACCAATTAGTCTCGACAAATCATACCCAACCCGATAATGAAAACAATGGCATCCCGATTTTATCTGATGCAATAGATAAACAACTGAAACAGTTTTATATTAGGTCCACCCCGGGTTCAACATATAGAGTAGACAATAGATCAACTAACTCTAGGACTGTCATTAAAGATGTTTTCATCCCCGTAAACAATACGGAACCCGAAATCATCAGGTTCCTAAAAGAACACACAATAGCAGACCGTATTTTCCACTGCTATTTCTACGATGAAAATCTGTACTTGGCCTTCTCGAGAGTCTACACTACAATTTTCAATGACAGAGGTCCTAAGCTTATAAGATGTACGTCACGAGTTACCCTTGTTGAAAACAAAACTGAACAACAAGAACTCATTAAGCGATATCAAGGCAAATCGTCGCATAGAGGTATTCAGGAGACGTATAAACAACTCCACAGAAACTATCACTGGCCTAATATCCGCTCGGTCGCAGAGCGCGGGAAAAATAATCGAGCCAGATGAATGCCAGATGCGTCACCGGCGCGCGCGGCGCGGCGGGGCGCCGCTCGGCCGCCCGATAATGTAAACAAAGCATTTTTACGACTTGGGTTTGTTTGAATGGTGCTAACACTTGTGTTTTTTGTTATGGTAAGGAACGGGGCTTTAAGATAGCGGAGTTTCGTTTAAAATAGGATAGTATTTACGCAAACACTACGTACGATACGTACGTACGATAGTATTTACGTAACTTTGTTTTCAAATAAATGGTTATAGTTCGAAAAAACGAGCGTTGACCTATATTGTTTAAGGTTTTAAATACATTATGTGTATATACTTAACGCAAAACACTAATAAAACCACATAGCATTAGTACAATATGTACTATTTACGAGCGTGCAAAGTTGAAAATATTTGCCGACGGCAAAAAAATAACAATGGCCGCCAAGACAATGGAAACAAAATGTTGTTTTATAAATATAAATCTGATACGTAGAATAAAAATATTGGTACCTGTGGAAAGCTTATTTAATGCTTCAACTTTGTTATAAAAGTAGTCGTATTAGAATAACACACTGTACTAAAATAAGGATCTGAAAACACATACACGTAATAACAATAAACATGAATCGGTCAGCGCCGGTTGTGGAATAAAACCGAAATTACGTAATATTTTTTCACTCACCGACCTTGAAATCCTGCAGTAATTCACTTCACTATAATATTTATCACACACTTAACAGGCCATAGCACTTGAAACACTTGAAAACCCACTTAAAACACAAATTATTTATCATGTAAACAAAACACGCGCGAGTCCGTACGTCACTGACAAGACGCCATATTTTTTTAATTATTTGATTTTTTTGGTTGAACGCTTGTAGTGCTGTCATACATCTGAATACGCGGCTTTTAAGCACGAAATCGACTAAGCAATCGGATACAGTGTGCCACAGATCTTTTAAAAATGAAAAATTGAATAAAGTTTATCGGATTTCGATTAATTAAAAGGTTACGCGAGTGGACGCTAACGTGTGGCGCCACTTTCTATGCGGCGACTTTGGTCACCTCATCCACTCCAGCGGATATGCTATTGACAATTCAAAGATACATTAATCAATGCGACATGTGTTTGCGAGCTAAATACGAAAGAAATCCTTTGAAACCCCCACTAACGTTAACAGAGACACCTACGAAACCGTTTCAACATCTGTTTATGGACCTATATTCCACTGGAGGTGCAACGTTCCTGACAGTTATAGATAATTATTCAAAATTTGCCCAGGCTGTACCACTAAATGCTTCAAGCAGCGTTCATATCTCAGAAGCCTTATTACAAGTATTTTCCATCCTAGGATTACCTCTAAAAATTACCACAGACTCAGACACGAAATTCGACAACGACGTCATAAAGGAAATATGCGCGACTCACGACATTAACATACACTTCACGACTCCTTATAACCCGAATTCAAACTCACCCATTGAACGCTTTCACTCTACCATTGCTGAAATAATAAGAATTCAGAGAATGACAAATAAAGATGACCCCATACAATTACTAATGAAGTACGCCATTATCGCCTACAATAATGCCATTCATTCTACGACAGGCTATACACCGCCTGAGCTTTTGTTTGGTCATACAGCATCCAGAAATCCACTAGAACTATACTATCCTAAAGAGTTCTATCAGGATTATGTACTTAACCATCGCAAAAATGCAGAAGAGTGCATAGCCGCTCACGTATCCAAAAATAAGGAGCAGGTGATAGAAAAGCGGAATCAGGCTGCTGAGGCGATCACGTTTAAGGTAGGTGAAACTGTATATAAGCAGGTTGCAAAGACTACGAGAAGCGACAAAACGAAGCCAGTATTTAAAGGTCCGTATAAGATTATTCACCTTCATCCTAACAATGTTGCCGAAATCATAGGAAGCCACCCCAACTCAAAATCCATCAGAGTTCATTACAAACTTTTACGAAGATAACATCTTGTTCCAGGACCCTCGTCACAGGAACCTTCCTGCTCTACGCAACCGCCAACCTGACTCTTAACCCCGTAGATAACTTCAATGGCATCCTTTTATTAAAACAAGGTCAAATTTTGAAGCAAGTAGATACGTTTAGTTTGGCCTGTGTGTATAACGTATCCTATTTACACGAAACAACGTTAAAACTTATGTCCTTATATGCCAATACTAAAGCTGCAGAAAATAACGAGCAATTAAATAGGGCATACAAAGATCAAATAGATATTAGCTTAAATTTAATAGGTAAGAAAATAGTGTTTATTGCACCACACCATAGGTTTAGACGTGGTTTTATTAACGGCCTAGGTTCCATCGTTAAAACCATTACAGGTAATTTAGATTATGAAGATGCTATTAAATTCGAAAATGAAATATCAGAATTACGAAATTCAGTAAATAAAATTAATGCGTCTCAAAAGCAATCATTATTCATAGCAAAACATGCAGTCGAAGAGTATAGTAAACAGATTAAGCTTTTAGACGAGAACCAGAAAAAACTAAGCCTAATGTTAAGAAATACCACTTTTAATAATATTATAGTAAATAAGTTGCACTTTCTAGATTTATATATACAAATAGATTTCAGTCTGCAATTGCTGTTAGACAAGTTAGTAATCTTAGAAGACGCCATGACTTTTGCTCAGTTAGAAGTCATGCATCCAAGCATTATATCTCCACACATTCTTATAAACGAAATGTTAGCTATACAAAAATCATACAATTTTAGACCAGTGGATAGCATTACTATTAGCAAAATACATAGCTTAGAAAAGTCTATTAGCGTAAAAGCCTATAGTACAGATCATACGTTAACGTTTATACTAGATATCCCTTCCATCGATACAAACCAATATGACCTAATCCATCTATACTCCATTCCCGACAAGCAAAACCTGGCAATCATTCCTAAATCCAAATACCTCGTACTGGGTACCAACGAGTACTCGTACCTAGAAGAAGACTGCAAACGGATCACACAAGATACACAATTCTGCACGTCGTTGAACACCCAGCCTGTTGATAAATCAGAAGACTGTGTTGGCAAAAAGTGGACTGTAATAAAATTGCGTGAATAAAATTACGAATCACTGACACAACTGACATATATTCTTCAACATTTAATAAAGAGTAAAAAACCATAAATATATATAAAAAGGTCGCAACATCATCCCCCCCGTGTAGCGAAGCTGCACAGCTACTGGAGCCCTTCCAGTATGGCTAACTTTCTAGCGGGCCTCTTCAGCGTTCCGCCTTTAGTGACAACGTCAGCTACGCGCACGACCCCATCTTTTCCCGGGTACACTTTGGTCACGCGCCCCATGGGCCACACTCCTCGGGGTAGGTCAGGATCCACGACTAGGACAACGTCATCAACAGCCAAATTACGATATCCGTGTCCTTACTGTCTTTTTGTCTTGAGAAGGGGTAAGTACTCCTTGAGCCACCTACACCAAAAAATCTCAGAGAGGCGAAGAGCCTTTTTCCACTCTTTCCTCAATGAAAAAACTCCATCATCCAGACGGGTAGGTAACTGCTGATTTGATGAGCTGCCTATTAAAAAATGAAAAGGTGTGAGGCTTTGATATTCATTATTAGCTGCAACATATGTCAAAGGCCTCGAATTAACAATTGCTTCGGCTTCTAATAGAAGCGTGTGTAGCAGTTCTTCTCGTGGGGCTTTTTCTCTTAAAGTCACCTGAAGAGCTGTCTTCACGGAACGTATGAGCCTCTCCCAACAGCCACCCATAAAAGGTGACGCAGGTGGAATGAAGCTCCATTCAATTTGATTATTGGCGACAAAATCTTGCACAGCGTCGCAAAAAAAATCAGTTAACTGACGGTTTGCCCCAATAAAAGCGGTGCCGTTATCTGACAGGATTTTTCGTGGAATACCTCGACGGGCCATAAACCGACGCAAACAGGAGATGGCAGAGTCAGCAGAAAGGCTTGCAACAATCTCTAGGTGCACTGCTCGCGTTGTCAAACATGTATACAGTGCTATCCATCGCTTCTCTCTACGACGACCAATAGACACGTCTACAGGACCAAAGTAGTCTAAACCAGCATTGGTAAATGGACGACTGTAACAATCAAGTCTAACATCAGGTAAATCGCCTGTAGCCGGCGTTTGAGGTGCTGCTTTTCGTTTCAGGCAAAATGCGCAATTTCTTGATGTCTTCCGGACCTCACTCAAAATCCAGTAACGTTGTTTTAACTCATTGCAGACTAGTTCATTAAAAGCGTGAGCAGCTTTGAGGTGGTAAAACTGTATTAGGAGGCGAACAGCTGGATGACGACCATCAAGTATAATCGGAGACAAAGTGTTATAGTCCATATTCTTCATATATTTTACCCGGCTGTCCAGCCTAAGTAAGCCTTCTTCGTCTAGAACCAAAGCCAAGGAGTGCAGTTTGCTCGTTTTAGGTATCTTTGATTGTTTGGGGTCGTGCAACACGGTCAACTCTGGGCCAAAACTATCCATCTGAGCCTTCTTTAAAATGGCGTTTTCTGCTTTTTGCATATCTAAACCAGTCAGTGGTGAAAGCTTGGAAGAAGAGGTATTAATGTTCAATTTAGAATTTTGACCTTTAAAACGTGCTAAAAGAGATCGAAATTTATACGCGCATTGGTAAACGCGCGCGGTTGCACGCACCAATCGATTCCACTTACTGAAACGTAAGGGATTTGGAATTGCCGGCGAAAGAATCTGATCGCAACTTGTGAGACCCACAATTGCTTTAGAGGGTTTCAGTTCCTCTGAACCGATTAAGGTCTCAAAAGTTGGTGGTGGATTAGGCCATTCGGACTGTGGGTTTAAGAGATACTCAGGTCCGGATAGCCAACGGCTTAAGTCAGTGTCACGATCTTTTAACCTTGTCGCATCATCTGCTACGTTCAAACTACCGGGCACATATCTCCAACTATTTACGTTTGTCGACTCAGTAATCTCACCGACACGGTTGGCTACAAATGGCTTGAAAGTTCGAGCATCGCTTCGAATCCAACTCAAAACGGTGGTTGAATCCGACCAAAAGTATGTATGGTCAACTTGAACGTCGTGACCGGTAATAATTGTATTAGCAAAACGAGCAGCAATCAGAGCTGCTTGCAGCTCTAACCGTGGTATAGATGTGGGTTTTAGAGGGGCTAAGCGCGCCTTTCCACCAATGAGTGACAGCTTCACCGAACCGTCTAAGAAAGTGAATCGCCAGTATGCGACACAGGAGTACGCTTGCTCACTTGCATCAGCAAGTACATGGAGCTGTCTGTCACTAATTGTTTTATCCTTAAAATCACATCTATGCCATCTAGGAACTTTGATTTTTGAAATATTGGCTAGCTGCCGCGACCAAAATAGCCACTTTTGGACAATGTCTGATTGCAACTCTGTATCCCAGTCAATACCTGTTCTCCATGTTTGTTGAAATAATATACGTCCTTGAATTACAAAAGGAGTTAGTAGACCAAGGGGGTCATAAACGCACATTAAATAAGATAGAACTTTACGTTTAGTTAATTTATCATTGCTATCGATTTGAGACTCATTCTGAAAATTGAAGGTGTCGCTCTGAGGGTGCCAAATAAGACCTAAGGTCCGAACGACGTCCTCGGTCCCTGCGTGAATATTTTTGGGAGTTACAGCACGCAGGTCTTCAGGAACGCCAGTGACTGCGGCGGGCTCATTTGAAACCCAGCCACGCATCTCCATTCCTGCTGACCTGTGAACGGTGATAATGTCAGCTGCAAGCTGTGAAGCCTCCAGTGGGTCATCCATACTGCCTAAAAAATCGTCCATGTAATGATCATTAATTATAGCTTTTGCGGCCGCAGGGTACAACGTCTGTAGTTCTTGTGCGTTTCGATTTTTAATATAAAGGGCCGTGCACGGGCTGCATACAGCACCAAAAATTACAGAGGTCATTCTAAACTCTTTCAATTCGCTACTACGATCCTCTCTCCATAAAAAACGCAAAGCATCTCGGTCATGTTCTCTCATTTTGATCTGAGGAAACATTTCCTTTACGTCAGCAGTCAAAGCAACACGACCTTCGCGAAATCGAAACAAAATATGGAGAAGCGATTGTAGCAAATCAGGTCCCGGAAAAAGAAGGGAATTGAGACTAACCCCAGAAGTCCTTGCAACTGCATCATGAACAACTCGTAATTTCTTTTTCTGAGGATGTACAACCGGAAAATGTGGTAAATACCAACGAACTTTATTCATATGATTTGATGAATTAATCGCGTCGTGGTACGTGTCCTTGTGGCACTCTTCAGCATATCCCTTTTCCAACATATTATTTATGAAAGTGCAGTACCCCTTTTTAAAATTGGCGTCACGTGCCATACGTTTTTCTAAACCTAAAAATCTTGACAGCGCGTGAGGGTAGCTGTCAGGTACATCTGGAATATCGTTACGCCACAATAGACCAACTTCAAATCTACCCGATGGCAAACGCTTGGCTGTAGATTCTAATATTTCTAGAGCATATTTATCCTGCTTCGAACACGGGTTTTCTAAGTTTGAGATTCCTATGCAATCAAGACGAAAGTAGTCTTTGATAAGATTATCTAAGTTGGAATTGTAGTTGTCATTGATAGAAACATGGTTCACGAAATGGACAGGCTTGGTCCAACTACTACATTTCCCATACAATACCCATCCTAAAGCTGTGCGGGTCGCTATAGGTTGATTTTTAGAACCCTCTCTCACGTCACGACTAACTGTCAAATACCAATGTTCAGCACCAAGAAGAATTTTAGGTGTCGCATCTACAAGTGTGATCTGATCAATCAAATCTGTTAAATGAGGACACTGATATAAATCGTCTCTAGTAATAGTTTGCGTGAACAAAGATAGTGTGTCCATAGCTTTAGCGTTAGTGATGGAAAATGCATCACTACAATTTTTACCTTTGATAGAAAAACTAACATGTTGGATAGGTTTGTGCGTTGACATTCCAGCAACACCGTCGACCTTGATTGATTCCACGGGTCCTGTCGCACCGATACGACCTGCCACCTCTGAATCAATCAAGGTTGCCGTGGATCCGTCATCAAGTAATGCGTACGTGTCATATGTTCCACTAGGGCCGGTTACTTCTACGGGCACGATTTTGAGAAACACACGGGATCGGGATATATTTTTGCTCAATGAAACAGATTCAGTAGTGTTGGAAATAGTTACGATTCGTACACTATCATCAGCATCAGGTGAATTGCAATTTGAAACAGTGGGGGCCTCATTGATAGTGTGGGTCGCGTGTATAGACGACGCTGAATGCAAAAGCGGATTATGAAAGCGTTCGCAGCCGTCGACGCCACATCGAGTGATCCTGCACGTCTTCCACCGATGAGCCTTAGATTTAAGACACTTGTAACAAATCCTAGCATCTCTTAGCCAACGCCACTTATCATCTAAAGGTAGAGCCTTGAAATCGTTACATTCGCTCAATTCGTGCTTATTCTTACAATAGCGACAAAACCCTGTACTAGTGCTACGAGTTGACGTGACATGCATGGTTTCGCGTGTAACAAAATCGCTACCGTTATGGTGAGCATTAGGACGTTTGGCATAATCCAGAACTAAACCGTACCTATTCTGTTTATCGGCCTCAATATCAAGAAATGTAGACAACACTTTGTAGTTTCGGTATAGATCGGTCGCTACGGTAAGCAAAATCTTTCCACTGACTGTACATTATAGGAGTTAATTTGCTAAGTACAGTATGGAATATTTCAATAGAATACAGATATTCTTTTTGGTTCAAACTATTAATGACGGCTATGCAGTTACGCAACCTACATGCAAAAGAATTGAGCTCTCTTTGGTCATGGCTTATCTTAGGTAAATCTCATGTAGCACTATAGTCTCGGGTAGCGCAAACGTCTGCTCCAGCATGTCTAGCACTGCTTCAGGGCGCTCGGCAGTGTACAGCAACGCAGACACGCTCTCCAGGGCGCGCCCGCGTAGCGCGCAGCGTAAGCGAGCGAGATTTTCTGTAGGCGTAAACAAATGTTGAGTGTCGTTATAAGTGCGTTTAAACATTAACCACTCAGTAGCCTTTCCGCTAAATGACATTAATTCTATATATTTATAAGAAAACCTGTTTGTAGGATTCATTACAACCTCAGGTCTTGTTATTTTTTGGTGTGACGTTTCAACGGGCCTAATAGTTGCATGAAGATCATGATTCGGTGCCATGAAGTGAGTTTCAGTCAAAATAGGGTAATCGTGGGATGTCAACATATCTTTTCGTGGAGGGTCATTCTGTGGGAATTGACAACTGTCGTGAACCCAAGATTGCGTACGGGATTGACTCACCGAACGAGTTGACTTCTCATCAGCCTCCTGCGACGCCAGGTTTGCTAACAACTCAATCTCTTCCACTCGTGTTACCTGCTGGAGGAGCTTACGGTCGCGAGCTAGCCGCTGTTCGGCGAACTGGTGCTCGCGCTGTACGGCAAGCTGCTGCTCGCGCTGAGCGGCAAGCTGTTGCTCACGCTGTACGGCAAGTTGTTGCTCACGCTGTTCGGCGAGCTGCTGCTCACGTAGCAGCAGTTGTTGTTCCCTTTCCAGCGATCTTCTAGCCAAAAGTGCCTTTGCAGTCAACTTACGTGCCTTGATAGTGGCTGATGACCGTGAGGAACCTGATACACCAGATCTAGAACTTGATTTAGCAGGTTCAGTGCTAATAGTGGGATTCTGGCGAGAGGCTACGGGGACCGGATCGACGGCCGCGGGTGTATTCGTGGCTTCGGTAGAAAAGGGGTCCAATTCAGGGGACCGACCGAGCCCACCAACGACATTCGCATCCGACTCCGAATGCATTTCGCCAGTATCCCGGAGCTGTGCCAGCTGCTTCGTTTTAAATCTCGTGTTCATTTTACGGCGAGATAGGACCAAAAAATGTTGGCAAAAAGTGGACTGTAATAAAATTGCGTGAATAAAATTACGAATCACTGACACAACTGACATATATTCTTCAACATTTAATAAAGAGTAAAAAACCATAAATATATATAAAAAGGTCGCAACAGACTGCATAATATCCCTTGTGAAACACCAAAACGCAAACTGCACACGAGCCAAGATAGACCTCAAACAAGGAAGAATCCAGAAACTCCAAGACAACAAGTGGCTTATCATCCTGAAGGAAGAAGAAGTCCTAAGAAGTAAATGTGGAACTAAATCGGAATACAAGAGGATATCAGGAATACACATCGCCAGTATTACAAATGATTGCCAAATGCAAGTACTTAACCGAACTCTAACGACAAACATCAATACTGTCGCAGCAGACGAAATCATACCACTTCCCAGTAAAGCCGTGATTACAGAGGAGAACATCCATTTCAACCTACAATTGGAAGATATATCACTGGATAGCATCCACGAACTAATAGAACGAGCGGACAACTTACAAGAACCCACTATTGATTGGCAGACTATGATGGCTACGCCCAGCTGGTCAACACTAGGACTATACCTCATTCTGATGACAACCATTCTATGGAAGCTTTGGCAGTGGAAACAGCGACGAGCAATACAGAATCAACCTCGCACCAAGGACGCTGCGGGAAGCTGCGGGACGCGCTTCCATCTTAAGGAGGGAGGAGTTAGGCAATCGCCTGAGTAACGTAATCGCTGACTAATGCAGCGGATACGCCCGTGCGTCATTAACAAACTGCACAATTGCAGATCTGCACATTTTAGTAATAAGTTTTAGTTAATAGAAATATTATAATTCTAAGACAGTCTTGTAGAACATTCCAATCATTAAACATTGTTTTAATTCAAATAAATACTTTTTTTAATAATAAACTCGTTCGCCGTAACTTAACTCTCTGTTTAGAGTGAAACGGTATGCATTTTGAACACTTATTAAAGTACTGTTAATGTGATTGTTCCAAGATGATTTTGATTAAATTTTTAATTATTTGTACATAAGTTGATTCAAATTTTTAAATACGCCTAATAGCAAAACGTTTTGGCACGGTTTTAATAAGGCCTAAAGTTCTTATTTATTTAATTAATTTTTACTTTATTTGTAATTGATTAATGGATTACATTCTAATCATAGTGAACATAGCACAAACCTTTTGCTTATTGACGGTCCTAAGCCCGTGAAAGTATGAAGGGAAAATTTGCAACTTTAAATGATAAATGATTTTATTTATTTAAGTAGGTTTGTTACAAACACTTTTACACGTCAATCATATTTTAAAAACTAGATGAGGTCGGCGTTTCCTATCTGACTACTCTGAGAAGAAAGACCGAAACAAACTCAGAGGTCACAGTCTCTTTTAAAGTCCAGACATAATCTTCGTCAGATCATGTGAAAACCATGTAGATTGGTGTCTGAAACGGTCTTTTGAGGAAAAACCATACAGATTGAGCGGACCTGTCCAGTCAGTGCACGCTTTTGTCAGTAATCTTGCCGCTCAACTGAGAACTTAAGGAGCACAAAGATTCGACGAACAATACCAAAGAAAGGACATTTGGGTAGGCCGCATAAATTACTCAAGCTGCCAGGTCGTGAAACTAACTAAGAAATAAAATAAAAAAAGTAATAATCCACATAATCTTCACATTCACAATAATTTAAATAATATAATACTTTACAAAGTAAATACTCATATGTCAATGTGTATATAAATGTTCGAACATAATCTTTGAGGACCATGTAGATTAGTATCTGAAATGGTCTTCTGAGGAAAGAACCACGCAGATTAAGAGGACCTGTCCAGTCAGTGCACGCATTTGTCAGTAACCGTGCAGCTCAACTCAGAACTTTAGGAGCTCAACGATTCGACGAACAATACCAAAGAAAGGACATTTGGGTAGGCCGCATGAACTACTTAAACTGCCAGATCATGATTAAAACAGAAAAAATTACCCACATAGTCCTCACATTCACAATAATTAAAATAATAAATTGTACTTCTCAATGTAAGTATTCAAGTCGTTCTGTTATAATTTTTATCAATTTATCAGTGTATGTAACAGAAATAAAAAAAAACATTCAGTATGCAGAAAATTGGAACAACTCAATCCCAAGCCTTTTTGTCCTCAATATAATCCTTAACGGTATAAAAGCCTTTCTGGCACAACTTACGTTTAATGAATGATTTGAATTTATTAAGGCTTAGATCTTGAACGTGGCTTGGAAGTTTATTATAAAAGCGTATACATTGACATCTGAACGAGCCACCTATTTTCTTGAGCCTTGTTGTAGGTACAACGAAGTTGTGTTGGTTCCTAGTATTTATATTATGGATATCACTGTATTTTTTAAACAAGTTTATATTTTTATGGGCATATAAAAGATTTTCAAAAATATACTGTGAAGGCACAGTCATTACATTAATCTCCTTAAATTTCTGTCTGAGAGTGTGTCTCGGGCTTAATTTATAAATTGATCGAACAGCTCTTTTCTGCAAAACAAAGATAGTCTGAATGTCGGCGGCATTTCCCCACAACAGAATACCATACGACATTACACTATGAAAATAGCTAAAGTACACTAAACGGGCTGTCTCTATGTCAGTTAAATTACGAATTTTTCTAACAGCGGGCCCCACTGAAGCTTAGCATCCAAAGTTAAGCCCAAGAATACTGTGGTATCTTCAGGATTCAATTCTCTGCCCTTTATCAATACATTAGTTAACACCTGTCTAACGTGAGGCAGCGTAAATTTAATGCATTTGGTTTTTTTTTCATTAAGTAGTAAATTATTAACATTGAACCAGTGAACTACTTTTGAGATCGCGCTATTTACATCGTCAGTAACCAGCTGCTGACGTTTAAGTTTAAACAAAAGTGAAGTATCGTCCGCAAACAACACTATATCATGATTATCCTTTATGAGGTAAGGCAAGTCATTAATATAAATAAGAAACAAAAAAGGACCAAGAATTGAGCCCTGTGGGACTCCAATTGTTACTCTAGATCCGGGAGATCTTTTACCATTAACGTCAACGCTCTGAACCTTATTATTCAAGTATGAAGTAAGAAGATCCAGAGCGGTGTTCCGGATCCCGTAGTGGCGGAGTTTCCTGATTAGAGTTTCATGAAGAACGCAATCGAACGCTTTGGACAAATCACAAAAAATGCCCAAGGCATCGCATTTATCTTCCCGTGCATTATAGATATGTCCTAAAAGTTCAACACCGGCATCAGTAATTGAACGACCCCTTGTAAAACCGAACTGTTTACTACGTAATAATTTATGTTTATTAAAAAATCTTTGCAATTGGACTAAAATTAATTTCTCAAAAATTTTACTAAAGGTAGGTAGTACTGAAATAGGTCTATAATTTGTGGGGTCTGTAGTACTACCTGATTTAAACAAAGGTATTATTTTACTATTTTTCATGAGGTCAGGAAACTCTCCACAGTCGATACAATTGTTAAAAATAAGAGCTAAAGTAGGTGCTACAATGTCAATAATAGACTTAGCAACTTCTACAGAATTACCCCACAGATCTGCAGTTTTTTTTTACGTTTAAAGTGTGAACGGTTTTAATTATATCTCTACAAGTAATATGTTCAAAATGAAATTCCGAATCGCAAACATTAACATTTTCGATTCTGAAACATTTCTCCGACATTCGTTTCGCCGTTGATCGGTTCACCGACAGAACGATTCACTTTTAATTTTTTCTCCGACAGAACTTTTCAATGACGAACGATTCGCCGACAGAACGATTCACTTTTCATTTTTTCTCCGACAGAACTTTTCAATGACGAACGATTCGCCGACAGAACGATTCACTTTTGAAAATTACATCGACAGAACCTTTCACCGGCGAGCGATTCGCCGACACAACTGTTCGTCTGCCCCTGGGTATAAAACATAGGTATTCGACATGTAGACCTGTTTCCGTTTATTGTTTTAAAGAAACACACAAATACACACAAAATACAATCAATAATACAATATAATACTAATACATAAAATTAAACTTTGCACTCATTGTCATTCTGAAGGATTTTATAATTTCCGGCTAGCTTATCATTTTATTGCATATAATTCTAAATTAAATGCACAATGCAGGCTAGTATTATTGAGGTAATGATAGACATACATACTTGATATTAATTTCTAAACGAAAACAATTAAATATGAAAATGAGGGTAGTCTTCAGTTTTTTACCTGTCAACGTCCCTCATTACGTTGTTATGTTTGCCCGGAATTAATTTCCAACGTGTTAATGAAAAGGTTTAGATTTGTTGTTAAAAAATGAGTGATTGTGTAATGTTAAAGTCAAAACGCGGTAAAGATATATTGATTCACGAAGGATATTCATATCATCTAAATAGAATACGAAATACGAAGTTCTACTGGCGGTGTACGAGAAAAAATGCTACCCGGTGCAATGTTGCTATCACTTCAACAGTGTCTACGAATAATTCTCATATTGTTATTTCATTTGCCGGATCCCGATAAGCAGATTGAATTAACTGCAAAAGCTAACATCAAACAAAAATCCCACCATTCAATGGATGCACCCTCACAAATTGTTCAACGGTGTATTCAAGATGTACCAAGTATTAGTGCTCCTTACATGCCGACTAAGGATGCCATGAGAATGATGGTTCATCGGGTAAGGAATAAGAATTTACCAAGTATTCCCAAAGATATACATGCTGTTGTGATTCCCGATGAATTAACCAAAATTAACAATGATGTCAACTTCCTTATCGGTCACTACACTCATAATGAAGAATCCGTAATCGTATTTGGCACAAATGAGAATTGCAGACTTTTAAGTGAAGCAAATTATTGGCTGATGGATGGAACATTTAACTGTTGCCCCACCCCGTTTCGACAAATATATTCTATACATGCAATAGTCGGAATCCCGGACGGTACGCATAAAGTACTTCCTTTAATTTATGGTTTACTTTCACATAAAGCTGTAAAATGTTATGAAATATTTTTAGAAATATTAAAACGACACACACTAAATACCTTGAATATCGATTTGTGCCCATAAATAATCCTCACCGATTTTGAACGCGCAGCAATGAAAGCTATAAAAATGGTGTTCCCGGACTGCTTAAATAAACTTTGTTTTTTTCATTTGAACCAAAGCATATGGCGTCACATTAAATCGGCTGGTCTCGCGAAACAATACAACAGCGATCCAGTATTTGCCCACAAAATTAGACATATTGCTGCACTGGCATTTTTAGAGCCAATAGAAATTCCCGATGCACTTGATATAATAAAAAACGAAATTATACCTGATGAAGCTAAGAGAGTGATGCGATGGTTTGAAAAATATTATGTCAGTGGATCAGCGATAATTAAAAAAATCCATTAGCTCCAAAATTACAGTAAAGCGAAGTCCGCCAATATTTCCTCCAAGGATGTGGTCAGTACACGACAGCCAACTTTCACATGTACCATTATCACAAAATGCGCTGGAGTCTTGGCACAATAGGTGGAATACCTTATTAGGCCGGCGAAAATGGAACATTTTCAAAACAATAGTGGAGTTCCAGAAGGAACAAAAGCACACAGAATGCACTATCGAACTCATTAATTCGTCGGAGCCAACGCTTAAGAGAAAAATATCAAAATATCAAGAGAGGATTACTCAGCATTTGTCAGAAAAGGATGATATGGACATAAAAAACCTACTTAAGTGGCTGGGCTCATATTTCTCATTTATGTAATACAAAATAAGTATCCTATGAAGTTTATAATTGTTTTTGTTAATCATAGTTGATTTGTTATGTTTTTGTTTTGGTTTTAATCATGTTGGTTAGCTATTTGTTAATAATAAAAATTATTTTCATTTGCAAATATATTTCAGTTCCCCTTACAAAACGTATGTATAACCATAACATGTACGATACATGTATTGACGTTGAAGCAAATACGTTTTTGTTACTTTTTTGGTTAGTTTTGTTCAAGTTTTGCATAAAACTTTAAGTTTCGTCTTCACAACTTGATTCAGGTGTAAACAACAAACGGAAACAGGTCTACATGTCGAATACCTATGTTTTATACCCAGGGGCAGATGAACAGTTGTGTCGGCGAATCGCTCGCCGGTGAAAGGTTCTGTCGATGTAATTTTCAAAAGTGAATCGTTCTGTCGGCGAATCGTTCGTCATTGAAAAGTTCTGTCGGAGAAAAAATGAAAAGTGAATCGTTCTGTCGGCGAATCGTTCGTCATTGAAAAGTTCTGTCCTTTGTTTCGCAGTCCTTTGAATCCTGGGCCATTTTTATATAGAGCCTCCAGATGAGCCCATTTCGCAATTCTTTTTTTCCCGTCCAGATAATACTCAAATTTTTTTGTTATAAGGTTATTTCTTATGCCTTTTATAAGATGCGGCGGGTCAAAAATTGGATAAATTTTATTATCATTGATTTCAAAAAATCCTTCTTTAAATTCTCTGTTATTTCTCAAATATTCTTCTTTTGTCTCCTTAATCAATAAATGTATGGCTGCTATATTTGAAGTTCCTTGGTCGCACGTTACAGAGACTACTTTGACCCCAGTTTCTAACACTTTTGTTAAAATTATTTTTATTTGTTTTTTCAAACTGTGCGAATTTGTAGTTCCAGCACAAAATGAATATGCGACTGGCTGTTTATATTTTTTAAATATTCCTCTGACCATGAAGACCAGTGCATGATCAGCAAAACATTTTGTTTGCGTACTTCCATCGTCGCAAAAGCCTTTTATCCTGTCATTGTGTTTGTCATACGATAAATTAGCAGCAATGGCCATCTCATCAAATATAACTGTACAATATTTGTGAGTTTCGGGCATTTTATTTACCCTTTTTTTTAATTTTCAAAAATCACATCATTGGGTCCAGGCAACAAAAATATGTTTCTCATCAATTTATTTAATGTGCTTTTCTTCGGTAAAACACATATTTGGCTTAGCAATCGATATGCTTTTGGACTTGGTTTATATAATGACAAAGCAAGAATTTTTTCATCCAAAGTGAAGCGATGTCCCTTGGGGTGTTTCATTGACTGCCGTATTTGCATATCAAAGAATGTTTTCGCTGCTGGAGATAAATTCTTTGCGACAATTTTGTACGCTTCGGAACGTATTAATTTTCTTGATATTTTTAACTTCTGGACAAGTCTAGTTTTAGCTTTTTTGCACCTGTTGAGTTCCCTTTGCATTTTTGCAACCGCTTTATACAGCTCTATTTCAGACTGGTATTTTAGCTGATTCAGCTGATTACCGGAAAATAAATGAATAGGAATTAAAATATGACAAATATTTTTTCACCCCCTAGTTCCAAGCGAATGATGTCGTGGTCAACTGCTAGTCTATACATCAAGTAAATAAAATTGGAGTGTCTGTTTGTAATGTTAAAATAACCGCTTTTTACCAAGTGCCTATGGATGTATACACGGTACATATACCAAAACAACATTTTTTACAAGTTTTGTCTGTGTCTGTTTGTCCCGGATAATCTCTGAAATGGCTGGACCGATTTTGACGGGACTTTCACTCGCAGATAGCTGATATAACAGGGAGTAACTTTAGCTACTTTTATTTTAGAAAAAAATATTGCATTTCACGTAAAAAAAAATTAAAACTGAAAAATTTAATAATACCACGCAGGCAAAGTCGCGGTTAACAGCTAGTTAATAATATTATTAAATGTAATTGATATAACGATTTACTTACTTTTAACCACAGCACTGTAGCTACTGGTACTTGCGGTGGGCTGTACATCATCAACAACCATGGGCTCAGGTCTATTGGAGGCAGAATCCAGGAGTGCACCTACAAAAGTTTGATAAATAAATTAGATTAGAAAACATTGTTAACATAAAAATAATTATAGCCTTATCAATTAAATAAAACTGTCAATTAGTGACACACTATACAGCCAAGCATATTATAAGTTGGGGGATTATATCGCTGACAAAAATGCTTGGCTCAGGGCTGGTCCTGCTCCACAAGGGCGCGTAAACTAATTAATTAGCATTCGAAAATAGTGTTGGAGCTGATGAAGATTGTACAACCTATCTTTGCACTGTATAAATTCAATCTCATAGTATTGTATAATTGCATAGCACATGTGTGAGCACTATGTACCCACTATAAAGCTTACTGGGTTCGTCTTTCATTGACTTGAATGTGCCCTGGCGGCTGAGAGTATGTCATGCTCACTCAAATGTGTCGCTGGTGGTGGCGTGTGTATTGGATCATTGAGTTCCCTTCAAAATGGTTGAGCTGAATGGTGCTGATCCATACGTCATGTTCGTGAACGGGCGCCGTCAGTAGGCACTGGTCATTTCTTAGCTGCCACGGCTTATTTTAATTCCATAATTGTTTTTATCTTTTTATTACGGACGCTTTTAACGTGCACGTCTTTCTACATCGTTCTCACATGTATAATTACAACATGAATGATGTAACCACTCTATTGTAACAATATTTTGATTTAAAAGAGTGTCCATGGAGTTTCTTGCCCGTTCTTCTCCATAGGTACCTACTACGCTTTGGAATGGGCAACTAGCTTCATCTTTCTGACTGACCGACCCCTTGACAATTCAAAAGTGCCTGTAATTGGTTTATTTGAAATAAATGCTTTGAGTTTGAGTTTGAGTTTGAGTTTGAGTTTGACACATTTTTTTGAATATTGAGTAGATTAAGATATTCATATTTATCTGACAAAAGCTATTGTCAGTAAACAAAACCGGCCAAGTGCGTGTCGGGCCACGCGCAATGGTAGGGTTCCGTAGTTAGTAGATTTTTCAGGTTGGTCGACTATTACTCATTAACCTGTGAAGTCTACAACAAATTGAACCCCCCATATGTATGGCCGAAATTCAATAGTTTTCGAGATATTAGAATTTTAAGGGTTTTTCGATATTTACTCAAAATTTGACATTTCATTCCAAATAAAAAAAAAACTACATATTTGAATGGGTACCATTAAAAATGATGTTGTAGCTGGCACTTCAATTAAGCTATGGACATATTTAAAACTACTTAATTTAACAAAATAATGAAAATAATGAGCGATATAAGAATAATATCTTACCATATTTTCATTTTACGCTTCAAAAATGTTGTCTCGTCACAAAAAATTCTATGACATTAATCGTACAAATAACTAAAACAACTTGCTTATTTTGTAAGCTTTCCAGAAAGCTATAAAAGTCAATTTTAAAATACATAATTCGTGCCAAGGCATGTGTTAGAATCGGCGCGGGGAGAGAAAGGGTCATTTGTATTTGTATGAAATAAAATGCATAAAAAAATTTACATCAAATTTTATTACAAATTTTACACATCTTGTTCAAAATGAGCCCCTCGATTACGAATGCAGGTTCGAATTCTCTTCCGAACTTCGGTTTTCGTCACTCTTGATGTGAACGTTGTTCTCATCTGTTGCGCCGCGTTTATTATTCGCTGTCGAAGTTCTTCGACTGAATTTATTGGGGTCACATAAACTAATGCCTTCATATGACCCCAAACGTAAAAATCAAGTGGTGTGATATCAGGGCTTCGTGCTGGCCACGGAATTGGCCCTCCCCTCCCAATCCATCGGTTTGGATATCTCGTCTAGCCACTGTCGGACAGTAATCCGGTAATGTGCTGGGCAACCATCATGTTGAAACATGAGGTTGTTTTTTATTTCTTCGGGAACATCCGCCAACAAATCGTCTAGGTTGTTTCTCAAAAACTCCTCGTAATTTTCGCCGTTCAAATTTTGGGGCAAGAAATGAGGGCCCACCAAATAATTATCAACGACACCCATCCATACGTTCAGGGAAAATCTCATTTGCGACGCAGTTTCTTTTAGTTTTTTTGGATTCCTGCCTGCTTTAGGTGCCCAAAAATGTAAGTTATGGTAATTCGTTATTCCACCCCGGTCAAACTTTGACTCGTCAGTCCACAAAATATTTCTTAGGAAATGTTCCTGGTCAGCGTCAGCGTTTAACATAAACCGAGAAAATTCGAGTCGCCTGGCAGGATCTCCCTCGTGCAATGTTTGAACAGGTTGATAATGGTACGGGTGTCTACCTGATAGATGTACTACCGACCACACTTTCCACTGGGACATACCGAGCTGTCTTGCAACAATGTTCGTTGAGATGTTTGGGTCATCAATAAAACACTGAAGAATGGTGTCCTCTTCATCAGCCGTGTACCGTCGAGGTCTGCCAGCGTTGAATTGTGCTCTTTGAACACTGCCAGTTTCAGACAATCGTCGATAGGTGCTCCCGAAAACAGTAACGTGGGGAAGTCGACGATCGGGAAAGCGGCGTTGGTATTCTCGCCGAGCCGCAGCCGCGTTTCCATCGGCAAAACCATAACAAAACATTATGTCTGCGTATTCGTTATTAGGATACGAAGCCATGTTATCCGAAATAACAATGATAACAAAAAGAATAACAAGAGAAACAAGAATTAACAATAATGATCGATAACAAATTAACGGGATGAGAGATTGGTAGCAAGATAACAACACACGTGCTTGCGCGGCGGAGAGTCAAAACTTACTAAGGAAGGCGACGCGAGCGCAGCAGACGCCGTGTACTCCCCCGCCCGCACACCCCGCCCTCACACCTCGCCCCATCGCGAAGAATTTCGCCATGAAAATCGGTTGTTTTAGCGAGGATCATAAACTAAAAACACAGATAATTTCTCTCCCCGCGCCGGTTCAAACACATGCCATGCCACGAATTATGTATTTTAAAATTGACTTTTATACCTTTCTGGAAAGCTTACAGGATAAGCAAGATGTTTTAGTTATTTGTACGATTAATGTCATAGAAATTTTTGTGACGAGACAACATTTTTGAAGCGTAAAATGAAAATATTGGTAAGATATTATTCTTATATCGCTCATTATTTTCATTATTTTGTTAAATTAAGTAGTTTTATTTATGTCCATAGCTTAATTGAAGTGCCAGCTACAACATCATTTTTAATGGTACCCATTCAAATATGTAGTTTTTATTTTATTTGGAATTAAATGTCAAATTTTGGGTAAATATCGAAAAACCCTTAAAATTCTAATATCTCGAAAACTATTGAATTTCGGCCATACATATGGGGGGTTCAATTTGTTGCATTTCGGCCCCCTTATCAGCCCCTGCCGGATATACGTCGAATTACCAGTAATCCTGTATATGCTACTACCATGAATTTTTTCACATCTCCAAAAACCACCGTTGAGCTGGCAGAGGGTTGCACTTTAAAGCTTAATATTTCGCAAACGGATCTTTGGATGGAAAAATGGTCTTAGCAAACCCTCAATATTTTTAAACGACCTATCCAACAAGACCCCACACGATGGAATAGACGGTAAAAAAAAATTGATCACCACTTTACATGTACGGGAGGCACCCAAAAAAAATATTTTTCAGGATTTTATTTTACGACTTTTTCGTCGTAATTCATTTATAATTATATCAATGCCAAATTTCAACTTCCTAGTTCTAACTGTCTCTGAGCTAAACCGCGGACAGACAGACAGTCAGACGGACATGGCGAAACTATATTGACTACGGAACCCTAAAAACTTAAATTAAAAAAAAATAACATGAGAAAGAATATGCTCAATACCTGGAAGATGCAGCGTTGGTACAGCTAATTTACTTAATCTATTCTTCGGATAATGATATATTTTTTCAAAATGGAGACGGCAGATTCTTCTGTTTCTAAATACACGGTCAATTTTAGGTCGTTCTGGAACCGGAAGCTATGTACTCGATCATCGAACTCGAAACGATTGGCACTATTATTTTCAATAAGTAACAATAAAACAAAATCACGAAAAATCAAATTTATTGTTTTTTTTTGTGTAATAGTGAGAACTCGTAGTAACGCTTCCTTGCGATCAATGCATATGTGTGTAAAACGTATCGACGAAGTGCAACACTTGCGAACGGTACCCACCCATTGAAAAATTCATTCATCGATCAGACAGCATGATCCGTAAGCCACGCCCCCGGCCCCGCCACGCGCCATTCCTAATTTCTTATTCCTTTCTCCAGTATTGTCTCGCGTTTCGTAGTATTAGGTCACGCACGCGCAACCTAATTACGCGCCAAAAATTTGAGTTTTGGGCTATGGTAGATTTTTATGTGACATGGCGAACCATAACTTAGAAGAGGCCAGACGTTTGTATGCTCAGCCGGAACACCTGAACTCACTGCGCGCACGTGGAATCACTGACCCTCAAGTTCCCTTCACCTCCACCATCCTGGCTGTAACCCAGCGCCTCCTCGATCGTGGACAGTTTCGAGCGCCCACACACGCGCAGGGCCGCGGTTGACTACCATACTCGGCGGAATTGGAGGAAGACATCAGGAATACTTCGAACGCGGCCACGTCGTAGTACCATAACGGCGGCCAGGCGATTCAATGTTAGCCAATATTATGTATCTCTCTGGCACATTAACGCGGTCTGTTCTATCAGTTCAGTGCGTGCGTATTTAAACAGTGTGTTTGGTGAGCAGTAGATAGGTCGTGGTGGCCTTTTGGTTTGGCGCATGGAGCCCTGACTTAACACCACTGGATTTTTATGTGTGGTTCGAGATAAAAAGCGTACTACTCGAGATGACTTAAGAAGTGCGACAGTGGACGCTTTTAATATTGTGAAAAGTGAAGTGAATAAAAGAGTACCTACAAGTAAGTAAGTATTTACCTACTTAGATACGAAACATGTACTCGTACTTAATTATTACTGACGCGACAGTCCTAAGCCCGTAGAAAGTAAGAAGGAAAAATTAGAGTTATTTAACTTTTAAGTAGATAAACGCAATTGAAATCAATCAATGGTTATGAATGCGGAATCAAACGATTTATTACATCTACAGCAACAACGTGCAAGTAGGTACTGATGACCGCGACGTATAGCGAACCTTCAATACAAAGCAAAACAGAGAAGTACCTATGGCTTGAATAACGAATTAAATTACACTCGTGGGTATGTAGGTATCTTATTAGTTCATCCGCTAGTGGCGCTAAAAACAACCGCGAGACGCGTGCCGACGAACACATTCTCCGTCTCAAACACAAACGATGCCGCGACCGCGACCAACATAAAAGTACCATAAACATTATTCCTGCCTAATCATTTTCAAAACTTCTTCAAGCTAGTTTTGAACTAGAAAACCCGCCTCTCAATTGCCTAACCAGTGAGATACATAAAATTCCTTTTTTTAAACATTTTGGACGTTTTGGACGTACCGCCACTATTTAAGCGGATTTAAACTTATTTATACTCTAAACATATGGTCGTAGTACTAGTACTATGTCTATTTTATCTATGCGTATGAACCTAGTTCGTCACACAGGTTGCCGATCGCCGCTAACTTCTTACGCGCCGACTTCTTTAAACATAATTAAAAACACATACGCAATAGATAAATAGGTACACAAATAAAAATACGAACAGCGAATACAGACTTTATTCCTTAACCGTAAACGGTAACAAATCGAAATTTCACCAAACTAGGTACAAGGTAAAGTAGGTACGCAGTTTACTAAAATTATTCTGAGAAGCCACAGAATTGATGCACATTCGAATTCAGCGGTTAACTTTATAAAAATAAGGTCTTAATTCGGTCCAATATTTTCATAGAAAAGGACGACACCACCAACTTATAATGAACTCTATTTGACAGACAAAACGATTCATTTTTCTGCTTGAATTGCCTGCCTTTGTAGAAGCCGTCGTCCCGCAGCTGCAAGTTACATTGTAATACTTCGTTTAGGTTTAGGCAGTATTATTTTTATTCATCATAATTTTATTATGGTAGGTAGCTTTATGCTTTTTAAGTACCTATTAGCTCGACACTCGATTCTAGGCCTTAAATACAACTCACAAGCGTACTCGTCATGTCTAGTTGAGGTAATAGACCGTACGATTACTAGTGATTTCGTGATGCGAGAGTAGTGAATGAAATTTCAATTAATTTCTCTCGTTTACGAGGAGATGTGATAGTGGTAAACACCGTGCCGTGCGTCCAATTAGGTTCCAATACAAACGAGAGATAACGGAGGTAAATGAACTTACACCAACCTAAATCGTACCTACCTGAAATAAAATACCTACTTGCAGCAACGTCCGTTGACCCACCACGAGTGCGCTCAGCTGTCCCGCGATACGACATCGCCGAGTGGACCGCATACAATGTAGCGTTAAGAATGAAATAGTGGAAGGGCTACTAAGATTTAACTCGAATGACAGAATAAAAGTGATAAATTTCTAACTTCTATAATAGATGTCTTAAAAAAATTATAACAATGCCAATAGTAACTATTAAACGTCTGGAGTTACTGTGTTTCGGCTCCAGAACGATGTAAAATTAATCGTGTATATAATGAAAGAAAGAAAGAAAGAAAGAAAATGCGTTTATTTGCGGTAAACACGACGCAAAAAATAACACAAACACAGAAAATATGAAAAGGTTGGGGGAAACATGCGACACATCTACGCAAAACGGCTATCGCTCAGCATTATGCCGCGACCCTATGCAAGACAGAGCCCCAGCGCTGGTTTTCAGCGACAGCCGGCGCTGACGTAGTGACGTCGTCCGGTGAGGCAAACAATAGTTAGGACGCTGTACCAGTACAGCGTACTTACGAACGTTGCACTTAAATAAAAATAATATAAATGTTATAGAATATACTAAACAGACATGTAAAAGGAAATAGACATGCTACGAGAATATCATCCTCAATAACGTTTTACGCTTTATGGCAAAATTTCAAAGCGTCTTATTTGACGTACACCCAACATACATACACCAAAGAAACGCTATGATGTAAGGAATTACAAAATGGCCAATGATGTAATGTGTTACTAATATTATGCAAAAGTTATGTGTCAGTGCTACAAGCGTTGGTGTGTGAATGTGAAAGATGAGATGAGATGGACCCAGTAAAAATACCAAAACCTTGGAAACTGGAGGGTGGAGGGTGACCCGACATGCCAAACATTTCCTTATAGAGAGCTTTGGAGCTCCAAAAACAGGAAGTTATGAGAAAATAATGTAAGTCAGATTCACGAATAGAATTAGTACAACATAGAAAAACATAACTTAAATAAATAATACGATTGTTGGAATTAAATTTAAAATTGATTATAAATGAATGAATAGAGAAATAATTATTTAGCATTATACATGGACAAGCAAAGATCAAAATGTATTTCAATAAATAGGCTGTCAACACAGAATTAATGTGGACAAGGGAAACGCCGCCAGCAGTCCCGGCAAACGGGACTGAATGCCATGCTGCAGCGCTGCTGGAGATCCAAAACCAAGCACCGCAGGCCATGACCCATGAGGTGAGCAAAGAATAAAAATAATTATGAAAATTAAAAACTCATTGTTTAGAGAGTTGTACATGCAACAATAACTTCCTAAGTTGAAATTTAAATGACTGTTTTGTTTTTAGGCCTCGCATTGGCGGTGGAAGGTCGTTCCAGCAGCGCGTGGCCGCAAACCTGAAGCTACCTCTGAAAGCTGCGGTTTTATGTTGCTGCATGTTTAGCGGGCCAACAACAGAACGAAGACCATATTTGTAATGAGCTTGTCGCCAAGTGAGTTTTTCATATAAGTAGTGCGGCTTATGGGTTGTTACAATCCCGAACATTAAATTCGCCAAATGAAGTTTCCGCCTGGCAGCCATTTTTAGTGTCTTGAGTTGATTTATGTACAGTGTCACATGATGCCTGCGAGGGACAGAAACACAGAAACGAACACAGGCATTCTGGATTCGCTGAATTGACCTATCTGTCCTACCAAGCAGGCAGGGCCCATAGACAGTGTCACAGTAATTGAGCTTAGATAGGATCAGACTGTCAACCAGTTGTTTTCTAAGTGGTACGCTAAGAAAATTTCGTATACCATATAATACCTTAAGCCTATAAAAACAATTCCTGAATACGTTTTTTAAATGAGCCTCGAAACGCAGCTCTGGATCTAGGATTAGTCCCAGACTACATGCCTGTTCTACTCGCTCAATGATCTCACCCTTAATCAGAATCTCTGGTTTGGCAGACAGTATTGCAGCAACTTGTTTTTTTGTACCCAGCACCATGAACTTGGACTTCAGGGGGTTCAGAACTAAAGAGTTCTCTTCAGACCAGGTCACCACTCTATGCAGGTCCTCATTTAACTTTTGCACTGCCAACGCTGTATCATCCCCTTTAAAGGATATGTACAACTGGATATCATCAGCGTACATGTGATACTTGCAGTTTACAAAGGATCCGGTAACATCAGCACTGTAGAGGATGTACAGCAAAGGCCCCAAAATCGATCCCTGAGGGACTCCCCTAGACACCTGGAGTGGAGGGGATGACACAGTCGATCCGTCTTCCCTGTGGATCTGCACGTACTGCGACCTGCCAGTCAAATAGCTATTAAACCAATCCACAGCATCACGGTCAAAGCCATAGTATGTTAGCTTAGACAGCAGTAGACTGGTATTAATAGCATCGAAAGCCCGTGAAAAATCCAGCAGGACCAGGATCGACCCCTCCCCTCTATCACGCGCCTCCAGGATATTGCCCACTACATCTATCAGAGCCGTTGCAGTGCCTCTTCCCTTACGGAAACCTGACTGAAGTTCAGGGAGAATGTTGTTAGCCTCCAAGTATTCAATCATCTGTAGATACACTACACGCTCCAGAATCTTTGACAGGCAGGGCAGTATACTAATTGGCCTGAGATCTTTCAAATTGGCCGGATCACTAATTTTAGGGATAGGGCGAACAATTGCGCGTCGCCAGAGGCCAGGGAAAGTGCGCGATTCTATTGACCTGTTGATGATATCAGTGATGACTTGTAGGGTAGTTGGGAATGTGAGTGTTAACATTTCCAAACTGATACCATCAACACCCTGAGCGTTAGATCGTAGACTCTTGACTATCTTCAGAATTGTCTCCTGGTTGGTTGTAGTGAGCGAGAACTCGGCTGGACTGTGTCTGCGAGAATAGAAGCAGGACATTAGTGAGACATTATCATTACAGCTTCCTGGTACATCCAAAAAAGCCGCATTGATACTATCTGGATTGTCAAAGTTTCTTGGCAGTATCCTTTCCCTATGATCTGGAAGTACATCTGACTTCAAGTTACGCCACAGTAGTTTGGGGACCTTACTTTGATCATTAATTTTTATCTTGAAATATGCTGCCTTTTCCCTCACCAATGCGGCGGCGGCCTCATGCTTAAGATCCAGGTAGTACTGCTTATGATGCGGTTCTTTAGTTTCACGACATCTTTCCCTGGCTTCATCCCGCAGCTTGAACATCAGACGAATATTGTCAGTGATCCATGGAGTAGGCCGCTTATAGAACGTCTTTTTCTTCATAGGAGCATGAAGATCAAAAAGCTGGAGCATGCATGAATTAAAAGTATGTACCATGGTATCTGCAGCGTCAATGAAAGGCGAGGGTTAGCGATACACTAATTTATTGAACAGATTATCAATCTACCCACCACCATACAAATATCATACCCGCAGTCATGCTAACAATCGGTACATTTCTCCCCTATAAGCTAAAGCATAATCTAAAATATAAAATAAACATTTAACAAAACATGTTATTTGGTGACTCCTGGTCGAGCCCGATTATAAGCCCGCAGGGCACGAGCAGACGCACCTGACGGGGGTGGTGGCGTCTCCGGCCCGGACGCCGCTTCAGAACCAGTGGTCTGTGACTTCTCACCAATGCCGTCAGACGCGTCCTCGAATGTGTCCTCCACCTCCTCACGGACCGAAGGAATCTCTCGTTCTGGGGATATATCTTTTCTTTCGGAAACTAAGCTAGTCCGAGATAACGAATGGCGATCCTTGCTATGTACGGGGATAATTTGATCGACATGCCTTTTTTTTTTTTTTTTTTTTTGTTTCCGGGGTGGAAAATCCTCATGGATGTCCGCCGCCCTGGGGCGGGCGGCGGGGTCTGTCAGACTCTTACTGACTAAAAACCACCCCGGTGTTCCATCTCACACCTACGCCGGGGATCGCGGGAACGTACGATCCTTCCGCAACCCCCGACTGGTGCCGGCCCGCCACTGCGGGCCTCTTCGGGTTTGTGGGGGGGAGTGAGGTGTTTGAACACTACGCGCCGCCACCTCGGGTCCTGGTGTGTGGGTAGCGACGGACGTCCCCGTGTCCGTCGCCCCTGGACCCATTTAGGGGGGCTGGAAGAGGGCGTTGTCCGCCCTCCGCCGACGCCCGGTGCGCCTTCTGCGGGCCGGGTGAGTGGATGAGATCTCCCTCTCCCTTTCCGCAGCCTCCTTCTGCGAGACGACTGTTTCGCAGAAGGAGACCACCGCGTCCCAGGACTCGGCGCTGCTGACCATCGATTCGACTACGGCCGGCAGCGACAAGTCACTGCCTACTTCTGAGATGAGGGCACGGCGCGGCTCCTCCCAAGCGGCACACTCTGCCAGCGTATGCCACGCCGTGTCCTCCCGGCAGTCGACGCAGTGGTGACACCGGGCGTCCGGCTCCCTGTTTATGCGACACAGGTACTTCCCGAAGCAACCATGCCCCGAGAGCACCTGCGTCGCCCGAAACGACAGGGAGCCGTGCCTCCTCCCAAGCCAACGCTCGAGCACCGGCCGGACCGCCTCGATGGTGACGAGGCCGGCGGTAGGGCGTGAAAGCCTGTGATCGACATGCCTACGCCAACCGGCTCCACGTCCAACGTCTACTTTATACGAGACCGGTCCAGTCTGGGCGACTATTGTTCCTGACAACCACTTGTCTCCCCTTGCGGTGTAGTCGCGGGCCAGCACCGCATCGCCCGGCGCATGCGCGCGCGTCGTGCCGCCCGCAGCGGCCACTTGCCGGTCCTGCGCGGCGCGCGCTACCGCAGACACGTCGGGCCGAAGCGCATCGAGGCGCCCGCGGAGCCTACGCCCTTGCAACGCCACTGCAGGAGAGACACCAGTGGTTGCATGTTGACAGTTACGATACTGAAATAAAAATTTACAAAGTGCCGTGGCGACGTCCTCGCCCTCGTACAAAGCACGTTTGATCGCTTTCTTAACGGTTTTCACCGCATTTTCTGCTGCACCGTTTCCCTGCGGTCTGTAAGGAACTGTGGTCACGTGTTTTATAAAATTTTTCTTACAGAACGTTTTAAATTCCTGCGAGAAAAATGGTGGGCCGTTGTCAGTGACGAGTAATGACGGTAAGCCGAAGCGGGCAAAAATTGTTCTCATTGCTGTGATAGTCGCCTGCGCATCCGTCCTACTCATGGCTATAGCTTCTATCCATTTCGAGTTTGCATCCACCATAATTAAATACCGTTTTCCCCCACAATCCCCAAAGTCTGCATGTACTCGCTGCCACGGATGCAGCGGGAACTCCCAAGGGTGCAGTGGCGCGTGTGGCGGCGCGTCGCGTACAGCGCGGCACGCCGTGCACGCGCGACATACCTCCTCTATGTCCCTATCTAGACTTGGCCAATACACATAATTCCTTGACAAATTCTTCATTTTATTCATCCCTAAGTGTCCATTGTGAATTTCATCCAAAATTTGTTTTTGTAATGTGTTCGGTATAACGATCCTGTATTTATAGATGAGGCAACCCATCTCTATAGCTAAATCTTGTTACTGCGTTGTTACTGCGTCCACTAAGCGACCCTCCTGAGGTAGCGGTAGCCTCGATAAAGCATCAGCCGGCCCATTGTCAGCTGAGCGGACAAATTCTACAGTGAAGTCGTATGCGGCCAAGCGCGCCGCCCACCGCTGTAGCCGGCTGGCAGCGGTCTGTGGAATACCACCCTTAGCACCAAAAATGTGCGTCAATGGCTGATGGTCCGTGCGCAATATAAAACTCCTACCAAACAAGTATTGGTGGTGCTTTGTTATACCAAACAATATCGCGAGGGCCTCTTTATCGAGTTGACTGTAATTCCGCTCGGCCGCGTTAAGTGTGCGGGACACACAGCTAACCGGGCGCTCGCTGCCATCGGAGTAGCGGTGAGCCAACACTGCGCCTAGCCCGTACGCACTACTGTCTACTGCGAGCACGAGCGGCCGCCCCTCCTCGTAATGTGCTAACACTCGCTCGCCCAGGAGAACTCGCTTAGCTTCCTTAAACGCCTGCTCACAACTAGCATCCCATTTCCAGCAAACATCTTTTTTAAGTAAATTATGTAAAGGATACAATAATGTGCTTAAATTACTAATGAATTAACCGTAATAATTTAACATTCCCAAGAAACTTTTCAGTTGAGTTATATTCTCTGGTATGGGTGCGCTGGAAATAGCATCTAATTTAGCAGTGTCTGGCCGTAAACCCATTTTGTCAATAACAAATCCTAAGTATTTTACGCTGTCTTGTAAAAAACTACACTTACTTAACTTAACTGTTAGACCCGCCTCGCGCAGCCTTTCGAATACAGCTCGTAAATTACTGATGTGTTCTTTATCATTAGCCCCCGTTGTGCAAATGTCATCGAGAAAAACAACACAACCCGGAATACCACGTAAGGTTTCCTCCATTAATTTCTGGAACTTCTCGGGTATGCACGCTAGTCCGTACGGCGTACGACGGTAGGCATATGTCCCGAGGTGAGTTGTAATTGCTGTATAGGGTTGTGACTCCTCTGTTAATAAACACTGTTCGTAAGCGTGAGTGAGATCTATTTTCGTGAATTTTTCTCCTCCGCTTAAGTTCGCGAACAACTCATCAATGCGGGGCAAGGGATAATAATCACGCTTGAGTTTTGGATTAATTGTAATTTTGTAATCCCCACAAATGCGTATCTCCCCATTTTTTTTTTACAACCGGCACAATGGGCGTTTCGTAGTCGGAATAGTCGACGCGGTATATGGACCCGTCGGACTCCAGTCGCGTCAGCTCGCGCTCAACGCGCGCGCGCAGCGCCAGCGGCACAGACCGCGCACGTACGTACACAGGTTCATCGTTAGTTAGCTGTAGTCGAATGGCTCGCTTACAAGTGCCTAGCTTATCCGTAAACACTTCCGGAAATTCAGCACATAAGCGGTTCACGAATCCATCGTCGGTTATCTTATACAGATTTATTTGTGTTACTTTCAAGGCACGCAACCAATCACGGCCCAGTAATGGACACGCCCCGTTTTTAATTACATAAAGTGGCAAGGATTTTACTTCTACATCTCGTAACCTAACCCGGACTTCTATATAACCAAGCGATTCGATGCATGAACCGGCATAACTACGTAACATCAAATTATCAGTCTTAATTGTTTTATGTGAAAATTTGCGGATATACATGTCTTCGTTGATTGCCGAAATACGACTACCTGTATCGATTTCACACTTGGTCTCGAAGTTATCTATAATGACGTTTATAAAGTACGGTTTATTATCCTTACCTCCAACAACAAACTTAAACATATCGTCCGAATCGTCCTCATCGCTCATATAATGTTGCCTATTGTGTGCCCGGTTGCCACTACCTTTCACTGATTTGCACATCACTCGTAAATGACCTCTTTGTTTACATTCGTCACAATTATAATTCACGTAACGGCACCTGTCCGCACGATGCGCCTTGCCGCAACGCCAGCATGCTGGCGCAGCTACCGCGCCGCTCAGCGGTGTGCCGGCCGTGCGCTCCGTGCCCGCCGCGCCTGCCGCGCCGGCTGGGCCAGCTGCACCGCCCGCGCCATCCAGAGTGCGCGAGCCGCGGGCGCGTCCTCGCCCCCCGCGTGTGTAGTGCAGGTCTTCACCTGCCTCGCCGCCGGCACCTGAGGTCGTCGTCGGCACCGTGCTGCCGCTCACCTCCGCGTGCTTCTCTGCAGCCTCCAGTGCGAGTGCTAACTCCACGGCCTCTTTATATTCTATTTTCCTTTCGGCAAATATTCTTGAACGCATTGCGTCATTTGTCAAACCCGAAACAAACTGATCTCTTAGGTTTTCCTCGAGCGTGGAACACTTCTTACATTTGCCAAAATTACAAGTTGTTGCGAGATGTTTTAGAGCCTGTAAATATTCCATCAAGGGTTCGCTGGTCCGTTGTCGCCGCAGCCGGAACACGTGGCGCTCGGCGATCTCTGATCGCTGCGGTTCTAAATGATCGGTTACTAGCTTCACTAATGCCTCGTATGATTTGTTCTCGGGAAAGTCAGGGGAACACAGATCACACATCAAGGAATAGGTGGCTTCACCTACGATCGTTATTAACATCGGCACTTTTAGGTTATCTTTTACGTCGTTTAGTAAAACGTATTGATTAACCCGGCGTATATAAGCAGGCCATTGTTTTGAACTGATATTGAACGGTTCTAACTTTCCAATTGGCATCTTTGTAACAGTAATGTCGCTACTGCACGCTTGTTGAAGTAACAAAAAATATTTAACACATTCGCGTGCAGAACGTATGGATACGTAAAAAAATCGAGATACGATGTCGCACAACGTATCGATACGTCAAATTTTATGTTTCTCTATCAGTCAGTACGTAAGGAAACGTCCGTTTCACATATAATGCTCCTATAGTGACGTCACAGTGCTACAACATATCAAAATCTTGATTTCGTAGTGTCACACAGCATGGACATTTTAAGCGTTTTGTGGGTACTTCTCACACATACAAAGACACCTACTCACAAACGCAGAACGTGCATAGTCGTCAACTGGAGTATGCGCCGCCATACTGTCAGTCGGGCTGTGCACCGTTACGCGACGCACGTTTACAGTGAAGTGAGCTCCCGAGTTACGAAACTTTTAAATCGTAAGTTATCACATATTTTTACTGGATTTAAATAATAGAGTGTGTATTATATAGAATACAATAATTATTTTCATATTTGAGCAACAAGAGTAGTTTTATTTTAGTTCTAATTATAGAAATTCCATTGTTTTAGATGAACAAAACAAAGCGAGCGAGAAGAAAGAAAAGTAATCAAAAAGGTGACAATACAAGCAAGGATCCATCACAACCATGTTCTTCGGGCATAACAGTAAGTACTAAATGTTGTTTATATAAGATTTACACGTTTTTAGACTAGTAATGTTAATTTTACTAAAATAGCTTTTATTTAATTAAGTTCACCTGTTTCAGTGTCGCTAAGACAGTTTGTCTTTAGTAAAATGTAGTAAATTACATTTGACCTACGTCCTGTTGTCCGATCGAAATAATATTTCGTATGTGTGTAGATTTGATAACAATACTATTTTATGCCGTCAAATATAGGTATTTAAGGTTGCTTAATATTTATACTGATACCTACACTTGCTTTAATTAATTTCATTTATTTGTTGTTAGATGGAAAAAAGAGCACGAAACAACATAAAAATGAAAATATTTGAGCCAACTTCCTCTGGTGGTACTTCGCCGGACCCCTATGCTACTGATGGTTCAGTTTCTGATGTAGATTATGATCCAGCGGGTGACCAAAAGGACCAACATGATTGGAGCTCTGAGAACTGTAGTAGCGATGAAACAAGGTCTGATTACTCTGAAAATGAAAACTATAGCGAAGATCAAGAGGAAAGTAATACAAGTAGTGATGAAAGTATTTTTGATACCCATAAAAATAAGCGAAAGCGCGATAGTTCCACGAGTGCTAAGAGTCAACACAAAAAAAGGAAAGTTACCGACGATGAAGATGCTGACACAATCTCTATTAATTCATCTACCCTTATAAATAATATTGGTGACGTTTCAAGCTTTTCTTCATTTCTCACACCGTCCTTACCACCCAGGATGAACTCTGATAGCTGCGAAGGCAGTCAACATCGTGGAGCACCACTCTTGTCTATGATGCCGGAGAATCTTGTGGCCCCTGAAGATGTTTCATGTGGAGAGGCGCCGACCTTGCCTCCAAATCAAGACCTTGAGGACCCAGAAGGCAACCCACATCGCGAGGTGCCGCCCTCGCCTCAGAATCCAGAGCTCGAGGACCCTGAAGGTAACCCATGTCGCGTCGTCCCGCCCTCACCTCAGAGTCCCGACCCTGAGGACACAGAAAGCAACCCACATCGCGAGGTGCTGACCTCGCCTCGGAATTCCGACCCTGCGGACCCTGTAGACAAACCACATCACGAGGTGCCGCCCTCGCTTCAGGATCCAGACCCCGAGGACCCTGAATGCAACCCATATCGCGTGGTGCCGCCCTCATCTCAAAATCCCGACCCTGAGGACCCACATTGCATAGTTCCACCTTCACCTCAGAATCCAGACCCTGAAGATCCCGAAGGCAATTCACACTGCGGGGCACCATCCTCGCCTCAGAATATAGACCCTGAGAACTCTCACGGTAATCCACATCTCATGATGCCACCCTCGCCCCAAATTCCAAACCCTAAGGACCCCGAATGCAACTCATATTGCGGGATGCTGTTCTCGCCTCAGACTCCAGACTTCGAAGACCTTGAAGAGCCGCCCTCGCCACGGGTGCTAGTACCTGCGAGCCCCGAAAGCAGCCCACGTCGCGAGGCGCCGCCTCAGATATCAGACCCTGCGAGCCCTGAAGGTGATCCATCCGTAGAAGCCTCGCCCCAACAGGAATCAGCATGGGAAGAAACAGTAACTGAAATCCCGTTTTTTGAATTTGATGAGCATTCTGCAGGAGTTCAGTTTGAAATTGGTTTGAAAAAGTTCGTGAAGGCTCCAAAAAAACATCTAATTATATGAAGTGCAGAATGTGTACTAAAAATAAAAAAAGGCGAGAAACGGGACTGAG
The DNA here is from genome assembly GCA_937001585.2 of Brachylomia viminalis. Taxonomy (NCBI): domain Eukaryota; kingdom Metazoa; phylum Arthropoda; class Insecta; order Lepidoptera; family Noctuidae; genus Brachylomia; species Brachylomia viminalis. The sequence continues at coordinate 2,998,059 of OW443294.2, forward strand.
ATGCAAAGGATGTGAAGAAAAGCCACCTCTGTGTGCTTTGTGCTTCGAAGAATGGCATAACCAGGTTTGAAAAATACAAAAAGAGCTGAGGTATAACCCAGCACAGATGTTCAAATCAGAAGACTGATTATTACGATCTCTATATTTTACAGGGAAACCTCAAGTAAAAACTAAGTCAAAGCTAAAGTTATTATCTGTTGGCTAGTTAAACTATTGTTAATAAGTAAAAGTAATTAATAAGAAATAAATGCGGGTGAACTTGAGCATCACAAGACTGATTTTTTTCTTAGTTTGCATAGAAGAATGTTTTTTGTTTCATTTGTTGTGTTAGTTTCAGTAAGGTTTTTTTTTTAAATTATGTTGATTTTTCAAAATAAAACACTTTATTTCATGTTTTTAACAATATTAATATGATTAATATTACAAAAAATGTGATATTTTATTTACTTTTAAATAACTAGTTATAAGTAAGTACAAAAAGAGCAGCTGCTTTGTATTTTTTTTTATCTCTCTTTATTTCAATAACAATAAATACATACCTACGTAAGACAGTGTTTGTTTTAATGTATTACAGTCAACGTTGCGTGTAATATAATAGATTGGATGAGACAAAATGAAGCAAAACGAATCCATGCAACGACGTAATGACACGTTGCGAATAATTAATATCAAGTAAGGTAAGATAAAATGAAGCGGGACGTTTCTTTACGTCGACGTAATCAGAAGTTGCGCGAGACATAATAGGTAAAAAAAGACGTTAAGGGGTACAACGTACCCATACGTCAACGTAATAAGACGTTACGTGTAATATAATAGGTAACGAAAGATAAAATGCAGCACAACGTATTAATACGTCAACGTAATGATACGTTGCGAGTAATATAACAGGTATCGAAAGATTAAATGTGGCACAACGTATCCATACGTCGACGTAGTAAGACGTTGCGTGTAGTATAATAGATTAGGAGATATATAATGTTACAGAACGTCTACGTACGTCGACGTACAGATACGTTTTGTATAATTTAATACGTTTTTAAGGATAAAATGTGGCAGAACGTAACTGCACGTTGACGTATCGAGACGTTGTGTTTAATTTAAAAAAATGAAAAATGATTAAATGTTGCGGAACGTCACCATACGTCGACGTATAATGTCGTTCTAATCATAGTTTATTACTCAAATAAATAGAGCTACCAATGAACGTTTATAAACGTCACAAAAAATGTATGGCGGAAAACAGTGCTCCATCACAAGTTTCGAAAAAGTGAGCAGCGCGCGCGAATGTGTTAATAATCCCGAACTCGTCGCCAATGCAGCGTCAATGAAAGGCGAGGGTTAGCGATACACTAATTTATTGAACAGATTATCAATCTACCCACCACCATACAAATATCATACCCGCAGTCATGCTAACAATCGGTACAGTATCGACATCACACATATCTCCTATAGTAGACCATGGCATCATGTTCAAATCATTAAGGAAGTGATCCGGCATAATATCTGAAAGAGAGCGAAACTCAACAACTCTAGGTTTAACCTTGGGTTTCTTAAAAACAGATTCACATGTAATGAAGGAGTGGTGGCCGAGCTCACTAATATGGTTCACCTCGACATTTCGCGTTGTAGCATCAGTGCATACGATGTCGATGAGCGAACTACTGTTACCCACGAAGTGTGTCGCTGATTGAACTAATTGAACAAGGTTCAAGTAATTAAAAAAGTCCATAATGAAGGATCAACTCAGTTTCCAAATAAAATATGCAGGATTATTCGAATATAAGCAGATTTATTAATACAAATCAACTGTACAGTTCAACACGCGGTTAGCAAGTGAAGTAACCAAAAATAATATATGGCTGACTTGAGATGACCACCGACAAGTAACGTCAAGTGTCAATGTCGCATCGACGTTGACACATTACAATCGATTAATAAA